>CAUDMG010001871.1:515000-1117500 GCA_958450375.1 Homarus gammarus
GGATAAAATTTAGGATTATTTTGTTTCTAATGTGTTAATTTTTGATACATAATAACAATAATAATACAGGACACAATGTTTTTAGCCATGACACAAAATAATGAATATATTTAACTCGTAGTCCATCTATAAAAATGTAACCTGAACGAATGAGATAGGATAGAAGCCTCAGCTGTTGTAGGTATCTGTTCATTTACTGGCATTTTCCGTGGCCATCTTTAGGTTCAGATTTGTTAATAAACCAGTCATAAAAATCTTCTATAACCTGATGTTCGTAAAACTTGGGGTCGTGTAGTCGAACACACAGGTGACACAATGTGCGCTCCCCGCCAGTTGTGGAAGGCTGGTAGTAATCTCGCCAGGCCAAGTACTTCTGGTACTCCTGTAATATATATCCTGTTCTCAGGCACACTCACAGTAAAGACACCGACAGACAAACTGGATTAATAAGTTTAGGTGAGTCACCAACATACTCAGAATAAACAAATGTGAAATACCTCAGGGTTATTCGCCAAGAACTTGAGTTTGGCTGCGAGTTGTTCTAGAGTGTACTGTTGAGCATCTAGGTAGGAGTTAGGTGGGAGGAGAGCTGAGTAGTTAGCTGAGCCGAGAACTATGGGCACCATCGGGTAAAACAGGAGATTGTAAACCTTCTTAGTGACGTAGTCAGTGCAAAGGGAGTTCTCAAATGCTAGAAAGAAGAGGTAAGTCTCGCTAGCTTTTCTAAAACATTCATATTTTGTCGGGTCGTAAAGATGGTTAACGTACATTGTTTTGCCGCACTTCAGAGGCCCACAATGGCCGTAGACATCAACAGGGATATGTTTTTGGAGGGCGTGTACATACGCCAGATGGCCGCTTTTAGCCCTGCAGTTGGAGATGAAAGCGACAATAGGTTTACGTGTATGCCAGTCCCCGGGGTGTGACGGGGGAGGGACACGCCAAGACGCAGGCAGCAGCGTTGCCTCATCACGACGCACAATGAATCCATGAAGCACCATAACGTCAGAATCTCTGCGGTAGAGCATCGTGCGATTGAAGACCCCATTAAGGGAGCGGTATTCTATGTGGTGGATGCTGTTGGCTCTGGGCGGCGCCTCGAAGGTGGAGACGATCCAGGGCTGGGTAGGATCTCGGGGCGCCAGTTGGTTCAACACCCTCTCCCTACTTGGTACACCTCGTAGGTACACCACCACGGCGTCGACACGAGCCATCTGTAACACGAACACTGGACTATACTACTCTGGGTGCAGGGTTGTGCATCTTGAAACCATCAGTTACAGTCTTGTTATATATAACGTGCAGTGTAAGTTTAAACCAGCATATCCCATAAATGATATAGTTAATATGAATATTGTGTACCAGGGTATTATTATTATTATTGTTATTATTATTATTAATATTATTATTATTATTATTATTATTATTATAATAGCAGTCGTAGGGTAGGTACTTTTGTATTAGGAGAATGGTGAAGGCATGGCTGTGAGAGGAGGTTGGAGGCTATAATTCCAAAAATAAAAAAAGTTGTAGTTATAGCAGTAGAAATTGGTAGAGGGTGGACGGAGGGCGGGAGGTGAGGATCGTTGGGCCGGCACTGACCATTGGTGGTTGGGTGGGTGGTGACGAGGTAGTTGAGGTTCAGTTCATGCAACTGTCACGAGGATGACGGATAACGTTCATGTCTTTTCCCATACAATTTCTCTGGCCATTAGTTGACTATGTCACTATGGTTTGTGTGTGTTTTGTGTTGCGTTGCGTTGTGTTGTGTGTGTATAAAGAGGTTAAATCTCATATGAAGAGGTAAGGTAGGAGTTTATAGTGGTAGAGTCGTAGAGTGAGGAAAGTAGGTAGCGTGGCCCGAGAGGGTGAAGATAATATTATATAAAGTTAAAAAATATATATTAACACAGGCTCAGTACACGTGTAGTATATTAAACACA
This sequence comes from Homarus gammarus, assembly GCA_958450375.1. Taxonomy (NCBI): domain Eukaryota; kingdom Metazoa; phylum Arthropoda; class Malacostraca; order Decapoda; family Nephropidae; genus Homarus; species Homarus gammarus. The sequence goes on from CAUDMG010001871.1 coordinate 516,944, forward strand.
AATGCGTGATACAGCTTTATTTTACCAGTTCAACGGGGGTGGGGGGGGGGTAATGGGGTTCGTACACAATATATAATAGACTATGGTATATTCCTATTACCTAACAAGTAAAATGGGCACTTCCACAAAGTCGATCGTTGGAAAGGTTCAGGATCACTGCACTACTACCGTCTACACAGCCAGCACTTCCATTTACACCATAAGAGGGCAGCACACCGCCGGTGGACCGGGCTGAGACCTCGTTACACCCCCCCCCCCCCCCCCCCCCCCCCCCCCCAGTGACGACCTCTTCGACCAGACAATGACCGGGACTGGGGACGTGTGTTGCTGGCCCTTCATGATTGCAAGAATAATCCTCATGGAAGGAGCTGCAAGACCTTTATATTGGAGATCTCCAGCCGGCAGATGACCTCTCTTAATTAACACTAATCTGGGTGTGTCTAGACCGGCTGTTAGGTCAGGGAACAGAAGTGCTGGTTGGATAGCAGTGCCTTGAATTAACAAGGTCATGACGCCGGGTTAAGCTAATCGAGTGGCAGTGAGAATTCTGGTTCCCTTCGTGACCTTGACCGCCTTTGGGTAACACGTGCTCCCCTGGTAACTGCTAAGTCTATGTCTGGCCTGGATGCTTTGGTCTGATAGATAAACATTCGATGTGCGTGTTTGTGATGTGTCGTGTTGTATGTGTGTGCGTGTGTATATGTGCATGTTTGTGTGTGAAGAACAGCCCAGATGAGTAATTACCGCATAATTTAATTCAATTATACATGTGCAGTTGCCTCCACTTCCACCTTTAACAGTGCACCCGGTTTCCCCAAGCGATGTAGGCAGCGCTGTAAAAGATTCCCAGCCAAGCGAAGGGTGTACTCCAGACTACTGTACTCCAGACTACTGTACCTCCAGACTACTGTACTCCAGACTACTGTACTTCAGACTACTGTAATCCACACTACTGTACCTCCAGACTACTGTACTCCAGTCGACTGTAATTCCAGACTACTGTACTCCAATCTACTGTACCTCCAGACTACTGTACCTCCAGACTACTGTACCTCCAGACTACTGTACTTCAGACTACTGTAATCCACACTACTGTACCTCAAGACTACTGTACTACAGACTACTGTACTCCAGTCGACTGTAATTCCAGACTACTGTACTCCAATCTACTGTACCTCCAGACTACTATACCACCAGACTACTGTACCTCTAGACTACTCTACCACCAGACTACTGTAACTCCAGACTACTGTACCTCCAGACTATTGTACCTCCAGACTACTCTACCTTATAACTAATGTACCTCCAGACTACTATACCACCAGACTACTGTACCTTTAGACTACTCTACCACCAGACTACTGTACCTCCAGACTACTGTACCTCCAGACTATTGTACCTCCAGACTACTCTACCTTATAACTAATGTACCTCCAGACTACTTTACCATATGACTAATCTACCTCCAGACTACTCTATCACCAGACTAGTCTACCTCTAGATTACTGTACCTAGGACACGTTGAAGATGACGTTACAGGGTTGAGGACATAGGCCTTTCTTGATGTGGGTTAACTGAGACTCCCAAAACCACTCGTTGAAAGGTTCTGACCACAGGAGGAAGGTGGGCACCTCACCTGACCTGAACCTGTGGGAGAGAAGTATATGGTGGGGGAGGCAGTAGTGTGTTAGAGGGGGTAAGGGTGAGGCAGTAGTGTGTTAGAGGGGGTGAGGGTGAGGCAGTAGTGTGTTAGAGGGGGTGAGGGTGAGGCAGTAGTGTGTTAGAGGGGGTAAGGGTGAGGCAGTAGTGTGTTAGAGGGGGTGAGGGTGAGGCAGTAGTGTGTTGTAGGGGGTAAGGGTGAGGCAGTAGTGTGTTAGAGGGGGTAAGGGTGAAGAAGTAGTGTGTTAGAGGGGGTGAGGGTGAGGCAGTAGTGTGTTAGAGGGGGTGAGGGTGAGGCAGTAGTGTGTTAGAGGGGGTGAGGGTGAGGCAGTAGTGTGTTAGAGGGGGTGAGGGTGAGGCAGTAGTGTGTTAGAGGGGGTGAGGGTGAGGCAGTAGTGTGTTAGAGGGGGTGAGGGTGAGGCAGTAGTGTGTTAGAGGGGGTGAGGGTGAGGCAGTAGTGAGTTAGAGGGGGTGAGGGTGAGGCAGTAGTGAGTTAGAGGGGGTGAGGGTGAGGCAGTAGTGTGTAAGAGGGGGTAAGGGTGAGGCAGTAGTGTGTAAGAGGGGGTAAGGGTGAGGCAGTAGTGTGTTAGAGGGAGACTTACAAAACAAACTCTACTTACTTACTTTACTTATTTACTATACTATAAGTGTAAAATGTAAGTTATAAGTTAATATATTCGTATCTGAACTTCACCCATACTTTTATTTCAATATCTGAACTATACAGCAAAACCAATCTAACCTAACTTATACCTAATCTAGCCTAACCTAACCTAATGATCTTTGTAATGAGGGGGATCTTAAGTAAAAGGTAATAGTAAGAATTTATAATTATAGGATTGTAAAGTGAGGAAGATTTGGTAGCGTGGCCGGTTTGTTATTTACCTGTTAATATATATTTACTTGGGGGGGATTTTCTAAACACCAATTCAAAGTACAGCTATTTATTATTTATTTACTCACTGGTATGGACACAATAATATAGTGACGTTACTCGACAATGACTCTCGGACACAAACATGAAATGGATACACTTCCCACCGTAAGTAACTCACCCTATGGATCGCTCTGGCGTGTGACCTGAGGGAGGCCCAGCGGCTGGGGAATATCTGCAGGTTCTGCTAAAGAGTGTGCTGGATTATGTCTCCTGTGGGAGACTCTGCAAGATGGTGCTTGGTGCTGGGGAGGGAAGTTTCCCTCCCGACATCGACTAGTGACAAGCGTTAATTCTGTCGTCTTCTGAGTAATATGGCCTCCGCACTCATATTTCTTATACTTCTAGATATAAAACCCAATACTCTGTTTGCCTTATTTCGAACATTAACGCACTGTTTTCTAGGCCATAGGTCCGGGCTTACAAGTACCACTAAGTCTCTTTCACAAGTCGACTTCTCTAGGTTGATGTTGTTAAGGCTGTATACATTGACAGTATTTGTTCTTCCAATATTAAGTACGCTGCACTTGCTGGTGTTGAATTTCATTTGCCATTTTTCAGACCACCCCTGCAGTTTATTTAAATCCTCCTGTAGTGCATTTACATCGTGCCACCCTATTTTGGTGTCATCCGCAAACTTACTTATGTCACTGCTGATCTCAGTATCTAGATCATTTATGTAGATTATGAACAAGAGTGGGCCCAGTACTGACCCCTGGGGAACCCCACTGGTTACACAGCCCCACTCAGATTTAACACCATCAACGCTGACCCTTTGTGGTCTATCGGTGAGCCATGATTTTATCCAATTTAAGACGTTCCCCTCGATACCATGAGCCTTAACTTTTCTCAGAAGCCTCTGATGCGTTACTCTTTGCTAAAGTCTAAGTAAATAACTTCGTAATTTTCGTCATTATCTACTACCTCGAAGACTTTCCTAAAAAACGTCAGCAGATTTGTTTGACAAGATTATCCCTTTGTAAACATACAGACAGTAATATCATGTGCAGTATCTAAAATTGTCCCTGAGGGCAATCTCACATTTTACAAACAATAACCCCATAAGTACTGGTAGGTATATTTTTCTACTGTCTTGGTTTGATCTGACAAAACTTACTAAACTACAAAGCAAACTCATTTCTCATTGAGTGAATGAGTAAAAGTTACATTTGGTGCGTCTCAATCCTGTATTACTGTAATGACCCAACACTATTTTCCATCTGCATATATTTTAGGTGGCTTAAACGACGGAAACTTACACCCTTTGAGTCTCCAGGTGTGTGTGTGTGTGTGTGTGTGTACTCACCTATGCTTAGGGGTGATGGAGTAGGAGGGTGTGAGAGCAGCATTGCGGTAGGCGGACATGAGAGGTGAGAAGAACTCATCCTCAAACTGTGTTGCCGCCCTTGGTGAAGCATCTGCAGGAGCCTTAATTACATCTTATATGATCAACTCACCACGACTAATATACAGTGACAATTTTAACTCGAAAAGAATGGAAACAAGTGTTGACTGTGTGTTGTGTGCAGACCCTTGCCAAAACCGTGTGGAACCGACTATACCATGTAGACTGAGGCCGACTATACCATGTGGATTGAGGCAGACTATACCATGTGAACTGAGGCCGACTATACCATGTGGACTGAGGCCGTATCACCTGAAGAACCTCCACCCTAACCTGTTCCACCTGAATAATAGTACAAGTAACTAATAATAACGATAATACAATAAATGAAAATAGAATGATTCCCCTCCCTCTTCTCTCTCTCTCTCTCTCTCTCTCTCTCTCTGATGGGTTAGGGCTGATGGAAGTGATGTTGGCATAGTCCTTGCCCCACCACAATTACAACCATCACCGCCACCACTACCACTATAAGCATCACCACCATCATCACCACCAAAGATAAGACAAAAACAAAGTCTAGTACATACAAACATAGATACATAAACACATTTACTGTACAGGTGAGGAAGGGTTACAGTGACGTATTAATGACGTGACTGCACGGTGAGAGTACTTAATCTAGTCTCTAGGGAAGGTGAATAAGGAAACAAGCTATCAGATGAACCACGTTGATATAGAGACATCCGACTGTGAGAAAGATTTAGGGGTAATGATAAGTATGAACCTTCAACCAAGGCAGCAATGCGTATTTGGTTGAAACATGTGAACTCATATCTAGGGGTTTTAGCTACTAGACCAGCCTATTTTGCCCGAGGATTAAGTACCTTAATGCTATCTTAACCTACACAAATATAACCTAACCTAACCTAATTTAATCTAATCTAACCTAACTTAACTATCCTTACCAAAGACAGGTCTTAGATAAAGCCAGCTTTCTGTGTGATCGTATGCAAATGGCGTAACCTTTCCGTTGGGTATTAGTTACTGTACACCTTGATTTTTCGATATTAACTAGGCGTCTTGGTGTTTGTGAGTTCGGGCTGGCCGAATAGAGAATTGTTGATTAGGAAGGACACGATTGAAGTAATATACATTTATTAATAATAGTTTCGATAATAACCCAATGTGACCTCCCTAATGAAGCTTAACATAACATAACATAACATATAAAATAAACTAATTATAATCTTACCTAACCTAATGAAGCTTAACATATAACATAACATAACATAACAAAATAATATAATCTTACCTAACCTAATGAAGCTTAACATAACATAACATAACATAATCTTACCTAACTTTATCTAATCTACCTCGTATGTTCCCACGCAACGTGATGACGCTTAAGGAAGCGATCACCGCAGCACTGGCCAGCAGGACCAGTTTAGACAACCTAATCATCATCTTGGTCATTATCATGGACGTAGGGTCATGGTGGAGGCTGCAGGGTTTATGGTGGAGGTTGCAGGGCCGTGTTAGAAGTAGTAGGGCAGTGTTGGGGGGTAGTAGGACCGTGTTGGGTGTAGTAGGGCCGTGTTGGAGGTAGTAGGGCCGTTTTGAAGGTAGTAAGGCCGTGTTGGAGGCTGCAGAGCTGTGGAGAAAGTTGTCGGAGTGTTACAAACTGGACCACAGAGTCTTCTTGATCATCATTAGCTGAATTATCTTTAAGAGTGTTACCTTATTTGTTTGTTTTTTGCATTTGCCTCCATTGCAATTTGTCATTTAAAATAATTTGTTTTAACTCATGAATACCTGTTGATGTTTGTTCATGTCCGTTCCTGACCTGGACACACACACACACTACTACTACTTAAATAAACTAAACTTGCATTTCCTAGAAAGACGAAGATTTCGGGGAGATATGATTTAAATATTCAAGTGGGTGAAAGGAATCAATAAAGGTCATATAGATAAAGTTCATATAATATCCGAGCAGGATAGGACTCGTAGCAACGGATTTAAGTTGGATAAGTTTAGGTTTTTCACTACAACGCTAAAGCAAAGTATATTTTTTTAGCATTAAACTGTTATTATTTTATTGCATAATCATCACTACATATAACACCACCCATCATCACTACATATAACATCATCCATCATCACTACATATAACACTGTAGGAGTTCGTGGTAAAATGTTGTCTAGCACTCAGGATGGAAGGAAACTCTAATGTGGTTTTCTTGTATAATATAAGTTATGATAGACAGTCTGGTGCTGGAGGTGCCGTGTGGTGAGGGGCTGCTCAGTAGACACGTTCGGTGAGCAGCGTGTTGAAGGAGGTAGATGTGCAGGAGCTTCGTTAGAGAAGATGTTGCCTGTTGCTGGCCTCCTGGTTGAATGAATACTGACAGCGTGGAGCTTGCTGGAGGAGGTGTTGCTTGTTCAGGAAGATGGGCAGAATGAGAGAGCTGGTTGGTGAGGACGCTCAGAGAAGGACAGCTGGTGGATCGTCATGCTCACTGGCGGGAGCGAGGGCCGCCAGGCAGGCGAGGAGAAGCGAAGGCCGCCAGGCAGCGGCGGAGGAGGAGGTGTTGCTTGTTGTAGAAGATGGTCAGAATCAATCTCAATGGAGAGACAGAGCTTATATACCCAGCAGCCGCTATGAGTCATGTTGGGAAAACCCGAGAAGTAACCTGTCTTTGGCTCGGTTGCTAGGATACAGCGGTAGCAGCTGGTGGCTGTGGCTACGCAGTTGTAGGGGAGAAGTCCACTACAACACCATCCATCATCACTACATATAACACCACACATCATCACTACATATAACACTATGCATCATCATTCCATATAAAACCACTCATCATCACTACATATAACACCACCCATCATCACTACATATAACACCACCCATCATCACTACATATAACACCATCCATCATCACTCCATATAACACTATCCATCATCACTGCAGATCGGTAAAGTAATTTCCGAGATTCTCGTGCATACACAAAAACAAACACACATACAAACAGACATACTTCTTTGTTTTATGTATATACTAGCGGAATCTCCGCCCTCCGGGAGGCTCTTTCGTTAGGCCACGGTAGGACGACCACTCTCGCGGAGGCTCCACATTGTCTCACTGTAGTGCATTGAGGTGTCTGCTTTGATCCAGACTTTGTACTCGTCAGAAGGCATGTTTTCCAGGGCATTTTTAAATGACTGTACATACATGTTGCGCTCATGCAGCATTTCTTGGATAGATAGGACAATGTCATGTCTGACACCTTGACTGTTGCCACACCTGATAGTAGTCTGCTTTTCATTATCTCCCATAAAGTAGATTTGGAGGAACTTTGCCTGCTCATCTTCCAGTGATAAGAGGGATCCTGCTTTGTGATAGACTTGACCCTGGACTTTGAATGTGGGCATGTACCCGTGCTCACGAACTACTCTGGTAGCTCCAAAGGCTGTCATCTGGAAGCATGAATTGTACTTCTGTATGTTTTCCAAGAAGTGTTTTGACTCTGGTGTTGTTCCCAGCGTGAGAGTCTTCAATGGTTGTGGTGGTTTTTGCAATTTGGGAGTCGTACTTTCTCATGAGAGCAGCACAGTCCTGTAGATTCTCCTTTGTACTTCTTTGCACCGCAGTATTCACATTTCTTATCCATGTTGCCAATGACAACAGAGGGATACTTTTCATATTCTATATATAACATCATCCATCATCACTACATATAACATCATCCATCATCACTACATATAACACCATCCATCATCACTACATATAACACCATCTATCATCACTACAGATCGGTAAAGTAGTTTCCGAGATTCTCGTGCGGACACACAGACAAACAGACAGACTTCTTTGTTTTATATAGATATAGATCAACACTACATATAATACCACCCATCATCATTACATATAACATCATCCATCATCACTACATATAACACCATCCATCATCACTACATATAACAACATCCATCATCACTACATATAACATCACCCATCATCACTACATATAACACCATCCATCATCACTACATATAACATCACCCATCATCACTACATATAACACCACCCATCATCACTACATATAACAACATCCATCATCACTACATATAACATCACCCATCATCACTACATATAACACCACCCATCATCACTACATATAACAACATCCATCATCACTACATATAACATCACCCATCATCACTACATATAACACCATCCATCATCACTACATATAACACCATCCACCATCCATCTACAGATCGGTAAAGTAGTTCCGAGATTCTCGTGCGGACACACAAACAAACAAACACACAGACATACTTCCCGCCAAATTTAAGCATATATATATATATTTTATGAAAATCCACAATGAAAACGTGGATAAGATAAATCTTGATAAAATCACACGGGAAAATATATATATATATATATATATATATATATATATATATATATATATATATATATATATATATATAAGCATAGTTCTCATTTGTTGCACTCCCTTCACAAGTGCTCAGACTTTTTCACCATTTCAATCCGTTAAACGATCACACACACCCCACTTTCCCCATGCTACACCGGTCCCGTGTCGGCCTCTCGAGTCACCTCAGCGCTCACCAACGAAGGTGGCATCCCTAATAACTCATTTCACTGTCTCATAGCTGGATGATCGTCATAATCAATTCCGAGTGACAGAGAATTAGTACATAAGCAAACAATGATCGTATTTACATGAATTCTGTGTAAAAACTGTAATCCGTAAATCACCGATACGTGTTTGGCAAAAATACATGCATATAGAATTCTTCAACATCTAATTAAGCAATGGATGTTCGAAATAAAAATGTATACAGCTCTTAACAGAAGTATACGCTAAAGGCAAGCTAGTTCTCTAGGTGGTTACACGTTTCTTATGACGAGGGAGCTTGACGCCATAAATGGTTAAAATAGTTATGGTAAAATTTGATCCGTTTTCTTAACCGCTGTGTGCGTTTTCTATGGAAAGGGCGCTTCTTGAGAGATAGCGCAGCTGTCAGGAGCCGAACATTAACTGAATGATGTACTAACTTGGAAATATTACTTCAAGTCCCATGCCAGCATCAAACTTGGAGCTATCCGTAAAGTTAAGAAACGAGTCTGCATGCAAGGATACATGGCTCGAAAATTATCAGGCATAGGTCATCCGTTCTTGGTAATTTGCTTTTGTCTCCATGAAATATCGGCAAAAGTGCACCTCATGGTGAGTCCAAGGAGGGATTGCGATGAAGTACTAAAAGAAGGTAATACATGTTAACAAACAAATGTCAGATAAGTATATAAAAGTTTGGTTAAGTTGACAATGCAACGTTGTTCTTCATGACAAGTCTGAAATTCAGCTGTGCGTAGATGACTTCACTGTCAGTGGAGGAGAGGTATTGAATAAGATGTGAGGAGGACGACGATATCCAACATGTGTGAAAGGAGGGTTGGGTCTCGTGCCAAGGTGGTGGTGCTGGCAAGACTACTTAGACTAAAAGGTCAGCATCATCTCTTGTTCCTCCAGCCAGAACTGGGAGGAGGGGTTGACACGTCCCTTCTCTATTCTCGCCGCGCCCCTCACCCCGCCCCTGGCAACAACACGCTCATTGGTCGCTCACTGATCTGCCCACAGTAAGGACCAGTGACGAGAGACCTACCCGATGATCAGCCTACAATACGGGCCAATGAGAAAGGAGCGTTCCTACGCAACATTCAAGTTGCTAAGCAATACAACTGCGGCCGTAGACGACACACTCTTTCAAGATCTTTGGCAGCACTGAACACATTCCGTTTCTCGTTGAAGCCTGTGTTATTACTATATTTTAACTAGTTCACTCTTATACTTGATTTTGCCTTACCGTATTTACCTCATCGCCACCCAAACTAGAGGTGGCCAGGCCGAGGGAAGAAGGCCAGTGGCTTTATGGTTTAGCCAAAATAATACCACCATACCACCATATGGGAGCCTTTATGTAAGATTAAGGGTAGATACTGCCGTCTTAAACCAGTGTCCTACACTTCAGTCAGGCCTCTCCTTGTCAAACCTCGACTGATGGATATAATTCTATTGAGAGTTCCAAAAATAATAAACAGGTAATATATACAGTATATAAATAAATAAATTTTATATATATATATATATATATATATATATATATATATATATATATATATATATATATATATATATATATATATACACTTGCTAATAAGAGGCATCAAAACTATGTTAAGTTATAAATGTAGACCAGACAAAATGAAGGTGGCAACGAGGGACAAAAGCGCCCATACCTGACACTGATATATTGGTTGACGTCAACAGAAGCAACCCAGCGACGAGCTCTGTGGGATGGGCCAACACCCACTACTTACTTATGTTTATGTCTAAATCTATGTAGGAAGCCTCAGAAGTACACGCAGGGAATCCTGATAAACAGTGACGCATTGATAAGTCTTACACAAGAGAATAAAATATGTAGTACCTGTACCGGTATTTTGCCTGACGATCTGTAGGCAAAACAAGTGCCGTTCTCTGCGGTTAATACGTCAAGCATTTCAATAAAATTCGACATTGTTTTTACTTGCAGTGGGCTGATGAATAATGGGTAAAAGTAGTCATGGAAACCTTAAGCAGATGGCAGACAAGTTGGGGAACTAGCGATCACCTCTACCATCCTTACAGTATGGAGCTAGAGCCACTGCCCCTCCCATAACCAGTTTTTGTGCTCCACTTCCCCATAATGACGTAACCTGAGGCAGGAGAAGGTATCTCACATGTAAGGGGGTAGCTCTCTGTGGTCAACACTATCCTATCTCCGTTAATATAAACCGAACTATAAACCAAGTTCTATAGACCAGGAAAATTTTGATACTCGGGCAACAACAGGTGTTTTTTGGTCACACCATCATTAGACAGCCATATTTCATCCATTTGATCATTTGTTGAAGATTGTGAGAAATTCTCCTACAACTTTATTTCATGGACGAAGAGACTTCAGCCTTGGTGCACTTATCTAGATGTAGTGCTTTCAAGGTCGCCTCCATAGAGCCCATTGAAGTAGACATAGTCTACTGTAGGACCCGCTGGCTAAGTGACCAACACGAGGCTGAGAGTCACTACTTCCCGCCACCCTGACAGAGTATCTCCTCTCACTTCCTCATACCCACCTGCCCACATAAAACTAAGTACCAAAACAAATACTCTTGAACATATACCTAACCCCCAGATTGAAAAGATCACACACACACACACACATTATCTGCACTGACGGTTCTTTACTGCCTGTAGGAGGACTGGTAGTGCTGGTATTGGGAGCTTAACGGTAACAAAAAAAACCCAGGATCAAAAGCAAGTGAACCGTTACTCATACTGGTCTCAAAGTTGTAATCTTAAGACGCTCCTACAGACAGTCTCATCATCGTCTCCCTAACCCTTAACTCAGGATGCCACTTATTTGTCTCTAACGCTAGATGTTGCTCTGAATTCCCCCTCTCACAAGAACCTCTGAGAGTACGGCCGACTTGATGCTTGGCTAAACTTGTGGCTGATGATTATACTTTTAATATAATTTTCGACTGTGAAAAAGAACTGTGAAAACTGTTCAATGTAATTCAATGTTGATAGAAGTTAATTTAGAGTTAAAGTTGGTTAATTTAGGTTTAGGTTAAATAAGATTGGGAGTAGTACATTGAGTTAGGTTAAGTGGCAATGGGTTATGTTAGACTGATTAATAATGTGTGAAGTAGGCTAAGTTAGGGTGTGTGAGACTGAGATAAGTAGGTTAAGTAAGACTAAAATACGTAGATTAATTTAGGTTAAGTTACATAAGACGTAGAGTTACGTTAGATTTTGTAAGGATAAGACAAGGAGAGCAAGTTAAGGTTATGTATAGTTAAGACAAGTACAATTAAGTTAAATTAGCTTAGGTCAGATCAGGTTAGGTTTGGTTAGGTTAAATTACGTTAAGTTAGGTTAGGTCAGGTTAGGTTAGATCACGTTAAGTAAGGTCAGGTTAGATCACGTTAAGTTTTAAATGAAAAAGACTAAAACTTGACCACATACGACCTCATTCTCACGACGCCGCTACAACAAAACACAAAATACTTCCCCATCTATCAAGATTTTCCTTATGCCTTGTGGTCGAATATACCAGATTATCCCCAGACACACGGCGTTATGTAAGTTACCCGGGTGCTGGTGGATAAGGAAACGCAAATTATATAACATTACCGTAAACATAGAGGATGAAGGAGGGTGAGGAGGGTGTGGATGGTAAGGGGGGGGGGGTAGGGATCACCTGAAGATTAGGCTTATTTCACCTGATGATTTAACACACTAATGTTAAATACTTTAACGAAACCTATTTTAACCTACCCTAACCAAAACTAATTTAATCTAATCTAACTCAACCTGACCTAACCAAGCCAACTAAACTTAAACTTCTCCAGGTAGCGTTAAGGGTGTTTAATCATCAGGTGAATTAAGCTGGGGTGCCTAATGTTCAGTTTAGGTTAAGTTTTGGTAGGATAGGTTGAGGTTAAATAAAATTAGGTTAAAGTAAAATTAGTTTTAGTTTAAGTTTATAAAAACGACGGTAAGGAAGGTTATGTTAATATTTGGTTCAGGTAAGGTAAGATAAGCCAGATGGTGGGAGTGGTAGGGTGATTGTGGTGGTGCGGGTGGTAGGAGGGTGGTGGTAGTGGTAGGGGGTAGTAGTGGTGGTATGAGGGTGGTGGTAGTGGTAGGGGGGTAGTAGTGGTGGTGGTATGAGGGTGGTGGTGATGCAGGTGGTAGAAAAGGTGGTTACAGGAAGGTAATGGTGCTGGTGCAGGTGGCAGGAGAGTGATGGGTGCAGGTAGCAGGATGTGGCGTTGCAACGCCTGCAGTAATCAATGAGTTACCTGAGGTCTGGGTGGCGAGGCTGCCGCCATCACCTCACATCATCGACAAACTCAGGTTTCCCAAGGATGGACCAGGATAGCCGATACCTTTAACCTGTTCAACATTACTCTGGAGACACGGTGGCCATGTGCTCGGCTGATTTACGTAACATTCTACAGTTCTCTCTTCAGTAACAAAATATGTGTAGATCGGTGAAAGGCAACCGAGGTGGTATCCCCTGACTCCCAAAGGTTTTTCTCTCTTACAGACACAATCGTTGTGGGTCGTTCGACCTGTGCCCGTTTCTGGAGAATGGTTCCCAAAACCTCAGCGCTCAGGTTGAGTATCAGCGGATGGCCAAAAGTAACGAGCTTCTTGAATTGTATGACGCTGATCCGGCCAATTTTCATTCTCGTCCAGTGGCAGGAGATAAGATATGGAATTATAATTGGTGCCTCAACTTAAAGAATGAACCCACGCAATGGAAGCACCAGAATTTTTCGACTCCAAGAAGTTCAGGAATCAACCCTCGATTGGCAAGACTTTCTGGGAAGTCAAATGTATTTTACTGGTTGGCAACCTGCGGTATGAAACAATGATCACCATTAACTATTAGGATAATCTAAAGTGAAAGTTACTGCGGGGTGTCGGTGAGAGGTGTGCTACTGCTCCAAGATAATGTCCACAAACTCGATGTCCCGTAAGTGTGTTATCACATGATGGTTTTCGGCAACTCTACATCCACCCCTACAGCCCAGATTTGGATCCATACGACTATTAATTGTTTTGAAACCCGGAGTGTCACCTCCAAAAAAGTCACTTTGTGGATGATCAGGCGCTAAAGGAGGCTACTGAGGTGTGGTTTCAGAAGTAAGAAGACTTCTGTAAGACTAACATGGTGAGCTTGAAGGATAAATGGAGCGAGAATATTGAAGTCTGGGGAGATTTATTTGAAAAATTAACATCATTTATACTGCTGCCTATATACCATACCCAGTTAGAAAACCTTTTTTCGCCGACACCTCATACACTGTACGAAAAAATGCACCCCGAAGCCTGTTTAATGCTCACTGTGGTATACAGTAAAACAATTAGGAAATTCCTCACCTGATTTGAGTTGGTGACTCATGGCTCGATTCCATAATAATTATGTCGGTTGAGTCTCCCGGCAAGCATAGTCCCAAGGGTGTGGGGCAGGATACAAGCACACGGAAGGTCCAACAAGCTGTAGTGATGGGTTGTCAGACCACAGCTTACATCTCAGAAACAGTCCAGACCTGACCCGACATTAGGGGGGTCAAATGTAAGGGTAACCCTGGCAGCCACTCAAGGAGCCACAAATCAACCAGCATCCCTCCCATGTCACACGGCCCCAACAAACATGTGAGAAGCCACCTGCCGACTCTCTCCCAATATACACAATAACCTACATCGCAGAAGAAGTCCAGACCTGACCCGACATTAGGGGGGTCAAGTGTAAGGGTAACCCTCTCAGCCGCTCAAGGGGGCCACAAATCAACCAGCACCTTCCATGTCACACCGCCCCACCAACGATGTTAACAGGCAAGCATTCATTAGAAGATTTCTCCAGAATATACAACAACTCAGAGCTCCGAAAAAGTCCAGACCTGACCTTACATTAGCGGGGTCAAATGGAAGGAGACCCTTCGCCCCCCCCCCCCCCCGATCAGCTCAACCTGACGGCTCGTCTCCCAATATATAGGACGTCCTAGTCCTCCCTCAAGAGAGTGTGTCTTGTAACCAAGAAGGAGCAACAACGTCCCTAGTTCCGCTCGAGAGAAGTCAGACAGAGAGGGCCAGAGGCGCCAGCCGCCTCCGGTCGGGAGCGAGACTTCCCTCCGGTGCCCAGCTAAGCAGTCTCCCATAGAGACAACCCAGGACCACCTGCTAGGCCTCCCCCAGGTCACGTGAGTTTTTGTCAGAGCTTTCCATGGGATGAGTTACTTACGTGGGAAATGTATTCATTTCATGTTCGTGTCCTAGAATCAGTGTCTAGTAACGTAATATGATGTCCTAGTAACGTAAATATAATGTCCTAGTAACTTCGATAGAAGGTGTTATTAATGTGTCCATGTCATTGTCGTAATTAATAAACAGTTGTAACGAAGCGGTGTTTGAGTGGTCGTCCTTAAGAACGTAATAGATGTGTGTTGACGTATAAGATAAGATGAGTGTAGTGACAGAGTAAATAACCAACAACAGCCACGCTACCAAAATCTTCCTCTCTGTTACTCTCTTACTAAATATTCTCTGTATATTCTCCTACCCTTAAAACTCCTTATTACATAGCACACGGCGACAGCATCAGAATACGTACTGTACAGTCAAAGGCAGTAAATGCCACCCTCCCCCCCCCCCCCCCTTTTAGCCGGAGCCACAGCCATTGAAGGTCGATATCACCACAATGCAACATAGCCAGCCACGATAGTTTCAAAACTACCCAGACGTATCATCATTGGGTATGACTTTGCTTGGGAGATTGGTATCCCCGCATCCCCTGAGCAACGCTCTTGTGCATTATGCAGAAGACCCGACAGCAGCACCCTTATCCACTACCTCCTAAGATGTCCCCACACACAACGCTTCCGTGACGCCTGCTGGACCACCACTCCACGACCCCCTGACGGAGACACGATGATCCTCCCCATACTGGCCAGATATTTTGTAAATAATATTGATTACAGTATGTGTTAAAGGAATATCCTTCCTTCCTTAGGCTTTAGTAAGCCCCTTTATTTTATTTATACTGTATATACTTGTCACACTTGCCAGATGCTTTTGGTGTCATTGTACAGGGGTACCTAGTGACGGGGGGGGGGGGGGTCGTCTGATCGTCTGGCCTTCACTTGCCGTGGCTCCAGCTGCTTGGGGGGTGGGGGGAGGAATTACTGCCTCTGACTGTACACTGACAGCAGCGGATACAAAAATATATACCCGAGTTACTTAATCACAAAGAACCTGAAAGCAAATATTATACAGTATTACTATATTTACAAAGTAAAAGAGATCTGCCTCTAGCAATTTAAGGTCACTACAAACTCACACCACCTAATATTCCAATATAATTCGGCGAAATTGAGAAGGAAAACGTGCTAGAGATGTCATTGACGCGTTCTTCTATTCAGGAGCCAAATTGTTATCCTGGGGTGGTGGGCGAGGCCGGCAGGTGCAGGTGTTGGTAACTACTGGTATTCATTCATACACAGCCTTTCTCTCTCGCTCACCCCCTCTGTCTATCTACGCCTCCCTACTTCTACTCCTGCCTGTTACAGTTTGGATTAAAATACTATTACTGATATTCCATAACAATATAGAGAAGAATCCTTGACTAATTTCCCTTTTGGGAGATCATAATCTAGGCCAGGCGTTCACACCCTCTGCCGCCACACCACACACAGAGGCCAACAAGAGGACATTGTTTATCATCATTATTTTTAAGACACAACTTGGCAACCAACCGAGGGAGCTGCCTTGCTGTGTTATGAAGTGCCATGACTCGTCCACCGTGATCAGCTGTACTGACTGGCAGCTTGTCTGGCTGGTTCCTGTGTCTCTAAGCCAAATTATTTTTCTTATACACGTAAATAACTTTGTATGTTATGTGTTACGGGATCGCGCAGATGACTGAGGGACGTTTGGTACTGTGACTCCGTGTTGCCATGAAGACAATACTTTAAGAAAACAAGCATTACGTTTGTCTAGAGACTCCAGGCCATGAGACACGTTTGTAGAACATATGTTAAATAAACTTCTTGGCCAAGCATAATAACAATACCATTTACTGTATCATCGTCTCGCATTAGCCAAATAAAACATTAAAAGTGGCGTCCCCGTAGTGAAGGGGTGAATACAATAAGACCAAGGTCTTAACAACTCTGCCAATTGACACACCTCAGTAAAAAAAAATGCTCTTAATCTCTGCTTCTCACCTGGTGACGGAACCCCTTTGCCCCCCCCACACACACACACAAATCACCCCTTTATAAAACTTGCAGCTCTAGAAATGTAGGAGTTTGAAATATTTTTTAACGTCTACAAATGCCTATTATTTTGTCCAACTTAAACACTTTGCTGGCTGTCACTCACCCATTTTTTTTAACATTGAGAGCAGTAAATCGGAAGAGGAATTCCGTACATCGGGTTAATTTTAAGTTATCCGACAAATGGATTCGCCAACTTGAATAGCAGCTTTATCAAATCTATTTGTTGGGTTATTTAAAAGTAGCCCGATGTTCGTTTAAAAAAAAATGGGCGTATTTAGTGTGTGTTGGGAGGACTGTATATTGGTTTCTTATATACATACTGTATATAAGGTGAGTGTAGAACGCCTCTGTATACTGAACATCCCTGCCAGTTAACATCATCATCATCATCATTATTATTATTATTATTATTATTATTATTATTATTATTATATTCCGTTCTTATTTTAGAGAAGAAAACAATGACGTGGTTCCAATCAGCGCTTCTACAGTAGAGGCTAAAATTGAAGGTACCCTTTACATTACACATAAACCTTCAGGCGGACAGTGTTACGTATACATGACGGGTGCCAAATAATAAATGGTACCCGCAACACACATACTGTTCCCTCGTTCTCCCTAAATTAGAGAACTGACGTCAGTATAATACCCTCTACACTAGCACTTGAGGTGATGATTAAAGCAGACATGTCTATAAGTCACTTCTATTGAGTCTCGAGTCTTTATTGTTGAGTCTCAAGTTGAGTCTCAGGTCTTTATTGTTGTGTCTCAAGTCGGATACCAAGTCCTTATAGTCGAGTTTTACTCAATGCTTTAGTATATACTGTGTTTAAAAGCTCCAACCTTACTCCTCCCTCGTCTGCCTGACCCTCCTACACCACCACTGGGCAGGTCTCGCTCACTGGTAATATAAAGGCTTAGTGTACTCTTGCTACGTAGAGTTCTCACCTGTTTTTTTAACCCTAAAGATACCGAGTGACGATGAATATAATTATTATGAATACAAAGACTTTGGAGAATCAGACAGACGGTGTGGCTGAGGCATGGGTGGTGTGGCTGAGGTGTGGGTGGTGTGACTGAGGTATGGATGGTGTGGCTGAGGTATGGGTGGTGTGGCTGAGGTGTGGGTGATGTGATTGAGGTCTTTCAATAACTTTGTAAAGCCACATTACCAGACCATGAACATGCATAATTGAAATGACATTGAACCAAAGCCGATGTAACATTTCTTAAAGTAAAAATTAAGAGGAATTTGGGTTTATTAGCAAGTTTTTAAAGTACTTTTCTTTCTTGAAGTTGCTCTTTCTCTCTCTCTCCTTTTTATTATTAAATCTTAAAACAAACCATTAATCGAGTTTACTTTCACATTTACATAAAACAGACTCGAGTTATTTCAACGAAGTCGCAAATCAGAATACTACAAGTCTCATGTCAACTCATAACTCAGGCGAGACAGGTCTACTGTATTCAAGTCTAATTACAGCCGAGTTCAAGTCTTAAGTCCACAAAAACACTGTCTCGGGTCCCCATCTCTGGATTAAAGTGTGTCAGGTAAGGTTTAGATGCTATCAAGGGTGTTAGTAAGGAGAGGGCGTCGTCGTCAGGGAGGTAGTGATGGGACACTGTAAACAGGTGGAGGCCATCCACGCCGGGCTGCCCGGCCGGCCACGCGTCACAGATCTGCATCACGTCAGAGACTGATAGGTACATTCCTAGCCTCGCTCCCCAAGATACTAACATCCTCGTCATCGGCTCTCCCCTTGATCTGACACCTCTTCCTATCTAATTCTCAGAGATCTCAATATTGAATTGAACATTTCTGAAATATAAAAATATTAAAGCGGTAAATACAATGTTGAGGTGTGAGGCATATGACCGGTTTGACGTTTACCTATACAAGGAATGGGGACGTCTCCACCCAGCGCAACAACATTTGCATGCGTTATTAAACAGCTTATTCCCAACACAGTTAGGAGAAGAATTTAATCTTCGTTAATCAAATTACAGCACCAGGCTTAATATACACTACAAGTAGGTTATATGCCCTTACCTTTATCGACCTTCCTCTCCCGGATTAATAGTCAGCGTTCATCGCCGTAAACAAGTCGTCTTGGTTGGTGACGTGATTGGATTTAAGAAATTGTCAGTGTCTTCCAGATTGAATATATCTATCTATATAAAACAAAGAAGTATGTCTGTTTGTTTGTGTGTGTTTTTGTTTGTGTGTGTGTTTTTGTTTGTGTGTCCGCACAAGAATTCGGAAACTACTTTACCGATCTGTAGTGATGATGGATGGTGTTATATGTAGTGATGATGGATGGTGTTATATGTAGTGATGATGAATGATGTTATATGTAGTGATGATGGATGGTGTTATATGTAGTGATGATGGGTGGTGTTATATGTAGTGATGATGGGTGGTGTTATATGTAGTGATGATTAGACAATAAAATAATAACAGTTTAATGCTAAAAAAATATACTTTGCTGTACCGTTGTAGTAAAAAACATGGTGGAACTTACATACACCGTTAATGAACTATTGATGGAAGAAGAAGTTTTTGGGACTGAACAGTGAGACAATGTGGAGCCTCCAGGAGGGTGGCTTCCTACCGTGGCCTAGCGGATGAGCCGCCCAAAGGGCGGCGATTCTGCTAGTCCATAATAATTCAATTGGTTATAAACAGCCTACACACACACACACACACACACACCCTAGCTAATGTTTCCCTGCTAGTCATCACGTACACATGCAATATAATAAATGTGTCAGTCATTACTGTGCCAACATGGATCCGTATATATGAATATGGTCACGTACACTACTGCTATGGCGTATTAACTACAGTGTACAGTGCCAACGGAAGAACAACGTGTTATAAACAGCGAACAGTGCCAAGAGGAGAGTAACAGGTGGCATATACTGTACTGTGATCAGAGCCATCATAAGAAAACAGGTATTGTGTACAAAACAACAGGACAACATGTATTAGGTACAGGGGTCGGACAACATAAACCAGCTCAGTGAACAGTGCCAACAGAACAGCGAGCAGTGATAACAGAAGAACATCAAGTATAGTGACCAAGGGAAAACAGGTGATAAATGCTGCGAACAGAGCATAGAAGAACAGCGGGTGTTATGTACTGTATAGTATCAACAGAAGAACAACATGTAATATGTACAGTGCCAAAACATGTAAAAAAACTATGTGCATTGCTATTATGTACAATCAAAGACAAACGTCGTGTCGCGGTTTTGTCCGAAGATTAAATATAACTCGCGAAACATTATGATAGCCCCCTACCACAAGGCAGTGCGCAGCAAAGGTTTTAGCCCTTCGGCATATGTTTTCACCAATTTCACGACACGACTTTTGTCTTTCATTGTACGTAAAATGCCAGCACACAACAGATGTTATGGGCAGTGCCAACAGAAGAACAATATCTGTTATGTACATTGACAATAGAAGAACAAACTTAGTCTTCCGTACTGTATATTACCAATATAAAAAACAACAGACATGTGGTGTAAACCGAAAGCACACCTGTTATGTACAGCAAACAACGCCAACAGAAGAACAACGATTATTACGACAGAAAAAAAACACAGGTGCTGTAGTTTTCTGTTAATTAAATTTTCTTGGTATTTCTCTATTCCTCTTTTAATCACCACACTTGCTCCACTTAACCTCAATACTCTGACCCACTTAGTGTCTGTAGCTATATAGTTAAGGGATCTTAACAATAGATAGAATAATATGTCATTGCCCTGGAGGCAGGTATGTAATGAGAGTTATAATACAAAATATGGGAGTAAATATAATTAATGTTCAGTATTCTCACCTCAGCCAGAGAACTAATGTCTCATTGACTGTCAGCCAGCAGGACCCATAGCAGGACAAGCCCTACTGACAGCTGGGCACATACTACTACTGTACTTATCTAAGCCACCACAAGGATCCTAGTATACGGCTTGGCTCCCTGGGCTGTGCACATGGGTAATCATCATTATGATGCATAGTTACAAGTGATTTCAAGACATGAATTAATCAACAGCATCCTCTGGCATAACTAAGCAAAGAGAACAAGCCGAGCATGTTAAGAAAGTTATTGAAGAAATTTCACAAGACTGGTGTGATGCCTCACCAAGACGCTGTTAGCCATGCATGCTGTACTGTATATATTGTATTATTTGTTCCCTTTCGTGTTGATGGCCCAGGGGAGAGTCATGGCTAAGATACAGATAAAATAACATAAACATCAACAGCAGGTGTGGTGGTGTGGGCGAGGAGCTGCCTAGCCATGTTGATGCACAGGGAGGGTATAACTCACAACTGTTACAGAGAGCATATTGTCCTGCTGGGCTCCTCTGTGTGTGTGTGTGTGTGTGTGTGTTGCTAGGGACCCAAGGGTAAGTCAGTGGTGGACTTTGTTACCACACCACATCATCTGTTACGGTGCTACAGTGTGTGGCCTCTACACTGAGTCACCAGAACGCACCACACTTTTATTTACTCATATTGGGTCTCTTCTGAATTTGTATAATATATCCAGGTCTTCATTCACTTTTGTAACACCACTTAGTACTGAAGAAGCGGGTTAATGTCTCTTAATAAGAGAGAGTACATTCATGCGTACATAACATCTTGATCTGTGCAATGTTTGTCTGAGCTTGTTGCTCCACTTATATAATACGCATTAAGAAGTTGTGTCTCAGCTTTAGTTATTGTTTTCTGTACGGCCCTGAAACTGTGACCTCTGGTGTTGTCAAGACCGGGTATGTTGATGATATCGTATGTATCTCTCTTCTTCAACAACAAAGCTCTATAAGACGTATGATAATTACTAAAAATGAAAAGCCACCATTCTCTGGACCTGCTGGGCGAGCTTCATGTTACGCGTCACATTTCCAACCATATACTGTAGTAGTTCACCGCTAATTAGATCTTCACTTCCCAACACGCTCTTCATAACTCAAATTCTTCTGCTTGGGTGATATCCTCGGTGACCCGTCACTGGGAAATGTCAATTATTTGGATGTGTTTTATCTTGATGGGACGCCACACTGCATTAATATACTCTATACAAGGATGGACCAGGGTCTGGTTTAACCAAAATAACCTTCTAACTATCCCAGTGCGTTAACCCATCACCTCACTCACCTTGATAACTTTGTCTTATATGTGATCCTCCCACGGTAACAGACAGCCCTATGGTGAGAACTCCCGCGTCAACAGGCAGAGTGACAGCACACGTTGAGTCTTCCGAACAACATGGACCAGACCAACACCAGGAGACCCACCAGGATACTATTGTTGTACTCATCAATGAAACAGACACTCACCCCAGTCTAGTGTTAACCATTTGTGTTAACTGTGACCATCATGATCACATCTACAGTACAGTGCCACATGCCACTTCATTGTAACATTATATAATTGCTCAACAGTACCGTCGTCGTGTTGGCATCGTCCAGAAAGCAGCCAATTGAATAAATCATTAGTGTACGAATGTAGAATAATAGGGCAGAGCTTATTAATACCACGGGCCAGATGGATATAACTAGACACCTTTAGTCATTCAAGAGGTTGATGTCGTTAGTGTGTTAATTTATTAATATACTACTCCATACTCTAGTGTTACCCTCATGGCCAAGATATTCTTCCACACGTTAGCCAATTTCAATACTGACCGACACAGTCCTTCCACCCTACAGGTGTCCCACACAGTCTACCAAAGTAAACAATGTTTTTCCACAGCGTTTTGTCACAAAAACGTTCCGCTCAAACAGCTGCAACACGTAAACTGTTTATGCTTCTATTTTTCACACAAAAAACGAATGATTTAGTCTCATTGTTAATCGATATATTAATTTTTGTTAGTTGTTTTTGCTGTATTTAAACATATATGAAGTCAAACTCAATATCTGTACAGCAACGCAAACCTAACCTAACCTAACCTTAACTTTAGCCTACACAGTAAAAATATACTGTACTGTATCCGTTATTGTAGCTGCCTGACGGTTGAATGTACTCACACACACACAAACACGCACACTGTTCATTATTAAATACAAGGAGATGTGAGGAACGCTGAGATACCATCTAGGTCAGCACATCATGAACAGATCCTCCCTGCTGCGCCACAACACCCATTGACCACAACTGTTGCCATCACACTAGAGGAAGGGCTGTGATCATCAGGACAAGTAATTACAAACTTTCACACAACAGGTCACCACTGGTCACCTCCTCTGCCACATGTACAATGATAAAGTACAATCAATATCATCAATATAATCACTCAAGATAATAGTACTAACCCTAAATAGCAGTTAATTAAAATATATTATCAAATAAATAATTAAATAAAAAAAAAGTTAATTATGACGAAACCTGACAAAGATTATCAGATTTGCCTCGAGAGCTTGAAGAATGTGTCGGGGTCAGAGATAAAAAAAGATCACAGGTAATGGAAGATGATCTAAGCCTCCCTCACCTGATAAATAAAAGAACAACCTGAACCTACAGTACATATCCCAAGAAACGAAGACAGCGTTAGCCCGACACACATAAACCCTTATTGAAGAAGTTGAGGCCATTTTACAGTCTCGCACAGGGGCATAACACAAGGGACTGAGGCGTGTGGTATTTAACTCTACTGCAAGGCATAGTACACACTGTAGCGATAAGTGAAGCTTATTCCTTTCTCTCTCAATCTATGTCTTTCCCATTTATTATCTTTCTCTCTCTCTCTCTCTCTCTCTCTCTCTCTCTCTCTCTCTCTCTCTCTCTCTCTCTCTAGCTCTTCTTCTCTCTCTCTCTGTCTCTCTAATTCTTCGTCTCTCTCTCTAATTCTTCTTTCTCTAAGTCTAAAGTGAACCATTAGAAGCTCTCTCTCAACCTTCAAGAAGTTCTCCCCACCACACAGAACCCCTCCTTCACCCCCTCCCCCAACCAACACAGCCCACACCATAGGTCGCGGCGTGGAGGTTTTGTTATTATCGAGACAGCTGATGCAGGTATACAAACACACGTGGTCTACCTGAACTTATAATCATTTACGTCTTGTCCAACCCCGCCACCTAACGACACTGTCTTCCGGGAACCTCACTGTTAACTGAGAGAGAGAGAGAGAGAGAGAGAGAGAGCATTCCATTATACTCCCAAGACATCATGGCCTCAAGACATCATGGACTCAACTCAGCATGGCCTCGACACAATTTTTCAAGGATTTTTTGATGATTTAGATTTAACATATACATATATATATTGTTACGACCGTGTCGTATTTTTTCTATTTTTTTTTATATATTACATGCTCCCATGTTCCATATTATTCCTGTAATGATGTGTTAAATTTACTATTATATATTCTAGTCACCTTACCCTGTGCTGTTAAGGTTTTAACTGTCATTATTTGTTCAAGCCCATCTTATTTCTTTATTTTGTATTGTAACCAGCATTCTTTGTTCTCTAACGACCATCTGCATCGTTAAACGACCCACCGGCGGGTCGCGTGGCGGGAGCCGACCTTATATATAGGACCCACCAAGTGACTTGAGTCAGTTCAGTCCTCTTGTCATACAGTCCACATCCTTTGAGTGTCACTTGTTACTTATACTTAATTTATTTGTGTTGTTCCTGTCGCCACCAATGTGGTATATCTATGTGAGTACCTATTTATGTCTCTGTTTGTGTCCATCAGTATTTGCTTAGTTGTATTCAAGTAATTCAGTGTTGTTTCACGTCAGTTAATTTCAGTGATAGTTTTTATATGTTTATGCAGTGTTAACGTAATCCAATGCTTTATTTTTATTCTTTTGATGTTTCGATGTTTTGTATCACTTGTGTCTTAAAAGTTTCGATGGTGAATCAATTTGTTGTGACAGCCTACGAGGCTCTTTATTGTGTTAATATTTAATCATTTAAATTCTTAAAGGTTTACTTTATTTATTTTTATTCTCTTTTAATTTACTTCACTTTTTGTTTGGTTACGCCTAGAACCTGGATATTTAAGTAAATTAAGAGACGGCGTAACAGTATATATATATATATATATATATATATATATATATATATATATATATATATATATATATATATATATATATATATATATATATATTCTCAGACTTCTGATAACCTTCCACCTCTCGCAGGATCTGTCGAGGTGCAACAAAAATAGAGTATTTCATTTTAGCTGTGTGGTTATGTGGTCAGAAGGTCACCTGCAGGAGAGGTCAATGGTTAGGTGCGTGTCTTACCTGGTTCTCTCTCCCTCCCTTCCTCCCTAACTATTAATCTCTCTCCCTTCGTACCATACTGTTACTTTCTCCCCTTTTCCTTCTATCCGTTCATCTCCCATTCCTCTAAATGCTTCTCTCCTTTCCACTCTCCCTTTCTCTTTCCATCGCCTCTTCACTTCTTTTCCTCCTCTCCCTCTCTCTCCTTCCCGAAGCAGCCTACGCACACCCTCCCACCTTCCATCTCCATAATCGGTGACCAAGGTTCCTTCCCTCCCATCCTTCCTCCACTTTTCCTTCTCTCCTTCCCTCCCGGTAAACGCTGGCCACGCCTTCCTAGTCTGGGCGGGTCTTTAAAGTTATCCAGGTGGGCTCCGTCCTCTCTATATATAGATCCTGTCGCATCACACGACACAGAGAGAGAGAGAGAGAGAGAGAGAGAGAGAGAGCAGTATCACACAGTATTGACAGACGAAGGGATTATTATAGGTATTTTTTCTTCATTCAAACTGGTCTTTATGTAGTTATAATATAAAATACAAATAAATAGCATCATTATAAACCTACCTTCACTTAACCTAATTAAGGTATAGTTTGGCTGTGTTATGATCGTAAACGACGCCTTACAACTTAGATGAAACATCAAATTTTACCATATATATATATATATATATATATATATATATATATATATATATATATATATATATATATATATATATAGAGAGAGAGAGAGAGAGAGAGAGAGAGAGAGTTACGCAATATTGATAAAATCAGCGGTTGGGTGGAGGCAGTTAAGGGTGACGTATATCTTGACGTAACTGTTATTTTCACTCTGTGGTTAAAAGTCAAGGTCAGGTCACTGATAAGCCTGCGAGAAGGGGACGGAACTGTGTGAACTCCTGACCTTTCTCCTTTACTGATATTAGGCCCCGCGCTGTGTGGGGCAAATCTGTGTAAAACCAAATCTGATGCCTGAATTATTGTTGTGTCTGTCTTTACATCCGTGTCGCTCACGTACATGTACACACACAAGCACAGATACTCACCTACCCTTATATAACAATAGGTGTAAAGAGATATCTGGTTAATTAAATTTAATGAACGGATGTTTCTTTGTAGCCGTACGGGAGTGCAGTGACCCCCCCCCCCTCCCCCCACGGTATATCTTGTTAGGAATAGGGATCAGACATATAACTTCAGATCACGTCTTTTGTTGAATGAATCTGGTGAGTACACGAGTGAATACATTAAGTGAAACACACCTAGTGTTATTAATACATAATCAAACACACATACACACACAATTAAAGGTATACACAAACAAACACACAAGCAGACACACATGGTCACACAAAATAATGTCAAAAAACAATTAAACAAATATATACATACACATATAAACATACAGGAATATACAAGCACAAGCAGAAAAATATGCACACACATATTCACAGACATTCACATCTAAAAACACATACAAATACACACATACGTACAAAGATACATAGCTACACACATACATACGGAGGCACATACACAATTTCTAATATGTTTGTAAATGTACGCATACAAATACACACACAAAACAGACATACACACATAAACACAGACATACACATATACACAGAAACGCCAATACACACATGTACACACAAACACCGTCACATAGAAAAAGAGATATATATACACAAACAAAAACTTACAAATACAGATACATTAACACAGACATACAATAACAGGCACGCATACATGGACAAACACATACACACTCGTCACACTTAAGCAAGAGTAAAAACAGACACACACATACACACATACACACACACATACACACACACACACATACACACACACACATACACACACACATACACACACACACACACACACACAGTCATGGTAGTAGATATGAGTGGCGTACCTTCTAGCCTGCTGACGTACTGCAGCCTGAGAATGTGTACGTCAGAAGTTCAGAACATATAGTGGTACCAGTGCTAGCGCCATGCTCTTGACGTGTACACTGCTGTAGTTATTGACCATGTCCTCACTTCCTCTTCCTTTTTACACCCAACAACAGCAATACGTTTATACTACATCCTCTCTCTCTCTCTCTCTCTCTCTCTCTCTCTCTCTCTCTCTCTCTCTCTCTCTCTTCTGCGGCCATGACTTCAGCCCTGTCATTATACAGTACCTGACACATGCACCCTCAAGTGTCAGGTCTGTGGCTGTTTGAGAAGTGTGGACTAACCTTCTCTCTTACTCTTCCATAATGACCACAATATGGACGTCCTACACTTGTCATATTGGCCTTGCTTATAAAAAAGAAGGAAAGAAAGCAAATACACATACACACAGATATATGGTGTGTGGATAATTCATGCTCCCCAGTGATAAATTAGCCGTGTTATAATATTGGGGGTGTAGGGCTACGTTTGGAATACAGTATGCAGTTCATGTTAGATATCCGGCTCTGAGTTAACACTAGATAAACAAACAACAGTAGAGCAGTTAAGTGTCCGGTATACGTTATTCTAAGACGTGATTATAAACAATATCAGAATGATCTCCAAAGCGTGAATTTGTGGTCACTGGTCGAAGTTAAGAAATATGTCTTTAGCTTTGTAAGAGATCTCTACCCGCCAACACGACCTGATGGCAGCTGTCAACTCCAACTCATGGTCACAACTCACGTCACTCAGTGCAGTCAAATGCTTGATGAAGGACGAATGCTATAAGAGATCACTCCCTCCCCCCCCCCCCCCTATAACACGTCATAGTAACACGGGCCAGGAAAGACTGGGACCGTTTTGTCATTATTGTGTATTGCTTAGCGTCCTGTGGCAAACTTGTACCTATAGAGTGTCCCCAAAAATATATACACACTCCCTTACAGGTTTTCGTGACGATCGCATGAATGTTTGCATTACCATAACAACATCGTCCTCGTATGTGTGGGAGACTTCACATTAACAAGTGAGGACAATGGTGTTGTAATGCAAACATTCACGCGATTACTACGAAAATTTGAATGGTACTGTGTATACATATTTTGAGACACCCTGTATTTCTCAAGAGTATACTTGTTGGCATACCACACCATGACTACCATCACTACCACCACTCCCATACAAGCACTACCACTACCACCACTCCCATACAAGCACTACCACCACCACTCGCATACAACCACCACCACCATTCTCATCATATTGCTACCACCATCGCTTCCACTCCATTACCAACCACCACCACCACACCACTACCACCACAATCCCCATCACCACTACAACTATTCTCAACACCACCTTCACCCCTACCACCACCACCAAATCACCTGTATGTGGCCCCAGGAACCACGCTTACTGGCCCACATCTCCAGTTGGCGACCAGACCACCATCACCACTACAAATACTACTTACGCCAACCATTTCTACCACCACCACTATCACCACCACAACTATCAAGTACTTCAGCCTCTACTACTACCATCACCACTACCATAATCACCACCACCACCTACTACTACTACTACCACCACCACCACCTACACCTACTACAGTCACTCATATCACCATCACTATCACCACCTTCTACTCCTACCACCAAGACCTACTACAATCACCCATACACCCCCACCTACAACAACCACCAACACCTACCACCATCATCACCACTATCACCTACTACAATCACCAACTCCTACCACCATCACCATCACCACCTACCTCCATAACATCGAGTCTTAAGCGAAAACTGATAACATGTTACAAGTCCTTAAAAAGTAATGTATTGTCCCTATAAAGGAGAGAGTTACCTGTGTGGTGGGGTGGTGTTCCGGTACTGTACTTGGTCTTGTAAGAAGAAACTGATGATGTAAAACTTTTTGACAATAAGTGTACTTGGTAGACGGCAAGGGTCGATCACTACTACTACTACTGCTGCTATACTTCTACTGCTGACATTATTACTACAACTACTGCTGCTATTCTACTACTACTACTACTACTAATATTATTTATTTATTTATTTTTTATTGGCCTCCTGCCTCCCCCAATAGCCATACCTTCGCCACCATTTTATTACCTTAATATTAAGTATCCTAATACATAAATAGCTATCCTAGCTGTGTTGAGTTAGTTGAGCCGCAGATCTATGCGGCATTCAGTGATTGTTGCCTCATAGTCAATATCTGCAACTGTTGTCGGCTTTGGGGCCGATGCTCTCGTTCCCCTGAGGCAGAGCAAAGCCGACCTAAGGAGAGAAAAGGACAGTCGACATCTCATCCAGGCTGTAACATAACTTCTGGGCTGCTGCTTCTGTTCGGATATCACCTCCGCGAGTCTGGCGTAGAAGCATCTTGCACTTGGTCCCATCCCACCAGAGGTTGTGAACACTAGAGGAGTGAAGCTGCCTTGACCAACGTTCTGAATTCTCTCCCCATATGACCTAATTTTGTCGTTCTCGTTCCTTCTGTGTGCAGCATCGAGAGCTAAGTTACGGCGACATGCGGCCATGGGATAAAAAATCCTGATGGCGAAGAAGGCTCGCTGTCCCCGCGTCCAGAATCCTCAAGCACTGACGTCAACACGGGCTTCGTCGGATGTGTTTGAAGTCCTATGTTGGAAAATCTCACAGTCCAATGGAAGGAGGGTCGGTTCTACCCTGACATCACGGCAGATTTCCTTCAACAAATTTGCTGTGAGATCCCTTACTTCGTCATGCCTCATTCATATGAAGCCCCCTTTCTTGCACACCAAGGAAGAGCCACACACGCATTGGGAGGGCAAACCTTCTACTGGCCTACCGTACCTTAGACCATTGGCATCTGTAAATTCTTGTTTATTGAGACTGAAACCATTTGCTCTTATCGGTAACGTAGTTAACCAGTGCGAGGCGCCCACCTCCTGCGCTATAGCTATTATTTTTTTCAATTTCTCTGGTACTTGCAGCAACAGTTGCTGCAACTTATCACTTTGGCCGTGCTGTCGTTCTGTCGTAATAGACCTTTTAATCTTGTTTACTTTATTGGTATCCACTTCCCCTGTTGTGTTCTGAGCTATTATGTGGTCCGTGAGGGCTGCCGTGAGCTGAACTGAGTTTTGATGTTCGGTGGCATCAATCTCCTCTGGATTGGTCAATCCCATTCCTCTCAGTCTCGGTGGTAGTGCAAGGAGTGATCTTTCTGCTGGGGTTAAGTGAGGGTATTTCACTAATTTGGGAATGAAATTGATGCTGATAGCTTCTTCCAGAGGGTGGAGGAGGGGTCCGATATGAGGGATAGTGCGCATCAGTGCGCATCTGTGTTAGCAATCTCAGACAGAGCTTGAATTTCCCTAACCCACTCATTCACCTTTCCCGTTACGTACTCGGCTAATATTACTACTACTGCTGCTGCTACTGTTATTACTACTACAACTACTACTATTACTGCTGCTGCAATTACTATACTATTGTTACTACTACTACTACTACTGTACTACTATTTTCATCGTAGATTTAAACTTCCTGCTTATTTTTTCTTCAACTTAGCATTTATGCATCCTAACTGCGAAGGATCTCTCTCTCTCTCTCTCTCTCTCTCTCTCTCTCTCTCTCTCTCCTACACGCAGCAACTCTCGTCAACTCCTCCTCCCCCTGGGCCGACAGTCAACAAAGGCGGGTGGCCACAGCTACACATCCAAACTTCCACCTGCCGACACTCCCCGCCCCAGGACCCGCCTGGCTCACCTGGGGACGAATTACCTATTCATCTCCTCCCGACCTTTCCGAGCTCGAGCGTGTGTGTGTGTGTGTGTGTGTGTGAGAGAGAATTGCGTGACGTCAAACTTAACTCGGTGGCTTTAGGAGTTTTGTAGCGTCCTTTCCCTCCCTTACATCTAGTAAAAAAAAATCTAAAATAACAAATAAAATACTGTTGTTGTTTCTGCTGGTGTTGTTGTTAGGTGGTCATGACTAAGTTAGTTTGATTAATTTTTTGTTGTAACTTTTTTTATCAGTTGTTATTCTTTTATTATTATTATTGTTATTATTATTATTTTTTTGTTATTTTTCTTGTGTATCAATATTTATATAATTACTTTCCAAATCAATTATTACTGGAAATTATTATTATTATTATTATTATTATTATTATTATTATCATCATCATCATCATCGTATCTATTATGACCTTCATTATCAAAACACCCCACACATACAAACCAACACAGACAGGCTAGCACAATGGCAGTGTGTGGGCAGGACTCCCCTGGTGTGGTACGAATGTCTGTCATTTCCCAGGAGTTGTGGCAGGACACTCGAGGATATTGACAATACCTCGACCAAGATGAGTTTAAGAAGCTGTGGTGGCTGAGCGCTTCAGCGAAATTTCTTCGAACGCGACCTCTCCTAACCTAACCTAACCCAACCTAACTTTTGGCGTGACCTAATTCTATCTAAATGTTGACTAATCGAACCAGAGATCCCCAGAACAGGAGGTGAGTGTTGTATTCACTCACCCATCGCACTCCTGATATACTCTACTTGTGATGCTACTACAGTCAGATTTTGCACCGTCAATGCTGAGCCCTCTGCTAACAGTTAATTTCCCGCAATTGATGTTAAGCTGATTAGAAGGTAGTTTGAGGATAGTGATCGATCTCTACAGGGTTCTGGTACAACGACAGAATTAAATGACATATTAAACACAAACGCCAACTGGATATTAAGTTCTTCCTTACATTTCTTTAAGACTTCAACAAATATATCGGGACTTGACGACTTATTTGGGTTTAGTTTATAGGGTGAGGTTATTGTTGGTAATCTAAACTCTTAACTACCTTCGGTCAAGATCGATGGAGGGAGGGGTGAAGGTCACAGAAAATGTGAGTCTTGACCACCAGAGGGCTTGATCATCAGGGGGGGGGGGGCGTCCTGTGCTGGGGCCGCCATTATCTGTTGATTACTTGGTGTCTTAACTATTATTATCTTTAGCCATTTACTTACTTTCATTTATCCTCGTGAATAATAATAATAATAATAATAATAATAATACCACAAACACACTACTACTACTACTATTAACAATAATAGATAGGTGTATCAAATAGATAACTTTACAAAGTTTAACAACAGATACATTATAAAAATATAGTTTTTAGCTAAAGAGGAACATTTTCATTTCTTGTCAACAATGAAAATAAATCAGTTATCACATATCTGGCAGCTACAGTGTGCGAGGTCAACATTACCTCCACCTCGACCAATAGCGTGACGTCATGACCTTTTGATCCTTTGATGTCGGCCTTTATTGGTTCACTACAGATGACGTCAGAGTTTTCTCATTTTAAAGGAAAAGTTGCCTCTAAGACACTAATATGTAGCTTAACAAGATATAAATTACGTATAGACTAATGGACACACCGGGCATGACACTGACGCCCATTATAATATAGATAATACGCTAACACCTGCAGGCTGAGCTCAACCATTTAGATATATATAGAGTAAATAATAAATGTCAGAAATTATATACATTATCAGGGGGGAGTTTAATGCCATATGATCTCAAATATTAATAACCCATTATATTATGTTTCAAAATTACTGAGAACTTTATCAAAGGCAAAATAAGGATAAAATTTATGATGATGATGATGATGATGAATCCTCTATTGACTTAAATCCCCATCAGTGTTATACCTCTCCCTCACCCCTGTATACTGGGCGGAGGGATTGGGGGAGGGGGGGGTCAGGGAGGAAGGGAGGGAGGTGTATAAAGTGCCAGAACTAATAATGGTAAATTGTTAATCCCCCTCCTTATATCACCTCCTCCCCTTCCTTCCCCCTCCCCTCCCCTTCTCATCCCTTCCTTCCCCCTACTCACCTCTCCTCCTCCACCATCTCTCTCCTTGCACCCTCCCCCCACCCCCCCGAAACCCTACCGTTCTCTCCCTTACCTCACCTCCCATAATAGCAGTCAGGGTGCGTATTATCTCCGCCCTCCTCCCCGACACACACACACGCTAGATTCACCTTGATCGACTGGGAGGGAGCAACTTACTGTACATAGGAGCTAAAAATATAAATCCACGCGTATGAGGGTGTGACGTGAACTGATTGGTCCTTTGTTCGCCATGACGCTGCTGTTGTAACTCTCACAATTAGGTTAGGTTATGTTACGTTAGGTACGATTATGAAAAAAAACAGCTATAACTTACCCTATGAATACAGTGATGAATATATACACCTTCGTCTAAGAATTTCATACAAGTTTCCTTTACTACACTTTTTACTCTGGCACATTAGTATAACGTTCTTTGGGTGGGAGTTTGCGGGGCGTGAGGATGGTAAGAGTGTTGCGGAATAGTTTGTACGTGGGTGTTGTTCTACTTAGGTGTGGTTCTACTTAGGTGTGGTTCTACGTAGGTGTGGTTCTACTTAGGTGTGGTTCTTCGTAGGTGTGGTTCTACATGGGTGTGGGTCTACATGGGTAAGGTTCTCCGTGGGTCCAGGACACGTTAAAGTATGTATGAGTGATGGTAAGTTGTATTCTAATTTACATGTATGTATATTAATGGACCGATACACCAACAGCCTTTACCTTCCGACGAAACTTTCCTCTCCTTCTCAAATTATCTCGTGTGTATGTGTGTGTGACATAAAGGCAACATAAACAGAGGGGGTATAATCTTCAAGTGATCTCTTCTTTCTTTAATTTTCTACATTAGTCAAATAATTTTTCCAATATCACCTGTCTTGGCTTATACTACATGCCTTACTGACCCAAACGTTCGGGATAAGTTACGAGGCTCCATTTGTAGCCCAGGAAGCAATCAACGTCAACTTATGGTGTGATCTCTTGGTATACGGCGCACCACTAATCTTTCGTGGGCAGTAAAATCATCCATTTCAAAAAGACATGAACACTGTGCTGACACTCATTCTGTGTATCAAATTTGCGGACCCAATTACTTTCCTGATGATGTCTTACCGATATAATTTGCATGTATTGATGTCATTCCACCATACAAATTCACGTACTGAAGTCATACCATCACTCAAATTCTCGTACTGATGTCATACTAATGTAAGCCGAACTGTTGCAATCCTTTTTAATATAATTTCACCTTTGTAAATACAGTAGTAAGTGGTCTGCAAGTATCCAATATGTATTCGTCAGCAGGTGTTAGCGTTGTGTAAGTAGCTATGTTCCTTCCCACCCCAGGAACGATACGCTTCCATTACGAAGACACTTCAATAATACAGTAACTCAGGGCTCTCCACCTCTTATGATCTTATCTCGAGGTTCCTGAGAGAGAGAGAGAGAGTCAGATAAAGAGAGAGGGCAAGAGCAGGAAGACAGACGAGAGACCTAGAGAAAAAAGACATAAAGAGAGAGAGATAAAGAGAGAGGGCAAGAGCAGTAAGACAGACGAGAGACCTAGAGAAAAAAGACATAAAAGAGAGAGAGAGAGAGAGCACCCTAGAATAATAAACTTCACAAACATTACTCCCAGGACCACAAAGAACAAAAGTCACCACAGTATGCCGTGTTGCTCCCTGTTTCCCAGCCCCGACTTTCTGCAACATAAAATGAAGACTTGCATGACTCACCACCATTTGTAGAGGTTTTCCTTGTTCTACCACCTGGTGCATCCACAAGCCAGGTAGGTAGCTTTTGTGTATGTGTGTGTGTGTGTGGTACAAGGCTGCCCATCTTACACCTTCCTTTTAATTACTTTTTCTTTTTCACTCCCAGTTTGGCGACCTTGGTACAAAGGTGCGTCAGGCTGCTCCAATAATGTATAAGTGTCACAGCCTGGGTGGAGCAATGTAATGAAAATGGCGCGGTGGACTGGTTCGGCTGGACATGTAATCAATTTGCTGAGGTAAACATGGGTACGAGCCACCCACCCCAGCAGCAGCTATACCTAACAGTGTTTCACCAAGACCTTATAACCTTTAAGTCCTGGAGGTCGGAGGTGAAACTGGGCACTTCACCTACACTGCACGTAAATAATTTTATGATGGGTCTTGCTATTTTACGTTTGGGAAATGACTTAACGGCCGCTGGGATGTCACCCGGCGTATTTGGGGCGTCCCTCGAGAGTCGTCGGTGAGAAAAATGACCAGCCCGCGCCATCCTGGTATCCTCAGATTAAGTGGTGTTGGACTAGTGGCTGGTACTGACAACTACCTGTAAGCCACAAGGCCACTGCACCTCTGATATAAAAGTAGTCATTAATAACTTACAAACAATATTACAGTAGACAGAATTTAAGAATTAGTGGATAAGTAGTAGACACTTTAGCCACGTACTTAAGGTTGAGAGGCTGATGGTTGAGATATCAATGGACAAACTTAAAGGTAGGAGAGCCAGGGGAAGGCAGAGATTGGGATGGATGAATGAAATTAAAGCTGAGTGCCCGGACAGGTACAAAATCAGGAAGGATTAGTAAAGACACCTCTAAAACCTTTGAAGTGGAGGGCCGTGGTCGCCAATCTTCAGATATGAGGATGGCACCTTTTATATTTGAAAAGTTACCACTTATTTTTTCGAGTTAATAATTTTAAGTGATATTATTAAGGCGGCTTTAATCAACACATCCATAACAATTGTCAATAATTCTGTTATTGGGAAGTAAGAAACTGGAAGACCCTCACGATTGTAGTTTAAAACAACACTATAATACAGCTTAATAATAACTGTTTCGGAGATATAATCGCAGGTGATTTAGTAGTACCTAATCTCTCTCATACCAGGACTCATGAATGGTTATCCTGTGTAACTGTACAAGTATACTGTATAGCTTGTCCAGTCAGGTGTTGCTCGACCTTCAAGTGCACTTCAAGTCCTACCTGACATTCGTGACCACCCTGCCTGGTCTTCAAGAACACCCAGGAATAACCTTGTACTAGTATCGTACAATAACAAGGACTTCCGTTTT
Organism: Homarus gammarus; assembly: GCA_958450375.1. Classification (NCBI taxonomy): domain Eukaryota; kingdom Metazoa; phylum Arthropoda; class Malacostraca; order Decapoda; family Nephropidae; genus Homarus; species Homarus gammarus. The sequence continues at coordinate 552,990 of CAUDMG010001871.1, forward strand.
GAGCGTAACATACATCTGTACCCGAGTCATGATCTGACCCTCAAGCAGTGGTTGTAATTACACCAAACATATTCCTGTTGTTGTGTGCGAGTAGCGAGATTCTCTGCCCCGTTCTCAGTGGCTTGGGACTGAACGTAACCTTATCTATCTATAAAGGAGCGTATAAGAAGGATTCACAAACATGAGAGTTCCTATAACAAACCAGATGAAATTCCGTAGTCATCTAAAATGCACAGCGTGGAGTCGTGTGGGTTGAACTTCGTGAGCCTCGCTGTCTGGGGAGAACCTGACGCCACCAGAATACTTAGGTGGTTGGGGTCGCTTCTATCCCAAAATGTTTCGGAGCGGTTCAACATCAGGTACAGAGACCGACGTGTAAATTCCTTCTTTAACGATGGCCAATCAGATATTATCATGTCCAATTTCTGTTATCCATTTATTTCTTAGTATCCCCTGTTTTCTTTCTCAGTCTACTATTCTCTAGCGTCACATTTTCTTTCGTATTGCTATTTTCTTTCACATTTCACCTCTTTATCTTTTTCTTTCTCTTATCTCTCCTCGATCTCTTTCTGCTTCTTGTTCCTTCCTCCCTTTCTTTTACCCTCTCATCATATCATATAGCTGTAGTACGTGTCAGGTAGACTTAAGTGTGTGTGTGTGTGTGTCAGACGTCCCCTACTCAGGCTGTCAGGGGAGTATTAATAGTAGCAAGGGTAAGGGAGGGAGAGAGCGACAGGTGGTACAAGATTTCCCTGTACCATACTCGACGTTACAGTGTTTAAAGGTTCCACTGTATCACACTGTATTTCCTTAAAGTGAAATTGTAGGGAAGGATTTGACTAATCTCCCCCAGCAACAACACTGAAGATCTTGCATTACATGGCCTCAAAATTGTAGTGAGACTCGGCCGTGACTTGAGAGCTTTCTGTAATCCCCCCCCCCCCCTTCCCCAATAAAAGTTCATGCTCGTAATCAATGTAAGTCCAGTAAACTCAGATAAAGCAGAACTACCCGTGGGTGTAAGCCGCAACAGCCAGGTCAACATTGACTTGGAGGTTGAGACAACACTCAGTCATGGACCTGCACCCTCGCCCACACGACAACACGAGGCCTATCACAGACCTGCTGCACACCAAGCTGAGCCACACCTTATGTTCACAATGTCTTGGTGGATGATCATCTAAGCCCCACTGACCAATCACCGAATGTAGACTATCAAACTGACCATTAACGTTGAAGTTGCTTGATGGTTCACAGCGCATCCCAAAGTGTCTAATCCACCAGAATATTTTCCATATATGTTTGACATGCTGTCACTTATACTGTCATACAACAATCCAACAACGGTTTGATATCACAAATACTCTATTAAATAAAATAATCCACATGCGGATTTAAGGGACCCAAAACAGTTAACCAAAATCTGTGAATCACCCAAAACATTTCACCCAGAGTAATGAAGTGTAAAAAATTCTCTTAAACGTCACCTGTACGTCCGCGACTGAGGTAACCCGCCAGATCATCTCGACAACTATATATAAATCTTACGTGAAGACTCATCTGCTTTGCTACCAGCATATGAATGGATGGGGGGAGGGTGGTACAGGGAAAGAGAGAAGAGGGAGGTGTTGAACGAGAATGGGACAAAGAAGGAAGTGGTAGGGAGGCGAGTAAAAGGGAAGGAAAAAGACGTGGGGAATAAAAAGTGAGAGGGAAGGAGGACTGACAGGCCAACAGTGGAGTGGTGGTGTACTGTAGTACATAAACTTTTGGCCTGACAGTTGTGTACAGGCGGCCTGTGTCACCTAGAAAGTCACCAGGTAAGAATTGTCGTGACGAATACAGCTAGAATATTAGACTTAAGGCTGTGAATGATAAAGTGTTGCTTCAGTTGTTAAAGTATTTACCCTTAGATGATGCTTGGTGCTGGGATGTTGTGAGTCAGAAAATATGATAAATGATGCTTGATGAATATCGTTACCAGGACGAACTTCTGAGTTATATCGTTAATTATGCTGATGATCTGCAAGCTGGCGAGCCTCACCAGGAGCAGCTCGTCCTCTACAGCTTCCCCCACAGCTGTCAAACGTTTGATCTCTCCATCTTACTCACCAAACTAAATTCATCTGTCACTCCCGGCGACATACCTGGTGAACCTCCAGGGTAAAGTTATCGAACAAGGAAACACCTACAGGTAGCTGGTCTGCCTTCGCGCGCCACGACTCCTGCCAACACCTCCGTCGTCGTCACTCAGTGCCAGAAACGGATGGCACCAAGGTAACCACCCCAATCTATCACCCACGGCCTCCACTAGGGTTCGCCGTCTTGTATACATTGCTATCATTCGGAGAGTTATTAAGGACACCTCCCTAGTCCTTGGCGCAGCCCACCACCGAGAGGAGCATGACAAGGACAAAATACAAATGTAGGCGATGAGATTTATCCTTGGCTGCCTTACGGCAACCGAAATAGAAGTCATTGCAGTGTGAATTCCGATTTACTTCATCAACGACAGAATTATAACCTTCACTGTCATCATTGACGTCGTCAAAATACTCCGCGGTGAGCAGCGCACACCTCTGTCAAGCTTCCTGCACACACACCTCAACACACTCATGCACCAGCCTGTACCTACTGTAACACCCGTTCCTCCTCCCTGCACCAGTGGCTCACCCACGCAGCCTCTGATATTCTACTATACCGCCTTCATACCAGCTCATCATCCCTCCAACTCAAATCCACATTAAATTGCGTCTGTCACTTTTCAGTTCACACTAAAAGTTTGTTTAGGTCTTCCGATAATTTTTCCAGGTCGTCATCGGATTTAATTATTCGCCTTATTTTTGTGCCACCAGCAAATGTACTGTACTTATGTTGCTGACAACGCCTATATGTACGATCGTTAATGCACATAATAAATGGTAACGGTCCGAGTATTGAGTTTTGAGGCACACAACTTGTGATGTTCCCCCAGTCGATTTTGTGCCATTTATGCTTCTTCTCTGTTTCCTGTCAGTTAATCATACCCAAATCTAATTTTGAATATCCCCTCTAATACCAAGCGCCTCAAATTTCCGTGTTAGTCTTTCGTGAAGGACTCTGTCGAAGGCTTTGCTATAGTTGAATTATACCACATCCTAGTCGTGTCCATTATCAACAGATTCGAAAACGCTTGACATGTATGACAGTAGATTTGTTGTACAAGCTCGCCCCCCGGTAAAGCCCTAACAAATCATTAATCTATCTAAACCCCCTGAGTGACTTCACTCCTTCTCCTAGTTGGTTCTAAAGGTCCCCATCTAATGACCTGTGTTAGGTCTATGATGCCATAATAGTCTGGCTGGTCAAGTGTTGATCAGTCAACCCGCCTACAGATGAGCAGGATCTCCCCCCATTGCCAGAAGGTGGGCGGGGCTCTCTCACGCTCATGAGGACTCAGGACAACTGTCTTTATTCTAGATCTAGACGATTGTTAAACTACCATGTGGCACTTGTGGGGCGGTTACCATGATAAAAAATCCAAGCAGACCAATATCATTTATCGTAAATTCATATATATATATATATATGCTGATAACCACCAGGAAAGAAGAAAACACGAAGTTCCCAAGCGCTTTCGTGTAATTCACATCTTCAGGGGTGAGTACAGATGTGAATTACACGAAGCGCTTGGAACTTCGTGTTTTCTTCTTTCCTGGTGGTTATCAGCATATACCTAGATCACGCGCACCTACAGTGATTTACTTGCATATATATATATATATATATATATATATATATATATATTATATATATATCATATATATATATATATATATATATTGTTACGAACCACGCCACCAATTGTCATGATCTACCTACCCAGCACCACGAGCAACGCCATCTAGGGACGAAACCCGAGTATGACTCGTCTTAGTTACCACTCCGGGGTTTCCCTTCTCCATATCCTGGTTGTTGCGTCACCTCCTCAAAGTCTTCTTCGTCAGCTCCAGTTCGAGGAGAGTTCAGTTCACTCTGGGAAGTGACCACAGGATCACCTATCCTGGAAACCTACGGCACAGTGACTACCTACCGTCTTCTACAATACTCAGCCTTGCTCGTCAGCCATCTCAGCTCCGCACTTAAGTATTTGTAATCTTATATTGCCTCCCCCACGTCCACTTGCTTCAAATTATTGTATGTTGTATAAATATGTATATACTGTTAATGTTTAGGTTAAGTATGGTTAAGGGTAAATTATAGAAAGCTGAATATTTTGTTAAGGAATTTATGGTACTTTATTATACACAACAAAAACTCGCATCCTTTGTCTACCCTTTTATAGTCCGATTGTCTTTGTTTTGTTTTTGTTGTTGCCTGTTGGGATCTGGGTAGACTTTTAACTATATTCTAAATCCCCAACTCGTAACAATATATATATATATATATATATATATATGCTGATAACCACAAGGAAAGAAGAAAACACGAAGTTCCCAAGCGCTTTCGTGTAATTCACATCTTCAGAGGCAACTGGATTACATGGACAGAGAGAGGCTTAAATATACAGGGTGACCTTATTAAACATGAGGTCAGGTCATAATGATGTCATCCACTAATCCCCACACCAACACACACGTAGATGAGCTTAAGAGAAGGGGGTGACGTGACTAGTCAGGTCAGGTCAAAAATAAGGGACCCACTAAATAACTATCATTTAGTGGGTCCCTTATTGGACCAATGCGGTCAGATACCGGCGAGCTCACTGATAACGACGGAGAAATGAGCAATAATTTGAATAAATATTTTTCAACAGTTTTCACCAACGAAAATTTAAACATGATACCCGAGGCACCGACTCTATTCAGAGATAATGAAGAAAACAAATTAAGCGTAACCACTTTGTATTGTGTGTTAACAACTGTTGCTCATGTGTTTGTGTGTGTGTGTGTGTGTGTATACTTGGGCATGTGCATATGTGTGTGTGTGGGGGGGGGGGGCATGTATATGCTTATTACGTTGGCATGTATCATATTATACGTGTGTGTGTGTGTGTGTACGTGATCATGCATGTGGTGTGTGGTGCCCATGAGTGTAAGCAGTGTTGCCCTGTTAAAATAAACCAACTTGATACAAATTTCTCGAGAATGTGACGATCCTACACTCAACAGAGGCCTCACACACCAAGCTCTCAGTGGCCGCTCCCTGCACCTTGGGGTCACAGGACTGATTACTCATAAGTTCGTACATTAATACCTCCCCCCCCCCCCCCCCCCACACACCCCACCAAGACTAGAGAGCTTGTTTAGTTGATTGAATTAAGCTATGGTAGGTGTTTGGTGTTTCTTAAGAGACCGTGTTTTTTTTTTTTTTTAGTTTGTAGCGATATGAACAACTTGGATCACCTGAAGATTCATCCGCCAGTTTATTTCAACTAAAGATTCGCCTCCCCAGCTCAGTTCACCTGAAGATTAATCAACCTAAACCTACTTGGAAGAGGAAATAGGTTTGGTTAAAATTAAGACATGGTTATTCTTCAGGTGGAATAAACTGGGGGGTGGCAATCTTCAGGTCAACCAACGCCGTCTCTGACTTGACTATTTAACTTGATGACTGAGAGTGAGAGAGGTTGCCCGAAGTAAGACCAGCTCTGCCCTACACACATCTATCACTATAACTGTTGGAGTTTCAAGAGCTCCTAACAATCATTAATATTTTTCATCCATAACTGAAGAAGGAAGAACACGCTGAATTACGATCAGCTCTCAGTGTAAATTGGCCGTCTTATCGAAGGCATCTTTGTACCGTAACTTAAGTGAGCTAGTTAAATGTGCACTACCCCCCCCCCCCCCTCCCACAGTCAGGGACATAAACTGACGTGAGAATCTTTGAGAATCCGGCAGCTGCAGTCGACCTTAACTCAGCACCCAGAACTCCTCGATTTTTAATGGCTTGTAAGATGAATGGGACCGGAAGAAAATTACCACCGAGTTTATTTCACCTGATGATTAAACACCCGAACGCAGCCTGCGGTGAGGTGAGGTTAGGTTAGGGTTGGTTTGGTTTGGTTAGGTTAGATCAGGCAAGATTAGGTTAGTTTAAGTTAGACTAGGTCAGTTCAAAGAGGGATAGGTTTTGGTTAGGTTAAATTAGGTAAGTTCAGACGGGGATAGGTTAGGTTAGGTTATATTAGGTCAGTTTAGACAGGGCTAAGTTAAGAGTAGATCAAATCAGACAGGGTTAGGTTAGGTCAGTTCAGACAGGGATAGGTTAGGTTAGGTTATATTAGGCCAATTCAGGCAGGGATAGAACATAAGAATGGAGGAAACTGCAGCGGGCCTATTGGCCCATACTGGGCAGTCCCGTTTACACCCATCCCCTATTGCTCATATAAGCATCCAACCTATGTTTGAAGCTATTCAGCGTATTCGAGTTAATGATAATGTTTGGTAACCTGTTCCATTCATCCACTACTCTGTTTCCAAGCCAGTGTTTACCTATTTCACGCCTAAATCTAAATTTGTCTAATTTAAAACCATTGTTACGAGTTCGCTCCTGGTTGGATAGTTTGAGTACCTTTGTAATGTCCCCTTTGTTTAGCCCTGACTTCCACTTATACACCTCTATCAAGTCGCCCCTCGCTCTACGTCTCTCGAGGGAGTGCAAATTAAGATGCTTTAACCTGTCTCTATACTCAAGGCTCCTAATTCCCGGGATTAGTCTTGTCATTCTCCTCTGAATTCTTTCCAATGATTCTATATCCATTCTGTAATACGGTGACCAGAACTGAACTGCATAATCCAGGTGTGGTCTCACAAGCGCAAGATACAGTTTTAGGATGACCTCGCTAGTCTTGTAACTAACACTCCTTTGTATGAACCCAAGTACTTTATTAGCCTTGTTACGAGCAAAAACACATTGTTTACTTGGCTTAAGGTTCCTGCTTATCATTACTCCTAAATCTCTCTCGCAGTCGGATTTCTCTATGGCATCGTTGTTCATCTGGTATCTGGTTTCCCTGTTTACATCTCCTATACTGAGTACTTTACATTTCTCCACGTTGAATTTCATCTGCCATTTTTCCGACCAATCGAAAAATTTGTTTAGATTTTCCTGTAGTTTTGCTGAGTCCTCGTCAGATTTAATAACACGTCTTATTTTAGTGTCATCAGCAAATTTACTTATGTTGCTGTGTATGCCGGTATCTATGTCGTTTATATATATAATAAATAATAATGGTCCAAGTACTGAGCCTTGGGGAACTCCACTTGTGACGTTGCTCCAATGGGACTTAGTGCCGTTAATGCTCACTAGCTGTTTCCTGTCCTGTAACCACGCCCTAATCCATTTAAGGATGTTACCTTTGATGCCATGTGCTTCTACCTTTCTAATTAGTCTTTCGTGGGGGACTGTCGAAGGCAATGCAGGGTTATATTAGGGTACGTTACGTCAGATCAGATCAAACAAGAATAGGTTAGGACGGCTATAGGCTAAGGATGGTTAGTTTAGGAGAGTAGTTTGACCTTTAACTAAACGCAACTTCCCTCCTGGTGAACAGTATCTGGTGACGGCGCCCCCTCCCCCTCCCCTCCCCGTGCTAGTGTGCCGAGGGAAGGAGAGAGAGAGATGGAGGGAGGGAGGTCGCCCACAATATACGTCACAGCAAGACACGCTCACATGGCCCCCGTAACCATGGTGACACAGGACCTCTTGAGTCGAAATTTTCAAATATTCTTCAGTTAAGGTCATTCACCAACCGGTAAGTAGTTATACAACGTCTCCAGTTACGGTCAAGTCTCAGGCGGATGTTTTGGTGTTTTATTGGCCAATGGATCACATGAAGATTAACCCCCCTTAGCTGATTCCACCTTAAGATTAATCACACAAACTTTAATCTAACCTGACCTAAACTAAACTATCCTAACCTATCCTATCCTTGCGTGAACTCACCTGACCTAATATAACTTAAACTAACCTAGTCTGACCTGAGCTAACCTAACCTAACCTGCTTGATCTGACCTAGCCTAACCAAACCTATCTTAACCCATTCTCTTCTAGCTTATCCAAATTTAACATAGTGTATCCTAACCCAGATTAACCTTATCCAATCCCAACCTCTATCCTAACCTGAAGGAAATTACCTTGGGACTGTAGTACCCGCAGCTGCTGATCATTCGTCCGCATATATTTTACAAAAGGCGAGATTTTGTCCAGCAGGGAAATTGATTAGTGGAGTTTTGTCCAACCGAATTTTACGCGGTGAGAATTTATTCAGTGGAATGATGTCTGGTAGAATTTTGTCCGATGATTATTTATCTGGTGGACTTTTACTCGTTCGAATTTTGTCCCAAGGGAGTTTTGTCCAGAGGGTGTTGCTCAGTCCGAGAAGGATGGAGGGAGAGAAGAGAGAGAAAGGGAGGGAGGGGGGGGGGGAGTAGTGCTTAGCGTTAGTGCATGAGTACTGGGCAAGGAGTTAGCAGGGAGTGGGAAGAGGCGTGACGATGAGTTTAGGTCAGGGGGATGTGCACTGAGGCCGGTGGTGACATAGACAGAGATAGATAGATAGATAGATATTACTTCTTCTTAATACACAGTACACGGAGAGCTTAAACAGGAGTCGTATTATTTCTGTTTACCGAATTGTCCGTCCCCATCCCAAACACTGGAGATATTTCAAGCCGGATGTTTTGGTGTGTTGGTGGTTATGACAGGAGGAACACCACGCGGCAGGGGGTTCCACATGGTACTAGTTTGGGGTGCTGAATGAATTTTAAGAGGTACAGATAATACTACTAATAATATATAAAGTAGTAGTAGTTGTAGTAGTAAAATAAAAGTAGTAGTAGTAGTGGTAGTAGTAATAATAAACTGAATAAACACAAAAGAAAGCACAAAGAAGAAAACACGAAAAAACATGATCAAAATAGTGCAACAGAAGAAAGAAGAACAAGATAGAAAAACAAAGAAAGAAGAGGAGAGCAGATTCAGCCGAAATATGTAGTGGCCAGTAAACCAAACATAAAAATTACAGTTACAGTAGGACGACAACTTAACAGCTCACTTAATGTGTCTTTGTAAATAATGACTGTTTCATATGAATATGTACCAAGGTCGTGGCAGTCCCATTATGAGCCCTTAGCCTCCCTAACGTGTTATGAGTCACGTCAACATGATCACCATCCATCCTCCACGGTACCAGTGTAAACAATGAGCTACCCTTTTGTTGTGATGGGAGGTATCAATGTAAACAAACTAGCAGCCTCTGTTTTGTTGGAGGGTATCAATGTCTTCCTTCCCTACGGTGAGTGTGGTCCTGTTCCGGCATACAGTCACTGGGTTGAAGGCGTCTTGTTTATTCTGCTCAGGTTCGGTTTTAAGCTGGCCCTGAAAATGTGTGTGTGTGTATGAATGTGTGTGTGTGTGTATGTGTGTGTGTGAGTGGCAGTACTACTACTCCCTGATCCCTGCTGGTACTGGCTGCTTACTCATCTCTGCTCGAGCCTTGTTGGATCTGCCTAAGTTTTGGAGAGAGAGAGAGAGAGAGGGGGGGGGGGGGGGGGGGGCAGACAAAAGAGAGAGAGAGTAACACCTCGTGAAGATCCTTGCTGTGATCGTTGTTTCGTCCGTACTGTGTGAACCCTGGATACCACACACCGCTGCCTACATGAGTCACTCTTCTACCCTGACTTGTAAACAAGTGCCTCACCACCAAGCCGCGACCTTCTCGTTCGTCTCTGATCATGAATCTGACCTATATATATATATATATATATATATATATATATATATATATATATATATATATATATATGTATATATATGTATATATGTATATATATATATATATGTATATATATATGTACATGTGTGTGTGTGTGTGTGTATGTATGTATGTATATATATATATATTATATATATATATATATATATATATATATATATATATATATATCTATATATGTGTGTGTATATGTATGTACTGTATATGTGTGTGTATGTATATGTACTGTCAATGAATATGATGCATCTTTTTGTGTACGAATCTCTGTCCTGCATGGCAGTGAACAGTGACATTACCCACATGAATCTGACCTCTATACATATATAGCTGTTAATGAATATGATTTATTTCGTTGTGTATGAACCTCTGTCCTGCTTGGCAGTGAGAAGTAATACCACCCTCAGTGTCAAGACCTGACTGAATTACTCAGAATAGGCAAACTGTACTACAAGCTTTGCCAATAAATTTGTTAAACTAAAAATTCTCTGCGTAATTTTGTGGCCCTCGCTGAGTCTGTGCTGTCTCCACCAGGTCTACCTATTGGACCTGAGGACACCACCCCCGGCTACCCGTACCCCAAGCATGTCGACGGACACGCCATCACAATCACACTGAAAGGTATGTCCCTCAATATTGGCAATGCCTATGTGCCTCCCACCACACCATATCACCTCCACCCCCACTATACTTCGCCACGCCTAGTACATTGGCAACCCTGAGCCTGGCCGCACTGTTTGTGGTCAACCCGACTCACCACACCCTCTCTCACTACATCCTCACTTGCCCTTTGACCTTCTCCTAGAGGTCCCCCAGCCGCTACCAACACGGTAACACCTCTTCCCTCCCTGATCAGATATCCCTCCTCCTAGTGGCACTTGACATTATTAGGGACCTGCCACACTTTGCCATAAACAGATAAATTGTACCGGGAATTTTCCCCCCACACACTCATCATTCTGTCACTTTATGAAACTTGTTAACAAAACCCATGACCCCTCAGGCTTTTACGCCCTTAATGCATGAGTCATAAAGGCAAGCATGAACTACACATGCTTCCCAGATGGGCGCTGTAAACGCTTCTGCGTTTCACCTTGCACAGGATGTAAGGGGGGTGCCCAATAACTAGCCCCCTCGGGGGCAATCTAATCTAAATCTTGCTGAGATAATAATTTAGACTTATGGCCGCTCCTGCAGAGTTGACCTTTTTTCTTCTTTTTTATTTACTTCTGGCTGAGAGAAGTGATAACGCTTTCATTTTGACTGGAATATCACCCGAAGATTAGACGCCCCAACTTATTTTACCTAAGGATTAACCATCCCAAACGCTTACCAAACCTAACCTAACCTAACTTAACCTAACCTAACTGGGTTCGGGCTGTGTGTAAAAAGCATGTTGAAAGTAAGAGGACGTATTGTAATAAAACCCGGGAAATGAGTTGTGTGTTAGCTAGGGTAAAACTTGTTAAATTTTATAAGCAGAGAATGAAATAGTCATAGTGACAGGTGAAGGTGGGTGTTCGTCACCTGGTGTATAATGCTACGCCCCATTTGTGAAATTACCCAATTCATGGACCGGTCTCCTAACATAACTCAACCCATTCCAACCCAACCTAACCCAACCCAACCTTCCCTTCTAAAATACCTAGCCTAGATTAGGCTAAGTTAGGTAGGTTTAGGCCACTTTGTCTATGAAATGGACTCATAACCTAAAGTAAGTTAGCTCAATAGCAGGTCAATTATACATATGCGTGATCATTGTTATGTGTCCCTGAGTGTGGGTGTTGTTAATGGTAGCGTGTACTGTATCACGCAGGGCGTCTTGTTGAGGCTCTCACCACCCACCTGAGTCACCATCATCCTCCTCTTCCTCCTCACAATTTTTTGGAGGATGGGGACACAAGATCTGAATTCTTAAATATTCGATCATTATCTTTCATTTATAACTGGAATAAGAACAAATCTAAGAGGAGTACAACGTCCGATTTCCAAGCCTTGTGTCATCTTGTGTGAAGGAGTTTAATTAAGTAAATTAGATGTTCTGTCGTATTTCCGGTCAGAGGAAAGGTTTAACCTAAGAACTTTTCGGACTCCTGCATCAGGTCGTCAACCTCGGTCTGAGTTGGCTGGTCGATCTAGTCCACCTTGTTACGTGGGAGGGGGGGTCACCACCTGCACAGTGGCGGAAATGGCGACGGTCTCAAGTCGGGGACGAGTTTATCTCTCCACGTACAGCACACTGGGCACGGCACCCACATGAGTAGTGTTTACATGCCCAAGTGCTAAGTTCAAAACAAAGAAAATAATATTTATTCTGTCTGAAATTGAGTAAGTTGATTTTTATATATCAATAAATTAGTATGAGCAAGTGTGAAGGACAGATGCAGTAATCCCCAAAAGGTAATCTCATAATGTTGGTGCCTTAATCCACATGTGAGTGAAACCTACTGAACACCCTCTAAACCCTGTCACGGCACGTGGTGACAGCGGTGACAAAACCTGAGTATATTGACATATTCCTTAAACCTATTACAGTATGTCATGCTACACTACAGCATATAACCGAGACAACTGATCTCAGTGTTAACTGAGAAAAAATGCTTGAAGAAACTTCTCAAAGAATTTTTTTTCTCTTTGATGAGAGATTATGTCATGAGACGCCATTTAGTAAGACATTAAGGCACTAAGCGATGTTCAAAGTTGGCAAGTTTATAATATGTGTAAAGAGTCTAACCCGGACGAGGTTGTGTGAGGTAGTCACTGTCACAAGTCGGTTGGTTATACAGACACCTCCAACAAGCTGCAGGCTCTAACAGTGTTAGCTTACATTGTACAAAACATACACTACTGTTAACAGCCACACAGTTTGGAACATTATACTGAAGAGAGTAAAACCGTCAGACGTTAGGTCTCACCCTACTAATAACTCGTATGAGGAATCATACAAACACTTACTGTTTTTGGTGTAGTGGAAGGCTCGCTTTTACTCAAACAAGGGCTTACAAACTCATGAGAAGGATTTAATGTAATCGTCTGAATGAAAATGCTAGTTAATGATAACTCTATATACAAGATACTCAAGATAACGAAACCTTACTAACTACCTACGGTAATACTGGCGCCTTCACCCACATATAATGGAAATGTAGATAAAATCAAACATATTTTAACCATGTACACAGTGTGAAGGGAGTCAAGCTGCTCCACAATCCAGTTGAAGAATGTCACTCGGACAACAGAGACCACACAGGTGCATTATGGTAGGCCTCGGGATATACTGAAGGAGGCTGCCTCCTGCCGAGGTATTCTGCCAACAGTGTTCCTGAGTTAGTAACATGTGGTCGCCAAGCCAAACACATGTAGAACACAGTCTGTGCACACCTGCATCTGGGGTGTAAAGCACAGCATGCACTGCCTCACATACACACGATGTTATAAACGCTAATGAATATTAATAACTCTGAATAAACACAACCAACACACAGCTGTGGGTTAAGGCATTAATTATTAAGACTACACCCGGATTACTATGTGTTACGAACCACGCCATCAATTGTCATGATCTACCTACCCAGCACCACGAGCAACGCCATCTAGGGACGAAACTCGAGTATGACTCGTCTTAGTTACCACTCCGGGGTTTCCCTTCTCCATATCCTGGTTGTTGCTTCACCTCCTAAAAGTCTTCCTCATCAGATCCAGATCGAGGAGAGTTCAGTTCACTCTGGGAAGTGACCACAGGATCACCTTTCTTGGAAACCTACGGCACAGTGACTACCTACCGTCTACAATACTCAGCCTTACTCGTCAGCCATCTCAGCTCCACACTTAAGTATTTGTTATCCTGTATTGCCTCCCCCACGTCCACTTGCTTCAAATTGTTGTATAAATATGTATATACTGTTAGCCAATGTTGCGTATGTTTAGGTTAAGTATGGTTTAGGGTAAATTATAGAAAGCTGAATATTTTGTTAAGGAATTTATGGTACTTTATTATACACAACAAAAACTCGCATCCTTTGTCTACCCTTTTATAGTCCGATTGTCTTTGTTTTGTTTTTTTGTTGTTGCCTGTTGGGATCTGGGTAGACTTTTAACTATATTCTAAATCCTCAACTCGTAACAAATGGCAAATGTGTAAAGCACAGCATGCACTGCCTCACATACGCACGATGTTATAAACGCTAATGAATATTAATGACTGAATAAACACAACCAACACACAGCTGTGGGTTAAGACATTAATTATTAAGACTACATCCGGATTACTATGTATGAATGCATAATTCATGTAATACCGTTACCATGTGGGAATTACATAACTTGTACCGGTCTTTTGGTTATAGTTATAAAAGTCTGCAATTTTTTCACTCTCAGGTCATCAGCGAGAAGCATCAGGAGTGTGTGTATGAGATCCTACCCTCAGTGTCATGGTTATAAACAATGTTATTTGCTATGTTTACTTTCACCTGCAGGCGCCCTATACCATGTGCTTTACTGTGTCTTAGGTTAAAACAGAGCTTGGAATGAGTGCAGGGGAGGTTAGGTGCTAGTCCAAGTCCATCATGTTTATCCATAAAAATTAAATTCTGGGGTGCAGCTGCCGTGCAGATACACAATGCTCGCCTCCTGTTCAAAGGGTCGCTGGTTCGTGCCCAAGGGACTCCACGTATACTTAGCGGTGAATGTGTATTTAACTTTACTGTTGGAGAAGTAGAGGCAGTCGAGTGCACTGCTGGACCCGCTGCCGCCTTGTGTACCAAAAAAAATAAATCCTAATAATAATAAACAGTGTGCTGTATCCACGCTGCCCTTGAGAGACCGTCAGACCCAGGGAACCCTTTCCACTTGTTTTTAGAGTGGCGTTGTTGACATGACTCAGCACACACGGCCACATCACTCATATCATCAAGGTGGGGATGGAAGATTTCAAACTTAATGAAACATTTTAAAAAATAAATTCCCCTGAACGGTTAAATATATTGTGTCACTTTCGTAATTAATAAAGAAAGTTCCTTTTAGATTATATAAATCCAGTCCATCCACAGAGTCACTCATTAATTAATTTCCAAACATCCAAGATATTATACTACAGTCATTATTAAATAATACCAATCAACGTGAGTAACCATAATAATGATAAATAACTCTGGTCTACCTTAATCACATTCACCTGTGTCTTCAACGCTCACTCACTCCCATGAGAAATCCCCATCTTTCACAGTTTCCTGTTTATATCATAACCCTGCAGGAGGACAAGCAGGTGTTGCCACCACCTAAACTTTAAGGCGCCTCAAACTACAACCTTACAGTAAATTATGAAGAAAAAAAAGGAAAAAACTATGGACATTTTAGGCACTAGAGAGGCATTACATCCACAGCAGATCACTCACTAAGTTCTTAAAATCTTCTCTCCGAAACTTTCTCCGAGTACGTCCAAAACTTTAGTCTATCTTGTTTTTATACTTCAGTGTTCCTCTGCTTAAGGAAAGTTACTTATATTCATCAGATTCCTCAAAAAGGTGATAAATTCAACGCTTCAAACTATCGCCTAATTTATATCACACCACCACCACCACCAACAACACAGATTTTCTAGACCGTATTAATATGTAAACAGGGGCATCTCATCGCTCTACCTGTTCTATAAATGTTCTTTCAGTCACTATTTTAACCAACTATACTGGACAGCGTCATCACTGCAGCCTCCCCCATCATCAGCCTGTGATAGCATCTTAGAGGACACACACATGCATTTATTGGGTCAACATTCCACCTCGCAGAAATTTTATCCCTATCAAAATTCATAGGGATCTAACCTTACCTAACCTAACCTAATTATCCCATGGCACTCACGCCCAAAACTAATCAATCTTATCTACACCACTGTCTTTATCAAACTGTTCTAATTGCCAGACACTATCAGCAAACAGTATTGGTGTTAAAAAGCATGAATACCATCCATCACATATTATCAAGCATCAGTAACATTTAGTTTTTTTTAGCGTCAGTACATCTTTCAGCTTTCGTCAATTATTATTCTTTTGAGTCGACTTGCAGATAGTAAGGAGGCATTCTTGGCTGTATCTTCCACGTGAACAGAGAGAGAGAGAGAGAGAGAGAGAGATATGAGGACTGTCCATATCATGTTCTCGCCTATGTAAGTGGCCTCGTTCTCCATACCTCACCTGACATTCACCTCATATTAGGACTCAGGTGACTCATTAACACAAGGGGACGCTGCTTTATACCCTCTGTTGTGAGTAGTAAATGCGAGGTTTACTTCTCTCTCCTTCCCCGTTTATCTCCCCTCTCCTCCAATCTTCCTTCCACTTCTCCTCGTTTATATCACTTCCGTCCCCTCCACCAACCCCCCACCCACCCACGGCCTCCCCTCCCCTCCCCTGCTCCACGTCTTTCCTCCCCCGCGTTAGAACAGAATAAAATTCAATATTTGCTCGACACAAACAGAAGCTGGAGGACGGACTCACTGGGCTGCCAGCACACTGCTGAAAGGAAATTAAAACACTTCTGGTGATTCTTGGCATTTCCATGTCTGGTAGTACATTACAGTACACAGCTGCTGACGATATTTGGTAACTTCATTTCCTATAAACAACATGTAAAATTTTGTTAAATAACTTCTTAAACACACTACTACTTCTACTATGCTGTCACTCCGAATCGAATATGACGATCGTCCAGCCACGAGTATGATACACTGATATGAGTTAATAAAGATCTCGCCTTCGTTGGTGAGCTCTGAGGTGACTCGAGAGGCCGATATGGGACCGGCAGGGTCGTCCACAGATGTTGCACGTGTGAAGGGCTACATTTACTGCGGGAGGGGCGGCGGCAGCGTCTTTCCGGCGTTGGTGCTTGTCTGCCTAGTTATGCAGTCGGGCGAACTCGAAAGTATTGACATCTTCTCGTGTGGTGCTCCTCCAAGCGTGACGGTGTGGAGTAATTGTCTCCCAGGTGAGGGGGTCGATTTGGCACTTTTTCAGGTTTGTCTTAAAACTATCCTTATACCATTTCAGTTGCCCGCCAGTGTTAAGTTTACTATTCGTTAGGTGACTGTCTACTGTCGTCCATGCGGGTAACATGGCCAGTCGAACGTAGTTGTTCATTCTGTTATCAGTATAGAATCTCCCCTGACTTAAATACACTCTACTTGTCTTATAAGACTCCTGACGGTTTCTCAAACCAAACTTCATCAGCCTCCTTCAGCTGCTCTTCATCCTGAAAGCGGCGCCTTTGGATAGTGGGACCTCGGTTTTCGGAATAGTGGTTGTGCTGCTTGAAACCACAGTCATGAACAGCCTTCCGTGTGACTTGAGATTTCAAGACCGACGCATCTTGGAGCAGCAGCACGCCTGTAATTAGTGTTCCCTTCACTGCATATGAGGCCAGTATAAGAGTCGATAGTAATGTTTGTTATGTGTGTCAGGTGGTCGTCCAGCTGAATCTCTCTGTCATCATACAAAATCGAGGCCAGAGTCTGCTGGCAGAAGGTCGACCTCTGAACTTGGGGTGATTCCAGTGTGTGGATTCATCTTTAACTCTGGGTACCAATAATCAATCCAGGTCTCATCTGCCATCACCGGACAGGAGAGAATGTTAGGTGAATCAGCTTCATCAGTTCAAAGAGCTTGCAACTGAAGGTGTTAATCCTCAGCTGAGATTTCAAGGAACCCAAGTGTTAAGAATCCCCAAATATTCATGGATAATGGTCATAACACTTCCATGTAAAATGCCAAACTCAGTACTTATTTCATCACTGATACGCTGATCCGCCATAATCAAGTTCTCTTCCCGAGCTTCAGTTACCTCGTCCGTGACATCTGATGACCGTCCTGACTGGGGGTCCTCCTCAGGGCTCTCACGCCCACATTTGAGCTCCTCGGTTCACCTTATTAAGGTGACGTATGAGGGCTATCTATATCATACACCCTCCACCACGTGTCCAGTTAGGAATTTTATGACATTCCGACGCTCAATTTTGTCAACGTCTTTAATTTTTTCGCACGTCATATTTTAAATTCTCACTCTGAAATAAAAATTTTATCACCTTGGAAAATTTTATTAAAACAATCACCCAAGTATTGAATCATTGTTACTAAAACTTCAGAACTCTACCATACTGTTCTACCTGAATTACAAAACTCTTTTCACGACCTTTAGTATAATTTCTTTAATAAAAAAATATGAGATCTAGTCCATAAAACACGTCACATCATGAGCCTGACACGTACACTCTGATGGCCGGTATGTGTACTTTAGATGCTGGAATGACCTCAGCTTCCACTCTTGTTATCATTCTTCCCTCACAGTAACCTTCCTTTATATATCAATGGTCCCTCAAACGTCTCCTGTATCATCACGCTATCTTATTCTGCTGTGTCTCACCTCCTTCATCTTGATATATCTCACTGAGCTCTGCGGCGTCTCCCTAAAAAGTTCCTTATATCGCTCCCGCTACACCTTCCTTGTTCCGT
This sequence comes from Homarus gammarus, assembly GCA_958450375.1. Taxonomy (NCBI): domain Eukaryota; kingdom Metazoa; phylum Arthropoda; class Malacostraca; order Decapoda; family Nephropidae; genus Homarus; species Homarus gammarus. The sequence goes on from CAUDMG010001871.1 coordinate 571,245, forward strand.
ACCCATCAGATGTTCCTTTGCGTCAGCCTCCTCTGTTATTAAGCTGTGTTGCGTCTTGTTCAGCTTCACCCTGTCATCTTACTGAGCCTGGTGCGTCATCAGAGACCTCGTCGCTGTAATATGAAGACGGATTCCTGATTAGCTTGGTCTGCCACCGTCGCATTTGGCTATGTAAACAAGCCCAATGGTGCCACGTGGTGATCACTTCATAAACTATACCTTATTGGCAAGGGTGGGGGGGGAGGGGGGGGGTGGTAACGAGGATAATACTAATTTACTAAAAACATAAATTATACATTATCCATCACATTCAATCTCCATCTATGTAAAAAAAAAAAATCAACTGGCTTCCGATACTGAATGTAAATGTGCTACCATCGCATCTTGCCTCATGATTAATATAACCATAATCACGTTTATATTATTCCACGAGTCTTGTCAAACATACGGAGATGTACCACACGAATACCATCAGAAACATCTCCCTGCAACTAAAATCTTGAACGTTCAATTACCCATTACTTAAGTAAGGTTAAGTTAGATTAGATTTAATGGAATTTTGTCCTGCCAACCCCAAGTCTTCACATAACATGGTATGCCAATTCTTGCTGACATTATCATTATTATTATTATTATTAGTAGTAGTAGTAGTAGTAGTAGCAGGTAGAGAAGGGGTTAAGTTTCTCGGGAAAATGCTATAAGGTTTATTGGTGACTGTTTTTTCTGTGTGTGTTGTGTAATAATAATATAATATATAATGACGGTTTTGGAAGACTTGGCACCAGAAGGTGAAAATATACAGTTCTATTTGGGAGTGGTTCCGATTCCAAATATATCCAGTAACAAAGTGACCAATAGACTATACCCGTCGGCTTAGATGGGAACATCTCAAACTACGTTCAATTCACAGAGTGACAGTGTTACAGTATGTACTAGTTATTGATATTTTTACATGTTGGGACTGGCTGTTCTTATAGCGGTCAGTTCGTGCACGTATGGGCCTGGATGCGTTTTGTGGTTCGACAGCATTCTCGGACCAAGGACCTCGGGTGGTTTAGGACAGCCGGTGTCGGGGATGGCGTAGAAGGCTTCTTACCAATTTGCAGATGAGGTCGTGGGTGATGGGTCAGTGAGAGTCGAAGGGTCAGTGGTTGAGCGGCTCTTGATATGTTGGATTAGTGAGAGGAGAGAATAATCTTGCTGCCTCTTTTGCACTTTTTCTAGGTGTTTAAACGTTGTGGTGGCATTTAGGAGGAAGACCAGGTGGGGAGGCATGAGGTGAGCTTGGGAAAGTATGACTGTTTGTGTAAACAATGAGGAGCTCGGTGTGCAGGGAACTCCGAGTGGACTTGGTCGGCGAGGAGGTGGGACTGACACTGGAGGATTGACGACCAACTTCATTGACGTGTGGTTTAACAATTTGTTTGTTGTCTAGTGACCGCTGAGGAGCTATCGTGGAATCTACGATCCTGGATTGTGTTTCGGTGACCTAGAGTAATGGAAGGAGGTGGGACAATGTCGGAGGAGAGGTTGATGTGCATAACCATGGTCTTGGTATGGTTGATGGTGACATGGTTGTGTGTGTGTGTGTGTGTGTGTTCTTACAACCAACTCTACCTAACAATCACAATCATGCCTTTAACTCACACCCAGCTCTTAAAAGTCCCAGCGTGTATCACTTTCTCTTAACATATGACACCATTAGGCCTCCACCTCGCCGCTTCTGACACATCAAACAAATACCAACACTATAATGGCGACGATATTACACTCGGACTTTAGCGTAGGTAGATGTACTCTCTCTCATACCCCTTTTAAGAATAGAATTTCGCAGTCAATGAAGCTCTGATGGTGTGGAGGAAGGGAGGTGTGGAGGGAGGAAGGTATGGAGGGAAGGAGGCGTGGAGGAAGGTCGGTAGGTTTGGAGGATGGAAGGTGTGGCGGGAGGGAAGTGTGGTGGATGGCTGTTGTAGAATTGGGAAGGTGAGGAGGGAGAGAGGTGTCAGGAGGAGGGAGGTGCCTGGTAGTGACTGCCGCCTCCTCACATCACCATTTAAATGAGTTTCTTAAGGTGGGATAATACATGGTCTGCAGGAGGACTGATGCTGCACCTGAAAAAAATTCGATCGGACAATATTCCCAGTGGACAGAATTCTAATGGACAATATCACACACTGGACATAAACCAGCTAGACAAATTCCCACCACACATATTTACAGTAATCACAGTAAATACAATTCATCTTAATATAGAAGATAATAAATAACAAACCAACCTGACAATATAAACAGAACAATGCCTTGACGAGGGGCGTAAAGCTGTGTGTGTCTTGGGAAGGTCTACCCAGTGTCTGTCGTGTGAGCAATGCATGTGTACCTTACCACAACACCTGCAACCTGTGTTTACCTGGGCACACGGCAGCTCCCCAACATCTCAGACACAAAGCACTTCGGTTTCTACACTCTCACTTACACTCATTAGAAATAAATATGACCACTAAATATAAACTGATGGACAAAAGACCATTACAAACAACAATAGACATGAAATATAAATATACCCAACAAAAAACACACTATTAATACAATTATATACGTAGTTATACCTCACAAATGTTGTTATATTGTATTAGCTTAGATTAGGGTTTGTTAGATAAGGTTATACAGTATTGTTAAGTTAAGTTATGTTATGTTATGTTATATCCCTAACAGGCAGGCATTCTTATGGGTCCAACTTTCACTTCACCTAAATCTTTATCTGAGGCGGATGTCCAGCTTTTGAGCAGTGGGAGGGCTGGCCTGTTACCCCTCCTTTTCCTCCTCTCTGGTGACGGTATAGTAAACAACGTGAACTCTTCCTTTCATCCTCCCATTCTTCTTCCTTCATCCTCTCTTTACCTCTACTTTTTTCCCTTCTTCTACCCCTCCTACACTCCCACTCATCCAATGCCTCTCCCCTTCCTTCCTAAACCTGTAATTACCACATTTCTACATAAAAAAACTACCTATTCCTTATCCCTAACCTTCCCTCCTCACCTCTCTCCTTCGGCCTCCCACGCACGCGTCAGATGTAAGAAAAGCCAATATTTGTGCTCTACAAACACCCGGCGGTGGAGGGAGTGAACGAGCTCAGGACCAACTTGAAATGTGATTAACATAAGCAGACCCCGTCGACCCCCGGCACCCCCTCTCACAACACCTCCCTACCCCCACTCCTCCTCTTCTCGACATACTTAGCGTCATACCTCGTCTAATTAATCTGATTCCGGTATAAAAAGAAAACGAGGTCAGATTCTGGATTCGCAAAAGAGATGATGAGGATAAAAATCTAGTTACGGCTGAGTCCTAAAGTAAGTACAGTATATTCTCAAAGTTTTCAGGGGTTAATGTTTTCACGTATGTACCTGAGGATGTGATGATTATAGCTGATCATAAAGATAAAGAGGCAAAAATAGCGTCGAAGTATCAGTGATAATCTACCGTGAAACTGACGCTAAATAAGTGGTGGGGAAAAATAACCTGTGAATGTTGGAGATTCCTGGTCCTGGTCAATAGTGTGATGGAGACCCTTGAGCCAGACACTTGAAGGTATAAGCGTCTCAAGAACCTCACATCTCCTTGAAGACTTCTTAACCATGGCCTACATTTGTGGTCTATTCTGTTTTCACACATACTCTACCAACCTGAATGCTGGCAAAATAATTTCACGGCTATACTTATAAGAAAACGCCACTGCTGAAAAAGTTTATTGTGGGTTAGTAAGGAACGCCAGACGCTGCTGATCGCTCGTGCTGTCAAAATTTCCACAGTACGAGGGGAAGTGTGACTCATGTGAAAATATGACTGGCAGCCGCAAGGAGCACATCACGATAGGTAAATGATCGTTCACCTGGCGTTTAGCTTCTCCACCACGCTAATCTTGAGAGGAGATGAACGCCAGGCAGTTTACTCTTTTTACTGGCGCTGTGTCAATGCTACAACCAGATTAGTCTCCTGTCATGTAAAAAAAATCCGGCTGGTGTCAGGAGCCTCGGCGTCTTGTCCTTGATGATTTTAAACGTAAACAAGCTACTGCGCATGCGTGTCTCGCCTCCAAGGACTCAACAACAAAATACATGCATCTTGAGGAGAACACCAAAGCGACATTGATGGGTAATATATACAAAGGATGTATTCTATAGCGCCTTTATAGTTATCTACAGACAAACAGAAGATAGCTTAAGAGTACAATGATTTACATTTATTTTGAATACGATTTTCAAACGCCATAAACATCATACTCATCCATAACGTCCTTTAGCGCCGACTTCATTATTGTCGATGGATATTAGTGTTCCGTGAGCGCTGCCCTCGTCCTCACCTTAGTGTGTTGTGTACAGCAGCGGCAGCAGCAGCAGAAATAGAATATAATTTAAAGCACAAACAAGATATATTATCAATGATCAATAGTGAGGTACCATCTGCCATCACTACCTTCGCTGTAACACCTTCTGCCAACATTACCTACACAAGGAAACACCACTTACCAACACCATCTGCACAAGGATTTATATCACCTGCCAACACCAGCACCCCTTGACAGCACCACCCCCATAAGGAAGCACTACCTGCCAACACCACCTACATAAGGGAGCACCACCTGCCGACACCACCAACACAACCCACTTGTGACGTCAGAGCCTCCTTGGCCTCGACTCGTTAATTAGATTCAGGTAAAATGTCGAGAGGAAAATGACGTTACCTGTACGGCGCCACAACACGTCAACACCTGGTGTGTGTGTGTGTGTTTTTGCTATATTGCATTACCTTCAACTCTTACCTGTTACCTATTTCTCGTTTGTGTAAGGTTTTATGAGCTTACCTGAATGTTTACTTTTTGCTGCCCGTTTTAAATGTTTAACTTAAGTTTTAACTATTTTCTGTAATTGAATGTTATTTGATGTTATGTTTTACTTTGTGTGTGTTAGTTGTAATCATCACATACTATTACATCTTAGTGTTCCTCAGGGCCACATACTATAATTTCAGAGTATCCTAAGGCCTCATACTATCATCCTAGTGTACCTCAGGGCAACATACTTTCATTCTAGTGTATCTCAGGGCCACATCCTATCATCCTAGCATAAATCAGGGTCACATACTATCATTCTAGAGTATCTCAGAGCCACATACTATCATCCTAGCATAAATCAGGGCCACATACTATCATCCTAGTGTACCTCGGACCCACATACTATCATCCTAGCATAAATTAGGGCTACATACTAGCATCCTAGTGTACTTCGGGGCTACATACTATCATCTTAGTGTACCTCAGGGCCACATACTATCATCCTAGCATAAATTAGGGCCGCATATTATCATTCTAGTGTATCGCAGGGCCACATACTATTATCCTAGTATAAATTAGGGCCACATACTATCATTCAAGTGTACCTCAGGGCCACATACTATCATCCTAGCATAAATTAGGGCCGCATATTATCATTCTAGTGTATCGCAGGGCCACATACTATTATCCTAGTATAAATTAGGGCCACATACTATCATTCAAGTGTACCTCAGGGCCACATACTATCATCCTAGAGTATCCCAGGGCCAAAAATCATCCTCAAGTACCACAGGGTCACATAATATCATCCTAGAGTATACTATATCAGGGTCATAAACTATCATCCTAGAGTTGTTTCCTTCACAACTTTATAACATCACAATAAAGCGTTTCCCCTCAACCTGCGTTTTGTGGTATCAACCATTTTCACCAGGATTTTTTTTCTTTTCAATAATTCTCTTTAGCTCTTACATCTGAAATGATCAAATAATTTTTTTTATCTCAACGTTGTGATAAAAAGCCTCAAGTGCTTTGAACTGAACATAATTAAATTTGGTCAACCGTAAATAAAAATAAAAATCTTATGAACAGTATATTGCAGTAAGTCCATTAAAAACAACATCTTTTCTCTTTAATCAACAGAATTAATTACCAGTTTCATCAATGTTTTTATTTAATACTTGTGCAATAAATTCTGTTTATATTAACTTACATAATGAGAGTGTTGAAGCGTCCAGTACACACAAAATACAGCTACAGTATAACCATAATTTTATATTATTTTACCTCAACTGTAACTGTTATGAATGCTACCTTGGGTTTTGAATTTCATTATTTGTTAATTTTATTTGCCCTTTTTTCAACTTTTGGTTTATATTTGTAAAATGAGTAAGACATCGTTGATAACAGAGTCTGATTTCATGCTCATGATACATTACTTGAGGAGATGTCATTACCACGTCCGCTTTATCACGAGAAGGTGGACAATTAGCTAAAATTACACCCAAATTAGCTCACTCAAATATAATAATAATAATAATAATAATACAGTAATAATAATAATGTTATATCATTGCACTTCACCAACTAAAGAGTATAAACACCTTTTCTACAGTACTAAATACGGTCATACCACTATTATAATCTCCAACCATTATACATACAATCCTCTATAGTTACAAAGCGATATCATTGGACTATAAAATATCAATTATTCTCGGATTGTGTATTTTAAAATCTATTACTAGTTCAAGACGATGAGGAACATTCATCAAAGCAGAGAGACATTTGCTATTACAAGCTCCCATGTCTGAGATACAAGTGTTCGAGCCTGAAAGAAACTCTCTCTCTCTGCTACTGATTTTACGATGGGTGTCTTCAGTCAGTGTCAAGACTCAAAAGATGGGTTGAAAGAGTCGAACTAAACGAGAAATTGGTGGTATAACCCTCTTCAGTATACAATGATTTAACCCCTAGTGTATGATGATTTAACCCCTAGTGTACGATGATTTAGCCCCTAGTGTACGATGATTTAACCCCTAGTGTACGATGATTTAACCCCTAGTGTACGATGATTTAACCCCTAGTGTACGATGATTTAGCCCCTAGTGTACGATGATTTAACCCCTAGTGTACGATGATTTAACCCCTAGTGTACGATGATTGAACCCCTAGTGTACGATAAATGAACCTCTAGTGTACGATAACTTAACCCTGAATATACGATAACTTTAACCCCTTGTGTACGATAACTTATGAGTGGTGCTTTACAAATATAAGAAGACCAAGCGCCAGACAGACTAGACATCCTTGTTCAGGGCGACGATTAACTTTCGTTCATGAAGTGCGTTTATGGGGATATTTACGTCAAGTTAAACTGGTGGTGAAGATGAGGGGTGGAGTAAGGGGGTGAAGATGAGGGGTGGAGTAAGGGGGTGAAGATGAGGGGTGGAGTTATGATCAGGGGTTTCTCTCATGTTGTTGAAAAGCTCCTCAAAATTAACTTAACGAAGGATACAGTTAACACGATAACAGTGTTACGTAAGTTTACAAAAAAAAATCGATATATTACGTAAGTTTGGGTTATCTTATGTAACTTTGGAATGTCTTCTTTTTTTTTGTAATATTGGTTATTTTATGTTTGTCTTTTTATCATTTCATATAAGTTTTGGATTATTTTAATTTGTTTTAACTATTTGAAATAAACGAACTATTTTACGTATGGTAAGTCTTATCATTGTTATGTAAGTATGAACTATTTATATAATATGTACATTTCACCCACTATGTAAGAAGATTGGGCTATTATACGTTAGTTTGGACTCTATGTGCTTTTTAACCATTTATGTTATTTGATATAATATTAGTTCTCTTTTAGTTTATTATTTCCACCACTTATCACCTTCATTGTCCAGTGTTATTCATGTAAGTCTAAGTTTTTATTATAGGTTTTTTGCTGTTTTATCTAAGTTTTAATTATGTTATTTTATATAATTTTAAGTATTTTGATATAAACTTGAACATTTGTTTCATATTAGTTGTAGATATCCTTAACTATTGGTGTGTGTGTGTGTGTGTGTGTGTCACATACGACTGGGTGTAAGCACGTACAAGCAATGTATATTTATATGTGAAGGTGTAAGTGTGCATACATGTACAGTATATCACAGTGCCTATGCAGCCTGGGCTATGCGAGGCCAAAGATCTTACTCAGGCGACCTTTGGCAGCCGTCCATGCCAACTGTAAACACCTCAGGTCGTAGAAAGCGTTGAGGACAGGAGAGTGCTGCCAACCACACCAACACGTTCATGCTCAAATGGTTTATACGTTATCTTACTTTCCTCTTAACTGGGGGAGTGAAAACACCTCTCACAGGCTAATGTAAGATTCAACACAAGGAAGACGGTCGGATACATAATTCCTCTAAAATTTTGCAGTACGAAGAATTATTTTGGCATTAAACTATACTAAAGGGTAATTTTAACTTCAAGTCCATTGAGAATGTGGGCCAGGGTCCAAAATCCCCAAGGTTCGTATGCTGAATATTCCTTGTAACTAAACATATAAGAATTCACCTAAATGGCTGATTTAAATTAACACACAATTGTATTCAAAAAAATGTATAAATTATACCTTACTTAAAACATTCACTACTCACAATTTAAGAAATAATTATAATATTATACACCTTAGTTTAAACTAAAATGGTGTTAAGTGAACGTATCTAGTTAAGGTAAAGCTTCAGTATATAATTTTAACCTATGTCAACTATTTAGGTACATTTTTACTCTCAAGAAATATTTGTCGTAAGAACCTTTGAGACTGAGCGACTCATGCCAGTATACAGTATATATAGATCAACTACAAATAAAGTCATTCACGTTGACACGCAAACATTCTGCAGGTGGTTCATACTCGAACATATTTCTGTGCTTAGTGAGCTTCTTATAAATTTAGAAAGTGTTCTTTGCAAGGGTCATTAACTTAACTAAACTCTCTTATTTTAAGGAATTTCTTCTAATGTGGCTGTCAGTGACTTAGTCACTTACTGCCGTAGACAAATGATTTCACGGCGTCTACTCCTCGGGGTAGTTACATATTGGCATATGTAAAATAATTACTAAAGCAAGCATTATTTAATCACAATTTCAATCGCTTGAACGTGAAAATTATTAAATCTGATCAGTTAAGGTCCAGAGAGAGAGAAAAAATCATTAAAATCTAGGGCCGCCGTCACCACACATTTCACTTACTCTTCTGACCTGTCACTTATACCGTTGACCCCTGACCTGTGACCTTTAGTTATGAGGTCATTTATAAGGGTGTTTGACCTCGATAGTGATCTAATAAATACGAGAGGGTGAGCCATTTGTTGATATATCTTGGTGATTGGGTTTAATGAATAAACACTGGGCTCCAGTATCGTCGTGGTACGGAATTACAAATAACATCACACCTGTAGGTCACTATTTACACATGCTACGTCAGCTTAACACAACTCACTAAAGATGGCAACAAATTGATAACCTGATTCTAAACTTTAGCAACTTATACAACCTTGTCAACAATCATGTCTTGCTAATACGTGTAAACAATGTGAAAGCCTTCTGCTAGTCACGTCAACTTAAGTCACCTCGCTTAAGATGTAAACAATGTGAAAGCCTTCTGCTAGTCACGTCAACTTAAGTCACCTCGCTTAAGATGTAAACAATGTGAAAACCCGCCGTCAAACTCTAGTAACTTACATATGCCACGACAGCCCTTCAAAACAACTTAACGCCCTCCGCTAACTTCAGCAGTGACCGTGCGCCATCCTGAGCAAAATCGAGCCACTTCCATGGTCTGGTGAAAGCTAATTAAGAAGTTGGTGGGCAGTTGTCGGCACCTCCTGCTCAGATGGGGGAAAAACACCCTATTTAGCTCATCAAGACTCTCCCTAAGAAGCCCGAAAGAAGTCCAGTGGAGCGTATGGGGAGGAGGTGAAGGAGTTAGGTAGTCTCAGAGGAATCTGAAGAAGGTGGTAAGGGGAAGTGTAATACTTTAAGAGGAGAAAGAGGGGGAGGTAAAGGGAGTTGAGCGACCGTAAGTGTAAAATGAAGGACATTATGTCTCTTGATGCCTCCTGAAGAAGGTGAGGAAGTTCACTTACCTCACTGGTCTATAAGATACCTCACAACACATACATACCGCTCACTCCTGTGGTCTGTTAGGTTTCTGTTATTAACGCTCCTCCTGAACTACTTTAACTCATAACAGGGAGGGAATAAGGATTCAATGAGGTGAACACCACCCAAAAACTGTTCCATGGCAAAAGATTCAGAGAACATTCCTCTGTTACGTTCTGAGTTCAACAAAAGAACACCTCAGTCATGAAGTGTGTATGTTAGGCTCAAAGAACGAATTCGCTCGCTGAGCTAAAAAACAACAACAACAACACCACAACGCGATGTGGACACAACAAAATAACCAGAAAGCTAAATTTTGCGTCGCGAGATTTCCCAACAGTCACAACGCCTTTTGGAAGCTCTCGAAATTCCTCTAAAGAAACCTAACTTAACCTATACCGAAATTTCGCTCTTGGGTTATTTTCTTTGGACCACAACGCGTTGTGGTCGCCTTTTCCGCTCAGTGAGTGAATTTGTTCTTTCAGCCTAACATGTACACAGCTGTTGATAAGTGACACCCCTGCCGAGGTCACTTGGCTCTTTGATATTCGGTGAAGTGTTAAGAGGGACAACCACCTAACTTGTTAACACTACAGTATATTACATGATCACCGCAACATCACGTACAGTACACCACCGGAAGTAGGGTGTGTCTGTAGCTTGCCTTTTATTGTCCAGAGAGCTGTGTTAGGTGTTTGGCTGGTGTCTGTTAATGTTTAGAACTGTTGGGTTGAGTCTGTTAAAGTCCACTACTATTAGGTGTCTGAATAGTGTTTATAAGGTCCAACACTGTAGTGTTACGTGGTTGCAGCGCGTCTGTTACTGCCCTGCATTGTTGCATTACGTGACTTTATAGTTTGTTCATGCCCAGAGCTGTTTGTTGAGTGCCTGAAGCGTGTCTGTTAATGTGGAGCACTGTTAAGTGTCTGTTACACCGCCCACTGCATCAATATTGTGGGTGGTTGACGAGGCATTAATACAAGAGAGGGCACAGCGCTTGACATCCCTCACAGCCCAGCGACCGTGTCACATGGCATATGTAGTGAAGGTATCTTTCACTCTCTCTCGCTTTGATTCACTTCTCTTCTCTTCTTCTCTCACTCTTCATCTCCCTACTTCTTCCCCTCTACCAATTTTACTCCCCTTGCCTCCCTCCCTCGCTCCTTTCCATATCGTTCACCTATGAGTCCGTCCTCCTCCCTCTCTTCCTCCCTTCCTCCTTATCTCTCCCTCCATATTCTCTTCCACTTTACCTTCCACCCTCCCTTCCCGTTTGCCTCCTTCCCACCCTCCGCCCACTCCCCTCCCCCACCTAGGAGCCAGGCAGCCTCACACACACACACACACACATTTCGCCCTTTCATGGACATCGTCGGCTGCCACCCACCTGAGTGTCGCCGTCACCATATTGTTCTCTCTCTCTCTCTCTCTCTCTCTCTCTCTCTCTCTCTCTCTCTCTCTCTCTCTCTCCTACTACCCACGTCACCATCACCATGACGACGCTCCAGGCCGCCTCACCAACAGTAACACACACACACACACACATACACACACCTCGACCTCCAAACTGTCACTGTGTAGCCACAACATGACCGCAGGCAGTTCTTGTTCCTGTTTATACTCGCCTTGAACAGGATGAAAGGAGGTGCACAATAAACTAACCCCCTAGAGGGACAAATCTGAAATCTGCTGGTTAGGTTAGGTTACGTTAAGTTACGTTAGGTCAGGTAAGGTTGTTTGGTTAAAGGGTAAAAATAACAATAGAAACTGACGCTATGATGGTAAGCTGTAGGAAAGTACCCGAGAATAACCCAAATATTTGTTCTAACTTTGTCTTCGGCACGTCTTTCACCAAACACCCTACACCTATTATAGCCCCTCCTAAACTTCTTCAATTTTCGAACTATTAGCTCTCTTCTTTCACCTCCTTCGTCTTTCTATGCTTAAAAATAAATCAATTAATTAAAAAATATAAACTACAAATAAATAAATAAATAAATAAAAACATTCATCTCCAGCCACCGTAGACCACAAGAGAATGATTGTCAGTGTCCAGAATAATTATGATAACATGGAGGCAGACGAGGACAGAGAGGATTATCACAATACAGAATCCTGTTGAGTGAGAAGGTGAAGAACTAGGAAGAGAGTCAGTAGTTGGGTGGCGGCAACTGCTCCACACACCATTACAAACCTGTCATTTTAAACTACGTAAATAAGATCAAAGAGTTAACGGAACACTCAACTATGGGGATGAGTGTGTGTTGATGTTATTACTGTCCTTCAACAACTAGGTACTTTACTTGTGTATCTGTACCAGGCTATATACCTAAGATATCAACACTAAAATTAAGATAGATAATTATTTATTCTCGGGTGAAGGTGAGAGTAAACAAGTTATCTTCTCCACAGTCAATAGTCTATGGTGCTGCAGGAACAACCTCTTTTGTGAGGTAAACGAACCTTTGGTGTATGTGGAGGATGAAAGTTTAGGAGATAAATTCAGAAATATCAGGGAGGATGCGAGACACTGTCTGGAGAGATAGTGAATGTAAAAATAAACCCTGGAAGAAGCTGTCATCCGATATGCTGTTAGAGCCAGAGGCTACAGATGGGAGAATTTGGTAGGACAAAAAATTCGAAAAGTTTGCGACTACTTTTTCAGGAAGGAAAGACCTGATGCTGTCTTTCCGGAAACGATCCACTACGGTCTCTTCCCAGTATCAAAGAGTTATACCAGACTGATCTCCCTGTTGGTGCAGAACTGTGCCACTTCAAAACACAAGTCAAGTTATAAGTCTGGAGGGACTCGAGTGATCAGCCGAGGTTCAGTGAAGCTTCTCACGTGGAGAACAAAACTGTTTAACAAAAAGAATTATTCAAAGGTGTTTGCTGGTGTGTGATGTTTAATAATTCACCAAAGGCTGGTCCGTGAAGTGTATGCAATGCAGACTGCAATCTGATCCCTCATGAAAATTCATACAAGTTCTTGGAAGTGTGTATCAACATAATAAATCAGAAGGCGGCTGCTACTATCACTATGACTTCAGACCTGTCTCAGAGATCTGGGTCAAGGCAGTATCTGGGTGTCATGGTGTACGGTGTAGTCTTGAGCAACACTCGTAAGCAAAAAACAACTAGAAATGTCTACTTCGCTGCTCAGGGAAACCTTGACGACCATGTTGATGATCTGACTAAATCCACCTTAAAGAAGCTGGCCAGTAGTCTGAGGAAACACGTCTTTGACTGAGACCAGAACCATGACTCAAATACACAAGTAACCAAGAGGAAGAACCAAAGCAAGAACCAAGGGGTTAAACAAGGAGAGAACCACGAGAAGAACCACGAGAAGAACAAGGGGAGAACCACGAGGACAGCCACTGGGAGAACTACGGGGAGAATCACGAGAACCAAGGGGAGAACCACGGGAAGAACCCCGAGGAGAACCGATCCTGACGGCACTTCAGTCATCCTTATCTAAATAAGATCAGTTGCTCGTCCCCACCCAACGCGACCGCTGCGGTCGCGGGATAGTTATCAACGCCACAGGAATGGTTATCAGCGTTACAGAAATAGTTATCAACGTCACAAAACAAGTTATTAACACCACAGGGATAGTTATCAACGCCACAGGGGTAGTTATCAAAGCCTCAGGAATGATCAATGCCACCTTAAGTTATCAACGCCACGAGAATTATTATGAACGCTTCAGGGATAGTTATCAACGCTTCAGGGATACTTATCAACACTTCAGGGATAGTTATCAACGCTTCAGGATAGTTAACAACGCTTCAGGGATAGTTATCAGCACTTCAGGGATAGTTATCAACACTTCAGGGATAGTTATCAACGCTTCATTGATAGTTATCGCCTTTCAGGGCAGATAGTATAGTGCACGATCATAGTTTCTAACAATGAGCTAAAATTTGGTATGCTTATTTTTCCATATATACTTAATGTTTGACCACAGGCTATGAACTGTCCCTCTAACTTGATACAATAGTGTGTTTGTGTGTCTTTATTTAGTATGGTTAGGTAATTGAAGGTTTAATCTGGGTAATGGGCTCAGCTAATTAACCTAATGAGCTGTATAAACATCCTAGAATGCGTCATGAGTACCACAGAATACTCACCTCATACATCATACCATTTTCATATAGTACAAAGTATACAGCCACACATTCTCTACAACAAAGGTTCAAATAACGAAGTCTATGCGTGGCCAGAAGGTTAGAGGACATACAGTATCCAACTAAAAAAAGCTTATATTCAATAGACTGAGAAAGGAAAGACCGAGGTAACTAACATTTCAAATCTAACTGGTCGCCTTTCCCTCCACGTTTGTAAACCGCGTAAGGTGGCGCCGCCCGAGAGTCGTGACACGGTACAGTACACCCCCTACAAGGAAGACGGTGACCTGTTTACATTAAATTATCCTTTTAATAATGGTAGGGCATCAACACTCATACACACACGTAGAAATATGTCATGCACAAGTAACACACGTGATGACAGTACCGTACGTGATGACACGACCTATTCCCTAACCCACATACCCGTCAACATATAACCACATACACCACAACTTATAAATACAGAGTCAAACAGTCATGTATTCATCCCACGGTCATATCACAACCCTTCAATATATCATTCAATTTCATGTATTATCTTTACAAACAACAATACAGAATTAGGTTTAATAACAGGAGTTAAAGATGGAAACATTGCCCCCCCCCCCCCACCACCACAGGGACATTTTACTTAAACGAATCTCAAAGCTTCACGTATATTTTCTTTTCTAATCAGCCAAATGAAGCACTTACTGAAAATTACTTCGAAACTGACAACAAAGAACTCTCTCTCTCTCTCTCTCTCTCTCTCTCTCTCTCTCTCTCTCTCTCTCTCTCTCTCTCCCCCAAATACAGTTCGCTGCTATATAACAACGCCATTACCCCCTCCCCCACACCAGCACCACTAGCAGAAGGCCGCCCTGTCCACATAACAAATCGATTACCGATAGACGTGAGGCTAATTCTTAAGCCAAGGTTTTCCCCCAAAATTTGCATGAGAATTTCATTAATATTTCGAGGAAATATTTTCCACTGATAATCTCTCTCTCTCTCTCTCTCTCTCTCTCTCTCTCTCTCTCTCTCTCTCTCTCTCTCTCTCTCTCTCTCTCTCTCTCTCTCTCTCTCTCTCTCTCTCTCCATCACAGGTGAGGTCAAGGTGTTGGTGAGTTGTGTGGCAGTAATTCACCAGGTGAGTCACGACCCACTCCCAATCGCCAACTTGTGAAATAAGGTGAAGTGGGCAACATGCTGTGGCAGGGAAATGCTTTAATTAACCTGCGTCAGTCAGATTTGTGTATATTGAGTCTCACTAATTAACTGACTCATTGACTAACTGGCTGAATGAGACTAACTGACTGAGGGACTGACTGACGTTAGTGACTAAGTGAATGACTGACTGACGGAGTAATTTAATTCTCAAACTGACTGGTTAACTGACGAACTGACTGGCCAGCTCCCTCCGGTAAAGTTTGCATTATCAACTCTTAGTCAGACTGTATGTGATGCTGTTAAACAAGTTATATCAGGTGTATGTGTGTGTGTGTGAGTGGGTGGGTGTCAAAGCCTGTAAACACATATTTTTGTACGAGCTTAAGTTCAGGAGCAACATTGTAAGCGTCTTCTTTACACACACACACACACACACACACACACACACACACCCGTATATGTCTACATTAACTCCTACTGTCACATCAACTTTGGTGTACATCCTCAGCTCCAAGGAAAATATTGCCCCGACCCTCCAAAAGCTCTTAAGTCTTCGTGAAGAATAATAACAATAATCAACTAAGAATTTTAAATTAAATAAAATCAAATAAGAAATATACATACATTAACTAATCAAATAAACAAATAGTAAACAATAAACAAGTAATATCAAAAGGGAGGAAAGTGTTGCGCACATGAACACAGTCATTATATAAAACACTATAACGAGAGGTGTAGTGATGACGTCAAGGGTGAGGGTGCAGTGTGAGGTGAAGGTCCTTCGTGGTCAGTGTGTACATGCTCACCTGCACGTAGTAAGAAAAGAGTACGTCACACACACACAAACACACACATAATCCCCCACCCCCCAGTAGACACACGTATATATCATAATTTACTGTATAGAAATAAGATAACAAAAATCCTTTACCTTCACCACACATTCAATCACCATACTCTACCTTCACTACACACTCTACCTTCACTACACACTCTACCTTCACTACACCCTACCCTAGATAGATAGATGTTAGCTTGATAGCCAAACAATTTATATACAAATAAATTCATAGAGTGACTGAGAGTTTAAAAAACGGACTGAGAGACAGACAGACAGATAATAAACGCTAGCATGAGTGCACAGGGCTGGATGCTGCGACACAACGAAGTACGAAGTTTACGTGGCTCAGGAACCGTCATGCTATAAGACCATGAGGCCCACAGCCCACCATGACAACATCAGCTGACTGCAGATAAACATAAACAAGTTGGAGATTAAGCACACACGCACACACACATACACACACACACACACACACACGACAGCATACACGTGCATAACACGCAACCAAAATACTTACACACGTAATACACACACATCACTCACACGTATACGTAACACACATCAACACAATGCACACACAAATAACACACACACACACACACACACACACTCCAGGTTGTAGATTCCACGAAGCTCCTCGGCGTCACCATAGACAACA
Source organism: Homarus gammarus (assembly GCA_958450375.1). NCBI lineage: Eukaryota > Metazoa > Arthropoda > Malacostraca > Decapoda > Nephropidae > Homarus > Homarus gammarus. The sequence continues at coordinate 588,026 of CAUDMG010001871.1, forward strand.
AACTAAATTGGAAACCACGCGTCAGGGAAGTTGTCAAATCCTCCAGTTTCCGTCTCCACCTCCTCCGCCGACTCAAGTCCCTCGGAGTTCCTGCACCCGAGCTCCTCAGCCTTTAAACAACATTCATACTTCCCAAGCTCACCTATGCCTCTCCTACCTGGTCTTCCTCCCTAAATGCCACACAACGTAAACACCTAGAAAAAGTGCAAAAGAGGGCTTGCAAGATTATTCTCTCCCCTTCCTACTCCACATATCAAGAAGCCCTCAACACACTGACCCTTTCGACTCTCACTGACCATCACCACTACCTCATCTGCAAATTTGGTAAGAAGCTTCTACACCATCCTCGACATCGGCTCCTACTACCACCTGAGATCCCTAGCCCGAGAATTGCTGTTCAACACCACAACCGCATCCAGCCTATACGTGCACGAACTGATCGCTATAAGAACAGCCCAGTCCCAGCCATTGTAAAAATTATCAATAACTTGTAATAAACCAGTGTATTCACTCCCAGTAAACACTATTTCTTGCACTGTCACTATGTTGAAATGCCCTGTAGTTTGAGCTTTTCCCCTTCTAGTTATTATATGTCTTATTTGTGTCACTTATGTTACTTGTATATTATTTGTAATTCGAAACCCATTCCCCAAATATGTAACTGTATATTTTCAGCCTTCTGGCTGCCAAGCTCTTTCGATAAGCCGTTAATTATTATTATTATTATTATTATTATTATTATTATTATTATTATTATTATTATTATTATTATTATTATTACACACACACACACACACACAGTTTTTTTCATGGAGGTTCTCTTCACCTTGATGTACCCTTTTGTAGAGTAAGAAGGTTTCGAGAATATTATACCCTTTCTATCTGCAAGGGCTTATTGGTATTCATTTACCCTTAAAAGGGTTTACTATTACAGTGCATATCAAATACTAATACTATTACTAATACTAATGCTAATAATAATAATAATAATAATAATAATAATAATAATAATAATATGATGATGATGATGATAATAAAAATATAATACTAACAATAATAATAATAATAATTACTACAACTACTAACAACATCAGAAACTCAATCTTACAATAACATTCTCTCTAAAAGGCAAGGTGGTTGAGCCCGTAAGCACACACACACTGTCATTCGCCGTCATTCACTCAGTCTTCCTACTGTAATAGACGTCCTGCTGTCCATAGTAAAAACCCTACTGTATGTTTCTGGTTTACTCCCCGTCGCGGCCTTCTACCCAGCATCACCCATCACTACAAACACCTAAGGTCGCAAAGCTCTCCGGTCATTCACCTATATCGCTGTTTCCTGAATGACTCTCCACCTCACCCACAAGGAGTCCTTCACACCTCTTGAACACCCAAGTTCATCTCGGAAGTTTCAACCACTCTTATAATTCTTATTACTGTATATCTATGTATTTTCAAAACTTTACTCTTATCTAATCAGTTTTTTTAGTGACAATAAACAAGGCGAGTTTACCAGTACAACGTATTAGGTCACACCCTGCGTGGGTGACCTGCTCCTTTGTTCACGTGTAACATTATATATATATATAAAACTGCGACATTGCATTGCTTCTGGGATATTCAACATTCAGTCACCTAGAGGGTGTGCGAGTTCCACCGCTGTTGATAGGTCGGCGGGTGGAGCCAGAAAACGTTGTTAGAAAACAAGTTTAGTTCCAGCACCCGCGGGACCACTTTTTGTAAGCAGGTATGAGTAAACAAGCTTATACCTGACGCTGCGTTAAAAGTTCACCATGAGACAACCTGTTGTTTGTGTTGGGGGTGTGTAAAGGTGACGCAGTGTCGCAAAAATGCGCACCTTTGGTGTCCGGTGCTGTTTTCAGGCGCCTTCACTTGTAAAACTAATCACGCTAGACTCATGGAGGTTCAGCAATCTGTTCTTAGCTGTGCAAAATGTACTTATTAAAAATTCAAGAGTGCACACACCATACTTTTTCTGCAGAGGGAAATGTAACTTTACAAATGTTTCAACAAAGCTGTCAGTGATAATTTAAACTTATCAGACCTAACTGACTAAAAAATTAACATAGCCAGTTTACAATAATGTAACCACGGTTATGTACGCTATGCAAACACCTTTCAGCATTAATCAATTACCAGCCGTCTAGACGTAGGACTGGAGTCAGTAGTGTCACTGTTATACAGTATCCCAGCACAACACCGGGAGTAATATCCCCCAAATTTCTATATACAGTACGCATGCCTAATAATTTCCTTTATACTTTTTTGCGAAATTAAAGATCATATTTCACAACCTCCTTCCTCTTGGAGACAAATCGATTGTTGTTGCCTCTATTAACACCCAACTGTACTGTACAAGGCAGCACAGTGCAGCAAGGCCTATGAGCGTGAAGAAACATGGACGAACATGTCGAACCTTTAAAAAGTTTAATTCTCTAGAGTCTAGAGTATAAGGCCTAATTGGTGTAAGGGGGCTGCCGTCGCCACTGTCGTGAGGCCTCTGTAGTAGCACTACTGGCGTGTGGATGACACTTTTCACTCCGTCAGTAGCTCAGATTTCTCCTCTTGTCCAGAGATAACACACACACACACACACACACACACAAAATAACTAAGAGATAAAATATAACACACGCACCAATCTCAAGATCGTCCTCCTCAGCGTCACTAATAATACCAGCCTAGCGAGTTTAACCGAATTGAACCGACATTTACCCTACCAAATTTATTTTCTCCAAATCTAATACCATCTCAGCTGCCTAACCAAACTTAAAATAATCCCTCAAACCTAGTTCAAACTAATGGTCATATAGCCTAATATACCTGAACCTAATCTAACCTATGAAATATAAATTAATCTAACTTATCTAACCTCGTTTTCTGTGTGTACCGCCACCTGACTATCCAGCTTAACAAAATCTAACCTAAAATAACACAATTTAAAAAAAAATTGTCACATGTCACAATGTTCCATATGTTAACCTACCTTATCTAATATACCCTACATGGCATTAGCTATGTAAGGTAACCCAACCAGTATGTAGTTTAGTGTAGTAGTTAACCACAATGATTCCAGGGTGGTGTGTACGTGGCCTCACAAAGAAAGAAGGTTCATCATAGTGACGCCAGAGGAGGAGGCCTGAAAGCTGTGGCGCACCCTCTTGGACGGTGGCCAGACGACGAGTTTGATTCAGATTCACCTTATGGTACTGGATGACCCCTGTCCACCTACCAGTTCCCCCCCCCCCCCCCCCTAACACACACTGGGCAACTTAGGTTAGGGTAAGTTTGAATAGGTTAATTACGGTAGGTTTAATTAGGAAGATTAATTATGATAGGTTTGGTAGGTCAGGTTACGTTCAGTAGGTTAAGTAAGGTATAGGGCAGGGTTAGGTTAAATACGATAAGTTAAATCAGTTAGGTTAAAATGGGTTAGGCTAGGTATTTTATAATAGACTGTGATAGCTAGGTCAAGTTTAACACAGGTTAGGTTGAATAGGAGATGACATGTAAAATTAAGTAGGTCAGGTTAGGTTATGCTAGGTAATATATGTTATGTCTGTCCTACTTAGGAAATGTGTTATGAAGAAGCACGTGGCCTATCCTAACTTATTCTAACTACCTAAACCTATCCTAACTTATCCTAAACTACCCTTGACTATCCTAACCCAATCATAAATACACCTAACCTATCCGAACTCAATGCAAAACTAACGTAAAAATCATATTCTAATGATAAACTAACCTTTTTCTTTTCGAAACTATCTCATTCCTATTATAAACAACCTTACCTATCCTGATTTAAATTTACCTATCCTACATCGTCCCATTTACAGTTGCGGACAAAATTATCTGGACACGTGACAGTATCTGGAATATACAGTAAGTGCTTGAGGTCAATTAGGTGAAGAGGATTGGAAATTTGACGTATTCTCCCTGATTTTTATTTCTAACGGAGTGGGTTTTTTTTTTTCCATTTTGGGGTTCGGAAAAAATATGTGATGATGTACAGCGTTATTAGATATGTCAATCTTATATAACAAATGGCAGAGAAGTACATGGCAGATATAGCCGAGTATTGGGGGAATTTTGTCCGCAGCTGTACCTACACACTCATCTGCACCATGCCACAACTGCCAGATGTACTTACAATCTTGACGGATGTGACGGTAGGAGTCATTCATCCACCTAGGGGGCTGGTTGACATGACCCAATGGTAGGCCAAACTGTTATGACGTCATAGACAACACAGGTCACTGGCTGAGTTATTTAGAAGGAAGTATAAGGCGTGACTAAGACAATGTAATCAGAGCTTAGTTTATACCCCCCTTTGAAAGCTGCTGTCAGCTTGAGGTTGACAAATTTAAAGAATTTGCTATTACTCAGATTCATTATCTATACAGAGGACTAGATCACCATCCCGCTTGAAATTCTCGCTGTCTCTCAGTCTTTTGTCGTCATACAAATATTTAAGGAGTTGAGGTTTATCTGTTTTGTAAATGGTAAGTTGTGTCCCTGTTCACTGGTGTGTATTGTGTCCTGGTGTTGCTTTGTTACGTTTTCTTCCCTGCATGTAAAGTTGATTTATTCTTTTCTAATTTAATAGCCTTATTGGCAAGACTGGAGTACAATTTTGCCTAATCTGAGTAGTTCAGTCATGTCTTGGAAATGAGGGTACTGTCACTAATCACTGACATGTAGGGTAGAAGTTATACATAAAGATAATGAAATAGGTCATATTCATTATTTTCATATTATAGATGAAAAGCAAATCAGTGTAGACTAGCACGTTTGGGATAAAGTGCCAGGATACCTCCAAGGACTCCAGATTCAATACAGTAGTTACACAACTCAAGATACAATGATCAAGGCGGTTAGGTTAGGTTAGTGTCACTTTCTATGTAATGTTTACGAGTTTGCTTTAAAGGAGTATCACTAAGTTTATATTCCTAGTGTTCCGGTACGGGGAGTACAGTTACGGAAATGTGTTCCTACGCCCCCTGTGGTAACCCGTGTCTCCAAACGGCCAACCTATATGACCAATAGCAGACCTATCCACCAATACCCATTCATTCATAAACAGTGATACTAGTACTGCAACGTTGCCGTTTAGAGGCACAGGTTACCACAGGGGGCGTAGGAACACATTTCCACAACTGTACAGCCTCACTAACTTCCCAGATGTTAACTGTATCTTAGCCTAATTATCGCTAATATATACTACATCACATTGTCTGGTGCTGGCCATACTGGTCCCTCTTACCACAAAATTTATCATGCTTAACAATACTACAACTACCAGACCTCTGCATTTCTCAGTTCTTTTAGAGGCGAGTTATTTTTTTAGCTATTATGTTTTTAACTACTGCATTAGATAAGCTATACAACTTCCTCACATGGTATACAATAATGCCTTGCGTACTGGATGGCGACCCACTTTCCCATTTTTCACTGTTTGACAAAAAACGATCTAAAGTTATTTACCTTATTAACGACACCTCCTTAACTTCTCTCACACCCTCCTTTTAGTTCCGTCTCTCCACTTTTCTTATGATCAATGTGCAAATGAAGCCCAACTCATCATCTTCCTTCTTTTCAACCCGTCACAACAGTCTTACTCCATGCAAGCTCCTCCGACTCCATCATCCACATCCTTCATTCCCTCACTTCTTCCCATCAACCTACAATCTCTTGCTCTACAGATTATTAAATGTAAAACATATACTCGCCTCTTTTCATACAAATGAACACATTTTAATCTTTCTCACCAATGACATACTAGACAAACCCAACTTAATATAGGTCACCTTATCAGTAGCAGTGCTCCTCAGAGGTCACACAGAGGACGCGCAGGAAGAAACACTGCTCTACAGTAAGGTTCAGTGGACCAGTACTTGTTGAGCTACGACAAGCACTTGGCAGACTCGTAAATAATACAAATGAAAAAAAAAGCGAGTTTGTGTTTGACCTCTATTTTCTGACATAGGAGTAGAAAGAGGAAGGAGAGAAATAGGGAATAAGTAAATAGGAAGTATAACGGGAGGCAGTAGGTGGAAGGATGATAGCGTGGAGGAGCTTGGTATTGAATATGGAGAGGCACGCAGGAGGTTGTGTTAGCCTCTATACTGGCAAGTAGGAGAGTGACTACACACAGGTCAGTAAAGTGGAAGTGGAGCAACGTTATGTAGCAACAGTGAAGTTAGTCGCAATAATAATGACTATGTGTAATAGTGAAGCAGCGGCACACGGCAGTTGTAACGGTAGTGGCAGCTAAAGCAGTACTAGGAGGCACAGAAGCAGACACAACAGTAGCGACTTTCGAGGGATTTGTGGCCAAAAATGAAACCTACATGTATCTATCAACAGCAATACTAACAGAGGCATCAGTAACGATAACAACAACAACAGCATCACCACCACAATCAGCACTGGCAGTAATAGATGTAGCTGTAGTTACTGTAATGTTGTTTTTTGGGTGGTTGTGGTGGTCGCCGTGTCTTTGTGTCTCCTCCAACAATAAATGTGAACACTTTCATCCTAGCATGGCCTTCATCTATGAATTCATAGCAAGATGAAGCTACATAGAGGAATCTGTGTGTGTGTGTGTGTGTGTGTGTGTTTTGAGGAAAGGGAAGCGGCGTGTGTCGACTGAGGGCGTCTGGTTCTGGGAGTGTAGGTGTGGGAGGAGTTGGTGGGGGGTAGGGGGGCGCCACACCCAAGGTCAGTCGTGTGACGCAGCCAACCATTAGCACGTACGCATGCACCACATAAACACAACACCACCGCCACTGGCAGCCACTGTAACGTGCTCGTACTCTGCTAAGGGGGAATTGTGTCCAAGTGTCACGTTAACTCCATTCGGGTTTGTTCTCTTTGCACACATTTCCGGCTTATTGAGACAATCTACTGTAATATACACTTAAGCATGAACACTGAACAGTCGTCCAAATTAACTAGAACAATAAAACAAACCTCATGCCTTCGGTTAGTACGCCCGGCTAAATAAAAAAAATAATTAAAAATTATTTACTATATAATAGGAACAGGCGAGCTGGGACACACACACACACACACACACACACACGTATAAACATGCTAGCGTGCTGGGAACATCGATCTGAAGCTCCGATTACGGGATCCACAGATGTGAAAACCGAAATACAAACGTCCAATGTCTAAAATTTCAGCTTTATCTTATATCACACAACATTAAACTGTAGTAAAATTGCCTCCCAAAAACATAATTGAAGTGTTTACAATTACAAAATAAGACATGAAGAAGGAATGATGAATCTAGAGTAAAATAGAAAGAAAATGTATGAAAGGGATAACTCAAAGAGATGATCACACAGTGTTTGAGGCAATGTAAACAATACAAGAAGACAGAGTTATTCCTTCCTTTACGGTTTTTTCCTCTATCGTGGGTCAAATTTCTATACCAATCTGTTTAATCAAGACCTCAAATTCCCCTCTGAAGTGCACGAACGCATATTACTTGGGTGCGTTATTAAGCCTATGTGGTTGCATAATAATAATAATAATAGTAATAATAATAATAATAATAATAATAATTAACGATTTATTGAAAAAGTTCTGCAGCCCGAAGGCTGAAAATATACATTGGACAAAAATGACTTATTTCATCCAAAGACATGGGGTGGGTGGGTCGTTTAACAAAAGCTTTCATTACTGAGAGAAGAAGGAACATGAATTGAACATACAAATTATTATAGTTTACAGTTGATGGCCCGGGCCTGGGCTGGTCATGGAGACATCGGGTGGTGAGGTCAGTTAGTTAGTGATGCCACGGGTGTCAATCGACGGTACATTAGGACAGGAACATAAGAATGGAGGACGCTGCAGCGGGCCTATTGGCCCATACTGGGCAGTCCCGTTTACACTCAACCCCTATTGCTCATATAAGCATCCAACCTATGTTTGAAGCTATTCATCGTATTCGAGTTAATGATGATATTTGGTAACTTGTTCCATTCATCCACTACTCTGTTTCCAAACCAGTGTTTACCTATTTCGCGCCTAAATCTAAATTTGTCTAATTTAATACCATTGTTACGAGTTCGCTCCTGGTTGGATAGTTTGAGTACCATCGTAATGTTCCCTTTGTTTAGCCCTGACTTCCATTTATACACCTCTATCAGGTCGCCCCTCGCTCTACGTCTCTCTCACGTGACTCACGTGTACACCTGACGTAGGCCCATTGGGTGTTGGCTGGGCTCTCGTGTGTGGAACTCTGCTTAGCTGGGGGCGTCGTGAAGTCTCCCCCCGACCTGGTGGGAGGGGTCGAGCGTGACTCTGTGCCAGTGGACAGACTGACCTCTCAATGACCAACCTTTCTGAATGATGCCGTATCAGAAGCGGGTATGATATCCAGTTAGCCACCGCTCCTTCACGTGGTGTAGCAACTCGTCCTCGGGTGTTGATATGAAGGACCTCACGTGGTCATGGAGACATCGGGTGGTGTGGTGTTCACGTGCTGTGGTAACTCGTCCGTAGGTGTTGACATGAAGGACTTCACGTGGTCATGGATTGATTTTGATTTTGCCGCTTGCAGCGGCTACTTTATTGTGCACCCCACACTCATCCTGTGAGCGGTAGCGCAAAAGGATTACAGAGTAGGGTTTACAAAGGGTCATAATAATTAACCCCCGTTGTCAGGATATTATGGCACTGAAAGTTACACAGTATTTCATTTACATTATTTGTTTAGTTCTATACATAAAGGGTAACTTATTCACAAATGCGTGAGAACAGGCGTGTGAGGCAGTATGTCTGGCCTCACACTTTGTTATTCACATTTACGTGGGAGGTATTCAAGCACATTGCGTATTTGGTTCTGTACATGAGAACTGACATAGATACTAAGTGCAAAAAAGTGGATACAATCTTAATATGTCGGCTATCTTGCCATTAGAGATGAAGTGTTGTGCCATTTCACACACAGTGTGCTTGGACCTGTCCCTAAAAGGTTCTATCTTCACACAGTCGAGGACGTAGTGTTCAAGTGTGTGGCCATATGTATGGCCACACACTTTACATTTAGTTTTGTTTACATCTGCTTGAGGAACATACTGCCAAAGGTACTTATATCCTAACCTTAATCTAGCTGTTACAACATCTTGTAATCTAGTGATCTTGTTACTTGCTCCATAAACGTGTTTCACTTGATACATCTCATCATGGTAAACTATGGATTGACTAGTGCCTGTTTGCACTTGTCTACTTGCGTCAAACTCATCAATAAGTTCTTTCCTAATTACAGTTTTAAGGGTTCTTTTTGACAGACCCAAATTGTATTCAACGGTGTCTTTGTTAGACGCGAGTTTGGCGAGGGCATCAACTCTGTCATGTTTTATGAGGCCTATGTGAGAGGGGATCCACAACAGTTTGACCCTGACACCCCGGTCAACAAGGCACGCATATTTGTGTCTGGCTTCAGAGACAAGAGCGGTGTGGGGTGGTGTCACAGTACCTCACTCTGTTGGGTGGTGTTGTTTTTATCTCGCAGTCAGGTGTGAAGCCGACCCACTATTGTCCCCATGGTGGACTGATTAGCACCTCCTGGTCAGAAGATGGTGGTCAGTTCCCAGGGGTGCTTATCCCACTGGTGGGTCACAGCTCTCACTGGTACTGTCTAGTGCTGAATTCACTGGCTTAAACACTGTTCATCACTGTTCAACACTGATCCCACTTCTTTCCGAAACGAAATTGTCACTTTTGATTATGTTGATATCCCGGAGGTGAGGATGGTCGGGGAAAGGGACTTGAGGAGGGGGGCCGAACATGGCCAAGGGGGGCCGCTGCTCAGCAGCGCCTGGTAAGTCTTGACCCTCCGATGGTCAAGGTTGTACTGTGTGGTTGCATGTGTACTTTCATGCATGTAAGAATATTTTTTGTGCGTTACTGAATGTTTATGCATATAAACACATGACTCATATGTATTATACCTCCCAATGACTCCTATTTTATTAACAGTGATTCATGTGCGTGTTACCACCAGTGATTCATGTGTTACCAACAGACTCATGTGTACGTTACCACCAGAGACTTATGTATACGTTACTACCAGTTAATTATGTGTACGTTACCACAAGTAATTCACGTGTTACCACCAGTGACTAGTGTATGTTAACCATCCGTGACTTATTTGTTACCACCGGTGAATCATGTGTTACCACCACTGACTCGTGTTAACACCAGTAACTCGTGTGTACGTTGCTACCAGTGACTCATGTGTACGTTACTACCAGTGACTCATGTGTACGTTACTACCAGTGACTCATGTGTACGTTGCTACCAGTAACTCGTGTGTACGTTACTACCAGTGACTCATGTGTACGTTACTACCAGTGACTCATGTATACGTTACTACCAGTGACTCATGTATACGTTACTACCAGTGACTCATGTGTACGTTACAACCAGTGACTCATGTGTACGTTGCTACCAGTGACTCATGTGTACGTTGCTACCAGTAACTCGTGTGTACGTTACTACCAGTGACTCATGTGTACGTTACTACCAGTGACTCATGTATACGTTACTACCATTTTGGAGTTTCTCTAAACATTACAGAATATTTATTTATTTCGTGTTTAATTTGCGCATTTACTGGAAATGGCAGCAGTGATGACACGAACATACACGACAGACTCAGATAGGTACGGTTACCTCTGAACTCGACATACTAAAACTATTCGCAACCTTCTTGGCGTGTGTTCGTGTTGACCACCTCTGGGAATGAGAGCGACGCCGACGAGAAAGTTAAGACGAGGAGTAACAAAGAAATTAAGAAATCTTGCCTCATGGGAAAAGAGATCCATTACCTCACCATTCCTGGGACTTTCTTTCTTGGTTTTTTGTTTTCCTTTTTCTTTACTGTCACCGAGATTTCCCCCCTCCCCGTCTCTCCCAACAGTGTAGGCAGTCAGGGTCACAACGCCACTCACTGACAATTCATTAGTTTCGACACATCATGTTCAACTTGTCTCGTGCTGGATAAGATGAAGGGTATGGAGGGTCATACAAATTTTCAACATGTAACACTTCCCAGAGGAACTAAATGCGTTTGGTAACATCTTGTCGATTTACAGTTGTCAACTTTCTTCATGATTGTAGTGTTAAATATTTATTTTGTACACTGTAAGTATTGTACAGTTATGCAAACCCCCGGCAAAAATCATGATGACTATTCGATGGACGGCCAATTAAGTTTTACTTAGCAATTGCGTGTTTTCTATTTTGTTTTAGAATATACGTCTTCGGAATTGAAAATGTTTAAGTTTACAACAGCCCTCGTTAGACTGAGCAACTTCAAGAAAAAATTATACAGAAGAAAACTTGTTTCTTACCATTCGAGTATTACAAAAAGTTTGGAGGAATTATTGTAACTCCCACGTTTTTTCTCCATTTTTTACCTATGTTGACCAGTCACTTTACCTCCTAACATACATATCCTTGGATGAAAGTGCATTATTTTAGGCTAGGTAGGATAAAGTGACCTGAAGAATTTACACAAGAAAATGAATAGAACTGAAAGTAATCAGCGTATAAAACTGTGTCCAAAACACCTCAATAATTACCGAACAGCTTACGTCACGAGTATATTAGTCCAAACTTTTGGGATACTCCAGAGGTAGTATATATATATATATATATATATATATATATATATATATATATATATATATATATATATATATATATATATATATATATATATATATATAATACAGTATAACTACTAACAACGTTTCGGCAAACTAAATTACTCTTGGCTGTTGATTACTACTCACCTTCCTAGTAACCTCACCAGGCTGTACCTTCACCATCACATCCATGGCCACAGAATGGTGATAACGTTCATTAACACTTGACACAGTTCATCACACACTGTAAGAACACTGACGGGAACATGCATCGTTGGTGACTTTCTTTTCAACACTGTAATTCAATAATTCGCATCGTAAGATTTGCCCAAATATAAAACGTATTTAAACATGATAATTAATACTGGTGAGCTACCCTTAGGGTTTCAAGTACTTTCAACACGCGTTACACGCATTTCATCTGCAGTAAAACGGGGATGTGAGACCAAAACTTTAAAGGAAAACAAGGATAAATAATTTTAATTGAAAATCTGACAGATTGGTATATCCCTAAACCTTCGAAATTGACGCATGGTGTTCATAAAGTATTTTGATATTTGCTTTCACAGAGTACCTTGAGGATTTAGTGAAAATGAATAAAATGGTGAAGTACAACAGTACATCTCGATGTTTTGATTGTGTATCCTTCGCAAATATAGCGTATATATATATATATTTTTTTTTTTTTTTTTTTTTTTTTAAGCACTTGAGTTTTGTATCACATGGAGGCACCACTTTTTTCTTCATATTTTGGTGGATATTGTTGAACAAAAATTACGTAGAGACAAAATAGTTGACCTAGGGTCCTAGACAATGACCTCTTTATTCGAGAAGGCGATTTTCAAATCGAATTTTCGCATTTATTTCGAATCCTATTTATTTGTAAATATATTCTAAGAATCCGGGCACGGCTTCAGCAGAACACTTTAACTCAATTATTATCTGGACGCCGTACTTTTGGGGGTTACCATATTCTGTTTTTGTTTACTAATAAGGAACCGAAAAACCTCTTGCCCTCAACAAAGAAAGCAAAGAACCAACGTTACTGAATTATTCCGCCCTTTGCAGCAGCAATACAATAGTTTCACATTTCATGTTGATCTGTTATAATTTGATAAGGTCAACGCTCAGCTTTAATATTGGTGAAAAAAATTCCAGGATTTCTGCCTCCATAATTTTTCCATGTAAAAAATTGTACCGTTTGAGAAAAAAACAGTTAGTGTTAATCATATGAGAGAGTGAGCGTTCAGTTATCCTCCTAAGAAAGGAATGCTTGTATTTTTCTCCGTTTTGCTTTATAGCAAAGATGCCAGTTAAGCGATTTCTGGGCTATTTGTAGCAGTAATCATATGTCGATAGAAAATATAGAAGTGTTTAATACATTCTTATAATTTTTTTATGATTTCCTTATAATTTTCTGATAAAGTTTTGCCCTTTTTGCTGGATAATTTTGTCAGTGACATTCTAGCGACTTCTAAAGCAAATGGGCTTATAGCGGGTAGCAAAATTAGCTATTAAAATTGTCAACCCTGTTATCCTTTCGCAATTGGCGTGAGGCGAAGTTCAGTGTCTTTCTGAGTGCGTTGTGTCATGGCGTGCGTAGCGATGGTTCCTCTAAACTCTAAAGTTAAGTTCTTGTTTATCTTGTTGCTTATAGCAACTACCCTCAAACATAATGCCAAAACGCAACTGTAAATTCACTGCAGATCTAAAGAGCAAATTCCCGTTTTTTTTAAAGTAGAAGAGAAGAATGGGAGCTGAATGCTTGGTGTGTAAACCAGGCCTTACGTTTATGTGGTAAATAAAGACATTAATGATGTTCTGTGCTGAAGTAGCTAATGTCTGCAACAGATACTTAGAGTGTTAAAAGATATGGATTAAACCCATGGAAAACTTCTCTTGTTTCAAGTGGATAACCTTGCGTGAGACCAAATTGGACTAATGAAATTTTGAGTCAAATACCTGATTGATAAGAGGGCACCAATTGATGATGTGAAGTGTTTGATAAGGTTAGTAAACCTAAGAAATTGACGGAAAAATGTAAGTGATGAAGAATTTAGTAATTTCCTAGCACACCGAAAGTGGACCAAATATTTTGAGAAATCCAAGAAATTGAATGTCACTCAGATCTGTTAAGAATTGCACAGTTCTTCTTTACTATTCATCTTCACAATGCAACTGTAGAGAGAGTTTTTTATTGATACAAAGCCAGTGGACAAAGGAAAGGAACAGCTTGACTGTTGAGACGGTTTAAGTGATTATGCAGTACAACTTCAGAGAAACTTCTTGCAGTGTTGCAGTGACTATCAACCACTGCTGAGAAAAAATGCGATCCAAAGAGAAGCATGCACCGGCACATCAAGTCACAGTGAGGAAACACTAAAGGACTGCTAAGGGAGTGGACTCCATGCATATATTGTACAAAGGTAAATGAAAGTTTTACTTTTCACAATATTTTTTAATGTAATTTATAATATATTTCCTCTTATATTCTAAATGAACAGTTCTGTAGTGCACGTGTTATATACTGTATAGCACGTTAATACAATATAGGACACATGCATTGAGACCAAAAAGAGGTCTGCTTCCTGGCAGCGTTATACGGGAGGGGGGAGGGGGTGAGGTGGGGTTGTCGAGTGTGTGTGTGCACAGGGTGGTGCAATGCTCTAAGTGGCAGCTTTATGTTAGTGTTAAGGTGCAAGCACTGCCTGCTTCCTCTCGCTTTCAACTACCGCTTCTGGCTAGCCCTAGTGGTGAACAGGGAAGAAGCCTTCCTTAGTCTTCCCCTGCCAGTACACAGCCTCTTCATCAAGACTCTGACTTTGCCTCCTCTTGGCAACACAGTAACTGGTTGCCTCGTGGCCCCAGGCTAGACCAGCAAGGTATTTCGGAGCAGCAGTAGGCCCCAGATGGGCGCATAGGCCCACCAGCATGTAATTTTGTGAACACACCCAGGTACCTACCACCCACTGCCCTGCGGATGAACCTTGGTAGGTTTAAGGCTACGGGAGTAAACCCTGAATAAAAATCTGCTGTGGAGCCATGCATCAGGCAGATATGCCTACAGAGCTCCAGTAAGACCCCAACGACAGAATAGGAGGAAGAGATAACTAACATGGGAACCCAACGACTACACCGGCGGATGAAGGCAATGCTAAATGGACAGTCTACTAAGGCAAAGCCCAACAAACTGGGCAGTTCATTGCAACTCTCCCTCTCCCCAATCATTGTAACACTTGCTCCACTGGATCAGGAAAAGGAAGAGCAAAGATGTGTGGTTGCAGCCTGCGCTCCCACGTCACCACATAAATCAACTTGTGCACAGCCATCATCCAGCTCATCATACTAAACATTATCAAAACCCCTAAGCCTCCAAAAGTCCTATGGTGACAGATGAGTGGCAAAAGGGACAGGCAGAGATGACTGCCTGGAGTCTCTAGTCACAACTCTGCACATAGGCGGCTTCCGTCAGCGCTGGAAAGAGCACTACTATTCGCTACTCAGCCAAAACACTGATGTGGATGTCCTGACTTTCGAGTCAGTCCGACTGTATACCAAGGCAGACAAACACCAGCGACGAAAAGCTGTGCCGTTGCCCTTCCCACACTAGGTGTAGCCCTCCACATGTGCAACATTTGTGGACGACCCTGCATGTCAGTCCTGTATTAGTCTCGTGAGTCACCTCAGTGCCCACCAATGAAGGTAACATCTTTAATAACTCAAATCATTTTATCATAACTGGATTATCGTCAAACTCGACTCCGAGTGACAGCAATGCATAGTAGTAGTTGTGTGTACTGTATGTGTGTGTGTGTGTGCAGATATCATCCGTCTTGTGGAGCTTCCTCTTTTTTTTTATCAGATATGGTAGCCCAATTAAATTTGATCTAATATCTAGTCGTAATAATTTTTTATTTCGTTATGGGCAATTTCAGCATGTGAAATATATGGTAAGCCAATAATGTATAGTAATGAGTTTACCGGTTATTTGCCAATAGAATACTTGTATATCATACAAAATGGTGCATGTGGCAACTGTATTTATTAGTTTATTTAGTTTGTTTTGTAAAGTTTTCTAAACAATATATTTTAGATCACCCAAAATTTAGACACCAAACTTTTGTTTCATGTCTGTTTTTAATACAAAAGCCAATATTTTGTACACATCCCACGGACATGTTTCCGATGGGTTCAGGACTAAGGAGTAGCTTTTTCACCATGTTGCGAACTTGCGAGTGGTGTCAGTAACAGCAGTGTCCCTTGAAAGTTTGCAACAGCATAGTGTTTAACCACAATCTTCTGTATAATTCAATGTACAGTACCGTACCATAATTCTCACTGTAACTATATGAAAGAGAAGGCATCTTTGTATATTTACCATTCAATTTCAATTGTTTATTCCTTGATAGAGGAAGCGGGATCCTAGTGCTGTCACTAGGTACCCCTGTACAAAAACACCAGAAGCATCTGGCAAGTGTGACAAGTACATACAGTATAAATATTATAAAGGGGCGTACTAAAACCTAAGGAAGGAAGGATATTCCTTTAACACATAATCAATGTTGTTTACATAATATCTGGCCAGTATGGGGAGGGTCATCGTGTCTCCGTCAGGGGGTCGTGTTTACCATTATGTAATTTTTACTTTATAATCATATTTAATAAAATATTTTTTTATTTAAATTTACCATCTTCTTTTATTATTATGTACAGTACTGTACTCTATGATCATTGTTCTTCTCTTTTTTTTTTTTATAATTATGAAGAGACTAAAATATCTGGTCTACTCCACAACTATCACCATGTACTGTAATAAATAAAATTGAGAAAGGAGAATTAAAATGATTAATATACTGGTGGAGTTTATTGCGCCACAGAAGTACATAAATATAGCACTCACTCTCCTCATGTTTGTGTCAACTATCAGTATAATGCATACAAAGTTTGTGAAATAACAAAAGGAGATCATTAGACTCGAGACTCACATTGGAGAACTCTGTATAACTTGGTGATATGAAGAAGAGGCACAGTAAAAGACTAAGAAGTAGATTCAGAATACCGACATACATTAAATGACCATTTCAGTATACTGTATTGCTGGTTAAGTCACGAAATTACTGTTCACAATGGTATAGCATGTCTAATGCCCTTTAAATTACTTGAATAAATTTCTACCTATGAAGTATTTCATGGAGGCTTTACATTCATTTTGCACTTCACGTACCAAATATGGCAGCTAAAATAAACTAGTACAAAAGTTTACAAGTACATACCAATCATTGAGCAATATGTGCTTCAGCTAAAGGTTCACATATGACAGAAGGCTTTTAGGGTTACTGATATAGTTTCTATGACTGAATGGTGGAGATTTACATGGATAGTTGGTGACTTTTTAAACTTCTTTTACGACACTACTGGATGGCAGTGGAGGGTCCAATTACATGATGGCTGGAGAGGAAGATACTCTCAATATTGAGATAATACAGCATCCTGTCACCTGAATGATTGGTGAAAAGAAAGGTGTTGTTTGAAGGGCAGTGCTTGGAACCGACATGAAACATTTGGGCTTGCGGTTATGAATGCATGAAATAGAGAGAAGAGGCAGAGTGCAAGCTTTACACTGGCAAGAGATGTGATAATGTGCTCATATTAAATGTGGTGACATTATAGCGTGAAAATATTTACAGTGAAATATGTACAAAATATCACATTTAACTTCATATCTGCTCATTTGGTGTCGCAGGTAACTAAAATTTATCACACTAAGGAGTCTTACTCACTGGCTCATAAAAAAATCTAATATTACTCTTACATAAATTTAAATCCTATAGCACCATTTGCAGTGTAAACAAATGATGAGATCATTGTACTGTAGACAGAACAAAATATTGTGACAAAATAACTATAAAAACAGGCAAGAGAATGGAAATAAAGACCCATTACATAACACTGAAGAGTGCAGTTAATTAAAAAATAAATTGAACACAATATAAAAAATAATGCTTATTAGCTTATGCTCTCCCTGAACAGCTACTACAGTACTTCCTTGCATACACAGTCACACCTAGTTTAGTATTCATAGCTGATAGAAAATGGTAAAGTTCTAAAGTGATACCCAGAAGCTCACCTTATTACTGTATCACAGCCAATTTTATTAGATGTAATATTAAGAATAATAAAATTTCTTAAAATCATGCAAAACAAATAATAGGAGAAAAATACTGTAGTGTACAAATTCAGCGGCGCTCTCTTTTTTAGTCATAAAATACAAGAAATGACATTAGCCCTTCTACACTTGATGCATAAAATGCATGTGGGTTAAGGAAATGTGGATTAGTACACAGTACAGTATTTGGATACTGTATCGATAGATGAATACAGTACATGTGGCAACAAAAATAAGAACTAAATTTATTTTATAGACTGTACTCTACTGTATATATGACATACCATACATTAAAAGTGAAATTTTCCTCTGGATATGCATGACAACAGTGTGCTGAGGTATATACCAGTACTGTACTTGTATGAGAATAATTGTGTCTACTGGGATTTTTACAGTACTTGAACTGAATTTGTTCTATTCACTGATAATTATCTCACATCAACTAAACGTGTTCATCATTCATTCGCATTTACAGGATCAAATACTAAGCTAATGGATTGTATTTTATTCATTATAATCATACACACCTCCCTCAGGTACACTGGACACAGACTGATCACAATTACCTCTTCAAAGTTCTACCACAAACTGGGAAATCATCTAAATGTCTCATTTTGCTGATACAGATAAGAAATAATCCACAACTTTTGTTCATGTGAGATGTGTAGTAAAGGAAACATTTTGTAGCCTGTATCAAGATTCTCCATAACAGTCAAAGTTTTGTAACATAACAAATTTCCTGACAGTATAGTATATACTGTACTTAAAAAAAAAAAAAAATTTGTGCATCACAATAAGACAATCATCCAATTAAGTTTCTAATAATAAATTCCATTACACACCCCACAGCTTCAAGTTGTTGGAACTTTCAGTGTTTGTAAAAATGTGAAAGGACTTCAAACATTCCTACCTATTTCACTAGACTGTACTGTACAACACCAAAATATTGTTAAAATTATACTGAAATTAACTAAATGTGTACATTGCAATTGTTTTATATTTCCTTTAGGTAATTCCATTAAAAGTAAATAGCAAAATTTCTTTTGGGTAACTCCTTTAAAAGTACTGTATATGACAAAATTTCTTTTAGTTAACTCCGTTAAAAGTATAATGCACTGGGGCGGGCGGGTTGTGTTGCGTCTCTGTAACAAAGCGTGTTCGGCATTCGGGCCTTTGATGTAGAGCGGCAGAAATTGGACAGTGATTACATAAGATTGTCAAGATCGTCTTAGTGAGGTGAAAGTGTAAATCGATGTAGAACTTTTAATGTTAGACGCGATTGTATTTTTGAAAACTCAATTTCCACCGAGTTGGAGGTACAGCCAAGGTCACGAGGCCTTTTACCACAAAATCACTGCCACATGACAAAGCTTTTATTTTTTATTTTTTTAAGGAGTTGTGGTCACGGCTGTGATAAAGGCCAACCAGGGAGTGTAGTACTGTGATTTTAGGTAAACCAGTTCATATTGTCATCAGTGACCGCAGAAGAGACTTTAAATAACTTAAAGTGAATACATATTGGCAGTCAAGCTGGTAAGGACAACTGCCAGCCTATTCGTGTCATAGGTGCCACAGAGACTTTAAATTTTATTTTGTTTGTGTTCGCAGAAGAGGGTATTAGAAATAAACTGTCAAAGCTAAAGGTCCATAAGAATCCCAGACCTGACATGGTGCATCCTAGAGTGCTAAGAGAGTTGTGCAACGAGCTTGCAGAGCCCCTGAAGATCCTGTTTTGTAAATGCCTGGATGAACTAATGGTCCCCAGTGAATGGAAAGTGGCTTATGGGAGTCCTATCTTCAAGATGGGCGATCGTCACTCCACGAACAACTATAGACCGGTGAGCCTGACCAGCATAATATGTAAAGTACTTGAGAGTATTATCAGAGATGCCGCACTGGAACATGTAATACGAAACAACCTTGTAAAAGATTGCCAACATGGTTTTATGCCAGGGCACTCCTGCTTAACACAATTGCTCAAGGTATTGGATATTTGGACCCATATTCTGGAACAGGGTGGTAATATCGACAATATTTACCTAGATTTTGCCAAGGCTTTCGACAGTGTACCCCACGAAAGGCTGAAAATCAAACTGGAAGGGTACGGAATTTGGGGAAATGTCCTAGCGTGGATAGAAGACTTTCTACATGACTGCAAGCAGTGTGTGGTGATTAATGGCACGAAATCGTCATCTGTACCTGTCACAGGTGGGGTACCACAGGGCAGTGTATTGGGCCCGCTGCTGTTTGTTTGTTTCATAAATGACATGCCTGATGTTGTACACTCCTCCATACAAATGTTTGCCGATGATGCCAAGTTATTTCGAGAAATTAAGAACCAAGCAGACTGTGAAGAACTGCAGAAGGACCTCTGTGGGCTCCAGGAATAGTCGAAGAAATGGCTGCTGAGATTCAATGTCACGAAGTGTAAGAGGATGCACATGGGGCGTACCAACGGTAAGGAGGCGTATCATATGTCCCAACGGGATGAAGAAACTGCACTAGTTGAGACTGTGTATGAGATGGACTTAGGTGTGTATGTTGGCAATGAGCTGAAGTTCTCGGGCCATTGCGAGAAGAAGGTAAACCAGGCAAATAAATTATTGGGTCTTATAAGGTCGTTCAGATATCTAGACGGTCCGTCCCTCGTAACGATCTTCAGGAGTGAAGTGCTTCCCCATCTGGAGTACAGTCACCCCATCTGGTCCCTGAGATATGCTAGGGACTGTCAGTTGGTTGAAAATGTTCAAAGGAGGGCCACCAGACTGGTGCCTGCACTTCGGCACCTCAGCTACCCTGAGAGATTGGAGCACCTGAACTTGCCTAGCTTATACTACAGATGGGCAAGGGGGCACTTAGTTGAGGTGTATAAGCATCTCAGGGGTCACTACTCAGTTGAGTGTCCTTACTTGGAGCTGGCGGACGCTCGCCCAACAAGGGGTCACAGCTCAAGATTGAAGAAGCCGCAAGTCCAGAAAACCGTGAGGGCAAACTTTTTCTGAGTGAGGGTTGTAAACTCTTGGAACAATCTACCAGAGAGTGTTGTGACGGCACCGAGTGTGAGCTCTTTCAAGACAAGACTTGACCAACACTGGAGCGGGTTCAGGTACATTCAGGAGCCGTTGCATACCCAGTATTTGCCATTAGTGCGTGACAGAGACGTGACCAATCGCCAGGGCGGCTAGCGAGCCGATCTTTTGGTGAAGAAGATAAATGAAAAGGAAAAGTAATCAGAGACGTGACCGATCGCCCAAGCGGCTAACAAGCCAATCAGTGGCGAAGAGGATAAAACTGCCCCACCACCACCAGCTGCCTTGTTACCAACAATATGGATCCTGATGAAAAATTCGCAAGACGACTCCAAGTTGAGTTTGATGCTGAAAACAAAGTTGCAGAAGCACTGGAGCAGCAAGATGCAAAATTTGCTCAGAGCATCGCCTCTAAGTTTCACGATATGTCCAAGACTGATGATGATGACGAGGAGGAGGAGGCCAGTAGTCACGGTGGTGGAGCAGGACAAGTGTTACAGTGTGGTAATACAGCAACACAAGCAAGTAAAAATTATTCTGAAGCATCTCCCAGCTGTCATAAAGATGGTGTTACCAACTCCCCGAAAACCCCACCAAAGAAACGACCTCGTTGTAAATATGGATCTTCTTGTTACCGAAAAAAGCCATTGCCACTTGAAGAGTTTTATCACCACCCCCCCCCCCCCCCCACCTGGAGGGTGGTAAAAAGGAGACAGTACACAAGAGAAACAAAGAATGTACTCCTGGCACTGCTGGACCACCAAAGAAAAGGTTAAAAGAATCTGTACCTGTTGGAACATCTCAAAAGATAACCCGTTCCAAGTTGCCATTTCCAGCACATCTGTCAGCCAGTGAGCCTTTTAATTACTTCCTCAACAAGACCTTCAGCATAAAGGAGACTCAGGAAGACCCATTGGCTCTTGTGTTTCCAGATCTCCTCAACCCACAGCTTGGAGAGCTTGTAGAGTCCGCTCAGCTGAGCTTCATGGTTGATCTTGAATTCCTAATGGAGAACTATAAGGCCAGACAAGCACACACAAAACCCCTGCTGGTGATGTATGGAGAGATGGAGGGCGACCCTAAGGCCCATTCCTCCGTTGTGTGTTATAAGGTCAAGATACCATTTCAATATGGGACTCACCACACCAAGATCATGTTATTTCAATACAAGGGGTCACAGCTCAAGATTGAAGAAGCCGCAAGTCCAGAAAACCGTGAGGGCAAACTTTTTTTGAGTGAGGGTTGTCAACTCTTGGAACAATCTACCAGAGAGTGTTGTGACGGCACCGAGTATGAGCTCTTTCAAGAGAAGACTTGACCAACACTGGAGCGGGTTCAGGTACATTCAGGAGCCGGTGCATGCCCAGTATTTGCCAACAGTGCGTGACAGAGACGTGACCGATCGCCCGGGCGGCTAGTGAGCCGATCTTTTGGTGAAGAATATAAATGAAAAGAGACATGACCGATTGCCCAAGCGGCTAACAAGCCGATCAGTGGCGAAGAGGATAAAAGTAAAAGTAAGACTGGCTGTCGAGTTGTTGTTCACACGGCCAACCTCATCCCTGATGACTGGTATGAGAAGACTCAGGGGTATTGGGTGTCACCTGTCTTTCCTGAGCTTGAGAACGGAAGAGAGAGCCTCCTAGATGGAGAGTCACCCGCTCACTTCAAACGTGACTTGGTGAATTACCTCTTAGCATGCAAAGTTCCAGACCTCACATGATGGGCAAACCTCGTCAAGAAATATGAGTTCAGTAACTGCAATGTGGTGTTTGTTGGTAGTGTTCCGGGCTATCACAGGGGGGAGAGCATGGACCGGTGGGGACACATGAAAGTCCGTCGGGTGATGAAACAACACGCAAGTTCCTGGACAACGTCTCTGCCAATCCTTTTCCAGTGTCCCTCAATAGGCTCCTTGGGGAAGGATGCCAGGTCTTGGATGTCTGGAAAACTTGGCACGAGTCTTACTGGTGTACCAGTGCCCCCATGGTAAATCTAGTTTATCCAAGTGAGGATGACATCTGTAACAGTAGTCAGGGGTGGATGGGAGGGTCATGTCTTCCCTATAACTCAGTGTATTGTGATCATTGATATCCATTCCTTACACTTAAAACATTTGCTGTACCATACAAATCTGCTCACTCACACAAGGCAACTGAGTGTACACACAGTCTACCCACACCACTGTTCTCTTGTGTTTAATACCCAGAGTGATATAGGCTACAAAGCATCACAGTAATTATTCACTTTACAGTATTGTGCGTTAATATAGGAATACCATGGAGAAAAAATTTCCTACTGGCTCATTTCCCACAGAAAAATATTAGAAAATATACCAAATAATATATAAATTTAAAGAAGTGCCATCAGTTACACGAAAGCTCACATTTAGAAGCTAATAAGCAATAGGAATAATATTTCGTGCACAAATTTTACCGGAGTTCAGAAGAGCTTGTGATAGGGTTGATATAAACAATCTATCTGCTTTGTCAACCCTCAGTAGAGAATTTAAAGCAGATATTCTATATCAGAATCCGAAAACAGATTCTTTTTTTTTTCAATATAGGGGTTATAATTTTGTTTGATTGTGTAGCTGTAATTTAATATTGTGCAATGCAAGTACAAAGATCCCTGCACACTTCATTTTAAGTACCCAATCCGCTGATACACAAGTCATTCAAATTACATGTTAAAGACATTAATATCATATCTTTATAATCAACACAAGGAAAAACAACCCTTAAGAGCACTGATCAATTCACAGAATTATCAGTCATGTATGCTATCATGTTCAGAAATTTCTCATATCATATATACACCCCACACAGTTTGAAAATTATCCAATACCTCATGGATCCATATTCTTCAGGCACATTACACCTCATCACTCAACTTGATATTCCTGTATGAAATTTGGAAGTTATTCTTCATACAGTACCTGACTTAATATACAATAGGAGCTTAATTTTCTATTTATATAGAAAACAAAACAGCATTATCTTACCGTGACACTTGGAACCCATGTTCATCCACCTAGTCACTGAAAAATCCTTATCAGTTTCTTTCATGATATTAAAGCACAAATATTCTATACTTAATTTCTTCTATTTCCAGTCCACTGTATTTCTTCCCTTATTTTGTATTAATTGTATGTAAGTCTGTACACAAGTCAAGGATTTTTCATTGTGTGACTGAATGATGCCATTTGAGCTTTATTATCTTGGCTTCAGAGGACTTCACTGGGATCCCCAGAAAAAAAATTTTCTTTGGTTTTAAACACCACTTCTAGTCTTCATAGCTGTTCAGATGCCATATAAACTATCCTCCTCAATTTCGTGCTTGGAGCAGGGTTTGCATTTACAGCACAGCAGGCATGGTCCAACAAAAAGAAGAAGAGGAGATGCCACTACCAAAAGCAGACCAAAGCCTGCAAATATGCCTATAACCTGAGCTCGATGCCATAAAACTGAAGCACGACTGTGACCCAGCTTATTCTTACAAGGCCCCTTATCATAGTGACGCAGGAGGAAGTCATCCTGTTGGAGAAGAGATGTGCATATGAAGATATATATTTACACAGTATATGTGTGTGTATGTGTGTGAAAAATATAGTCATATCTGATGTTCAGTACAAAAAAACTTACATCATGATATTAAGATGTGCATGATCTTAAACAATATGGCAGTTACCACTATAAAATAAAAATTACAATGTTAATGTGATCAACTTACATCAAGGGAAGCCAAACAATACCAACAGAAGACATGTTTACACTTCTTGCAAAGCATTTGCGCACACCCAGCATCACGTTCTATCGGTACCTTACAGGAAGGGCACCTCTTTATTGTGTCATCATTTGGTACAGCCTGGAGGAATAAATGTGGATTTATTATTAGGAGACCTGTACAGTACTCTAATTCATTGTACAGATATTGTACTAAAATAATGTTACTAATTATCACTTTACTGTTAAAACGTAAACAGAGAAGCAATTTTTAACCGAATCACAGCTAATTACCATTACAGTAGTTAAAACAATACAGTATAAAGAAAACGGCAAGAATATGCTTCTTACCAGTGATTCTGCTGTGTCCGCATGACAAGGCTGACTGGGGTGCCATGGCTCACTGCAGGCAGCACAGAAGACTGCAGTGCAAGTTGAACACGTTGTACATTGTGGTCCCTCTAACTTGGAAATGGGGAGATTAACCACAGTCTCACACCCAGGCATCGGACACCACGCTCTGACTGGGTCCAAATCTATCTCTGTTTAAAATATAAATCATAACATAAACTTAATGAAGTCCTAAAATAAGTAATGACCATCTCAATCGTCAACTGTGATGGGTGGAATATGAATAAAAATATCTGCCACAAAAATTTCATCACGGATATATATAATTAGCCTTTCGGCAAGTTGCAATACTAACACATTCTATTTATGCAATACAGAAACTGTACACACCTGTATTCTTTCTAAATTTCAAGTGAAGTTGATAAAGATCACTTCCCACCAAACTTTCCATTTCTTCCAGCGTGAGTTCCCCGCTGCAATCACAGTTTGCATCAGGACACTCGATGATGTAGTCACCCTCGCGTATCTTTAGTGTAACGTAAACAGCCATACACTGTGGAGAAAAATTATACTTAAAAATCTTACGAGGTATAATACACTAATATGATAGAAAGGGCATATGTCCAACAGATGCTTAGCAAGATTTCATTCAAAATTGTGAGATCAGGGTCTACTACATATGCTTCCAACTTACATATTTGCAGAATCGGCAGAGGCACTGCTGTAGCTGATACATTTCTCTAATGTTGATATCTGACAGGCAGAGCTTACAAAAGACTGTGTCCTGAGTAGAGAAGCGTCTAGAAGCCATGGAGGCGGCGGAAGCGCAGCGAGAACACCCGCCACCTTCTCCTTCTAATTCCATCTGAGGAAACAACATGCTTGAGTCCTTTCTTAAGCGCCGTAGATCAGACATGGCTGACATGGCGGATGGAGACTTGACAATTGTCATCTTATTTGATGTAAACACAGCTGATTTGGATGGTGACATGCGTCTGAGGAGGTCTAATTTGCTGCTCTTCTTGTCCTTTACGAGACGAGTCTGCGCAGCATTGCCAGAAGTTGAGGATAACGCAAGTACTGTGTGGCACTTTCGAATAAGTGGTTCTGGCGACGTGGAATCCTCATAGTTTGCCAAACTCTTGACAGACCCGTCCCGAGGTAGCTGATCTCGAGTTTCCTTTTTTTCTTTGGCTGAACGAGATCCCTGCCCCGTCCGAAACAGCGATTTCATGCGCGGCATGATGAGTTGTGACTGTGACTTATTTAATCGTCGACTCGGGTTGAATAGTTTGATAGCAGTTGGTGAAGTGAGCGCTCGGTTAAAGGATGCAGTAGGCACCAGTGGCCGAAAATTTGAAGTGTTATGGGACACTAGACGAGGCTGATGGATGTCTGATGAAGGCTGGTAGGTTGCGACTGGTGTAGAACGTGTTGTGACAGGGGGCTGGTGATTGACACCTGATAACTGACGTGGAGGTGGCTGGTGAATAACAGGTGACAGCTGATGTGTCACTAGGGATGGCTGGCAGCTGGAAGTGTTGATGCGGTTGTGCAGAGGAGCAGGGCTACAAGCACCGTACGGCTTGGTTGGAGCGGCCCTGGCAAGGAGGGCAGCCCACCGAGACTCTTGGCTTTGATCAGGTGGGAAAGAGTTCCGATTATTCAGTTTGGCAGTACGAGAATGGTGTAAATTGGTTGGTGTACGGGAGGAAGTGTGGTGCAATGGTGATGGTGACGTTGGCGTCTGTGGAAACTGCAACAGCAGAGGGATGGCACTCATGATGACAACCCCCGGGTGCACACCACTGTCCCCTGAAACAGGAAAAAAACAACAGAAAACATTAGCACTAATCTGTGAACCAGTTTAGAGGAGAATAAATCTTCTTACTCTTATGGCTTCTCACAAGAATTAAATGTTTGCATTTATGTTAATTCACAAATGCTACGAACTATCAAGAGCAATAACTGTTATTACATTAAAATAAGTAACTTACGGTGGGGTATGCTATAACGAACGGATCCTACTACGAATATTCCTATAACGAACGGTTTTACCTATAAGATTGAGAATGCTATAACGAACAAAACTCCTACAACAAACATTATTAAAAAAAAAAAAAATTTTTTTTTTACTAATTTATTTTTTTTTATTACAAGTATTAATGATATTCTTTATTTCAGGGGTTTAGATGCATATTTATGCACTTTCTTAAAATTTTTACAATTTTATATTATATTTTTCAGTGTTAAGTGGTTGTATTTGGGGGCCTGAAACGGATTAATGCTATAACGAACAAGGTTCTAGAACCAATTAGATTCGTTATAGCATACCCCACTGTACGTATAACTATGTTCTTTCATATATGAATTCTTCGTTATGTAGTTTACTGTGTTATTATTAATTTGTGTTTATAAACTCCAGTCATTCCATTGTACGTACTGTATTGCATTACAAGGGCGTATAAAAATCCTAACAAATTCCTCCTCACCCTAAAACAAAAACTTCCTCACAAAAAAAAGCTTAACGCTCCACTCACCCCCGACGCAACCGTCTGACTAAACGTACTATCATAATAATCAACTATACTATGCTCGATTTTCCCAGACAAAACCAATTACAACTTACGTTCAGTCATGTAAAACCCCGAGCCGACATACCCCTAACACAAGACCCCCCCCCCTCCCCCCTCAGCAGGTCAACCAGCCAGTGAAGGTGGGAAACACGACCCCCTGACGGAGACACGATGATCCTCCCCATACTGGCCATATATTTTGTAAATAACATTGATTATGTGTTAAAGGAATATCCTTCCTTCCTTAGGCTTTAGTAAGCCCCTTTATAATATTTATACTGTATATACTTGTCACTTGCCAGATGCTTCTGGTGTCATTGTACAGGGGTACTTAGTGACAGCACTAGGATCCCGCTTCCTCTATCAAGGAATAAACAATTGCTATCAAGGAATAAACAATTGAAATTGAATTGAAGGTGGGAAGAGATGTTGAACAGGTTCCTATGATGCGCGACCACTGAATGACGTCACACCCAGGAACACGGCTGCTCTGGGCAAACGAACACAAACACCCACCTCACTCAAAAGTTTATTACGACTTAAAATCAGTTATGCATTACCAACAACGTATAATGGTATAGCTTTACCATTGTAATTTAAGATACTATATAAATCGGTTTGAAAGAAAAATTTGCATTGGACATTTTGTTTGCGATACATTGAGTCTGGTCGTCAAACACAAGCACTCAAGGCCACTCTGGTTTAATAAGAGAAAACAACTGGTCAACCTGAAACATTTCAACAAAGAAAGTGCATATAAAATCGAGAATATGTCCACGGTATAACAAGACAACTAAAAGACAAAAAAGAATAATATTCTTCAATCATCAGCCAGACGTCGACATTCCCCCATTTAAGTGTTACCGACAACACAAGTCTACCACGCTCTCAACCTTCCCCATCCAACATGCTGCCTCGAACATACTGTGGGCCACCAGTTACGACTTTCTAAAACCAAATGTGAGGAGTCTAGGGAAGATAATTATTGTACGTGATGCAATGGAGGGCTGACGAACATTAAAGTTAATGTAAGATGATGAGTGTATATATATATATATATATATATATATATATATATATATATATATATATAGGGTTGCCATATATATATATATATATATATATATATATATATATATAGGGTTGCCATACGTCCGAATTTTCCCGGACATGTCCTCCATTTAGGTCTCGAAATCTTCATACGGAAGGAATTTTTAAAATTCTTCAAAAGTCCGGAATTTCATCTTCCATCATTTTCTCCACGGAAAAAAAAACATGAAACTGTAATGACGAAAGAAAGAGAGTGAGAGAGAAGGTGGAAACCGTAGAGATCTCGTTCAGTTTTCGTCAGCTGATAAATCACTTGTACGCCTTTATGGTGTTGTCACTTAGCTGTCAAATATTTGACTGACAAGGGGGTAGAAGTTGATGATGTGAAGTGTTTTGACCAAGTTAGAAACCTGATGCAGTTTGTGGAAAATTACAAGTGATGAAGAATTTAGTAATCTGCCAACACATAAAAAGTGGACCAGATACTTTGAAAAATCAATGAACATTAAATGCCACTAAGAATTGCACAATTCTTCTTTGCTATATCATCTCACAATGCTAATGTAGAAAGAATTTTTTCACTGATGCAAAGTCAATGGACAAAGGAAAGGAACAAATTGAGTGTTGAAACAATGAAAGGCATTCTGACTGTACAGTACAACTTCCGAGAAACACCTTGCAGTGACTTCTATACCTTTCTAAAGAGCAATCAGCCAATACTGAAAAAAGATCCGATCTACAGAAAAGTATGCATGGGCACATAAAGTCACACACACAGTGGGGGAAGAAGACTGCAGCTAAAGGAATAAAGATGTTCAGCCTTAAGCAAAGGCAATTTTTTTTTTAAGATTTCTATACCATGTATGTTGTATATTAGCCTGTGTGTGTGCCGGGAGGGGGGGGGGGATGTCTTAGGGAGCGTCCTCTTTTTTTAATGTTCAGATATGGCAACCCTATATATATATATATAAATATAAACAAAGATTATTATGATATGACAAAGGGAGAGGGACGTACAGAAAAATATGGGGATATATAGGTGAAAAAAGGGGTTACCTAAGGTTGCAAAAAGAGGTGGGACCCCCATTCCGAGCAGACCTGGACTATAACTAGAGCTTCTAGGCCTCTGGCCACGGCAAGTGTGAGGTACTGTACTGGCTGGACTACCCCCGGGGTCCCCACACCCTCCATATAAAAATTTACCATTCAGTACTGTATTTTCTCCCCACCAAGCGCTGATTAGAAATTATTTTTGTAATTTTGTACTCGTTTATGAAACCCCTGCGGTCTTCTCGTCAATGTATTTGTGAGACATTCAAACATGGACATTATATATATATATATATATATATATATATATATATATATATATATATATATATATATATATATATATATATATATATATATATAATCACCGAAGTTCCCCAGTCTCATCTGGCAACACCGACACCTTTCAGCCAGGCTGCCTCACGCTCCGCCCTGACCCCCCCCCCTCACCACTGCGTCATCAAAACAGGTCCAACTGCCGCCTCCTCCCACGTCCCCGTCCATACTATCGGTGAATAACTGATAACACTTCCCACCAAACATAAGGAAGAATGAAGTGTAACATTAAAGCTTATTGCCTATGATCACACGGGAGCCAATTTTGTCACTGCCAGCACCGACGCTCATGAGGTACTGCCACACGTCTCTTTTAAACATGTAGACGCGCATCTGGTATAGCTGTCTAACGATTGTTTTAACCTGTATTCGAAAGCGCACATATAAAATTAATACTGCTACCTTATTTACCTTAAACCAGTATCAGTCATTATTAAGCATTTTGCAAAATGCCCCTTCCGTGTGAGAGGCTGATATTCTAGCATGCGTCGTTACCCTCGTTCTGCACTGGGTAGTTCTAATCTTTTCCGAACTGGCCACGCCTCGTTTCTACAACAATTTTCTTTTATGATGTATTCTTAGAAAATAATGCTACGCTCACGCAGCCAAACACGCACAAGCCAAAGCAATGTTGATGTAGAAACCCGAGGATACCTTAACTTAACGTTCATTGACGAGTTATAAGTGAATAAACAATATATACCATCCACCAAACAAAGTAATATCCCGCCACCCAACCTAACCCCTAACAGATGATATGATCATCCATCCACTTACACACAAAAATAAAATAATCTCCCCAAAAGCAACACTCATTCATGTCCCAAAATGGGGATAGGCTTGAAAATGGTGTACAAACACAAGACGGGTGAGAAGTAATGTGCAGCCTCAGGGAGGGATGGGGTTAGGAGACGCATGTCTCGCCACAAAAACCAAGTCCGCGTTGGGCCTGAGGCGGCGAGGAGGTGGAAAGTCCGGGATACAAAATACGCAACAGTTCGGAGGTGCAGGTGGAAGTGGGCCTCCAGGGAAGGGACGTAAGCCAGGTGAGGAGAGGGGGGGGGGGGATCTACGTGTTACGAGCAGGGGAGGTAAGACTGTACTGTATGTGTATACGAATGTGCGCACTCGCCTGTGTACATAACTATTTATGTGTGTACAAGTATGCACTAGTGTATGTGTGTACACGAGTGTGTGTATACAATCCAATAATCCCCTCACAATCATTTGATCCCGTTTCCTGCAATACAAGTTCACGGTAACTCAAGAACACTGCTTAACCACGGCCATGATACAAGTTCTCCATGACTACCACCTTAACTTTAACTGCAGGCTAAAATGGCGTTGAAATTGCACCAAAAGACTAAGCACGGCCCTAGCTAATGCGTTCTCTCCTCTCCTATCCTGGTGTCCATCTCGCCTCAGCTGAACTACACGAGTTTTCCTGCTTAAGAATAAACCTCTAAAAAAGATTTACGCTATGGGTAATATCCTGGGAGTGATAGCAAGTCAAGGGCTCTATTTATGAATGTGGCCTTAGTCTCCCTCTCAAGGGCTATAAATAGTTTTCCTGACGTGATGATTACGGTGTGGTGATGGTAATTTTGATGAAGGTGGAGATGGTGTTGAAGATGATGATAGTGGTGACAGTAGTGATAATGAGTGGTAGTGGTGGTTAATGATGGCGAGAATGGTAACGGATAGCGCAATGATAAGAAAATAAACATCAAAGGACGGCAACGTTACTAATAACAAGAAAAAAAAAACAATCAGGAAACAGATACACACAAGACAACGACCCCGGCCGCCACACAGCAGCAAGGAGGTACTCACCCACATTGGCAACACGGTACCGTATTCAGGGAAGCGAGCTGGGCGACGGCCACACCCAGACACAACACAACCACTAGAACAGTAAAAGCTACATTCATGTAACTACCAGCAGTGCCGTTAGTGGTGATCGGCTGACCTCCTAAACTGAAGAACCCAATGAGCCTGCCACTCCCAGACTATACTGTAAACCAACAATCAAGCTACCAACAACATGAGCAATTAAATCGGAAACTTGCACTCATGACAGCACTCAAGAGCTCTTACAAAATACCGAACATAAATAATAGAATGTAATTCACGTCACATTGATGCTCATGTCAAGAACATTCATCTCAACAAATTTAATAAAGAAAAATCTGCCTCAACAAAAATGGCGTATTCCTCACCGCAGGTCAATCCGTTTCCACCCTCCCCAACAAGCAAATCTATTCTCCCCCAGCCCACGACAGCCAATCGCCGAGTTGCATGCGAGAGCAGTCCCCCCCCCCCCCCTCTCCATCCGCACATAATTCCCTCCGCTTGATCGATCGCATTTCTTTTATTTCTTAACAAGATGCAGGAGGGCAAGGTAGTGGCAGCTCTGTGAGCGGAGAGCCAAGATTTATAAGAGTGACGTTGTATGGTGATCCATGACCGATGCCGGCATGAAAGGTGGAGGCTGGGATGACTTATTTCAAAGTTTATCTAAACAAGATAGTTGAGGCTTCAGACCTGCTAGGCTAACTCCATCTTAACACAATTTAAAGAATCCCTTTCAACACCACGTCATTAAGCTGTCCAGCTATTAATTACAACATTAACGGAATAAGTCAGGTTCATATATCCCTCACAGGAACGGTGCAATCTTTTTTTTTTATGAACGTCTATCTCGGGGAAGGCAAGGTCGCACATGACGTAACCGTGACGTCATGATCCAATATCGGAAGACTCGTGCACGTCAACTTTGTGTGCCCTCAGCCCTGTGTGGGGACGACGCAAGCACTCTACTCTAGAGAGACCTCTGTTGGGGCAACAAAAACACCAGTGTCCGTGCAAGGAACGTTTATTTTGTTCAAACGCTAATAATGAAAATAATAATTTTAATAATAATAATAATAATAATAATAATACTCATAATCAATGAGCAGCATTGCTAGGTTCATTCAGCTAGCACACACATTCAAGTCCTGAACCTGATAATCGAATGTCTCGTGACAAGTTCAAGGGTCCCACATTTTATTATACCATCATGTTGAACACTTGCATTTTCTTTACTAAAAATCAACTGGGGCCGTTAGTTCATTACCCCCCTTCAAAATGAGCATACGCAAGTAATAAAAATCCTTCAAGAGGTTTCACATCTTGTTCTTAGTTCACCAATACCGGTATATTTGTGTTGACTAAATTGCCACACTCACCCACAACCTCAGTGAGCCTTCAGGTATTCCCAGTCAAACTTGCAACATTCCCGCGTTACCCGTTCTGGCCCTGAGTCTGGATTCTTAAGACTCGTCAGTCATATGGTAGATTGACCCCCAGTGATGGTGTAATTTTTTTTCGTAAAGTAAAACAGTTGAGGACGTTATCACACTCAAGAGTCCCTGAAAAAAAAAATAGAATTCTAAAACCTTTGAAAATGGGGTCCTCGGCTGGTAACTGGGTTTGTCTCATTTATTGCCAATTCCGGACAATTTGGTTTTCAAGCACTGAACTATTTCAATTCGAAATCGTAGAGAATATATCCCGCCTTTTAATATGCAGGCCTACAAGAATATACCCCGAGCAACACAACTGAGAGTAAATATAATATGCTAGACCTAATGTATATACACAATATAATTTATTTTTAAACGGAATGAAAATAAAATTATGACTCGGACAATAATGAAACAAAAAGTTCAAAAGCACACACTTCAAATTTAAAGCATCTGGAGCACTTCGCAACGTATGCATTTAATGGTCTCAACTCTCAAGACCTGAGAGTAAATACCTTGGGTGTTGCTAGAATGACCCTGAATACTGTTTACGCTCCTCTGTAACTAGTGGCTGTTTGCTGTAGGGTAGTGGAAAAGTCTGCGTTTTTAAATATGCTTCTGTATCGAGAGACAGCGAGTGAGAGGGAATCACCGTAAAACAACAATGGGGGGTGGGGGGTGGAACACTTCCCCGCTAGCCGCCAACAATCGATGACCCCAGCGGCAATGATCCACACATTGGCCACCACCACGCACACACATCTCCCACAATCAATACGACACACATATCCCATACACTCGCTGCTTTCAACAATCTCCTCACAATTGCACGTTTCTCATGTATCTTCTATTACACACACACACACACACAGTTTCTTAAAACAACCACCACATTTCTCACATCGGCAGTCCTCACCCCACCATCTATACTGGGTTTCAACATGATATATACGCAAGTTATGGGTATCAACATGGTGATACATTTGTACTATAGCGGGCAATGTTAATCGGCGAGTGTTATTCACTAGGAAAATGAAATATTGCTCGCTATATCATATAATATATGCAAACTTCCATTAATACAAGTTATCTTTGAACACTGTATTCCCATAATTCAGTTCCTAGGTACTTATGAGTACTAAATACAAGCTATTCTGTAGCTCACATCGTAGTCACCCTTTTGTTTTAAGATATTATATCAGTGCTAAAGAGGCATACAAGAAGCTGTAATGTCGCTGCAGCACGTAAAAAGGACGAAGCAATACAACCTTTGTTAAGTAAACTACCGCCTCCCTTGGAATACCTTAGTGCCACACCAAATAAACTAGAAAACAATGAGTATTGTGCCAGAGGTCATCAGGGGACTCAACATAACCAGGCGTGAGCGACTTTCCCCACAGTGATGGTGAAACACATATCACCTGAGGGCAGACAGTGGTCGTGGTCGGGTGAGAGAACCTTCAGGCAGTGAAGTAACACACGACATTGGAAAAATTCTGGCAACACTGGATTTGAGTTTCACACTGTATGAACTAGTTTTCACTAAAATAATGTCCTACCGGACAAAATCCCACCCCGAGAATGAAAACTTATGGCACTTGCCTGTGCTGAGCCATTATAAAAGAACATTCCCATCTACATTGTTAACGTCAGATATCACTAGAATCTGGGAATATAATGACTCCCTAGCAACAATTTTAATAAATTGGGCAACTTACCTGTCTCAAAATAAAATATTTTATAAAAAAATAAACCCAGAGTAAAAACAAAATTACCTACAGAGTACTGAACAATAACGAATTCATTAATATGACATTTAACTGTAGTTAGAAAATGTAGACGAGTCACCCATTCGATCTTTGTCAAAGATGACGTCTTTGTTCGGTACGACAGAACCCGTGTTTCTTGAACCGTGAGTCAACTACCGACATTCTCGCTCAGGTAGTTATAAACATTCTTGGTCGTTGGAAGCGTTTCACCAGTCTCACTTCCATCGCTGCACCTGCCACATGATAACGAATCCTGTTCTGTTCAGTCAGCTCACTTTGATGCAGCTCCGGAAGACATAAGCTTAAACATGTATCACGTTCATACAAACCAAACCTTCGATGCTTTATGAATATCCCCCAAGACATCACCAAGTCACGCTCACCAAATACAAGGACAAAGTATGAGCCATCCCCTAGTACACCGATGAAAATCATTCTAACATCAATAGTGTACTTGATTATGCATCAGCGTTATTCCTAATTAAATTATCACAAATATCTTAATATGGTAAATTAACAATATTACCTTCGCCAAAAAAATAAAAATGTAAACAAAACGTGCGAAAGATCTTTTTTATTATTGGAAAAAATATAATCCCCTGTACCTAAACTAACTAAGCTTATTTTCATACGAGGCTCACAAAACCAATGATCCCTAAACCATGGGTGAAAACAAGGCCCAAAATTACCTTTACACTGTGTATGTTAACAGCTCTACTCTAGAATGCATTTTGTATTTAATGGGCTATATGTATCCCCAGAATATGACATACACGTACAATATACAGCCTACTACTGCAGTATTTATGTATGAGGTGAGTTTACATGGCCTCAAACCCTCAATAATAAGACAGAATCGTGTACAGTACTTCTTGCAAGGGATAACTATTAAATAAATTGAAATGAAAGCTTACAAAAGAACTAAGGTACGCGCAAAATTTGAGACACAGATGTTTAGATTCCTTGCACGAGAAAAAAAAGGTTTGCAAAATTGGAGTGAGACGCTTGAGACAAGTTGGCGGGGCTGGGCGTTGAGGAGGGAATCCAACAAAATATTGGTCTGGCAGTTTGCATAATCCTAAACTCGGTCCTGTAAAAATACTGGTACATAGTTTAGAATATTATGACAAAGCGGAGGATTATTCAACTGAGAGAGCTGATGGTGTGTGAGGATTAGGGGTGGAATGAGGGGGGGGGGGATACGTAACTGAGGATGGGAAGGAAGGATGCACATAGAAAAATAGGCCGTTCGGGATTGGAACAGGGAGATAATGTAATGTTTTTTCCCTAGTTAATCATAAAATCAGTACCGCCATTAATATCTTATTAGGCAAAAACTACTTCACTCATATTACAAACTTAACAAATGCAAATTAGTATGTTTATCATTTAACGTGGAGCTCATGTAAAGTGGTACATGGTAGAAACATCAGAAAAGACAGCCTTTGCACTTAAAAAAAAGGGGGAGGTTAACTTAAGGTGACGTCCAATCTTTCACATTTGGCATACACAGCCTCTAGTGTTGGTGGAGAGGTAAGGGAACACAGCCTCTAGTGTTGGTGGAGAGGTAAGGGAACACAGCCTCTAGTGTTGGTGGAGAGGTAAGGGAACACAGCCTCTAGTGTTGGTGGAGAGGTAAGGGAACACAGCCTCTAGTGTTGGTGGAGGTAAGGGACGCTAGGTTAAGGGAACACAGCCTCTAGTGTTGGTGGAGAGGTAAGGGAACACAGCCTCTAGTGTTGGTGGAGAGGTAAGGGAACACAGCCTCTAGTGTTGGTGGAGAGGTAAGGGAACACAGCCTCTAGTGTTGGTGGAGAGGTAAGGGAACACAGCCTCTAGTGTTGGTGGAGAGGTAAGGGAACACAGCCTCTAGTGTTGGTGGAGAGGTAAGGGAACACAGCCTCTAGTGTTGGTGGAGAGGTAAGGGGTAGCTAGTACTAGGAGGGGGGCAATGCAAGGGGCAAGGAGCGGAAATCAGAAGGGGAGGAAGCAACACGGAGGGAGGGAAGAAGTAACATGTGGGGGAGGAGGACCAGGTGGAGACACGCCGGTGGGGGGGGGGGGGGTGACAGTCAATGCATTATTATCACATTCCGACCTGTGGTGGACGGCCTCACCCGCAGTTAAAATAGGTTTAGTGTGAGTGATACACTGATTCTATTCATAGTTTTTCGGCATTCGTCCAAACTTTCCTCCATCGCTGCTTAACCCTCACCTAATTCTGATTGTGTAACCTGAAACTATTGCACCACTGCCGTTACAAACATAATGTTCCTGCTGCAAGGCATTCCGATCATCAGTCGGCGCTTTCCATGAAGTGGTGCTCCAGAGGATATATCATAGTGAAATATACATCTTAGCCTCGAGTCTAGCCTATTTTTGGCTAAATATTTTTCTAAAACCAAAGTAGAAGGCGTACCGAGTCTGAACGTTTATACATTTATTCAATGACAGGTACTACTGTATTATATGACGTAGTAAGGGCAATAGACGAGTAAGGAATGATACTGTACCGGTGCAGTATTCTTTATCTTTAGCGCGCAACATCCTGCCAAATCCACCAAATCGCATCAACATCCCTAACAAACAAGTGTAGTATCCCGTTAAAAGGAGCCACGCTGGCTACTACATCTATTGCCTTACTCAACCGACCGCAACTATACTTAATGGATGGCTGACGCCCCTCAATGGAAGAAAATAGCCCGTCAAAACCATGAATGAAGTCGAGTAGTCTGCCTGTCAGATGGAATGAAGATTCCTCACACTTTTACACAATGATATCTCGGGCGGGACGACTGTGTTGGACCACTCCTCTTACTACCAATTCCCGCCACTCAACGTTGATGCCGACTGTCGCAACTTCCCTCCCTCCCTCCGACTGACTGCCCCTCTTCTGTTTTTTATCTTCTCAAAAGAAATACGGCTATTAGATGTCTATTACTATCTTCATTTAGATTCTCCATGGTGAATCAGCGTACCGTCCTCATATTTGAGGGTTGGCGACCATAGTCCTCCACTCTAAAAGATAGCTAAGGTGCTCCGTTGTTTCCCTTTTCCCGTGTGATTTTATCAAGATTTATCTTATCCACGTTTTCATTGTGGATCTACATGAAATATATATATATATATATATATATATATATATATATATATATATATATATATATATATATATATATATATATATATATTTTACACACTGTACACACCCAATACATGATTAAAAATAAAATAAAATACAACTCTCTCCCTGATGTTCGCATGTCCCTGAGATTGCCAGGTTAACCTTGGTTGCCGTCCTTCTACATCACAAAATCACCGCCTCAGTTGGGTTACGTTGCTTATACACGTTACATGACAATATTGGATAAAGCTACCTCCAAAGATTCTCAAATATGTTGGATTAATTTAATTACCGGCCGAGGAAGAAAGTGATATTTAATGACTTACACTAGATAGTTTCTAAGGAAATTTGTGGGTGAATTTCTTTACAAATATACAAATCAGATGAATGAAATCTGTAAAACTTCAGTGATAAATATTAGCCAACGTAATGACTCAGGAGATGAGTTGTATAACAATCCCAATCCTAAGGGAGGTATTCTACTAAGGGCACCATAATTTCTTATACGTAAGCATTAATACGGAAATGGTGGCCTGAACTTTGAAAAAGAGGCACTAAAGAGCGTTTGGCGATTGTGATCTTAAGCTCTTGCAGAGAATTCAGGTTTGCCCTTTTCCTGCAGCCTCACGAGTTTGGCTGGTGATGGTTTCAGCCAAGGATAGGGTTGATACACTACTTAGGTACAGATGACGCGCACTTAGTTATATCGAGAGCCCCCTACAATACTTCCTAAAGAATATTCGTACATTTCCTGAGAAAATTTCGGCTAATCTCCCGTGCAATAGCATGTGACTTTTTCTTCAGCAGGTTTGAGTAAACATACGCAAATGTACGTACGCTATAGACGTGAGGGGAAGAAGCGAGATCAAGACGCCACCACTCCATTCTGATGTGGTCATGGCTATTCTTGCTTCACAATAACCTTTGTTTACGCCAACACAATCGGCCCTCACACGGTTGACACAATTATTGACAGTCTCTCTTAAGTTAACATTGGGGTGGGGGTGAATTAATATTGTTGCAAGAAGCATTGTAGAAACGACTGGTAATATATTGAAGTACAGTACTTTATTACATAACGGGGTTGTTTGTTACACTAACCGGTTGGGGGTACTTGACTGACTGACGCCACTGATGGTCCTAGCTCTGCTCTGGTTGCGCATGCTGCTTAGTGGCTCTCTCTGCATCAACTACTCAGTAGAATTTCACTCCAGGAAACGAATTTACGTATAAATGAGCTATAAAGTTAGGTGAGGGTTATCACAAGTAGGTAAAAACTATCGAGGTTAAATCACTTCATAAATTTTAATACTATATATAAAACACAAGAATGAACCTTTGAAACA
Source organism: Homarus gammarus (assembly GCA_958450375.1). NCBI lineage: Eukaryota > Metazoa > Arthropoda > Malacostraca > Decapoda > Nephropidae > Homarus > Homarus gammarus. The sequence goes on from CAUDMG010001871.1 coordinate 627,524, forward strand.
CTGGACACAATTTGGGTGAATACTGATATTCTCAGTGGCATTAAATTCTGCTCCTCACTAATTAAAACCAATAAGGTTCTTTACTGTAGATTGACATGTGAGGGTGACTCATTTACGTCTTCCAGCCACTTAGAACAACACCCTTTCTTGAGGCGCCCCAAGGAAACACAACAGCCTCTAACCTATTCCCGGAGACAAGCTGCACTTCGTGAGGAGGTGGAGAGCGTGTGAGAGGTGGTCATGACCTTGGAGGGGGTTAAGGACACCTGCCCGAGGGGGTTGTGGCCGGGTGAGTGGGAAGAAGTGGTCGGGCGGGAAGAACAAGAAGAAAAAAAAAGTGGAAGTTTACCGAAACAAGTACGAATGGGATGAAAAAGACAATATGGTAGTTAGTGAGGGAAGAATGTTTGAGTCACAATAAAAAGCACGAGAAATACCACACTGAAACCAATGAAGGGAGGGGGAAGAATGGGATAAATTGTTGGCGAAGATGGGACTGAAGGTAGATCCAGGTTATATACGAGTCACCTTCCTAAAAGGGTTGGCCAGGATTTTTTTCATAGTGTCTTTTGAATGTAAATCCGTCTAAGGTGGGCAAGACAAAACAGCTATAGAGCCTCAGATCTAAAACTCCACTCAGCTCTACCTGAAGATTCGTATGTTTTACTTCGCACTACATTGGCTTTAATTTCAAATATCAATGAAAAAATTGCAGATCATCTTTCAAAGAAGTGTACATCATTTTTTCTTTACTCCAGTGTGATGTTACTACTTCACTTTAAAATCAAAACGGTGCAAAAACGAAAACGTAAATCTAGTCTCAAGGAAAAGGAATTAATTCAGGAATCCAAATATATTACCTTACGTGGTCACTAATTCCCATTAATCTCTACTTACGTCTTAATCTCTACTTAGGTCTAACTTTAATTATGCCACTCATAAACACACTGAATCTAAACTACATTTTAACATTCCTATATAATTAAAGCTTAATTTTAACTATAGTTCTTATATAAAACAATTTAAAATCTGCAATAAACAAATAAATACAAAGACACATTTCACAGCCTCAAGCGCCGACCTTGATTCTCAGTACGTGCCGCTTGAACACAATGGACACAGGACGGAAGATGAGCTACCGATAAGAAAGGAGCCAAACCGTTTTAGACGAGATAATTGAATGTTACTGATTTTCTCAGATCATTGTGCTCGAGGCGATTTACACCATGTTCAATGACCCGAATTGTGGAAAGGAAGATATGAACTGTTAAGAAGATAGCCAAATAGTGGCAAAGAAGTCCAAAATTGCCCCAAGTATTGTTATGTTGATTAATTACGGTTTCAGTTATTTGCTATATATGAGCCAAGTAATTTAGAACTGTACTGTATAAGGAAAACATATTTTACTCAGACCTTCGTAAAAGATTCCCCGGATTGTAAAGGTACCGGTAGCTACAACAATTATAAAAAGAACAAAGACCTAGATTGTGTAAAGCAACCCCTGTAATTTAAGTGAGGCCTTGACTATGCAAACCCTCACATTATGCAGAGCGAAGTTTTCAGTGTTTGATAAACCTGATGAACATTAGCAACAAACTCTCATTTTGCCCAATTATCAGAAATCGTTGTCTAATGTAGTAACTGACTTTATTTTAATGCTTCAAGATCTTAATTCTTTAAAGTTGTCTAATGTAGAAAATTATCTTTTGTTCTGTGCTCAAGGGCATCTTAACCGTTGAAACGTGTTATTACTGTACTGAACATTATAACAACAGGAAGAGGATCTTCCTTATCTTTGAGGTATGTCTGATTTAGGTTGCATATTTATAGACCTAATTATTGAAGCACAGAAGTATGTACAGACCCTCCCTAGTGTGTTTACAGAGGGTCATCATATACATTCCACAAATCATTATCATTGAGATATTTTTTTTAATATTGGTTTAATTTGATTCCATAGAACTATATATTTACTATTGCGAGTTTCCTTCTGTCGAATGTAAACAAACACAGCACTGCTACACTGCACAAAACCTGACGAGCCCCTGTAAATGTACTAGTGAAGGTGGACTGTACATAAAAGAACAACCAACATCTCTATAAATTTTAAAAGTTGCTGTCTAGTGTAAAACCCATTACTTACATTACCACGGCAACGACCTGAAGTTCACAGTTTTAATGATTCACACGATAACCTTTTGCCCGCGGAAGGGGAAAGCACTTCTGGCTACAGTAGTGCCTTGGCGTAAATTTGGCGGCATATGATCTAAGCTGATGCGTCGCTAGGGATGTAATTACCACAATCAATCAATTTTGACCCGTCATATTTGAGTCCTATGTTAGACCTGTCAATGAGAAGTGTTCTCAACGACTTGCTATTCGAAAAACCTAACTTAAAAATACTTGAGTATTCACCTCCGGAACTACAGAACACGAGTGAACTTTGTAAAATACTTGGTTCACTCCCCCCGTGGTAATTGCAGTGGCCTAAAACAGGGTAATGTCATGGAAGGTGAATTATCGACAATTACTTATAATTACGGTTGATTAATGTCGCAGGTTAGAATTATGTGCACCAAATCGATTAATTGCATGTAACAAACAACTAGGTGGGGATACGGAGATGATAAGGGGTATAAAAACGGAAACATACACGGATACGATAAAGAATATTTACAGTATATATTAATTTGAAAATATAAGAATCTTATGAATTAACGTCAGTAAAATTTATATAAATATCACCCGTTAACACTATTTTTCAAAAACAAGTACAGTAGGCCTTTTCCCCGCAAAAGTATCCCCCCCTCCCCCCAAAAGCATAAATGACACGCATGCTTGAAAAGTTCACTGTACCGGAATCTCTCAAGACTATCGCCAGGAGCTTCTGCAGTAGGTTCCACCAACATATACTCCTACGTCTGGCACCGCAACACTCAAGAAGATACCTCCTGTCTTCAAAAGTTACGATTTTTTCTCGTCGGCGAGCAAAAACATTGTGGATTAACTCAACCTAGTGGCAGTGAACACGAATACTTCTAACAAATAATTACAATACAGTATTTATAAAAATCATACTTACTCTACATAATTTTGAGTCGAATGAAAATTATTCAACCTTATATCTTCAGGCTGTAACACTACTGTACGATGCATTAACTGATAACTAAATAAATAAAAAATAGAGAAAACGTATCAGCAAATGTCCGCAAGACGAAGGTCAGTGTCAGAACATCTAGAGTTTACATAAATACAATAATAACAACAGATCCAAGTTCACATGTTTAGAATGAGATAGATGTTAAACTAATGCAACTAAAAATAGAAACACAGCAGCTATCACCTGAGAAATCTATATTTTGATCCAAAAGTCTGCATCAGTATTCCAAATCACGCCCCCTCATGCCAGCAGTCTACCTGGTGGTGGCGCGAGCCCGTGGTCCATTTGGCTATGTTGTGAAGATATCAATTACTTATTGATACGCCAGTGTTAACTAGCGTTCGCCTTAATATTTTACTTCCATATTTTCGTGTTGCAAACACACAAAGCAGTTAATGTTGTGGAAGGGACATGTTTCAGGGCCAGATAATATTTCAGAGATAATCCCGTCATCGAGTTAGTGCTTAAGGGATCAAGGCTATAAAATGTTGTTGAGGTTCGTTGCCAATTCTTTCGTTTCTCTAATTTCTGGATGACCAATCATCTTTTATCAGTTACATACCGTACTATGTTGATTCTAAGAGTAGTCATCATAAACAATTTAATGTTTAAATATCGTTTTCTCAAATTAATGTCTTAAATTTCACTTTCAGCTGTATTAAAAATTCTGACGAAGAAGTTTCAAGTGCTTCTAGCCTGAACTTCACCAGTACATAGTTTCTAAGTTATACAGTTGTCTGCAATCAAGACCCGAGGGTTAAAGTTATGTGCTGTCTTGTTCCTTCTTCATGTAGCTCCCTGGCCACTCACAGACACCTTGCACAATTGACTCAAGCTGACTTTACGTTACGTTGCCAAGGTAACTGACGTCTCTGACCTTCTAGTATTACTGGTTATTTAATCGTAACGTCCATTGGGGGTGGGCTGTGAAACTACTGGAATGAATTTCATATTTAATGTAAATTTTACAAAAAATTTTGTCATACACAATACAGGCATAGGGTGTTTACATAAAATAAAAAAACCAAAATCAACTGCCATTCTCTCTTTACTTTAAGGGTGGGATTTGGTGGACATCGGAATGTCATTTTCGATTGCATGAATATTTGTGACCGCTGTTCCATTTACTGTATACCCTTGTTTTGCGGTGTGTCTACGTTATTCGTCATCTAACTCCTACTTAATCGACTATTGTTTTTAGTGATGGACCAGATTTTTAAGGACAGTGACATCTACCGTACCGTCCTTCCTTTCAACGAAGAGGTACCCTACTCATAAAGCTCCCTACTCATAAAGCTATTTGTTAAGGACTTTCACACTGCATCGTTCCCTTCTGCAAATTTACCTGTGATTTTCTTAAGACCTATTGGCCACTTTAACTTCTTCAATAATACAAGCAATACACCGATCTCTGCAAGCTTCTGGACAGTTTGTCCTGACACACCCTACCCCACGTTCATGTTGCACGCTTCCTCCTCGCCCACCCACACCGCCCATCATTCCCACACACTATTATCACGCCACAGGGAAGGTGTGCGTGAACTCAATCTAACCAACGCACTACGCCATCATCACCTACTTTCAAGATATCCAGCGAAGTCCTATGGCGTTCACGCCATGGCCAGTTACGACCTCTCCTTCAGGTAAACCACCGGGTCACTACACATCACAAACCACCGGTAAACCACTTGAACATCACTAAATATATCGTTCAAATCCCAGTGATGAGGTAACGCATGGGAAGGTGCAGATGGAGCGCGAGACGGTGCACTCTAGCGGGTTGGACTACAACTAGAGGTTGGCTGGGTCCCCACACGGTACCTACCCTTGCTAAATATTGATCCACCACCACCACCACTCGCTCTCCTCCTCCACCTCCTCCCTCCCTGCAGGACTTCCCTATTTACTTCCTCAAAACTTGATTGATGCCATATACATTTTAGTTTCCTTTTACATTATCAACTAAACATTTACCCACCATCTCACTAAGGGTAACAGAAGAAAATCTTATCCAGACGGAATGTCTCAACCAGCAATCGTAACTCACTTTGATAAATAACCAATCACGGGTATACAAAAACCAATCACCACCTAACTTACTGTAAATACACATCACAATAACAAGTTTAAAAAAATAACATGAACAGTAAGCATTAAAATTACAGGTTTCACACATAACTTGGCCTAATAAACATTCAAATCCAGTTACCTGTTCGATGATATTCAATGAGCTAAGGGTAATATAAACACGAAAAACACGCACCCAGTATAAAAAAAAGTGAAAGCAAACAGCTATTAACAATTATATTGCATATACTGTTTCAAATAAGTCACTAAACATAATTAAATTGGGGAGGGGTAGAAGGAAGACGAATACTTGATGTTATGCAGTGGCTTCCCAATACTGGAATATGGACGGAGGAAATTGGAAGGAATACAAGGTGCCAGGAATTTGTGGAGGCTGGGCGAGGAAATTGGATGAGGTTACAGGGGAGGGGCGGTAGATTGGGGGGGGGGAGGCAAAACTAGTAGAACACTACAAGAGAGCTGGAACCAATTTTGTGTCATATCTGTCAATGGAAAATTTTGATAAGGTAAAGCTGAAGATTTAGAGGAGGAGCACCATAAGTATAGGCTACCAGGGCAACGTACTGATAGGAAGTGAAGTAAAATAAATAATGTAATTACTGTACAGATTATATAGCGTATTTATTATTAAAAAAAAACAAGAACTAATCCATTTCGACGTTTAATCCCCCCAAACCAAATAATAAGCTCCATCCACGCTACCATAAAATCAGTTACGCTATTACAGCACAATACAGTATCAAAAACGAGCTAAAATTCGGAATACAAAAATATTCATAGGATGGGGAGGGAAATTAGAGAGAATGGGAAGCAGGGTGTTCGGTGGGAGACTGGTAGTAGGGTTTATAAGTTAGATCATAACAGGCGGGGAAGGTATTAATAATGTAAACCAGAGAGAGAGAGAGAGAATTGCTAGGGTGCGCTGCATGGCAGTGCTGGTCGGTTCATCACAGGGTGTTCACCTTTAGTTCTACAGAGCATCCCCTTGCCAGTGACGAACTGTTTTGCAACGGCACTGTGTGTACCGGGTATATTTAATACTAAATAATATTCAAGTTAAATCTACACACACGCAATATATATATATATATATATATATATATATATATATATGTGTATGTATGTATGTATGTATGTATGTATGTGTGTGTGTGTGTGTGTGTGTGTGTGTGTGTGTATTACGTGGCCCTTGGAACTCAACTTGTTTCTCTTCTTCCCTTATTCAGGTAAAATCAATTAAAAAAATGTCCAAGAAAGAGTATTGTGGAAGCGTCACTGTGCTCATGTGGCAGTCGCAGCCTATAGCATCCAAACAATAGCAGCAGTGAGAAAATACCACTGTGGTGCCTGTATTTTAACGACCGGGAATATAATAATAAAAAAACGGTTTAATGAAAAGAACAGCAGCCAGAAGCTGAAAATATATAATGACAAAAATTACTTACAGTAATAGGAATAGTGAGTGACATTGGGGAGTGGAATGATTAACAAAAGCTTTCAATACAAAATGGAGACATGGAATTAACATACACGTTATATATGAATCACTGACGATTTGTTGTAGAGGAAACACGTTGTTCTGGGCGAGGGGGTGTGGGGGAAACCCGCTGGAGGAGTGGCCTACATTGTGAACACTGTCCACGATAACCAGTTTCCACTGTCCACTTCACTGTCTCAGCACTATGTTTATTCACTGTTATTGATTTCCGTTCTTTTCAAATTGAAATTGACACCTTTGTAAAAGTGATGAATTGATCAATAATTTTTGCACTGACTTTCTGGCTGAATGCCATGAGGGACGTTTCATCACAAGCTTGGCAGACGGTAATTGTGTTTTCTATTAACAACGTGAATGTGTGTACATGTGTATGACCTTTATAAGTGAACGTGTTTATACTGTAAGTTGTAGGGTAATATAAAAGACGAACATAGTGGTCGTGAAAGTATTAAGAGCTGGAAGGAAGGCAGGTGACAATAGAGGGGTCCATTGGCACGCCCCAGTCGTAATATGACTTCACGTTCTCCCACTCTCCTTCTATCTCCCTAGAGTGAAATCCAAATGGCAGGAAGTTAGGCGACTGGCGCACACGAGTTACTGCGGCACAAACAACAGCCCAGTAACTTGCCGCAGAATTTGCATGTCTCTCAGTCTCATTGGTCCAGATTACGGCGAAGCTGACAGTGGCTCCGATGTTTAGCCCATCTCCGTTTTTCATTACAGAGCAGATAATAACTTCCCTCAACGGCTTGCAAAACAAACCCACCACGCTACATCCATGAATCATTATATGAAAAAAAATCGATTATAACATATTCACAAAATCTTATTGGATACACACAACAGATAAGATAAACTAAGACCACCAATAAACGTAGATGAGTGATCTATATCTTATCAATACCTAGCGACACCTCAGCCATTATTATAATTTGGTTTTCATTATCTGATGGAGGAGTGTAAAATTCCAATTAATGGTGAATTTAAAAACATAACAATGAGAGTAATAACGAATTACCTAAATTTACTTTAAATGTGATTAGAATGTGTTAAACACCCGTGCAGCATGTGACGAAAGACGTAACTAATTGTATTGGTTCTGTTTCGCTCCAGAACCAATAAATTCGATTCGTGTTCGTACACCACAGTAAACCTCCCACCGTTAAATAGACTTCATCTCATATCCAACATTTTGTTTCGTTAATCAATGCAATCATTCGTGAGTTAAATATCTGACATCTCTGATAGTCTTATACGATTAAAAAAAAAACATAACGTAAATGAAATGTTGTAATAAGCGATAAAAAATCAATTTCCATTATATATTTATTCGTAGATCTACTAGTGGATTACGGCAGTCAGAGTAAATAGCTTCATCAGATGCAGTATATCAGAAAGGTGGGTGGACAAAATCCCCTATGAGTCAGACGCCGCCCTACCGTTTGGGAGGGAATCCCCCTACACCTCATGTGGGTATTGATCTTCCTTGGTAAACGGCGGCTTGGCGTACTATATTTGTGTATATATTCTTATTTGTAAACGCAGAAAGACCATGAAAATTGATATATATGTAATTTACAACTGATCTTCAGGAAAATACATGCTGCCAATCTTGGACGTGGCTGGGAATCACGTCAACTTCGCCTAGAAATTGAAAACAAAGACCCACGAAAATCAAGAATGTTTCCACTCGTAAAGTATATTGTAGGGAAACGAATGCATGACTGGCTCTAAACAATTTCAAGTCCATATTATCCAAGACACTTGAAACAGTTCTGTCCAGTTACGCGAGATGTGCAACTTTGGTGAGATGATCAGCGTCTCCATCGCAGCACATAGCTGGATGAGTCACTTGTAAAACTGCCGTGTGAGGCAGATGGACAACCCACCACTCAGAAAACTCGCCTTGTATCCCCCCTCCCTCATTAACGTTGCCTCGCATCCTCCATTTTCTTTTTATCACTTAAAGTTTTCCTTCGGTAAAAATACAGGTACAAGACTTGAAAATTTATAAAAACTCCTTCTTAATAATAGAAAGTACATGATACGTGACATAGTATATATGAGAAACTAATTACAAAAACTCAATGATGATAATTTTGCACAGTTTTGGATACTATCAGTGATAATATATTAACAACGATGAGTGGCATCTTCACTGTCCGCCAGTGAACTCAAGATGTTACAAATATTCATAGAGCATACAAACTACTTCAGCAAAGCTCATATCTTTTTCCAAATTATGGTATGAACGATGATTCTGGTAAGGTATATCAAGTATATAAATTTAAACAAACTTCACAGTCTACATAGAAATGACCAGAAATATATACTATGTAATCAACATACCAAACTACTTTTTTAAAGGACATAAGGAGACAATTTAAATCAATGTGGTACTTTTACAGGTTAGAACGATGACCTTGTCTTTCCTCGTTGGGCATTACCATCTCTCAACCCCCATTCCCTATAGTGGTGACCCCCTCAGCAGGTGGTCACGTGGGTTGAGTGAACGGCTGTAACTACAGCATGAACTGCTTTAAGGACTCAGCACGTTACTAGGGTTTAACAGAATCCTTAGTTGGCCTAACTTTCGGCTAGAAACTGTGATGAGACGAATTAGTTAAGGTTGATACCGTATTAAATTCTTTAGATTATTATTTTTAGTTGTAAAGAATTTGAACTGCATTTTTAAATTCTCATATAACTACAGTACACGTTTATTACACGTATGTCCCAATCGGTAATTTTCTGAAACAAAATTTTGACTTGTAACTATGCAAAAATAACCTTGCCTTGCAGTCATATACGTGTTCTTAAATTTATCGTTTTCATGGACAGTATCAACAATATAAATGAGAATGGGACTGAAGTTGACCTTAATATTACAGTGTAGGTTCTGGGTCTTCCTTAGGTTATTGACGGGTTTACTTCCATTTGTATACCTAACTACAGTCTTCTTTCAGTTATTTACGAGCTTAACTTTCACTACATGTCTAGGGGCTTCCCTGGATTATCTATTAGCCTTCTTACCTTCCGCACTAAAGCCCTGGTTCTTCTCACTGAATTTACAGAGTTGCAGTCGGTTACAAATCTAGTAATTCAACACAAAGTTAAAGTTTTTATTGTGCTGTAAATTACCATGATAATGCGACCTACACGTCAACATATTTCATTAACTAGTACTGGACATATTAATTTCACTGCCTAGGATTGAGTAAAAAGATTCAGGTCAAATTTCTTTCAAATTCAGTGTCTTACTCCACTCTGGCTGTCACATCCGGAGTGAAGCACGTTCCTTCCTTTGTTCTGCTGTTGCAAATACCTACCTAGTATCCAGTAAATCTTCCGTTACAGCTATTTCTGACCCGTGTTGCTATCACTAACAGCCTGGTAGAGTAACTAGTTGAAGGTATTACCGCGCACTCAGAGTAAATGTTTTAGAGGTTGATCTGGGACGGGAGGAGACAGGGGGGAGGGGGAATAATATATGGTGAGACGAAGAGGGACTGTAAATGGGGCAGAAAGAAAACTAGGGTGAGAAGTTACCAAAGATAGCTGCCCAACCCCCATTTGACAACGTATCACACAAACAAGGTCAGATTTATTCACCCCCCCCCCCCCACTAACACATCCTGTTGAGGTTTTAAGGTCAGATTCATCAGCCTTTGCCACTAAAGATAATTGTTTGATATAATGTATTTCATTTAGTTATGGTTATACTGTAAAATAATATAATTGGATAAATGTTATATCATAGTAGTATTCGTTACCACCCATAAAGGGTAGCGCCATATAATGTTTAATGTTTATTGTTCTACCTTGAGCTAACATTCTGATATATTTCTAATGCTACGGCTTACTTCCTATTGCTCTTTCATGTACGACTAAATCACCATATGGCGCAGTACCAATATGACGTCATCATAAAGAATGAGGCAGTTACCAATGCACCTATTCAACCAGTGTTGCCATCTTCCAAATCAAATTATTTTATCATGACAACATTTAACTTGGAATCAATAGAGAGACAGGACAAGTAAGAGTACCTGTAGTTGACATTTAGTCCTCCAGCACGAAAAATAAATACCACAGTCCACTAAAAAAGCAAATGAGACGCACCATTTAAACTCTTGCGTGGGTGTCCGTGATGAAACACAACAGGGAACTTTTCCCTCCCCACAACCTGTGCACGTGAACACCACGTCCTCGCTCAAGGTCGCCTTACTAGTGTCTTACAAAATGTTGGGACAATTTTTAAACGTTTTAACATATAGTAATATAAAAAAACTAACCGATATGCGGATTCCCGTAATAGAACACATGCGGATTCTCGTAATAGTCACAGTCATATAATTTTCTGACACGTTTTCAAGTCTGATTATTTCTGCCCCACGAACATTTCTCGCCTTACGTACGGTATTTAATGTAGTTAGCTAGTTTGTCCGACACTGGGCTAGTCTACTTGGCGCACTTTCAAAGTAATTACAGTAAGTTCTTCCTGAAAAATTAGATCGGTGAAAATGATACTCAGGCATACTTTGCAGAAATAAAGTCTTTCATATTATTTACCACATACAGTATTAATCCCCAGGTAATCGATAACCTGACACCGAAATAAACCTTTAATCCGCCCCTTGGGAAGTTGAAGCGTGTCTTTGTTGAGGTCCAGTAATGTACTGTATGTCAACACCCGGCAAATTATATTTTTGTAACAAGGATTTTTATTACAAGAGGGCCCTTCAGTCTTAAACATCTTGAAGAGGTTTTTCACGGCTGCTTTCAAGTAAATGCATTGTCTGAGGCTAAGGTTATGTACTGTACTTACACCTTAGATTTATATTTGAAAGTAACTATAAAAGCAACACGAAACGATAAGATCTTTGATATGGAAGGCCGAATTTCAAGTCCGTGGGAAACATTTCATATACATATTTGACTTAATGTTACCGACCAATGTTAATTTTCCATTGAAGACATGTACAATTCGCTAACTTTTGGACAATACATTTGTAATGAATTTTTTACAGGAGAAATTTATGTTTCCTGATGCAGAGCTTGCATATAAATTTTCCATGCTCCACAGGAACGGCATGGTTGTCTTGCAGGATGGAGGTAGAAAAATCAGCGGATACGTTATTAGCGGTACTGCAAACACACAAATTACCGTTCATCGTTATTTTTCAAAACTTTGTAAAAAAAATTATTTGATGTTCAATATCTGAACCCCAAGAGTATATTTGTTTACTCACGTGCAATCAGCACACATTTTAATCCATTAAAGATTAATGTTAATTACAAAACAGATAATCATAACTTGTAAACAAAAACTTAGGTGGAAATGTCCCGCAACAAACTCGTCACTGACAACGCTACACGCTTGCTATCTCACATTTATTTGTAGTACATGACCGAACAAGCACTAGCACCCCGGGGCTAGTTCTTCCAAAAGTTCTTGTTTATTTTCCTTTTTTCATTGCTGTTTATATTTCCACCCTTGGTGTGTACTGCATGTTGAATATGTCCATAGTGAAACCCCGATCTAACAGTACCCCGTGTTTTGTATACAATGTGTGGCGTGTTCTGGCTACCTAAAATGTTAACATTAATAACAAAACCCTAATATGGAAAACAGCTAAATTATTTGTACATAATGAATAGCTTAAAAACTTAAAATGTTTTCTGAATAACGTTAGTACTGTACAGTAGATGTATTTTGAAACATCTGACCACACCGCATCCCTTCCCAGAATGGCCATGAAGGTTTCCTGTACAATATATTTCGCTTGTTACCAACATGCTCTTGCCTAAGTTCAGGGGGGGCTCTTAAATCTGAAGCGCACTAGGTTCTAAAAGTACGGTACCTTGAATCTTGTGTTCTTGATTATTTTTTTTTTTTTTGTAGACTGCAAATGCCAGGGTTATTAATTAACCACTCTAAACGTTCTTGGGCTGTTTTAACCAATCCTCCATGGTTTTGTATCTCTCTGGGGACCCAGTTTTAATTTCATTCATCCATCTCAGTCTGCCATTCCTTATTCCCTGGCCTTCCTACCCTCAACTTTGCCAACTAATATTTCTGTTATTATTTCTTCATCCCTAATTACATGACCAAAGTATCCCATTTTTATTTTTGCTAATCTTAGTTGTACTTCTTCATTTGTTTTCTTGTCAGTGTAGCTTATTCGTAGCATTCGCTTATTACACATTTCAAAGGCCTGCAACCTCTTTCTGATGTCTGTACTGGAGCTGTACAGTACAAACCGTTCTCAAGTTTATGATATCCCAATTCAACTTCTCCAAAAGGTGTACCTTTGAGTTTTACTTTTAGGATTTAAATTGACAAGTATATTGCCTCTCATTTTCAACAATTCGATATTGGTGCGTTCAGTATATTAATTTTCCTGGAACAAAATATTTTTTTTTGGTGATCAAGAAGAAAATATCACGAATATAGCAGAACTGATATATATATATATATATATATATATATATATATATATATATATATATATATATATGTATATATATATATATATATTTTACAGCACCAACCATGACCACATGCCAAGAGAGACGAAGAATCGACGTTGTCTCCAAGTCCGGAAGTCACTTCCTTTTCATATCAAAGGTCCACTTTATCTTAGTGTTGTAAACAGGAGAATAAAAGTCACGGTAACAACAGCTGAATCAGACCATGCTGGCACGTGACAACAGCTGAATCAGACCATGCTGGCACGTGACAACAACTGCATCAGACCATGATGACACGTGACAACAGCTGAATCAGACCATGTTGGCACGTGACAACAGCTGAATCAGACCATGCTGGCACGTGACAACAGCTGCATCAAATCATGCTGGGACGTGACAACAGCTGAATCAGACCATGTTGGCACGTGACAACAGCTGAATCAGACCATGCTGGCACGTGACAACAGCTACATCAAATCATGCTGGGACGTGACAACAGCTGAATCAGACCATGCTGGCACGTGACAACAGCTGAATCAGACCACTGTGGCACGTGACAACAGCTGCATCAAACCATGCTGGCTCGTGACAACTGCTGCATCAAACCATGCTAACACGTGACAACAGCTGTATCAAACCATGCTGGCACGTGACAACAGCTGAATCAGGCCACGCTGGCACGTGACAACAGCTGCATCAAACCATGCTGGCACGTGACAACAGCTGCATCAAACCATGCTGGCACGTGACAACAGCTGCATCAAACCATGCTGCACGTGACAACAGCTGCATCAAACCATGTTGACACGTGACAGCTGCATCAGAACATATTGCCGAGTGAAGTTGGACATGCTGTACTATACAGGTAGTATGGTGATATATATATATATATATATATATATTATTATCTCATTTCCCGAGACAACTCCCACATGGTAAATCCAAACCCAGTGAGGACACCACCAGAAGAGGGTACATGCACTGCGAATGAGCTTGGTGGACGATGCAGCTTGGCTGGCCAGGTGGTGAGATGTGCCTGGCCGGGGGAGCCTTGAGCATGAGCAACCTCTGGATGCCGGCCACGATCATTTGGTGTTCACATGTCCAGAGAGTGCCGCAGCCAAGCTGGGCTTACCCATCTAAGTTTACCCAAAATTTTTACAAGCCCTCCCTTAGGTACTGGTTAATGCACAAGAAATGTCAAGTCATATGGGTATCTATAGATGAAGTGCCACAATCACTCATTCATTTGTTCAAAATCAGCTTCATAAATTATTATATTTTACATATAACATCTTCCCAGCGCCAAAGAATTTTTCCGTAATTTAACCATGACAAAGTTGCTCTACTATAAACACTGCATTAAAAAAACGACCTTATATAAACAAAAACCCAATCGTAAATCACGTAATATCGTTATTTACGTATCAATACATATACATTGAACATTAAACAGTGATGGTGCCTTTTAAGACATCCTTGGGCCGGCTGGCACGTGCCCCCAGAGTCCCTAGCACGGAATACCAGCTGCTGTGCACGTGATCACCTGCCACCCGAAGGTAAACACACCCCCAAGCTCATTTGTTTGTTAGGGAACAACAGCTCCGCGCATTTCTTGCCGCAGGGTTCTAAGTAAGATTCGGGGAGATTTACATAACACTATTAGTGACATTTTACTTTAATAACATATAAATGTAAATCTTTTGCGAGATCATTAAAGTTTATGTCGGATATACAATAGGGGAATGTTTGACAATTGGTAGGTCTCATTCAAATTTGAATCGAGAAAAACAAGACGAATTCAACTCTTGTTCTTGTGAGTCGTTTTATTTGCACTTCAATCACTATATCCAAGAAACAGAGCAAAACAATTGAGCAACTTTTTCTTAATCCACCAAGAGGATATACACTGTGTACTTACTGTACTCATACCTTGTTCTACAGCCAATAATTTGTACAATGACTTACCTCCATACTGAAGGTGTAACCCTGTAGGGCTTCCTTTAGGGCGTTGACTCAACTAGACAAAGATCTTGGTCACGATGTAGAGTCCTCAACAACAACAACCTGTTGCTATTGTTCCTGCACTTACAAGTGGACCAGCCAGCAACTTGACTAATTTCTCTTCAGAGGTGCAGATTCTTCTTATATACGATGATGCTGATTGGTTACCAACGAACAGTTGATATTCGGTTTAAAGTTCAATTAAAAACTTCGATCATGCTAGAAAACACATTTAATTCCGACGTACAGGTTTCTAAGCATTAACTTTTCGAAGGATTATATACCACTCTGGTATACAGGTATCATTAACTAGACCAAAACCTACTTCGAGGTATGAGTTCCAACTGTCTTTGAATCAGCAGACAGAGTTGTGTTATTGCGAGGTGTCGGTTTGGAACCCGTCCTCTCACTTTAAGAGCTGGCGGCTGACTGAGGTTTACTGTGAGTCTGTGACTGAGGGAAGTGTGGGGAACACACGTGTGGCGCGAGGACGGCTAATAAGACCGATGTGCGTTTGTTATAATAAGTTAGCTGCCAACTGTAACTACTGCTCTTATTCCTCTTTTCAGCTCTCTCACTGTATATACGCGGAAGACATTAACATTGTAGTAATAGAGAGAGGCAATTACTTCAACATAAAACAAGTACTGTATTCATATATGGCTTGCGTAACCTGAATACTCGACAAGTTTGGCGCCACCCGATTAACCCTGAAGTTATACAAAAAGTTACTTAGTATGCTAAGAACCATTTTGCCTGCTTTATAGCATTTATTTGTTGCGACTAACATTCGTGATCCAGATAAACAATGTATGTCTGCCTTCATTGCCATATACTGCACCAAGCCACGTCCTTGGTCTTTGACGCCTTAACATAGAAGAATAGAAATTAACAGATCATTTACCTACATTAACACTCCATGGATGGATACACTGATATCATTTTAAATATGAATAATTAATATAAAAATATCTTGACATC
The DNA here is from genome assembly GCA_958450375.1 of Homarus gammarus. Classification (NCBI taxonomy): domain Eukaryota; kingdom Metazoa; phylum Arthropoda; class Malacostraca; order Decapoda; family Nephropidae; genus Homarus; species Homarus gammarus. Next base: position 643,729 of record CAUDMG010001871.1, read on the forward strand.
TCTACTGTTTCCCCACTCCGCTTTGCCACTGAGAAATCTCGTCAGCTGCGGGTAGATTTTTATTTACTTTTTGTCTTTTTGCTTTGTATACAAATTTGAATACTCCATGGTAATGAGGAAGGGGTTTGTTGTCCTAATACATTATCCTTGGGGTAATTATTTGCGAGTCACTCGCAGGGCATTTATGAATAACCCCACGTCTGCCCGGAATTAGTGACATATTTGTGGGTTTGACATGTGGTCATAACATTGACACTGGCTCAACCCCGCTATAATTCAGACACCCCTCTTCTCCCCGTCACTAGTCACTGTAGCCAAGGGAAGTTAAGTAAAGCAACCCTGACATAACCAATTAGTTACCTCACTTGTCCAATTCAAAACGGACATCAATTTATAAAGTCATAAAATTCGACCTGGAAAGGCTCTGAAACCTGAGGACTGAGGCATTTCTTAGAACTTCAAGCGAAAACAAAATGGGAAATCTTTAGTCGTAAATAAAAGGGAATGCACCATATTTCTTAGAAATCACGAGAGAATACTACGAGAAACATTATCTAACATCACAGTGTGGCGGAATGTCTGTCAGTTCTTTATGAAGTGTCTAATACTCCAACAATACCACAAGACATTGAAAAGTTGGCCTAAGATACTCCTCTCTAAACTCTTCTGCAAGTCTGGCTAGATGACATCATGGCATGAATTTGAGCTGACTAACTAAACTCATTTGTATCCTGATCACAAACAAAACAATTGAATAACGGAAAATTTTTCCCGTCAGCCTAAATCTGTGCTGTGGTGCAATTGGAGGGAAGAAATAGACATTTCTCTGAAACCAAAAGAGCAAAAACACAAGAGGTTGTTGGTACCTGAGGACGAACACGGATAGTCTTTTCTAGTGACTCACGAAGGGCCTTTGGCAATATGGGTGACAGGATATGACGACGGTTTCATCTACGGGTTCTTCCATTATTTCTCCCTAATTGGAGACATGAAAACGCATGTAATTGGTTCACTTCACTTATTGCTATAAGTTGCCTGCCAAAATGATGAAAATATTTTGCAAATGAATTTGTGAAAATACTGCGCGTGGTCAGTATCAGTCCGTAAATGATCTTGGTGTATACATGGTTCACAGCCCTGGTGGCTGGGTTGAGCCGAGCCAGAAGAAGAGACGAGCAAAAAGTTGTACACCTTGTAGGTGTTGTGTGAGGTGGCTTGGTGGGGTGTTGTTGATGGTACTTTTAACATTTATGCGAGGTTTCTTCATAATGTTTTGAAGCTTTCACTCTTTTGTAAGTGGTAAAAATCCTCGCTAGGGCCTTCTACCCGAGTGTGTAGTGGCTACCGGAGTGATGAGGCCAAACTCAGTCGGATCACATGACGGAAAACCCTACTACAAAGTTTGCCACGGAACAATGACCAACAGAGAGATTTTTTTTTCACATATATTGGGCACCCCCCTACATCCTTGTGTAAGGTGAAGCGCAGAAGCGTTTACAGCGCCCAACAGGGAAGCATGCTAAGTTCATGCTTGCCTTTATGTCTCATGAGTCAAGGGCGTAGAAGCCTGAAGAGTCAATGGTTTATGTCTAAGCAAGTTATTGGAAGCTCCAACAACTTGTCCCTGAATACGAATTCGCAACTTTCGATTTACAGAGAATGAAAAGTGAAAGTGGGTCTCAGCCATAACTGCCCTTTTTACATAGGCTTATTACGTAAAATTATAATATCTTGTTTCAATAAGTTCTATTATCTTGTTTGGTTTAGTTCTAATATCTTGCTGCCACCAATGGAAACATGTACAGTATCTGTGCAATAGGGGGGGGGGGGGGATTATTTCTGAACGAAGGCGCGAATATCCCAGAGAGTTTATTTGGCTGTGTCCACGTACAGTACAACACATCTGAGTTACTGTGGTATATATAAAGCATTTATTTTCCACGTGAACAAATAGTCAAGAGAATTAACAGAGTAAGTCATAGTTTGAGTCTTCATGTGATGATAGAGAGAGGGGAAAAAAGGCTTCTGAGGAGGAAAAGAAAATCAATTGAATCACCTGAACATTAGCTCCTCCCCTAGTTTATTTTACCTGATGATTATATACTCCCTAACGCTACCTGGAGAGTTGGGTTAGGTTAGGATAAGTTAGATTAGATTAGGTTATGTTAGGATAGGATAGGTTATGTTAGGTTAAGTTTGGTTAGGTTAGGATGTTAGGTTAGGTTAGGTAAGATTAGCTTAGGTTAGGATATATTAGGATACTTTAGGTTACGTTAGGATATGTTAGGTTAGATTAGGTTAAGTTAGGTTAGGTTAGATTAATTTAGGTTACAATGGTTAATTTTAAGGTGAAGTAAACTAGGAGCTAATCTTCAAGTGAGCCAATAATTAATTATGATGACAACCATTCCTCGCTTTGGAGTTGCTATATTATAAAGGAACTGTTCAATAATATTCAGGCGAGGGAGGGAGGGAGGGAGATGTCTAGCCACCCAGTTGTTTATGTAGGAGAGGTCAGTGAGTGGTGGGTGGGGACACTACCACCGTCACCTATGACATTATATATATTTACAAGATGGTTTTTAAGATATGGCCATGGCGACTTACATAAGGTGGTGGGCGAGGAGGCGATGGTGGGTGGTGGATGGGTGGAGGTGGGTGGTGGAGGGGTAGAGATGGGTGGTGGAGGGGTAGAGGTGGGTGGTGAAGGGGTAGAGGTGGGTGGTGGAGGGGTAGAGGTGGGTGGTGGAGAAGTGACAGTGAGTGGTGGAGCCATATTTGGTAGTAGTGGACATAAAATGGGTGTGGAAACGCGAAAGAAGGTGATGGTGGAGGGGCAGAGGTGGGTGGTGGAGGGGCAGAGGTGGGTGGTGGAGGGGCAGAGGTGGGTGGTGGAGGGGTAGAGGTGGGTGGTGGAGGGGTAGAGGTGGGTGGTGGAGGGGTAGAGGTGGGTGGTGGAGAGATACAGGTGGGTGGTGGAGGGGTAGAGGTGGGTGGTGAAGGGGTAGAGGTGGGTGGTGGAGGGGTAGAGGTGGGTGGTGGAGGGGCAGAGGTGGGTGGTGGAGGGGCAGAGGTGGGTGGTGAAGGGGTAGAGGTGGGTGGTGGAGGGGTAGAGGTGGGTGGTGGAGAAGTGACAGTGAGTGGTGGAGGGGCAGAGGTGGGTGGTGGAGGGGTAGAGGTGGGTGGTGAAGGGGTAGAGGTGGGTGGTGGAGGGGCAGAGGTGGGTGGTGGAGAGATACAGGTGGGTGGTGGAGGGGTAGAGGTGGGTGGTGAAGGGGTAGAGGTGGGTGGTGGAGGGTAGAGGTGGGTGGTGGAGGGGTAGAGGTGGGTGGTGAAGGGGTAGAGGTGGGTGGTGAAGGGGTAGAGGTGGGTGGTGGAGAGATACAGGTGGGTGGTGGAGGGGTAGAGGTGGGTGGTGAAGGGGTAGAGGTGGGTGGTGGAGGGGCAGAGGTGGGTGGTGGAGAGATACAGGTGGGTGGTGGAGGGGTAGAGGTGGGTGGTGGAGGGGTAGAGGTGGGTGGTGGAGGGATAGAGGTGGGTGGTGGAGGGGTAGAGGTGGGTGGTGGAGGGGTAGAGGTGGGTGGTGGAGGGGTAGAGGTTGGTGGTGGAGGGATACAGGTGGGTGGTGGAGGGGTAGAGGTGGGTGGTGGAGGGGTAGAGGTGGGTGGTGGAGGGGTAGAGGTGGGTGGTGGAGGGGTAGAGATAGGTGGTGGAGGGATACAGGTGGGTGGTGGAGGGGTAGAGGTGGGTGGTGGAGGGGTAGAGGTGGGTGGTGGAGGGGTAGAGATAGGTGGTGGAGGGCAGAGGTGGGTGGTGGAGAGATACAGGTGGGTGGTGGAGGGGTAGAGGTGGGTGGTGGAGGGGTAGAGGTGGGTGGTGGAGGGGTAGAGGTGGGTGGTGGAGGGGTAGAGGTTGGTGGTGGAGGGATACAGGTGGGTGGTGGAGGGGTAGAGGTGGGTGGTGGAGGGGTAGAGGTGGGTGGTGGAGGGGTAGAGGTGGGTGGTGGAGGGGTAGAGATAGGTGGTGGAGGGATACAGGTGGGTGGTGGAGGGGTAGAGGTGGGTGGTGGAGGGGTAGAGGTGGGTGGTGGAGGGGTAGAGATAGGTGGTGGAGGGATACAGGTGGGTGGTGGAGGGGTAGAGGTGGGTGGTGGAGGGGTAGAGGTGGGTGGTGGAGGGGTAGAGGTGGGTGGTGGAGAGATACAGGAGGGTGGAGGAGGGGCTAGAGGTGGGTGGTGGAGGGGTAGAGGTGGGTGGTGGAGAGATACAGGAGGGTGGAGGAGGGGTAGAGGTGGGTGGTGGAGGGGTAGAGGTTGGTGGTGGAGGGGTAGAGGTGGGTGGTGGAGAGATACAGGAGGGTGGAGGAGGGGTAGAGGTGGGTGGTGGAGGGGTAGAGGTGGGTGGTGGAGGGGTAGAGATGGGTGGTGGAGAGATACAGGAGGGTGGAGGAGGGGTAGAGGTGGGTGTTGGAGAGGTAGAGGTGGGTGGTGGAGGGATACAGGTGGGTGGTGAAGGGGTAGTGGCGGGTGTTGGAGGGTTTGAGATTGGTGGTGGATTGGTGGAGGTGGGTGGTGGAGGAGGAGAGGTAGGTTGTGGAAGGGTGGAGGTGACAGGTGAGTGAGGTAATAAGTATTGTAATGGTCATACTAATCAAGCAGTTCACCTGAGCCAACAAGGAACCACTGAGTACTGATGGTCACTCGCTTACCCAACAGTTACTGAGGTCAACCACTCCATGACGTGTCTTAAGAATATATTGACGTATTGTACAGTACATGTAAGTTTATTTTTGTTTAGTTATTTCTAAGAAGTCTAAGTTGTTGGGAATTACATATCTCTCTCTTGCTGTATCGCTGTAAAGATTGATAGATATTAACACTCATGATTAACAGACACGCACATAAACACATAATAAAAGCAGATATATGGATAGATGAATCAAATTAAGGTGTTCGAGGGGGGTTGATGGGTAAGAAACTCCCGAGACAAAATTGTGTAAGTAAGAATTGGAAAGGACGCAACTTGGTAATAATGGTGTTAGTGTTCTAATGTATTACAGAGCTTGGACAATAGTAAGATCTTTAAGTATATATTCAAACTTAGATTCTGCACTAGACATTAACAGTTAACAATTGAGAAAGAAACATTTTTCTGGTTGGTATGGTAAGTAAGTGAGTTTGGTTGGTGTAGTCTGCTGCCAGTGCTGGGAATTCCTAAGACAACGAGACCTCATTTGTTTCTTCTTTGTTTATATTGATTCACTTTGAAGCAGTTTTAGCGATCGTTTTTGTCGTGTGTAGCAGCACACGACCGGGGTCCTTCAATTATATGGCTATTGTCGACTTTTCCATATGCACACACGCGAATTGAGACACCTAATTTAGAGGTGTGAGGTGGCAAGAGGAAGAGGCACAGTGAGACAGCTTCGTCAGCGTGTTGGCACCGTTCAGTGTTTACGTCTGAAACCACTTCCCTGGGCACGATCTATCCAACCAATATTTATAGTCACACATACTACGTGCAGGGTCACCAAGTGCATGTGTCGTAGTAGTGTAACACACACACACACACACACGTCACTAGACTCCCTATAGAAACTATAATACCATTGCTTATATAATTCATGTTGTTTATGTGTGTCTAAAACATACATTCCAGTGTGACACTTCGCCGACACCCACACCGAGGTATATAGATGGTTCCCACCCTTCAAAAATTAAAATCATCTTATTCAATCAATCAGAGTACTGTCCTCATATCTGAGGGTTGGCGATCACAGTCCTCCACTCTAAACGTTCTTAGGCTGTTTTAACTAATCCTCCAAGGTTTTGTATCTCTCTGGGGACCCAATTTCTGCTTTCCCCTGGCCCTCCTACCCTCAACTTTGCCCGTTAATATTTCTGTTATTATTCCTGCATTCCTAATTATATGACCAAAGTATCTCATTTTTACTTTTCTGTCGATTGAAGCGTGAAATACTTCGTATATTGTAATCTTTAGTTTGACATGGTGGTATTTTTCTGCGTTTTTTTAGTTTAACAAATTGATTGACAAAGCTTAAAGTACAGTTTGCCTATTCTGAGTAATTCAGTCAGGTCTTGACATTGAGGGTGGTATCACTGCTCACTACCCCATAGGACAGAGGTTCATACACAAAGGAATGGATCTTATTCATTAACAGTATATGTAGATCAGATTCATGTGGGTTGATGTCGCTCTTCACTGCCATGCAGGACAGTGGTTCATATACATTGGACGTCATGTTCTAATTGAAGACTAATCAGTGTGGGCTAGCAAAATTTGGATAAACTGCAAGAATGTCCCCAAGCACTCCTGATTCAATGTAGTAATTACAAAGTTCATGATTCAATAAGCCAGGTTGCCTGAAGTCTTTGATAGTGTCACATTCAATAATATAGTGTTCAAATGTATGCTTTAAACTAAAAGGCTTATCACAAAGTTTACATGCTGAGTGTTCCGGTACGGGTGCAGCATTACTAACTTGTATCCTATCCTAATTCTGGCCACAACTATATCACAGTGAATAGTTCTGTCCTTATGCTGGCCATACCGGTACCTCGCAAAATTTGTCATATTTACTAATGCTACAACTGTCAGGTCTCTCTCTGCATTTCTCAGTTCTTCTAGATCAGAGTTCACGATTCTGATTTGAATGTTTTAAGTACAGCATTGGACAGGCCAAGGTCGGTCACGGTCAACATTTTCTTTCTTACATGCCTCATTGGCCAGTCTATCAGCACGGTCATGATACCTAATTCCAACATGGGACGGAATCCACACAAATTCGATACGAGAGTTGTTCTAATTGGCAGTTATCACATTTCTTTTAATATCACATACAACTTTAGACATAGAACCTGGCGGGCTGTTCATTGATTTCAAAGCTGCGGTTATCGTACGAAGAAATTGTCTGAATATAATTAAACAAAAAAAAATGCTTGCGGTATGGACCAATTAACAACAGTCCCCGGGGAAAACTTTTGTAATTAAATATTTTCCCACCTTTTAACCGCTTGCAGCAAATACTCTGGCACTCATACAACATTTTCCTGTTTATTTTCCATACATTAGAAAATTCGAACTTAAGCAATCGGGTATTACTCCCATGTTTTTCTCTTGTCTTTTAATTAACACATTAGATAATTATTAGATACTATCATTCACTTTTACTACTGTTTTAATCACCATGCAATTACAATTCTCAAAATTCTAACGATGACTTTCAAAACACGGGCATTTCTGGTTTAGTGATGAAAAAAATTAACCACATACAAAACCGAGTGTGTGTGTGTGTGTGTGTGTGTGTGTGTGTGTGTGTGTCACGGCACTTGTTAATACATCGGGAGGCTATAAGGCAAAATTTCGCAAACATAATATAAAAGTCTGCAGGCGCTTCAAACTTTTTATTTTTTCCAGACGGCTGATTACATTAGAGGCGACGTAACGTTATTACTAAAACTTCTCGAGCTGGGCGACTCAGACAAATTGATTTTTGCTCCAGTTCACAACTTGCGCCAGAAAAGAAAGGTCCGTTTCACAGGACCCATTCGTGTTGGACCCCGCTGGAGATTTTAGAGAAAAGTAGACTCAAGGTGCTACTCGCGACACCATACGTCCTTCACCAGTACACAGAGTTCTACCTCTCATTGTTTTTAATTGTTGATAGACAAGTGTAATATCTAGGCTTCTTACGGGCTTCAAGGTCTTTGGCGTTGTAGTGCAGTAATAAACAGTATCATATCAACGTCACCTGCATTAAAATTTTTAGAAGTGTAGTGGTTAGGATTGTTAGTACTAAACACTTAAAAAATTACTTATTACGGAAACCAAGACCTTCATAATTCTGTTGGTCGAAACATTATAAATGTCTTTCCAGGCTATTAATTGAATTACATCATAAGTATATAGATATTAAGCTTTATATTTTTCTTGGTTATAGAACATTCCCTTTTTCCCTGTGATAAAACTTAATCTTTAAAGTGTATATATCAAAACTGTTTTCATTCAATCTATCTTCCCCCCCAACCCTTCTCTTGAGCAGAGAAATGAACTCCTCTTACCTTTTAATTTTTGGCTACTAGTTTAACTATTAATCTTGTTATACGGACTTAAAGACATTTGGTGTTGAAGCGCAGTAATGCATTATGACATTAACACACCCGTTCCTCCTCCATATACTGTATCTCCTCTACCATCAGTGCACGGGAAAGAGTCTTACCATTAAAAATACGCTGTAAACAATTAAATCAGTTCATATCCTACTGCCCCGTTATGTTAGGTAAATCTATGTCTCGGTAAGCTAATTTGCGTTTGGTTTTGGCTCCTTTACGTTAGGTGAGGCGACTGTACGCCAAGGTCTATAGAAGAGTCAACCCGCACACTGTTCGGTGGAGCTTTGCTGATGTCAGCAGGTAGACTCCCGCACTCCCTTATAAATAGAACATTTTATGGTTCTACATTCTATACTTTGTTATCTCAGTATCCGACATAGAAGATAATACTAGTAGAGTGTCTAATCTTGCACATAACTAGTTAAGGATACCAATCAGAGCAGTGGGTGATACAGAATATACCTGTATATTCAGTACCAGAGAAGGGATGTTTAAAAGAAAAACAATGCATTTCAGTTCTAGCAATGTATTTAAATATATATATATATATATATATATATATATATATATATATATATATATATATATATATATATATATATATATATATATATATATATAATGTAGGCGTTAGGCGACAGGAGTTGTGACAACACATTACAAGTGTTACCACCACTGATGCCAGATTATAGGGAGGGATGGTAGTTAGGGCAGGTGATCACAGGTGCTGCCTTTGCCTGCGGGTGTGAGGTGAGGTGACAGGAGTTATGGCGTCACATGACAAGGGTTATCTTCAATGACACTTCTTTCATCAAAAGATAAAACACGTAGACGTTCATGCTCATCCACAGACTCACATTTATGGTACAACAGTTGCAGAACTGCATGCAGCACCCCTGGTTCCACACTGAGCTTAGAAATTCAGCAATAGAGTGTACCGACTGACGGAAAAGGAAATTTACTTTTAGCAGGCAAGTAGAGATAAGCTTTAGGGCTTAAGCTGCGAAGGGCCAGTGTTTGAAAAATAACTATTTTAGTAGTAGTAGTGGCCTTAATAAAAGCATTTTTTCTATCTGCTTAGGCAAAAAATCCCATTCTCCTCCCATTCTCTCTTTTCAATGAGAAGAGCATCTCTTTCCCTCCTTACTTCTTCAGTTGACGTTGTAGATTCTCAGTGATCAGAACTGGTCTCTCTTCCTCAGTTTCTTTCTCTGGCAGTACATCAGGTGCCCATGTACTGTACACTCAATTTCTTGCACAATCCTCTTTTGGCCTCTTCTCTCAGTACATGTCTTTGATGACAGCCGATGACTTGTGTGCAACTATTACTGTTCCTATGACAGCAGATAGAGCACATATGAAGAGTGAGAGAGAATTATATTAATAATGTAGACATGAGGTGACAGGAGTTATGACCTCACATGACGAGTGAGCGATATGGGTTGGGTGTAAACGGAGCTGTCTAGTATGGGGCCAATAAGGCCCTCTGAAGTTTCCTCATTTCCTTCATTCTTATATTCTTAGAGAAAGCAGAGAGAGGGGGAGAGGGAGTGGGGAGCAGGAGAGAGGGAGGAGTGCCCTGGAAACTCATTGCCAGAGGCTGACAGAATTCATTTTACAACACTACCAGGGCGCAGAGATTTATTTGCTTTTGACATTATTTACGGAATTTCTAGTGCTAAATTTATTGTAAACTTATGAAAAAAATTTAAAATTCATATTCAATAGTTATCAAAATATTTTTACAGTGGACTGCAGATTCTGTCAGCCTCTGGCAGTGCTGTTCAATGCCCACTTAGCAGATCCGAACATAGGTAGTATTAATGTTCTCTTTTCCCTTGAAGAGGTTAATCCACTGTATCTTAGTTCTTCATCGTTAACAGTTGTGGCTGCAGCCTCTCTACCCGCTGACGTCATGCGCGAGCCGAGTCGCATTTTGGGTCAGGTATGGGATGACCTCCTCTTCTATAGACCTTGCTGTACGCTAGGTTTGGCAGCCCCCATAAACGCCGTCGGTACAACACAAGATTACATACTCCAACCGTTATTTTTTTTTATCATTCTTTTAAAGTGCGTCGTAATTCCGAGATTATTGGCATGAAGAGATATACGAGAAAGCACCAAGGTACGATTCAATTGTTCCCCTAACTGCAGTTAAGAAAACACAGGGTAATTTCCAAAACAGTTATTACGGGCACCATCATTGTATCACATCCTAAAGTGTGAACCAGTTCGAGGAGTCACTCGTTAGCTCCAAGTGCAGGAAACTACCGACCTTACAAACTCTTAACTCCTTAAGTACGATGACTTAACTCATTGAGTAGAATGACAACTTGAGTACGATGACTTAACCCATTGAGTACGATAAATTAACCCACTGAGTACTGAGCTATAAGACACCGGGACAATGAGTTTAAACTTGCCGCATTTTATCGTGGAAATTGTATACAATACATTAGCAATCACTATCAAATTATTATCAGCTTACTGTGGTCGGGCTGAATCACTGGTCAATCCCTCCCTTCTCAATAAAACCAGTTTAGATCGTATCCCACCACCTCTTTATCAGGACATTGTTTCCAGAACTGCTATCTTAACTGACAGTGATGACATCGACTTGGTAGTGAGCCAGTTGGAAACTTTTTTTTTTTAACTGTACTGTAGTAGTCTTCTCGTTCCTGTTTTCTCTCTCGCTCTACATTTCTCTCTCAATCATTATTCCTTTTTCGTTCGTTCTCTCTACCTTTCTCCTTCTTCTATTTTCTTTTGATTTTTCTCAATATCAATCCCTCCCTCTCACTTCCTTTATTTTACTCCATATAATTTCCCTATCCCCGTAACAATATCTCTCTCTCTCTTACTCTACAATCACCTCTCCAACCTTATCTTCTTCGTTACTATAGCCACAATGTCTTTGGAGGCGCCGCCCCCACCCTCCCTCGTATCCTAGCCACTTACCAGAACGGGAAAAGTTTTTATCTATGAAGACTGAGGAAATCTCTTCTTCCTTGACTTCAAACCCTCAAACTTTTGTTCATAAAGCTTGAAACTGTTGAACTTTAGATCATTGGAGCTACAGGATGGGACCACAAATCACAAGGCTTCAAACTGCTACGTTTAAAACAGTAGGACTTCACATCGTCGAATTTACAGTGAATGAAACACAAATCATTGATATCAAATAATAGGTTTAAACATTTGGAGAAGATAAGGGGGTAGGATGACTTTACGAAGTTGAAGGATAAGAATTCCACCTCATCTAACATAATAGGACACTAGGAACGCCCATCCACACAAAGTTTGAACTGGTCTTGCTTGTACCTATGTTTGTATGTTGTCCAACTAAAATTGGTCTGGTAGGAGTTTGGTCCATGTATCACTTTCCTCCCACGAGAAAACTTCAAATCATATCTTTTCCGACATTGGAACTTTAAATTGTGCAACCTAAGAACATAGGATTCCCGACAGAGAAACTTACCTCGCAAGAACTTTAATTGTAGAGAGTTCAAACTATAGATTATGGAATTGATAATGCAATAAGTTCGCAACAACAGCCTTGGTAAGACTCCGTTGGATTGCACGATAATAATTGGTGTAAATATCATAGGGTATCTTCTAGTCAGGGAATTACGAGAGTATGTATTAGATAGCGTCAGAGAGGCTAAGGCCAGGTCAACATACTTGTGTCATTATTGTTGTACGTGTAAAGTCATAAATTCTACAACAGCCCGAGGCTTTAGAGTGTTTAGACTCAATAAACCTGAGAACATGCTGGGCCCACGAGCACCGCCCTGAGTCAGCTCATATCTTAAGCTGTAGATTGTCTTAATACAGAAAGATTGTTTATCATTTGTTATGCATGAAAATTAGTGCTTGTGTCTGTTTTAAACACCGAATCACTCGATTTTCGTGTTTGCCGTCTGTCATTTATTTGTCACTGTATAACGAGTTATGTTTGTTTAAAAAAAATGCATTATTTTTATTTATCTCTTATATGTCACTGTTGATTCTCTTGGTGTTATTAAAATTATAGGATGTGCCATAATAAATTCGATATGCTATAACTATAACATTTAATATCACTAGCATTAATGTAGCTTAGGTTTGTCGACACCGTAATAACGCGGATAAAAACACTGACCGTCGTCGTCTCATAACAGTATTACCATCGTTTATGGATACGGCTGTAAACACGAAGTAGAGTTTATGGAAAAATTAATGTCATATAATACAATTTGACTTTAAAATGAACATTGTCAGAGATTACATAAGTTTGAAGTTAACCCAATTTTCGTATGGGGTGTTCGAAATATGGCACATCAATTTCAATTTCAATTGTTTTTCCTTGATAGAGGAAGCGGGATCCTAGTGCCGTCACTAGGTACCCCTGTACAATGACACCAGAAGCATCTGGCAAGTGTGACAAGTATATACAGTATAAATATTATAAAGGGGCTTACTAAAGCCTAAGGAAGGAAGGATATTCCTTTAACACATAATCAATGTTATTACATAATATCTGGCCAGTATGGGGAGGATCATCGTGTCTCCGTCAGGGGGTCGTGGAGTGGTGGTCCAGCAGGCGTCACCGAAGCGTTGTGTGTGGGGACATCTTAGGAGGTTTGGCACATCAGTAGACGAGTGAAAATGTTGTCTCGGCGTCTTCTTACACAATTCCTTTTAAGGTTGGTGTATCGGGCGGGTAGGCAACCGTGTGGTCGACGTTTCCCTCCTCGTTAGCAGGAAATGTTTTGAACCCTGCTATGATTATTTTACTTAGCTTGTTCTTCGTATTATGCGTATTTTCATTCGAATTACACGAAAGCGCTTGGGAACTTCGTGTTTTCTTCTTTCCTTGTGGTTATCAGCATATATATATATATATATATATATATATATATATATATATATATATATATATATATATATATATATATATATATATATAATCAACGACCTCACCAGCCAGGAATCGAACCCTCGACTTACTGGGTCCGCATGTTATATGGACTAAAAATGAAATATATATATATATATACGTATATATATATATATATATATATATATATATATATATATATATATTTTGTATATATATATATATATATATATATATATATATATATATATATATATATATATATATATCACACTAATTAGACATCAGAGCGAGCATCAAGGTGATCTTTAAACAAGTGCGTGTTCCTCGTAACGTTTACGCCGGAGGGCATTTTTTTTTCATCAGTGAGTGATAATCATTGATGCGTAGTAAACAAACGCAGTAGTGTACGATATAAATGCGCGAGCACACACACACAAGCACCATCCTTGACCACCGAAGGGTCAAGACGTATCTGGCGCTCCTCTCGGAGCAGCCAGGTCAACTGTTAAGTTGGCCCATACCAACCCCCTCCCCTGAACCCTCCTCCCCACTGGAATATCAACAAGTTCTCGCCAGAAGTTACAATTTCATCTAGGAAAGGAACGGAACCAGTGTTAAACAGAGGTGAACAGTGGTGAACAGTGCTTAAGTCAGTGAGAACAACTCAACAGTAACAGTCGTACCCAAGTTAACCTTCACACAGTGAGGTCCCAGGTACCCAGTGATAACGGCCCGTGAGACCCAACAACAACCAGCGATGTGTTAATCCGTCTACGATAGGAAGGCCTAAGACCAAACCTCACTCATATAACACCATCTGTGAGGGAATTACTACACCACATGTCCCTCATAACACCATATGTGAGGGAATTACTACACCACGTCAAGTCCCTCATAACACCATCTGTGAGGGAATTACTACACCACGTGAGGTCCCTCATAACACCATCTGTGAGGGAATTACTACACCACGTCAGGCCCCTCATAACACCATCTGTGAGGGAATTACTACACCACGTGAGGCCCCTCATAACACCATCTGCGAGGGAATTACTACACCACGCCAGGTCCCTCATAACACCATCTGAGGGAACTACTACACCACGTGAGTTCCTCCTAACACCATCTGGGAGGGAGTTACTACACTACGAGTTTGCTGTTCAACACCTACATTAATCTGTATGTTCACTGTATGTTCCTTTACCTTTCTCTAATGAAGGCTTTTGTTAAACCACCAATGTATGTAATAAGTCATTTATGTCCAATGTATATTTTCAGCCTTCGGGCTGCAGAATTTTTTCAATAAACCATTATTTATTATTATTATTAATGAAAAGAAACACAAACACCCTCAGAAGAAACATTCACAAACACACGCCCTTAAGAAGTGTAATACTGTCATGTGTTTTAGAGTAAAATTTTATAAAATATAGTTTAGAGGCGACAGTATTCCCGCCAAGTTGCGAGTGACAAGTGTAGGCCTGCGCTGTAATCAATCATAGTGATCTGTGAAAGTGATGTCATAGGCACTTAGAGTGAATGGCTGAGACCTGTAGCGTGTCCTGCTAAAGTGCGCTCTATAACACCTTTTTCCAAGTCTTGTGTTCATATCCCCAATAATGAAATATCCATTGTCTCGCTGCAAATGAGTCGTGGGAATAATACGGTGAATCATACCGTAAAAAAAAATAAAATAAATAAAACACCTGGACTGCTTCGAAATTCCATCCCTATTTGATCCCCAATACTGCTATCAAAATTTAACACCGACCCTGACAAATAATTCTTAATTAACAATAGTCCCACCTCGCTGAAGGGAGCTCACTATATTGCTCTTACACGTCGCAAATTATATCATACTGAAGCAGGAACTATTGTATGTTGTGTGTTTTTTCTTCTATTCTAGTGCATACTCCGTTTATAATCCATGACACTATTTTCACTTTACTTACATGCTGTGGTGGGTTAAAAAACTGCGGGCTCCAGGTATCGATAACGACATCATCCCTGTAGAATGTAGAGCTTGTGTTCATAGGTGTCGATACAGATGATGTAGCCCACGTTCTTGGGCCATTCACGCTCTGTAGTCTTTGCGTTCCTCTGTTTTCAGTCGACTTGCGTTCTCCAAAATCCCACCCCGCTGCTCCCTGTTCACCAGCATGAACAGGATCGGTCGCCTTCTGGTCCCCATACCGACACCCCTTCCTCCCTATCTGCAGCGCGTATCGTTCACATCATGCAGACCTACAATACTTTGCTCCAGATCTTGTTGAGCTCGCCGTCCATCCTCGTGCTCGTCAGGAACACTAAGTATAATGATGTTTGCTTCCCTCAATTTTCGGACACTTGCTGCTTAACATCTATTTGGGCTTGTTTTTCTACCCGCGACAGAAGTTCAGCTATTTTCTTGTTCACCACACTCTCAGGGATGCACTAAACTTCTTTAATTCTGCTACCTCATTAACAATGGCGTTAAGCTTCTCAGTTCAGATGACGATAAAATGCTATTTATCAACTCATCCTTCGTCACGGCCTTGAGTTGCTGGCATTGTAGTCTTCCATAGGCTCCAGCAGTGACAGTGACTTGGCTATTGTATACTGCCAAGCTCACCTTTCTCAATAACAAAGTTGTGTACCTGCTGATGCGTGTGCGCAATGTGACCCCAACTTCTCTTTGTCCTGGGATGACGGGCGGACACTTCACAGTTTTTACCCACTCCAGTAGTCAAATTTCACTATTTTCGGGATGCATTGAGTCTTTAACTTACTTTATTCACTAGTTTCACTCAACTAACTTGATTATTTCTCCCATCAGCATATGAGGAGCTTCCGGTTACCAGTCTTCACGCGTCAGCCATACTGCTGTACACAGACATATAACTTGGCCATACCTTAGGTCAAGTGAGTGATGTTGATGTTTGAGAGTCGAGAAAGACGGTAGACGATAGTTATGTGTATCCTGTACAATACGTCTCCAAGGCTGCCCGTGTTATAATGTTCTCCTGGTGATGTGCGGAGAGTTGGGGGTTGTGTTTACTGAGATGTACTCTGACAAGATGAGAGCATTTACGTTCAAGGTAAATGTAGCATTTAAGCGTTCTACTAGAAGTTCTGTCCGAACATGGGTAGTATGACGAGCAGAATAAAATTTTGTGTAGGTTAGTATCATCAGCTGGGAGGACTAGTGAGATCACTAATATTCAGTAAGATAATAGGAACACGAAATGAGCCTTGAGGTACTCCAGCACTGATAAGAAAGTGGTGATGATGCAGCTAAACCGTTCACCGCTGCCTAGATATACAACACCAGTTGGGGAGTAAAGAGGAAATCCAAGAATCAGATAAACTAAATGAAGGATGTTTGCCAAGGAGAACCTGATACCAGATTTTCAGAAATTCAGAAGCAAGAAAATAGGATTCGTCGAAGAAGTCAAGAACAAAGTTAAAGTACGAGTCAGGAGGTCAAAGAAAACCATATTATTTTGACTTTGGAGATGGTCGAGGTAAGAGTTGGAAGGAGAATATGGGACAGGAGCAGTTGAGGCTTTGTTTGAGTCATAGCTGGATAAAACCATGGACGGGTAAGAAATTTAGGTTGTGGAAGGGATGGATTAAACTTGGGACACGAAATTCTGGGCAAACACGTAACTAAGAGGACTGATTTTATTATTACCTTGTCCTGGTGAATATATTACGTTAAGTGTATCGATAGTCATACAACGCTAAACTAAGTGTGTATTTGCGTTTAAATAAGAAAACCGAGAAAAAATGCGTTTTATAATTCACCAAAACATTTATCTTAAGGTTAAATCAAGTTAAAATAGTTTGGTTAGATACAGTGTGGATGGACGTCTTCAGTTTGATTTCTTAAAATCTCTAAAGCTTATTTTGTTTCTATACACTTTGACTCATTTTTCACCCATGATTGTCTTTGTCCTTACTAGCAGGAAGGTATATTTATATTTTGTATGGAGGCTAAATGAGGACCGTGACAATACCATATGGTATCACAAAAATTGTGACCAAGTCCCAGGTTGCTGAGCTGACTTTCTGCCTCAATTACAGAAAATTGGAGGGTTTCAATTATTTTTTCTCTTACTTTGACAACACAACATACATATATCGTTACTCAGTATTGATTTTTTTAAATATTATATAGTATTATATTTAATATATTATTATTATATTATTATTATTATTATTATTATTATTATATTTTCGCCCCCAGGCCCTGATGTGGGTCATTGACCTGTGCGCGGATGGGCTAATCCTGTAAAAAAAAAAAAAAAAAAGAAAGTCTGGCTGCCATAACCCTCGATACTAGCCCCTCACCCCCTCCCGGCCCTGAACATGGAAGTTGACGATTACTCGTGGTGCAACAGTAGGGAGGGATTTAGTGGTGCAATCTGGTGTTGTTGGCATTTAAGGTCTTTGTGTGAGCCACCCAGCCCAGCCCCAGACAGTACAGTACATCCCTAACATAACAAAATTAAGTTACCTGACCTAATTTAAAATTAAGATGAACATACATATAAATCAAGCAACTGTCTTTGTCACTCTTTACCCAGTTTAACGCTTGGTTCAGTTTGTATCTATAGGAGTGAGGGACGGTTGGTTCACCCCCTCCCGGCTCATGGTGGCGTTGATAACTGGTAAAAATAGCTCTTAGCCGATAAAACCTAACTCCAGGATGTGATTCAGAGCGTCGGGATGCGTAGAAACGATCTCCGCGTAAGTGTGTTTTCATGCTTCAGATCAGTGATAGTGGGTGCATGGTGCAATCCCTCCTCAAGGAATATATTTTCATGACTGTGCTGTATGTTAAGTGCACTCACAGCTAGTACATAGCGATTATAAACACAACACAAAGAGAGAAAAGTATTGCTCCACATTACATTCGATAAGTTTACATTAGTTTTTGATAAGTTTGTCTAGGCTAAGTTTAATATAATTAACTTGGGTTTGGCTGTTTTAGGTTTAGTTAGCTTTAAACGGGGTTGTACTTATTTTCTTGATATCTTAAAATTATGTACAGTTACGGACAAAATTATACTGACAGATATGGTAACATCTGGCATCTGTTTGATAGTTTTGTTGACAAGAGCGTTGAAATATTAGACTTTTTTTTATTATGATCTTCTGTATGGTATCCTAGAGTGTTTTTCATGTTATTATGACTTAATTTATTATGAATAACAGAGTACACCATCTACAAGCCAATCACATCTTTGACCCGTAAAAATCTCTTATGATTTTTAATTGTTGATGGACTCATGTAATTACTAGCCTTGTTTATGCGCTTGAAGACCTTAGTTTTCGAAGCACAGCAATAACATAGCGCCAACGTCAACAACTCACAAGCAGATGCCAGATATTGCCAAGTGTCGAAGGAATTTTAGCTGCAACTGTACGTATTAAAGTTCTATAGTTGAGGGTGATATGATTGCTCTACTGTATACAGTGACACAACCTCTACTTACGATTGTATGTGAACCTATACAAAAATGTTGGGACGTACAGTACGTTTTTGTACTTGTTGAAGGGGTTGGTGGGGGTTTTTGCTCGCATTTTCTTGGCATCCTCCACATATATTCCCCACACCAGCCAAGACTGAGGAAACCTGAGTCAAACACGACAATATTTTGGGATATAGATATGCTTGGATTAATAGAGATGTATTATATTTTATACCTTCACTGAATATGCAGGGAAATAATGTACTGATTTTCAAGCTGTTATTCCTTTTGGTTCAGTTACTGTCAATATTACCTCAACACATTTAGCATTATCTGGTATTTACTCTGGGTCATATATGTGATTGGCTTATAGTTGGTGAACGATGATCTTAAGTATGAATTACGTCACAAGGATAACAACTAGAAACTATGTAATGCAAGGAAAAATCTGAGTAGGTATATGTTAATATCCTGATCCCAGATACTGCCAAAGGTCTTTACGATTTGAAACTCTGGACGAAATGCTTTGATATATTCTCCAGTGCATCGTCATATGTTGGTATGCCTGCTCCCCATGTCGATAACAACTGGAGAAGGGGTAGGAGTAGGGGGGGGGGGTCTTCCCTTTGTGGATTATTAGATATTTGTAGGAGTAAAACTGAATTTACTGGTCAGTTTGAAATTCTGGCAGTTCTCTACACGAAATTACCGGAAAATTTGGTCCTCATAATAGATAATGTTGTGTACCAAGACCTGTGGTCGACTGTACCAACTGTTCTAAAACTAATGGACTAACACTGCTCACAAAACGATATCGACTCTATGGCTGACGATACTTTTTTGGGCCACTTTACACCTCACCCTTGACTGATAACCACAGAGTGTAGAAGCTACCCTGAGAAAAATAAATGATTGTTTAGGGCTTCTTTGTAAGCATCCTTATATTAACTGATTATATTTTTCAATGTGTCTGATTGATATTCACACATTTTAATCCAGCGGAGGCATTGTGTTTACAAATACAGCCCCAGTTCTTATATTTTACCAAAACAGTTCCTGACCTTGTTGAGAGTCAGCTTGCCGAAACTCGTTCTCCACATGTCTCACTTCCTGAGCTGGAATAATAATTGAATAAATATTGAGTGACCAAATATTCTTTTGCAAGAGATGGGTTTCTTTTTTTGTTTGTTCCTCCGTTGGTGAAAATCTGGGAAAATTTAGTATCCTGAAAAGTGACTTAGCATGTATTAATACCGGTGAAAGCCCAAGACAACTATCTAATCTTTCGAGAGGAATTCCAAAGTTGAATCGATACAGCGCTCGCCTCCTGTTTGCAGGGTCACTGGTTCACGGTCTGGGCCTCAGTCTACCCAGCTGTGAATGTGTTCCTAGCTTTATAGTCGGGAAATAAAAAGCCGTCGGGTGCAGTGTCAGACACTCTGCCTCCTTGTTTGCATAAAGAACAACTTAATCTGGTGTGATGTATCCTTACTGTCCTCAACGGGCCTCCAGGCCTACGGAACTGAATTTTTTTCAGGATAGGTGAAATTGTTAGGTGAAACTGGAGGTTGTGTTAAAATAAGATAGTCTAAGCTGTGGAACATTAAGTTGGGTTAGGTTAAACTAAAGGTTAGGTTTGAATAAATTATATTAGTTTAGAAAAGATAAAGATCTCGTCATCAAGGTCTTTCATGGGCCGCAAGGCAGCTGCTGTTGATTCATTATTAGAGGATGAGCTTTGCCAAGTATACACCTGAGGTCCACGCCCATGGCAACTGTACGAGTAATGATTATGTAAGGTAAACTTATGGATGCTCTCTCTCTCTCATTTAAGACCAGACTTGATCAACACTGGCGCAGGTTTAGGTACATTTTGGAGCCAGTGCAAGTCCAGTACTTGCCAACAGTACATGACCGATCGCTGGATTGGCTGGAGCGCTGACCAGTGGCGAAGTGAATAGAGTAAAGTGATATCCCTAATACTCATCCTCGCTGTTATCACTGATTGTCACCCTCTACTTCCCTCCTCACCACACATCCGTCCCTCCGAGAGCCACACCCATCCTTCCCCACAATTCTCCATTCCTCACCACACACCCCTTCCTCCTCACACCACACACACCCCTTCCTCCTCACACCACACACACCCCTCCCTCCTCACACCACACACCCCTCCCTCCTCACACCACACACCCCTCCCTCCTCACATCACACACCCCTCCCTCCTCACATCACACACCCCGCCCTCCTCACACCACACACACCCCTCCCTCCTCACCACACACACCCCTCCCTCCTCACACCACACACCCTTCCCTCCTCACATCACACACACCCCTCCCTCCTCACACCACACACACCCCTCCCTCCTCACACCACACACACCCCTCCCTCCTCACACCACACACCCTTCCCTCCTCACATCACACACACCCCTCCCTCCTCACACCACACACCCCTCCCTCCTCACACCACACACCCCTCCCTCCTCACATCACACACCCCTCCCTCCTCACACCACACACACCCCTCCCTCCTCACACCACACACACCCCTCCCTCCTCACACCACACACACCCCTCTCTCCTCACACCACACACACCCCTCCCTCCTCACATCACACACCCCTCCCCCCTCACATCACACACACCCCTCCCTCCTCACACCACACACACCCCTCCCTCCTCACACCACACACACCCCTCCCTCCTCACATCACACACACCCCTCCCTCCTCACATCACACACACCCCTCCCTCCTCACCACACACACCCCTCCCTCCTCACACCACACACACCCCTCCCTCCTCACACCACACACACCCCTCCCTCCTCACATCACACACACCCCTCCCTCCTCACACCACACACACCCCTCCCTCCTCACCACACACACCCCTCCCTCCTCACATCACACACACCCCTCCCTCCTCACATCACACACACCCCTCCCTCCTCACACCACACACACCCCTCCCTCCTCACCACACACACCCCTCCCTCCTCACATCACACACACCCCTCCCTCCTCACATCACACACACCCCTCCCTCCTCACATCACACACACCCCTCCCTCCTCACACCACACACCCCTCCCTCCTCACACCACACACCCTTCCCTCCCCTCTATGACCCCCGTCGAGGCATGAACTTCTGCTCCCTGCCGACACAGTGGAATATTAATAGTAGTCGGTGGTGGTGACTCCCACGCCGGGGTAGAGGAGTGGGAGTGGGTGGGAAGTGGAGAAAGAGGAGACGAAAATGATGACGTGGGAAGTGGGGAAAGAGAGAAGGAGAAGAAAATGATGACGTGGGAAATGGAGAAAGAGGAGAAAATTATAACGTGGGGGGAGGAGCAGGGGAAAATTATGACGTGGAAAGTAGAGAAGGAGAACGAGGAGAAAATTATGACGTGGGAGGAGTAGGAGGAGGATGATGAGAAAATGATGACGTGGATGGTTGTGGAGGAGGAGGATTAGAATTAGGAGAAAGATGAGGAAAGGAAACGAATTAGGAGGAGAACGGAAAAGGGGAGAAAATGATAATGAGGAATAAGAAGAATAGGAAAAAGGAGAAGTAAGAGATGGAGGGTGAAAAGCAAGTGTATGAGTAAAGTGATAATGATGAGGGGGACAGGGAGAAGGAGGAGGAGAAAGAGGAGTAGTAGGAATGGAAGTGGAAAAAAGGCGTAGGAAGAGAGGCTAGAAAACGAAGAGGGATATAAAGGAGAAAGCTGAGGAGGAAATTAGGCAGAAGGGCTGATGAATGAGGACGAAGGGGAGAATGAGGAAAAAAACCTAAAGGGAAGAAGAAACGGAGAAGGAGGGAAGGTGATGGAGGAAGAGAAATGATGAAACAGGAGGAGATTTGAGGATGAAGTGAAGGAAGAAGAAAAATAGAAGAGAAACATAATTAACAACAAAAAAGGGATGTGTGAAAAGGCAAGATGGAAAAATACAGAAACGAATGAGATTGAACAAAGGGAGAGGAGATCGTGTTACTACTACTACTACTTTTTTTTTTTTTTTTTTTTTAATATGTGGCCTCCAGCCTCCCCCAATAGCCACACCTTCGCCACCATTTATTTACCTTAATATTAAATATCCTAGTACATAAGAAGCTATCCTATTTGTGTTAAATTAGTTGAGCCGCAGATCTATGCGGCATTCAGTGACTGTAGCCTCATAGTCAATATCTGCAACTGTTGTCGGCTTTGGGGCCTAAGCAGAGAGAGGACAGTCGACATCTCAACCAGGCTGAAACGTAACTTCTGGGCTGCTGCTTCCGTTCACATAACACCTCCGCGAGTTTGGCGTAGAAACATCTTGCACTTGGTCCCATTCCACCAGAAGTTGTGAACACCAGAGGAGTGAAGCTGTCCTGATCAACATTCAGAATTCTCCCCACATGCCCTGATTTGGTGTTCTTCTACTACTACTACTACTACTACTGCTGCTGCTGCTGCTACTACTACTACTATTACTTTTACTACTACTACCACTCCTACTAATACTACCACCACTACCGCTTCTACGACTACCACCCTAACACTACTTGAAGGGATTAGGATAGGTTAAGTGAGGGTTAGTTTAGGTTAGCGTGGTTAATCTGCAGTGAAATAAACTGGAATGTCAAATCTTAAAGTGAATTAAATTAAGATGTCAAATCTTCAAACGAATTAAGCCAGAGTGTTTAATCTTCAGGTGGAATAAGCTCTGTTGCCTAATCTGGTAAAATAAGCTGGAGTGTTTAATCTTTAGGTTAAATAAGCTAGGCTACTAAGGTGTCTAATCTCTAATTGAAATAAGCTGGAGTGTCAAATGTTCTTGTGAAATAAGCTGGTGTGTCTAATCTTCAGGTGAATTAAGCTGGAGTGTCTAAGCTTCAGGTGAAATAAGCTCGGGTATCTAATCTTTAATTGTATCTCATTACCCTACACTTGCGATTATAAAACTTTGGTGGTTCCAGTGAATGGTAATGGTTGGTGGTGGAAGCATACCCAGTTCTACCTGATGTTACAATGCATTAGTACGTTGCACTGCCTAAGGTACTCTGAGACATGTCACGCACTAGACGCCAAATATTAAGAATTAAGATAAACAACACTACATAATAAACAGACATACCATCAGAACCATAGCATGACTCATTAATGTCATTCTTCAAGTCCTTCCATTTATTATTGTTGTCCTTCGTGTCATCCTCCACTCCTATTTTTAACTGTCTAAGGATATGTCAACACACACAAGGATATCCGGTGAGTCCCGGATTTTACGTCTGTCTCACGCCCTCAACAGAGTGTTCACTAAACCCACGAAAAGGTTACCCCACTCTTGTTAATCTTTAAACTGTCGTTGTAATAAGAACTGATTAGGTATTAAAATGTTCAAAATTATCAGCCCGCTCCCCTGACGGGTAAGGAATATAAACACATTATGTCGACCAATGTTGCTTGGAAAACTTACTGCCGTCTATAATATCTTCTGGAAAAAACTATTTGATTGGAGCCAAGCAGGATGGCGTCAACTATGCATCCCCTTAGACACTAGTTAATGGCGCTTCACAAAAATTTCACGATACAATCACTTAATTATTCCTGAAGTTTCCCATTTTCAGCCTCAGCGTGTTTTAAAGACCTCAGTGGAAACAAGCTTTTAACGGCTTTCTCGGGCCATCCTTAGTTAAATCTTCCCACTTTTTGTCTTTTTTTTCTCATGCGAACACTGTTCGCGTGTGCTACGGTCGAGTGGATACATTATTCGCCTCCGGGCACTCTCAGTCCACCAAAGTTGGGAAAGTAAAAGCGGTCGAGTGCAGTGTCGGCTACGCTGCCTCCTTTAATGCCAAAGGCTTGGTATACTGTACAGTGTGCTGTATCCACACTGTCCCTCACGGGCAGCCATGCCTATAGGACCCATTTTCACTTTTTTCAACAATATAATCATGTATAACACGCCGAGTTTACTGAATATCTATCTATCTATCTATCTATCTATCGATTTGTCAATAGATCTACTGTGTTTATCTATCGACGTTTCTAGTGGTAAGAGTCTTCGTGCTTGTCTTGCTTGGTCCATTTGTTCCAGCAAGTCCCTCCCTCCCTCCCTCCCTCCCTTCGACTCCTCTAACACCCTCCTTCCTCCTTCCTTCCCTCTCACTGTGTGAAGCGAGGAAACGAAGGGGGAAGGGGTGAGAGGAGAGGGAGTGCGAACGGGTTTAGATGAGAGTGTAACAATGTCGTGAGTTACCTGCCACCTGAGAGTTCCCGCTAATTTCGAGTTAATAGTATGAAGGCCTTAGGCCTGTCTTCGACCAATTCGATAATAAAGACAGAGTAAAAGATATAAGAATAAATAAATAAATAAATAAATAAAATAATTAAAAAGACAATATAATAGTAATTTAGCACATAAAATATGTTACATTAAATTTGGTACATAAAATATGTTACAAGAAGGAATGGGTGGGGGTGAGAGGGGAAGGATCGAGAGAAAAGGGGGTAAAAGGAAGAGTGGGAAGGGGTGAGAGGGGAAGAAGTGAGAGTGTGAGAGGAGAAAGTGAAAAGGGAGGGCATGAGAGGAGAATAAGTGAAATATGGGGCCATTTTATCCTGAATAACACCCGGATCACGGCATGTAATCTCCCCTCTCCCTCTCACCCCCACTCTCTCCCAATTCGTCCTCAGTCTCTTCTCTCCCCTCATGTCCGTATCCCGGGAGACGCTGCTCGACCCTGTTCTCTCTCTCATCACTCCCGTCTTCTCACTCTGCCCTTACTCTTCGTGTCTCCCTTATGTCCTCTCTTACTTATCTTTCCTCTCTCTCTCTCTCTCTCTCCTCTGCCATCCCTATAAATTAACTATGAATACATAATAATAACACTATCTTGTTTGTCAATATACAACTTTTCTAACACACACACACACACACACACACACACACACACATCACAACCGTATCCCTTCCATATGTTATGACCTCGTACTGATCACTACAAGAACAGCCCCACCCCAATCATTGTAAATATCGTCTATAATACATAAAATACTTGTGTGTTTACCCCCTTGCTTCCTCTCCTTTTCGTATTACAACTACACTGAAAGGCCTTGTTCAATGAGCTTCTCCCCTTTGTATAATATATGTACCGCTTACGTCTTTTGTATAGTTTAGTTTCTTGAGTTTATGTTTTCAGTGAATCATTAATTTGTTATATGCACACATATCATTGCATAGTTATTAATAAACATACTACATATACCTATAAATATTTACATGCATATCTATATATAAAAACCCAAGTACAGTATATTACACGTATACATATACATATATACACACATATACATAACTGGTAAGCATTCTTACTCCTTAATATTGATTAAGTATAATATTTCTTAATATATGTTTCAAATGTTTTCTTATGTTCTTTATTAGTTTTTGTTTTCATATATTCTGGTAGGTTGCTCCACTCAATACATCCCGAACAGGAGGAGGGAGGGAGCAGGCGAGGGAAAGAGAAGGGCAGGAGGAGGTGCAGATCGGAAAGAGGGAAGGAATGAGGAAGAGGAAGGAATACAAGGGGAGATGAAGGGATGTATTAAACGAGAGAAGGGGGGAGATGAAGGTGGGAGGAAGGTGGGAGGAAGGTTTGGTCAGACAGTTGGTGGTCAGAAGGTCAGTCAATCAATACGTAAAGATAGCCCCTCCCTCCTCTCTCTCTCTCTCTCTCTCTCTCTCTCTCTCTCTCTCTCTCTCTCTCTCTCTCTCTCTCTCTCTCTCTCTCTCACCGACTTCTTCCCTCTCCCACTTGTACTTACTGCCTCCCCCTCCCCCCTGTCCTCTTTCCAATGTTACCCCTCTCCGGCCTCTCCCACTCTCCCCACCCCCTCTCATGCACCACACCCTCTCCTTTACCTCGCCCCACCCATCTCATGCACCACACCCCTCTTATGTACCATACCCTCTCCCTCTACCTCTACCTCTCCCCACCCCTCTCATGCACCCTACCCTTTCCTCCCACCCCCCCACCTTTCCTCTCTCACTCACCCTCACCTTTCCCCCACCTTACCTCTCTCACTCACCCTCACCTTTCCCCCACCTTACCTCTCTCACTCACCTTCACCTTTCCCCCACCTTACCTCTCTCACTCACCCTCACCTTTCCCCCACCTTCCCTCTCTCACTCACCCTCACCTTTCCCCCACCTTACCTCTCTCACTCACCCTCACCTTTCCCCCACCTTACCTCTCTCACTCACCTTCACCTTTCCCCCCACCTTCCCTCTCTCACTCACCCTCACCTTTCCCCCACCTTCCCTCTCTCACTCACCCTCACCTTTCCCCCACCTTCCCTCTCTCACTCACCTTCACCTTTCCCCCACCTTCCCTCTCTCACTCACCCTCACCTTTCCCCCACCTTCCCTCTCTCACTCACCCTCACCTTTCCCCCACCTCACCTCCGCTTCCTACACTTCACTGGGAGACTGTCAAGTATTTATCTGTGAAATTACACGGATTGAGGAAGAGCAGTGTACAGGGCCTCCACTTGTACTGTACTGTCTAATGACCTGGTTGTTATGACAATGGCACCAAAGTTCTGACACGGGTACCAAGGTTATGACAGCGGCACCTAAGTTATGACACCGGCGCCAAGGTTATGGCATGTGCACCAAGGTTATTGGCACGGGCACCAAGATTATGACGGGCACCTAAGTTATGACACGGGCACCAAAGTTATGACACCGGCGCCAAGGTATTGGCATGGGCACCAAAATTATGACACAGGCACCAAAGTTATGACACGGGTACCAAAGTTGTGACACGTTCACCAAGGTTATGACACCGACGCTAAGGTTATGACACGGGCACCAAGGTTGTGGAAAGAAAACCGTGTAAAGTGTCCAGTGTCACTTTATGGCCGCTTTGCACGTATTTACGTATCGCTGGAATAGTTAATACAACCAAGTTTTCCCTCTTGCTTCGATGTTCCTACCTTTATTCTCGTTTCATACACACAGTGCAGCCAAAGTCTAGCAATGTTACCAGAATAGTAGGTCTTAAGATAACCTTTCTAACGTTAACCTAACCTAACCTAACCCAACAAATTTTGCCTTAAGATTAACCATTCTAGCGTTAACCTAACCTAACCCAACAAATTTTGCCTTAAGATTAATCATTCTAGCGTTAACCTAACCCAACTTATTTTAACTAAAGATAAACCCTAACGTTAACCTAACTTAGTTTACCTTTAGATTAACCTAACTTAACCTAACCCCCAGGTAGCGTTGAGTTGTCATCAGGTGAAATAAGCTGGGGTGTTTAATCTTCACGTATTCCGTCCTTTATCCCCGCCACAGTTCCCAAATACATATACTGTACTAATCCTCCATCCTAAAGACCGTACACGCTGGGTTATTTGAGTCAGAATTATTCCTGGCGTCATCTCGAAAGACGTCCAAAAGAATTACGAAACACTGAAATAATACCAATAAGCTTCTTAGTGTAGATGTGCGTCATGAGTCTTTGTATAAGACACTGAACCAGCGACGGATTAAAAACGGCACGAGTACAGTAGAGCATTGTGTTGGGAGTGAGTCACGGTGGTCACTGCCTTTTATATATACTATGACGTGTATATATATATATATATATATATATATATTATATATATATATATATATATATTCAATTCTTGTAAATGTTAAAGACAAGAAATTGTTTACTATCCGGTTGGTTATTTTGTTTGTATGAATTTCTTTTATTGTTATTTGTTACTGGTATGTTGAAATGGTTAAATAATACAACTATTTATGATTACGTTTATCTGTAATAATAAAGGGGTGTGTAACTGTGTATGTCTGTCTGTCTGTTGCAGGCAAAGCCCTAAAACGGAAGCCGTTAGACCTGAAACATGGGTCCCAAAGTTGTTTGCCTTGGTATTACTGTTGACCACGGACTCACTTAGTCATTTACACGTTTATTCTCACTCACTCACTCACAAACAATACAGACAATTAAAATTTCCTCACCCTCCCAAGAGCCTCCTAGTAATAACAAGCAACAAATACCCGAGAGCAACATAAAACAGGCGTTATTATCTCTCAATCTGTGTCAGCACTTGTTCTTCAGCACTTGCATGGCGAGATAACCTATATACAGTATATATATATATATATATATATATATATATATATATATATATATATATATATATATATATATATATATATATATATATATATACCGTACAAATACTTCCCACTCTCAAATTATGTTAGTCGTTAGATTGTTAGATGCTACAAACACGTTCAGTTGATGTTGTACTGTCAGAGCTGTTAAGGCCTGTGATGGTAGAAACATTCCCTCGACAAATTATAACCCCCCAAACTTAGAAGCTTGGTTATACCTGCATACATATAAATAAGTACAGGTAGCACTCTAAGCCTGTCAGTGTTCCATGTTATTCAGTTATTACGAATATACTGATAAGAAGAGCAAATGTCTCTTATCGCTAACGTGTCCTACTTATATGCTTCTTTTATTGAATATTATTTTCCTGATTACTTGAAGATTAGTTCCCAACCTAACCCAACCTATCCACCCCCCCCCCCCCCCCCCCAGGAAGCATTAGGGTAGTTAATCTTCAGGTGAAATACGCTAAGGGCGAGTCTACAAGTGATCTGATTTCCCTTTATAATGCCATAATTCTCATTACAATATATTAATTTTTTTATTATTATTATCCTACATATTGCGCTTCTATTGTATTACATGTGGATATACAACTCACCTATCCTGGTTTGATCCCGGAGCGCTCCCAGTACCTCCAGCTGTAAATGGTTATGTAACGTCACAGTTGGGAGAGCAAAGGCGTTCGAGTGCAGTGCTGGTGTCACGGGAACTATGGTTATCGTGGAGAAATGTCTCGTGACGATTACGCTGACCTCTTTACGAAAGGCTTTAGAATACGTCTTTTGTATTCACCGTTTTTTTATATTAATCTTCTTTTATATGAAATGTTTCTTTTTTACAACTTAATTTTACAGTATACGTTATTTTGTGTTCTGTTTATATGTTTATTTTATTAGGAGGATGTTAACCCGGCTTCCTTGAAGGAGTCACACGCTGTGGTATCAAGCTGACCACGGTGTCATGCAAGAACAATCCTTGGAGTCACTATAGCCAAAACCACCAGTAACAGAGGACGGATCCTACGTAGGTTATCGGCCTCCTTCCCCGTCATGGCCACCACTGTAATTTTGTATTGTGGTGAATTATTATGTAGAAATGAAGTAAGAAAAGGTAGATACAATATAAGTTTATTTTAGATTATAAATATACACACTTATGTTTTTTTTTATAAATTTCTTTGGATTTCATGAATATTAGTCGCCCCAAGTTATTTTACCTTCAGATTAACCTGCTAACCTTACCTAACCCCCAGACAGCGTTAGGGTTTTTAATCATTGGGTGAAAAACAACAACTGGCGTACCTATTTTTCAAGTGATACTTTTCTTTTATAGGATTCATTACACGTTTTTATACGATTATTAACACTTTAGGTGTAATACGTTCCATTCATATTCTACATTTCTATAATAATATGCAACTTTATATAACTTTTTGTGATCTTATGTTTGGTTTACATTGTATATTTGTCTAAAGTTAATGGAGTTAATTTGTCTAAAGTTTCGTATAGGCAACATTCTTTGTTTGATGTACACAGCATATGTACACCACAAGTTGTCCACTTTACACGTGCGTGTGTGTTTGTGTGTGTGTGTGTGTGTGTGCACCCTGGAGTGTGAGTAAACTAGGTGTTGAGGCAAATATTTCACAGACCATCTGCCGCTCACGAACACATGTACTCAACGCTTACGTTACTCATTTCCCTCAGTGCGATTATCATAAACCACGTGTATGACAGCACGGTCCATATTGCCTCGTGTTCAAGGATTAGTTTGCCAAGTAATATACGTGCAGTCGATAATCTTGGTCCATAACTACACTACACAGCCCGTGTTGACACCAGCATGCTAATGAACTAACATATGTTTCATGGGTCTCGTAGCATCTTCTTGGTTGATAATCCCCCATTACGAGCACAGCAAGAGGTAAACAGATAACGCTATGGATATATTACAGGGATTAGGGCTAGGCTATCCTTTGTTCCTGTCAACATCACTCTATCAGTCAGAGTACCGTCCTCACATCTGAGGGTTGGCGACCACAGTCCTCCACTCTAAACGTTCTCGGGCTGATTTTACCAATTCTCCAAGATTTTGTATATGAGAGGGAGAAAGAGAAACCAGGTTGTTCTAACGTAGGTGAGGTAAACATAGCCCAGTAACCTTAAGACACAGCTGTGGTCATGTACTTACGGCTACACATGTGGGAATAACTGGTTGATGACTCACGAGCATCTGTGCTGGTCGTTACATAAAGCAAGTTATACTGTATATTCATCCCAGATTTTAAGATATGTGGAATATATATTATTCTAACTTCTGCTAAAGAATAATTACTTCTACCATCATTAATATTACAACCTCTGCCACCATTACTTCTGATATTATTACTATTATTATTATTATTATTATTATTATTATTACAATTGGCATTACCAGTAATAATGACAATTATATCTTCGTGTTCAGCTTCGCGCAGTCGTCATGATTACAACTGATGACGTCACCCAGAAGTCCTCGACCTACACTCAAAACCATCCCAAACTAAACTAACTTTCCAAAACGTACTAGAGCCGTCCATGTCGATCCCTTGGATAGTCCTAACTAATCACAGAACACCTAACATACAACCTAGAGTACTTCACACTGTACAGTAATAGGTGACCCAGCGACAGCACCTTTGGCCTCAAGCGCCAACCCCGTACACTAGTTAACAACAAATAACAAAATATCAGTTAGCGATATGAATTAGGGAGAGAAGGCGATACATGTTGGCAATTATCCATCATAGAGAGTGAGAGTGAGAGTGTTGAGGCGGGACCAGCAGCAGGAGGCCTGATCACTGTTTAACATCAAGGTTAAGGACATGTTATTCCGCTTTCATTTACCACGGCGCGGGAATCAGCAATAATAATAATAATAATAATAATATTAGTAATATTAATAATATTAATAATAATAATGGAATATTTCAAGGTGTTAATATGAAAGTTCTGTAATGCGCTTAAAGACCATAGTTGTTGAATTGCAGTAATAAATTATAACATCATTGGTTAGGAACTAATTCATGCATGTAGATGAACAAGAATATGCACAAACTCCAGTGCACACACAAACACACACACTCACACACACACACACACACACACACACACACACTCACACAGACACACCCACTCACCCACACAAACACACTCACCCACCCACGAGTGTAGGACAAAACCCCCCCAGGAAAAAAAACCCTCGGACAAAACCACCATGGACAAAACCACCATGGACAAAACCCCCCTTATTTAGAGTAACAAAAAATAGGACAAAAGCCCTCATTTTTTCTATTTTCAGACTGTAAGTCCATTTTAATAAATTTAAACAGGTGAAGAACACCATAACGACAGTTGCTTTGACCAACAGAGGCGGACCTGCACATATCGTTACAGACAACCCCCCCCCCCCCCCCCCAGGACAAATAATAATAAGAAATTTTTAAATCATAATTTTTTTAGTATTTATAGTTTATGAACACGTCTCTGACATGTAAAATATTAGATTTATTATATCATAAGACTAACCTAACCTAACCCTCTCTAAATAAGGGGGTTTTGTCCGGACCCCCCCACCCACACCCATACAAAAATATCCACATCCACATACAGGTACTACTTTGCTCTCACTCGGAATCGAGAATGACGATCATGCAGCTATGATAAAATTATATGAGTTATTAAGGATGTCACCTTCGGCAGGGTCGTTCACAGATGTTGCACATGTGGAGGGCTACATCTAGTGCGGGGGGGGGGGGGGCAGCGTCTTTCCGGCGTTGGCGCTTGCCTGCCTCGGTTTGCAGTCGGGCTAACTCGAAAGTATTGACACCTCGTGTGGTGCTCCTCCACGCGTTACGGTGCGGAATAATCATATCCTAGGTGAGGGGGTCGATTTGGCATTTTTTCAGGTTTGTCTTAAGACTATCCTTATACCTTTTCAGTTGACTGCTAGCGTTACGTTTACAATTCGTTAGGTGACAGCGAGAATACTGATCCAGTGGTGCAAGTGTTGCCACGACTGGGGAGAGGGAGAGTTGCAGTGGATTGCCGATAGCCCAGTTTGATGGGTTTCGCCGTAGTATGCTGTCTATCATACATTGCCTTTGTCTGCCGGTGTATTCGTTGGGTTCCCATGTTGGTCACCTCTTCTGCCTATACCGCCGTTGGGGTCTTGTCGGAGCTCTGTAAGCATGTCTGCCTGATGCGAGGCTCCACCGCAGATTCTTCGTTCGGGGTTTAATTCGTATACAAACATACACATCCATACAAAAACAAATTAGGGCCACATGCCATAGATTACACACACACACACAGACTGACGCTGTTAAGTCAAGTAAGTGAACATGAAATTTCGGTCAAGACCCATATGAATTTGAATACATCTGTGAAGATTTTGACATTAGACGGGTGTGTCTGAGATTCTGTGACGGTATTTTATTATTATTACTATTATTAAAGTACACCTTTGAAGAAGGCCAACAAGACACAGAACACTGTTAAGAGAAGAAAAATACGTACGGAAGTAAAAAGACAGTCTCAAAATTTTAGTATTTGTCCTAGCTTTACTACACTAGACTAATTCGTTCTCACACTTACAGTTAAACGAAATAATGACCCTTGAACGCTTGAGAATATGAGTTCAGGATAACTCGGAGTACAGTAGTTGTGTTGCGTAGGTTTATAGCTGGTTAGCTCTCTGCCACGTTAGGCAGGATTATCAGTTCTGTGATAATCTCTCTCTCTTTATCTAAGTAGCTGCTAGCTTTCTCCTTTACAGCATGTCAATTTCTTACCACTGATATACAGACTATTTAGAGATAAAGGGCGTGTTTACATAATGTCCAGCACGATGTATGATTGCCAAGGAAATACAAAAAAACATCTACTGACCCGTCGATAACAACATAGTGATTTATTAACCACGTATCGATATAAACAAAGAAATGTAGAATGTCCAAATTTACGTTGAAAAATTAAATAACAAAGACTAATAATTCACTTTAATTGGATATGAACTCGTTATAGTGAGTGAATCATCTAATTCTGTTCAATTTGATATATTACAGTTTTTTCTTTTAAAGTTGGAATAACAGTGCCGGATTTTATCGTTTCTGTGTGACTTTTTTCGTTCCATTATTTACACGTTTTTGACTGGACAGAATTAATCCTAGCTAGCTCTCAAAATTCCTTGTCCTTCACCATTGTTGTCAGTGTATGTATTTAATCCAGTGGTAATAAATAAAATTTTCTGATAATATGGGGATGACAATTGCAGAGAGAGAGAGAGAGAGAGAGAGAGAGAGAGAGAGTTTTGAAAATTTATATTACTCTTGGAAACTCATCGACAACGCTTAAATCCCACTTGTTGCCCAAACATTAGCCATAAAGACGTATCTCTCTTAATGTTTAATGGTTCATTGAGAAGTATATACAGGGTATACTAATCTCGAAGACGGGCTTAAAACTCCTTTAGTGTTTGAAACGAAATAATACTTTATAATAAACAAATCCCAAGGTAACTAGGCTATAGTAGTAACATGTTTTAAATTGTATATAATGTTATATTTCACGATAAGTATTTATAAGACTGTTTTGTATCCAAAGGCACCGTATATGACACTTAAAAACATAAGACTCCATAGTAAATCTACTCAAGAATTTTCGTGGAAATTTTTCAAAACTGCTGAAAATTTCGGGCCCACAGAGAAGAAAGGGGAAATGAGGAGCATGTACGGCTAGGAAAATAAGGGCTTAGACTAAAAATAAAGACTGTAACTTCAGGACGAAAAATAATTATCGGGATTACAGTGACATACATAAAATTAGGGCTTAATATGTATATAAATCGATGCTGTTGTTGAATTTCTCCTACTACAGGGAAATTCCTTCGTTGGTAACTGACAAGAGAGTTTCCACCGGCACATTTCACAGTCGTGGGAGACTTTGACTTTCCCACCAAGTTATTTTCCGAACTTGTGAGAGGAAGGGAAGCAAACTCCAGCTTCCCACAAGTCGAATCGTTTGTAATCTAGAGTTGTGGGAAAGTTAAAACAAACTATCTTGAGCCACAAGCCACCATAACCCAACCATTTCACTCAACGTTGGAGAGAATTGAGAAAACGTATCAAGTTATTGACACCAATGTTAGAGTACTGGTATATTACACTACACTAGACATTACAGTTACCTCAAGTTACAGTAGGTTATTAACTGATGTAAGACAGATTAAATTTAAGTGAATCAGGTTAGGTTACTGATGTTTGTGTAGGTTAGTTTAGGATTGATTGTGTTTGGTTATATTAGATTATCTTAAATAGGACAAGTTCTGTTAACCTGAGAATTGACCAAAGTAGAGAGTGACGAGCAGACGAACACGTACAGTAAAAAGACGCCAAGTGAGTGAGCGAGGTACGGGGTGTCACATTTAACAGGTGTGTTTAGTTGTGTATTCATTTATACTCGTGTTTGTGTGTGCGTGTGGTAATTTGTATTGGTGTGGGTGCGTGCGTTCATTTGTGAGTCTGTTTTTTAATTTGTATTTTTTCGACGAGTGTGTGTGTGTGTGTGTGTGTGTGTGTGTGTGTGTGTGTGTGTGTGTGCACGTTGGTGAATGTTGGTAGAGGAAGCATGTGTACAGTACATGGATGTATGGATCACCTGTACTAACTTCCACCAATTTCTTCAGGAGTGACACAGCGATGAGGGTGGAGAGGGCGTGGTCTTCCATACGTGGGCGTGGCTTACCTACCTACCTACCTACCTACCTAACCTCCAGACCCGGCTATCTCGGTAAGTGAACCAAGTCCTACCGGGTATTCCCATCACATAATCTCCCGCTAGACAAAACCTCACCACAAAAATAAATGAGACAAAATCCTCACAAAAATCCTCCCAGGTTTAGTTTGGCCAAGGCAAGGATAGCTTAAGTTACTCTAGGTTTGAGTTATGTCTGGTTTAGTTAGGTTAAGTTGGATTGAGTTAGGTTTGTTTTGGGCATTTACGTTGATTTGGAATGGTTTGGTTTAGTTAAGTTGCAAGACTAAGTTAATTTACGTTGTGATTTTGTTTAGGTTAGGTTGAATTATGTTATGTTGGTTGGTTAGTTTAAGTGAGGTTAGAGGAGGTAGGATAACATTAGTTATGGTTGATAAGATTGGTCTAGGGTGGGTTTAGTGCAGGTTTACCCTGTGATTATTATGAAGGGATATTGTTAGCGCTGACTGTGAATTAAATTCTAATACATTTGAAGGAAAAATATCTGTCGGTTTTCCCTGACAATCTTTGGCTACGGATATTACACTGTGATTTCTCCATAATGTGTGTCAGTTCTCCATAAGGTGTGTCAATGCTCCGTAATAAGGTAAGTCAGTTCTCCATAAGGTGTGTCAATGCTCCGTAATAAGGTAAGTCAGTTCTCCATAAGGTGTGTCAATGCTCCGTAATAAGGTAAGTCAGTTCTCCATAATAACGTGTGACTTTTTATAAGATGAGTCAGTTCTACTTTTGAAATTTTTTGACAATAATCTGTACCAGTTCTAGATGGTTATATACGGTATATTAGTTGTCATTGATGCCTTGTGTCATGGCCGTTGTTATAAACAAAAGTGCAGATATCAGACAGTCTGCATCTGGGAGGTGTCGGTGGCCCATATTCGTTGCCAACTTATTCATTTTAACAGGTAATAAGGATATAAACAACTCGATTACGAGGGTAATACGTTGGGCCCTAAAACTACTGAGAACACTGTGCTTACAAACAAAATAAGGCAAATATATTACTGGGGTTCATAAATATCTGGGACTGTTAGTAACAGGAAAAGCGATATTACCTTAGATATATATATATATATATATATATATATATATATATATATATATATATATATATATATATATATATACTATGTTGTACAGGTGAGACCTCGCTTGGATTATGCGGTGCAGGTTTGATCATCGTACCATATACAGTAATAGATACCTGTATTGATACCCTAGAAAGCATTCAGAAGAGGATGACAAAGTTAATCCCGGGCATTAGGAACCTTTCGTATAAAGACAGATTAAGAAAACTGAGTTCACATTCCCTTAAAAGGTGCATAGAGTGACGGGCGATATGATCTAAGTGTATAAAGGAAAGATGGAGTTAAATAATGGTGATATAATTAAGGTACTTACTGTAAACTATCAAATCACGAGCTAACACGCAGTAATGGTCTTAGATATGAAAAATTAGACTTAGGCAGGAATTGTGTATACTGTAGAATGGGAATTGATATGCGGATGAGTAGAATAGGTTACCAAAAACCATCTCGAAATAGCTGGTAATTTTCAAATGTAGACTGAACACATATGAGTTATATTGGTTGGGTGTAAACAGGGCTGCCTTGTATGAGCTAATAAGCCTACTGTAGTTTCCTTCATCCTTCTGTTCTTTGATAGCCACAATCGATGTTAAACTGTCTGGGCGGTCGTTAGAAAATCGGTACAATATTCACTATCTTCCAAGCTTCTTGTGATTCACGTGATGCAGCAAAAGTAATATTGGTTATCACAATCTGGGTACTACCGAATAACAGTCGTAAGTATTTCATCGGGCTATTCTTACTTTCTATAACACAACCATTGTACGCGATGCTCATATATTAAAAGGCTACTCTCAAGTTATATTGTGTGCCCTTAATATTTTGTTTTCAGGCTCTGCCATTGGAGAGACATTGTACATATAACAAGGAGGCTCTACCCCTGCCTTTGGAAATGATATAGAATGCTTACGTCACTCACACTCATTCTAAAACACCTACTCAAGAGGTCATAATTATTCATAAATGAATAATGAGCATATCGAAGCGAATTTTCTGGGTGTGAGTCGCCAGCCAACAACCATGTCAGCAGATAGTGAGGGTTTTGATTGTGTGTGTGTGTGTGTGTGTGTGTGTGTGTGTCCTGGGAAAATATGAAGCTAACTCGTGTCCAAATAACTTATAATGACGATGTATAGTAAGCTGCCCTAAGTTTTTGAAACTTGCTAATTGAAGCACCTAACTTAAAAAGCGACAATTCTAACTAAAGAACTAAAGGAAATCTTTGATGAGATGACTGAGGCTAGAAAATAAAGATACGTTTGACGTAATAGATAAATCAACGTTCCTCCTGCGAATTTACTTGTATAAGCCCTTGAAGTAAAAACACCAGGACAGAGCAGACGACCAGGAAGACAGAGCTCTCGACGATGCAGGAACGTGATAGCTAACCTTGACCAAGTCACATAAACATCTTTACCTCCGCATCATCTTGGTCAATATTTGCTTCGACAGGCATGTTACCATGCATTTTCTGAAATTGAATTATTGATTTATTTAAAGATTAGTGTCTGTGAAATGGTTCGGCGTAAATGTGTCCACGCAGTATAATATGTACACTACGTCATGGAGATCGAGCCAGAGTCCGTACTCATGTTTGACTGAGATGTGCGAAGGTGTTTCACCTAGTATACCGAATGCATAATTATTCACCATATTTTTCATCACTGGATGATATGTCTGTGTGGCGTATAATTTCCCAATACCACATAAAACAACTGGCATATAAGTGTTAACAGGTATCATACATTGTCTGTAAATATTAAATGTTTAGAACAGAAGATTAAAGGGGTGTACACTGTTGTCCTTCCCAGTAGCCAATCACACGACAGAGAACTGCCACGTGCACACACACGCCCCCTCGCGGCGCCTCCCTCCCAGATTACTTGTATACCACACGCCCTTTCTACCCCCCCTCCCTCTTCCCTCTCGTGTAACTCTCCTCCCTCACCAGCAATAACTGGCTTACTGTACTTTGTGATGAGAGAAGCCACTCTTCTCATTTTCAAATTTATATGGAACAATTTTATATATGTGATTGGTAAATTACATCTGAAATAAAATTGCCAACATAATGTGTCTGAAAAATACCAATTATTGCACAAATTACAACCAGAAAGACTACGGTATCAGTGGTGCACAGGAGCGAGCTGACCTCACATTTGTAATTGTGGGTTTATCTTGGTCAAATTATTTTGCTGTTTACCATTGTTTGTATACCCGCACTGTCTTAGGTACACTGGAAATTTTATACGTGAATGGTTATATATACTGAACTCTATACCTACTGCGTCTATATTCTACATGTCGATTTTATTGAATAAATGTCTATCTAACAAACATCGCAGGTTTTATCCAGGTACTACTGTTTCCACCCGTACCAACACTGGACAATGAAGTTCGTGGTAACAAAGTAACAAATAACAAACCGACCGCTCGACGGCTAACAGGCTGTGGTGGAAATAAAAATAACATAGGAAGCAGTTGTTGGACGTGGAGAGGCTCGCGGCAGCCCTGGCAGCCCCAATACACAATTAATGAAGTTAAAACACTAGAAAATTGCTGAGAGGTTAAATCTTCTTTCCACTGATTTTATAAATGTAACATCCTTTTTTCACACTTGAGGAAATACTTGAGACTATCTTATATTACAACCTTTTAACAGTGGGAAAGATAAATAAAGTACACCACAAGTTGTGTTTATACTGTACTTCGGCTTCCACCACCGATTCAGGCAGGGAATTCCAGTAGCGGCCAGTTCTCTGAAAAAAAAAAAAATGCTGTTGCCATTTATTGCACGAAGACTTGAACTTCTAAACTGAATGTTCGCTATAGTTCCACCGTGAATCGCTGGCTGAAAGAAATCTTCTACCTCTAATTTTTTTTAATGTGTGCCAATATTCTGCACTACTTTTCAATAGTAGTACATCAGTTTTCTTCCTTCCGTAAGATACGCATGGTAGTTCAAGCTGTCTTATTCTTTCTGTTTAAGTGCACTCACTTATTTCAGCAATAAGTTTGGTCTTCCGATGTTGCAGTTTCTCCAGAGCATCCACATGTAAACAAGATAGGAATTTATTAAACAAGCTGACTGAACTGGGGATAGGCTGGTCTTTTAGTCAAATGAAGTTTATACCACGAAAGAACGTCAAGGACAGAAAAAAAATGTGATTTAAATTTAGTCACATTCTTGGAGAGTGTCTGTCTGTTGCAACAAAAATACGAATGAGTAGAATGAAAATTAGGAGCAACTTTTATTTTGTTTAAAACTACTGTACCAAATAAATGAAAGTCGGCTTAGGTTATTTTAAACAGCAGTATGGTGTATTGATATGAAAGGATATAATATAAAGAATGTCCCTCTTACACCTACTCGTGAAATGGTTCTTACAGAAAAGCTTCCCTTAGTAAAAATATATTTAATAATGTACACAATAGCTTAAGAGATTAATAACGTAAGAACGACTATATCTTGACACTACATGAGGAATATATGTCATATTTACAATGGAAAATTGAAGTCTTTGATAACACCTTACTATATATAAAAATAACATGGTTTAAGAACAAAGGATGACGCAGTGGAAGGCGAACAAAGACAGCCACGGTCCACGGTAGCTACCTGAAGAATGACTGCCATGTCCACCCGACGGAAATAGGCTCCTTCCCGTTTTGTCCACTGTGATCGTTCTGTCAGTATTTATAAGGAGGTATCAGTGACTTACTTCCATGCTTTGTTCTCTCTACTGGACGCAGCCTAAATTCATTTTAAAGGGACGACAGTGAAAATTACCTTAGGGAGAAATCTCGTATAAAAGATGAGAAACATTTTGGGGTTGGCACGAGTGGATCTCCGCCAAGCTGTTGGTTGCTGCCAAATTGTAAACACCAGTATTGTGAGGTGTTTTCTTCCTCGTGTGTTGTATGACAAATTATCTAGATCTGGTTCTATCAAGCCATTTTCAAACTGCAACTCACCAATTCACTTTTGGCTGCTGTTGTAGGATTAGTTGAACTCCTCATCGACCGTGATTTTAAGTGCCAATACTTACGATTAGATATCACATTTCCTGGTTATACAGACCTCTTCCAGTGTTTCAGTATGACTGTTTTTTCCGCGTTGGCTCTTTACATTTTCCCGTCTATACGTCTGTAGTTCGTGCTATTTTAAACAATAAAAACACCATCCTTCAAATGTTAAAAACGAAAAGATGGGAGGAGGAATTAGATGATTAGGGAAACATGGTGAACAAAGGGGCAATTGTGTGTGACTGTGTGTACTGTATGTGTGGGGTGGGGTTACTCTGTGTGTGTGTGTGTGTGTGTAACTGGGAAATAACACTGCTTTTCCCTCTCCCAACCCAAATTACCTCCTGCACACTTTCATGGCTGTGGGAAAACTTGGTGTTATCACATAGCAACAACCAAGGCACTCTTATTTTTTGTGTCTATGTTTATCTCTTTATGACCGTCTAGATGTTGCTCAATAGCGCCGTATGTTTCAGTTCCTTTCCTTCTATTTTTGTGTTTACAAACTTACATACACTCGACAAGGAAACTGATGTTACTTAATTAGTTTGCCACATGTTATGAAGACAATTGTTCTTAGTTCTTGACAATTCCAATCTTCACGTTCTCTGTACACCAAAAAAAAAAAAAATAACCCCTGGTGGGACTCGAACCCACAATCCTTGGCTTAGGAGGCCAATGCCTTATCCATTGGGCCACAGGGGCTTGTACTAGAGAGTGGTGAACTTTAGTATTATCTATTCACTAAAAGCCAAGGAATATTGAGTACAAACTACGACTACTACTACTTTGCTGTCACTTGGAACCAAGTATGACGATCATCCAGCAATGATACAATGATATGAGCTATTAAGGAAGTCACCTTCGTTGGTGAGCTCTGAGCTGACTCAAGAGGTCGATACGGGACCAGCATGGTCGACCACAGATGTTGCACGTGTGGAGGGCTACAACTAGTGCGGGAGGGGCGGCGGCAGCGTCCTTCCGGCGCTGGGGCTTGTCTGCCTTGGTAAAAAGTCGGGCTGACTGGAAAGTATTGACACTTTCTCGTGTGGTGCTCCTCCAAGCGTTACGGTGTGGAGTGATTGTTTCCCAGGTGAGGGGGTCGATTTGGCACTTTTTCAGATTTGTCTTAAGTCTATCCATATACCTTTTCAGTTGCCCACCAGCTTTGCGTTTACTATTCGTTAGGTGACTGTAAAGTAGATTGCTTTGGCAGTCTACTGTCGTCCATGCGGGTAACATGGCCAGTCCAACGTAGTTGTTATTGGACAACGGTAGCCTTGATGCTCCTACAATTGGTGTCAGCAAGAATTCTGGCATTTGTGAACCAGGGGCAGGCTGAAAGAGAATCTGAGTCTTACATTCATTCACCTCAAGGCCGAAGTGTGCATACGCATCTGTGTAGGTGTTCAGTTCTCCTGTAGGTCGCGTTCAGTGTGAGCAAGAAGGGTGAGGTCGTCTGCATACTGAAGTTCAGTAATGGAAGCTGCCGATACCTTTGTTCCTCCCTGGATTCGTCTTATGTTGAAAAGACCGTTCATCCATTACTGGATGTCCACCCAGTCGGCTAAATTGGCACTGGCATGAGTAAGGAAGACAGCCAATAAAATGGAAAAGAGAGTTGGTGCCAATACGCATACTTGTTTTACCCCTGTTTGGATGGGAAGAACTGAGACTGGGTGCCACTGTACAGGACATTGCCGTTCATGCCATCCTGGAGCTGCCTCACAAAGGCGATGAATTTTGGTGGGCAGCCAAAGCGGCTGAGGGTCCGCCAGAGGGTTTTCCTGTTAACAGAGTCGAAGGCTTTGGGTAAGGTCGATGAAGTCCGCCTCAGGAAGAAGGCTGGTTAGGAGGACTCTGGCGATAATCTAGCTACGAATAGCAGCGAGATCCCGCAGTTGTTGCCACAGTCTGACCGGTCTCCCATGTTCTTATAAATATTGATGGGGGATTTCCTCCTTTTCTCATATATTGTCCAGGAGAGAGTGGAGACGGCTGGTAAGCAGAAGTCTACCTGTTTTATACACCTTGGCTGGGATTCCATCAGACCCTGAGGCTTTTTTATTTGTCATCTGTTTGATGGCAGTAGTTACCTCATCCAAGGATGGAGGATAGCTCTGGGTGCTATCCATATCGGTGTTTCTGTTGAGCAGCGAATGGTAGTGTTATTTCCAGTGCTGAAGGATGTCTTCTTCATCTTTATCTAGGGAGTTACCATTGGATGAGTGGAGGGGGATACTCCATGAGTGATTGGTCCATAAAATGTTTAGTGGAATTGAAAAATGTGCCCAATTTGTGTTGCTCTGCAAGTTCTTGCATTTCACATGCTTTATCTTTCAACCAGTTGCTCTTCAGATTACGAAGTTCGCGCTGGGCAGCCGATTTCTTTTTGTGGAAGGTATTAGCTTTTATCCGAGACTGAGGGTTGTTGTATCAGTCAGTTAAAGCAGCACGTTTATCTTTGACGAATACCTTGATTTCAGGCTCATTTTCATCAAACCAGTCCTAATGTATTTTTTCAATCTGGCCGAGGTTCTTTCTGCAGGTTTTTGTCATGACATTGTCGATAATAACCCCATTCGGCACTGGGATTTGGTTTGTTTGT
This sequence comes from Homarus gammarus, assembly GCA_958450375.1. Taxonomy (NCBI): domain Eukaryota; kingdom Metazoa; phylum Arthropoda; class Malacostraca; order Decapoda; family Nephropidae; genus Homarus; species Homarus gammarus. Next base: position 686,922 of record CAUDMG010001871.1, read on the forward strand.
TGTCACGTTGTTTATAAGCCAATGTTCAAGCTGCTCTCTGAAAGCATGTGCAACCACTGAATCCTCCAGACGCTTAGTGTTAAAACCTCTTCTGGAGGTTTGTTGCCTTCGCCGTTTGGGGGCAACGTGAAGTGAGAGTTTGACTGTCACGAGCTGATGATCAGGATGACAGTGGTCTGAGCCACGCATGGCTCGAGTGATGAGGACATCTCGGCGATCTCTTTTTCTCTGACAATGATGTAGTCAATGGGATACCAGTGTTTCGATCGTGGGGGCTGCCACGAACCCTGGAACTTTTCGGCCTGCCTAAACAAGGTATTGGTGATAGTGAAGTTGTGTGCAGCACACTTGCTGAGGAGAAGTAGGCCGTTGGGTTTACACTTGCCTACTCCGTTTCTCCCTATGATTCCTGCTATATATCAGCACATCTTCCAACTCTGGCGTTGAAGTTGCCTAAGAGCACAAGCTTATCTTTTCTGGGGATAGAGGTTAGCATTCTGTCAAGGTTGGCATAAAAGGCCTCCTTAATGTCATCCTCTGCTTTCAGAGTTGGGGGCATATGGACTGACGAAGAAGGCATGACATGAGTGATTCAGTGGGACCCCGAGCGTCATAAGGCACCCGTTGATCCCAACGGGTATTTCAGTTAGCCTATGTAAGATGGATTGGCGAATGGCAAAGCCAATTCCATAAAAGCGGTTTCCCTCCGCAGCAGGCTTACCCTTCCAAAAGAAGGTATAGCCAGACCCCCGTTCTGTGAATCGACCCTCGTCTGAGAGCTGGGACTCGTTAATGGCTGCTATGTCGATGCTATACCTAGACAGTTCTTTTGCCACAAGGGCGGTTCTTTCAGGATGCTAATTTTTGTCAGTATCCAGAAGGGTCCTGACATTCCATGCAGCAATCATAAGAGATTGTATAGTTTGTTTTTGCTTTGATCTGTGATTATGATTGTTTTTTCGACCGCATAAGGATGACCTTACTGAGTGCGGTTAACCAGTCAGGTTGGTTCTTTGTGCAGACTATGTTTAGGGGACCCTTTCTAGCCCCCTACCCATGTGAAGTGAGTGGAGTGGCTCCTCGAAAAGGCCGCTCAGTCACACAGACAGGACCAGATTATACTGCTGCCTAGATTCCAGTGCATACACGACCATCTTATCTATACCGCCCCTGCACTGAGTTGTGACTAGAGACTCTGCCTGTCCCCCGTCGCCACTCGTCCGTCGCCATAGAACTTTTGGGGGTATAGGGATTTTGATGATGATGAGAAGTATGATGAGCTAGATGATGGTTGGGCTTGAGTTGATTTATATGGTGTGGCAGGAGCTCATGCTGCAACCATGCAACTTGGCTCTCCCTTTTCTTGATCCAGGGGTGCAAGTGTTGCAACGACTGGGGAGAGGGAAAGTTGCAATGGACTGCCGATAGCCCAGTTTGTTGGGCTTCACCTTAGTAGCCTGTCCATCTTGCATTGCCTCCAACCACCGGTGTAGTCGTTGGGTTCCCATGTTGGTCGCCTCTTCCGCTTATACCGCCGTTGGGGTCTTACTGGAGCTCTGTAAGCATCTCTTCCTGTTGCGGGGCTCCACCGGAGAGTTTTCATTTGCAGTTTACTCCCGTAGCCTTATACCTACCAAGGTTAATCCGCAAGGCAGCAGGGCAGTGGTTGGTAGGCGCCAAGACATGTTCACATGCCAGTGGGCCTATGCTCTGTCCCTCTGGGGTCCACATCTGCTTTGAGAACCCCTGCTGGACTAGCCTGGGCCCACGAGGCACCCAGTTAACATTTGTTGCCACGAGGAGGCACAGCAGGAGTCTTGATGGTGAAGAGGCTGTGTACTGGCAGGGGAAGGCTTACGCAAGTTCCTTCCTTGTTCGCCACGAGGGCTAGCCAGCGGCGGTAGCTCAAAGCGAAAGGAAGCAAGCAGTGCTTGTACCTTAACACTAACATAATGATGCCACACTAGAAGCATTACACCACCCTGTGTGCACACACATACACGGTTGCTTTCCTTCTATTTTTATGTTTACAAACTTACATATACTCGCCAAGGAAACTAATGTTACTTTATTAGTTTGCCACATGTTATGAAGATAATTGTTCTTAGTTCTTGATAATTCCAATCGTCAGCGAAACCTGAGAAAAGATTTTTTTATTCTCTGGCCATTATCAGGCATTGGACATCTTCATAACAACATTTTCACTCGCGTTCTCTGTACACCAAAAGGAACCCCTGGTGGGACTCGAACCCACAATCCTTGGCTTAGGAGGCCAATGCCTTATCCATTGGGCCACAGGGGCTTGTATAACTAAGCAATGAACTGAGTATTATCTATTCACTAAAATCCCGGGAACATTGAGTACAAACAGTATATGAGACTCTTACCAGAGGGTAAGAAGTCTGGTGTGAGAGGACTAGTGGTCAGGAAATTAGGTAAAGTGTTGTGTCCGGTGATGGTACGGCGAGGCATGTTTATGACTGGTAAAATCAAGCATGGAGGCAGGGGAGGCCCATGCCCAGGTAGCGATGGTGCGGGAGTCACAACGTGGACATGCGTGTTTATTCTCATACATCTTGAACACTCGAGTACACGCATAAACCAAAACTCAAACGCACACACAGTCAAATACACATGCACAAAAAGTAAAAAACACTTGGAAATATACATGTTTACAACCCGTTTCTCCTTGCACAAACACAAACAAGACACCAACGCACAACAGCAAACGTGCACACACACACACACACACACACATCAGTATATATTTCTTCCCTAGTGAAGGATATAAATGTCGTAATTTAGAGGGAATGAAGTAATTTTCATGAAGTCATTTTCACCTTTAGAAATAACTCTCACAGTTGACGGTTGAAAACCTTAGTCGAACACATCTTGGTGAGGAAGGAGGTGAGAGGCAGAGGAAGTAAGGGGGAGGGAAAGACAAAGATAGCCCTTGGGGAGGGATGGAAGGAGAGAGGTATAAATAATTTACATTGGTAATAGCTCGGCCTTTTGATGCAAGTTATATTCACCCAGATACTGCCTTGCTAGCGGAGTGGGAATGTGTTCTTTCCTTACAGGATAAACTACAATGTATACAGAGAGAGAGAGAGAGAGAGAGAGAGCGCTAGCGTTGACACAATGGCAGGGATAACTCCTTAAATACGATAATTTAACTCTTTTGAGGACGATAACTAAACCCCATAAGTAAGATAACTTAATATCACGAGTAAGGTGACTTAATTTCCTGAGTGTGGTGATTTATGGGGTTAGCATTGTACTCAAGGGATTATAAACGTCTTAATCAATAAGCTAACTCAAGAGTGATAACATGTGATGACATTGTACTCAAGATATTAAAAGAACTTTTCGGACATTCTAGTCACTGGTAAATTGTGAGGTACATTGTGAGGAATAATTACTCAAGTTTTCTGAAGTAAAACATTCATAATAGCAATTTTATTAAATATAATCCTTCCAATTTATTAAAATTACAACTTAGATTAATATCAGCAAATCCAGTATTGGCAAGAAGGTGAAAAACTGATCATATGATCATATGACACTAAAATGATGTCACTATGTGCTTTGTACGCGAAGATATTAATTATTTACCATAAATATTCCGCTGAAAAATCTGCCATGCCGGTGCGTGTTTTCTTCTACCCTTTGTTTGTTTTACTACAACAACCGAGCTGTGCGGTCAGAGTGAACTCTCATGTCAACCCAAAATTTAAAATTGCACCATGACGCTTCAAGAAAGTTGCCATTGGTACCAGATATCAAGATAAGTTCTTTCTGTTTAATTTGCCGGGGATTGGAAGTTAGGTAAGGTTTGATAGATTTCTTAGGTTTGGTCAGGTTCTATTAGGTTCTGTGCATTGTCGTATCGTTTTTATTATTTACTATCATTCAAAGAATATATGTGAAAAAAATGAACGTAATCAAACAACTGGTTTTAGTTGTCTGCTCCACCTTTACCTTGTATTTATTGTTTATATTGAACTTCATACTTACACCATAAATTTACTTCAAAAGCCCAGTTATTTTAAGAATGGTTTGTAATATGTTTTTCAGGTGAAATAATAAACTGCTTCTGTAAACCGTATTTGTTTGCTACATGTCACACATTTGATAAGTTAAACAGTTTCTTGTTAACCAATAACACATCTTATTCTATGATTACTTGATACAGCACGGAGCTTTCACCTGGGGGTGGAGTCTTGCCCTTTGAGTTGATAAAACTTCAGCATATTCGTTCCTATTGAAAATTTTTTACCACAAACACAAGCATTGTGAACATTATCCTATTATCTCAAGTTTGTGTAAGTTCAAACACGTTTATGTTATAATGCGCTAGGTTAAGTTAGGATAGGATTAAGTGAGAGCTTAAGCGCACTTAAATTATAATAAATTACGTTACGTTAATTAAAGGAAGAATAACACCTTGAAAATTAGACAGCAATTTCTATTTCAGTGTTTAGTGGAATCGTTTGTCAAACAAACATTTGTTCTTTTCGCCGAATACAGCTCTTGACACACCTCGCTCCTCCCAGCCAGTGGTTAGTGCCCCTGACCCACTGATCAGGACTGAATTATTTTGGTTTGTGAGTTGTAGTATGTATATTCGTGAAATGTGTGTGTGTGTGTGTATGTGTGTGTGTGACATCGCATGCTAACAGTAAATAATTACGTTTAACAAATAATAAAAAATGAGTGAATTAATATTATTCACAATAAGAACAAAAGTGTGGTAGTCTGTACTAGTCTGGGCCTTCACCCTGAGATGATGTCTCGGGCGAAGATGTTACTTAAATAGTCAAGACAACCAGTGGCTCAGCGTATGATGACACATTAGCGGGTCGGCTGAAAGTAAACTGTTTGTGACACCTCTATGTTAAAATAATGTAAGTAATTAGGTCATGGAATGTTTATGCAAGGCTCTACGCACCATTAGCTGGACGCTAGGGCTCCCAACTTCAGAGTGACCCTTTGCAAAATTGTTAAGAGTTCAGGCAATAATCGTTAGGTCACAGCTGTTGATGATAAGGGGTAAATAGACCCAGTTGTCATATTTCGGTCTGAAAATGCGAAGTAAGGAAAAGTTGGCTTTATATAAGTATCCAATCCTGCTGCTGTAACGGATAAGCAAACTTGATTTCCTCCAACAGTGGAGTTTGAAGGGGCAGTAGGGTCGGGGGACCGCTCTTCAAGACCTACCACACTGGTCGATATAACATCCGTCCTGTGTGAAGATTTAGAATTAAGTTAGCAATTTTTATGACAAACCTTGAGAGTAACCTTTTAGTATAATCCTATAAACGTGTCTTAGTATACTATACACACGTTCTAGTATAACTATATACAGTACAGGTATCCTAGCACAATAATTTATACACATGCCCCTAGTATACTCCTATGTACACGTGTCCTTATTAATTCTAAATATCGGTACACGTTTGCCAGTAATATATATATACAGTATATATATATATGCAAGAAAATCACTGTGTGCCATTTAAAGATTAGTAGGGTCATTACCTGACCATTGTGGACCTGGTCTCACCCTCCTCTGTATATATTCATCTTGTTCTGCATTACTCTATCTAGTCTGTACTCACCCCTGAAGATGTGAATTACACGAAAGCGCTTGGGAACTTCGTGTTTTCTTCTTTCCTGGTGGTTATCAGCATATATATATATATATATATATATATATATATATATATATATATATATATATATATATATATATATATATATATATATATATATATATATATATATATATATACACACACATCTCCCCGGTGACCTTTTTCCCTCAGCATCACCCTGATATAAGTGGTACATGTACGTGCGATCCACCAGACAACGGGGCGGCGCCAAACAGCTTCGCACGGGCACACCGCGTGGATGGCTCCCGCCAGCTGTCACCCACGACCTGGCACCTTGGGGTCTAGCGCTCAGTCTCACACTAAAAACACCAGGGAGGTCTGGGACCAACGCCAGGCATACTGTCATTAACACTAAGCTTTACCTGCCTTGTAATTCACCAGTGTTACAATATGACTTTTTCCCGCTAAAGGACACTAGCTACAAACAACAAACTACCCACCACTCATTCGATCGAGTCTGAACTACTGTACTGAAAAAATCATCCTCATCGTCACTCATATAGCACTAACATGTTGAGATATTTTACCAAGTATTTAGGGGTTTTGCTTTTCTATCTCTAGTAATATTTCTCATTAAAGTGAAACAGGTGCATAAAAGTCTCACAAGAAATTAAGATGCATTCGCAAATATTCGTTATCCATACACAGTACAGTACTTGTACCAGCAAGTAGCGAAGGCTGAGGTACAATCACTAATAGTGAAGCGGCCCACTTTTTGGCTTGTACTCAAACAGCTTGATTTGCACCTGGAAGGAGGTAATGTCAACAAGTTCAAATGGGACAGGTGGCCTCTGTGGTATACTGTACATAAAAGGAGCTGCAGCAGCTTAATGTAAACTTGTAGAGGAATAAGAGTTGGCCAAGGAGTCCCGTGCTGAAAGATGCGACAGATAAAAAAGGATCCAATCAGTTTTCAACAATTCATTTTGTAGGAGGCAGTTGTTGCGAAATGGTGTCAGGTGTGGCTAATGAACAGTTGCAATTTTCGTTGACGTAGTAATAAGAAAACCTAAGTTTTTATTTCTAAAAGAAATACCAACAAATTGATTACGGTGTAGAAATTATAACTGCACAACAACTTTGGGAAACCAGAATCTTATAATGTGGTCAAATTATCCCAAGATGGACCAGTTGATAATTATAATCATACCTGCAACAGAGGTAAAATTATCAGCTACCACCTAAGGGCAAAGTTGGACAACGTTGAATCGGAGGTAAAAGTGATCTGTTGTGAGGACAAACTACACGAAGGCCAAGTGACCTTATACTTTATGACCTGTGTCCCTGAGGACCAACCTCCTACAGGTCCCCAGCCGTTACCAACACCTCTTCCCTCACTGACCAGATATCCCTCCTCCTAGTCACTGGCCTGGCACTTGACATTATTAGGGACCTGCCACGCTTTGCTATAAACAGATGAAATGTACCGGGAATTCCCCCCCCCCCCCCACACACACTCATCATTCTGTCACTTTATGAAACTTGCTGACAAAACCGATGACCCTTCAGGCTTCCACGCCCTTAATGCATGAGTCATAAAGGCAAGCATGAACTCCGCATGCTTCTCAGTTGGGCACTGTAAACGCTTCTGCGCTTCACCTTGCACAGGATGTAAGAGGATGCCCAATAAACTAGCCCCCTCCGGGGCAATCTGTAAATCTTGTAGTGGCTTTGTTTACAGGGCAGTCACAACAATAAGGTCATTAAGTACTTTACTCTAAGATAGCGTTACACTAAGCCTCAACGATTAAAAATTTATAATATAATCTGATGGAATCCCACTAACCTGAAAGATGTCTGATTATGCAAATGTAAAATTTGGCGAGCCTTTTGTGTTTATAAACTAGACTTGCAGAGCTACAATACCATGTTTTCATTATTTTATATTACTTGCCTTATTTTCTCAGCATATAACGTATATACTTAGCTAGCCTAATAAGGTTACTTAACACTATTGTAAAGGCCTGGCCCTTGGGATATAAACCCCTTGCCAGCCTAATCAGGATCTTATAAAAGGTAAGTCAAGAACCATGGGTTTCCAAGGGGTAACAAACAACCGTTAGAGATTGACATCTCTTTATTACGAAAATAATCACAATAATTTATCTCTGACACCACTCACACAAATATTGAATAAACAGCACTGGAGTCAAACAATTACTTGAAACAAACAATCAATACAACAAAGTACAGGTATTTCCTATGGCTGCAGATGAATCTTCTTTCTAACCAGCACTGTGGAATGTTCTGGTGATCCGCCCTCAGGGGGAAGGTCCAGGGCAGCTTCCTCACTTGGCGCAGGTGGGAGATGTCTTGCCACACAGGAGAGACGCCAGGGAACAGACGGTGGATAGGGCATGGAGGAAGTGGCGATCTGGTGGCAGTCGCGGCAGTAGCTGGAGTAGGTGACCCGAGTTGACAGCCGAATAGTGAAGGACTGGGGAATCAACCCATGAGCCCCAGGAACCTCAGATGAGTACACAACCAGAGTTGGAATCGAACAGCTAGGTGAAGTAACAGCTGTGGTGACGGCTGGATCATATCTGGCGTGCCATGAGGCAGCAGGCACTTTCTCACCTCCGTCTCCCCTCACCCTCCCCCCCCCCCCCTAGTGGGGCCGAGAACAAGCAAAGGAGCGGCGGACAACCTACCCTCTCGTTGCAGCCCTGACAACTATACGTAACGTGATTATGCCCAACAAAGTATCAAAATTCGTATACTGTGCTAGATGATAGGCTAGGACTCAGATAAATGACCCTCTGATGACATCCAATAGTTACACCTGGGGCCAAACATGTGGATTTATGGGGGAGTTCTTTTACATTTTACTCCTGGAGAGAATGATTAACGGAGACTATGATACTGGCGGCGTCTTCTGTATGGTTACAAGGCACGGTGAGGGCCAAGCTCACTGTTGCTTGGACCAGAAATAGCTAGGGCTATGAACCTAGCTATCAATCATGGTGGAGTGATGCAATTATCCTGTTTGTTCTTTGCGTCAGTTCGCTGTCGTCTTCATATACATAAATAACACTGACGTCCTTAGCTTAAACTTCATCCATGGATACTTTAAACAAGAACTTATTGCCAAGCAATTCTTTAATAAACTTTCGGTCAAACTTCTTTTATTGCAGATAAATGGCATATTTTGTGCTTATTGTATATAAATTGCTTAAGCAGCTCTTCTTGAAGTGTATTTAAATGACATAGTTAGTAAAAATAGCGAATTAAAACGAAATGTCCTGTTAACCCTTTGTAGGGCAGTGTCACACAAGCATTTTATTCTGGCTGACGCCAGACAATTTTATTCAGCTGAGAGAAACCCCTGACCTCAAAGGGTTAGAACCTATCTCGACTAAGTAAGTTATCGAATTTGTTTACTTATTTGAAAGGCTGAGTTTAGTGGATCCGTAAAGGAAGACTATAGTTAAATTAATTTTAGTTACTTATGTTTTTAAATTTGCCACTTAAAGCGGTTTCTTTATTGCACACCCCATTCTCACCCTGTGAGCGGTGGAGCAAAAGGATTACAGAGTAGAGGCCACAAAGGGTGTGTATAATTAACTCCAGTGTTCAGGATTTATTGAATTGAATGTTAAAGAGTATAATCTACTCTGCATATCATATTATCAAATGCAGTTTTTGTTTAGTTCTGGACGTAGAGAGTGATTTATTCGCAACTAGAACATAAGAACATAATAAAATAAGGAGTCTGCAATAAGCCGGTTGGCCTGTGCATGGCAGCTCCTGTCGAGAGTTACTACCACTCTCTATCATCCATGAATCTATCTAGCCTCCTTTTGAAACTTTCCAGCGTCCCCGCACTTACTACAAAGTTGCTAAGCTTGTTCCACTCGTCCACCACCCTATTTGTGAACCAGTTTCTTCCTATCTCCCTCCTAAACCTAAACTTATCCAACTTGAATCCGTTGCTCCGAGTCCTATCCTGCTCGGATATTATAAGAACTTTATCTATATCCCCTTTATTGATTCCTTTCACCCACTTAAATACTTCTATCATATCTCCCCGCACTCTTCGTCTTTCTAGGGAATGCAACTGCGTGAGTACAGCAGTGTGAGGCAATATGCCTTGCTACACCTTGTTATTCACATTTACTTGAGAGGTATTCAAGCAAGTAGTAATCAATGGATTGACTATTTCCTGTCTGCACTTTTCTGTTTGCGTCAAATTCATCAACTAGTTCTTTCCTGATTACAGTTTTAAGGTTATTTTTGATAGACCCAAATTGTATTCAACAGTGTCTTTGTTAGACTCGAGTTTAGCAAGAGCATCAACTCTGTCATGTTCTCTGAGGCCTATGTAAGATGGGATTCACAACAGTTTGATCTTGACATTCCCATCAACAAGGTACGCATATTTGTGTCTGACTTTAAAGACAAGAGCGTGACAACTTAAGTTGAGGGTGTCAAGGGCAAATAGTGAGGATAGAGAATCAGTGATGATGATACTGTCAGTGACAGTGGTTTCAACAGATTTGATAGCTGTGAGTATGGTAACTAATTCGGTTTGTAGAGTGGATGCTCAGTTGTTAATTCTGACTTGTTTCTCAATTGTATTACCGTTAGGTTGAGTCACAACCACAGCACTTCAGCCCTCCCACAGGCAGTGTTAAGAGATCCATCGGTGTAGAATTTGTAGATGATCTGTGTGATGTTATCTTCAGTCTGTAGGTTGTGTATGTATTCACGAGCTCTGATTTTGGCAGTGTGTTGGAGATGAAGACTTTGCGTAATTAATCGTTTCGGCGGGTTGGTCGGTATTGTGATATTGAAGGGAACTGCGCCAGGGTGGTAGGAAGTGCTGTTGTGTTTCAACTTTGTACCGATGGGCTTGTCCAAACATCTTCATATATGTAGCTATAGTTTGGATCTATTTTGATTTACCAGTCCCATGGCTCATATATTCAAGCAATTTTAAGGAAACAGTGTTGTCAGGATCACCACGCAAAAGCCTCAGCGTTATCATGAGGCTGACTTCAATTATTCTATCTCTGACACTAGGTATACCTAGTTCTTTCCTCATATTAAGTCAATAAACTGGGATGTGTGTGTGGTACCGATACTGAGATGACTTTTCACGACAAATCTGGTTAACCCCTTCACTATGGCACGCCACTCAGTGTTTTATTTGGCCAGCGTCTGACTATTTTATTTAGCACACAGAGTGGGAGTTAATAAACTAACACCACTAAGAAAAGAAAAATTGAAGGACAACTGTACATGTTTAAGTGTTAAGCCTAATCCTCTCAATCTTTTGGTTTGCCTTCAAGCTTTGGTTTACCCCTCAAGCTTTGGATTACCCCTCAAGCTCTTGTTTACCCCCTCACGCATCACCAGTCACATTAGTCGTATTATGAAGTAGTGAGAGCCGCCGTACACCCTCTTCCTGAAAATAGAAAGAAATTCAATAGATACGTAAATGGAAAATAAAACTAGCATAGAGCACAAATTCCACACACAAAATTTAATTTGTTTATTATTGAACCCCTTAACGGCTTAACTTTTAGGAACTCATTCCCTGAAAAGAAACCAAAGCAAATCAGTTCTGCCTAGCTTCATGTCTTCTGTTTTAATGAGACACGAATTGACAATACTGCATGTTAGTAACCCATCCTGTGACTAGCATTTGTTTGTAGAATTATAAAGAGGATGATTCAATATAAGTACCAAGAACAGATCATATGACTAACTCGCCCGGAAATGCCGTGTCTTTGTGGTAAATGTACAGTATGCCTCACTCACCAACGCGTCGCTCCTCATAGCCAGCTCCTCCATCAACACGAGTCAGCGGTGCGCACCGAGAATGCGTGCTTATGCAATTTCTATGTTATGAGCATGGCGGCCCAGCGTGCACTCCTTGGTCACGTGATTCCGGAGGTGTGGGGCGCTGTGCTGACACGTGTCTACGGGACAAACAAGTCAGGGATTTTTAGATTTCGTTTATAGTGGTTTATGTAATTTTCAGTCCTGTTGAATCCTAATGTAAATAAGCTGTTTTTTTTTTGTTTTTTATGACTAGCTTTGGTCGAATCGACTTATGTAGCCATTGTACGTGTACCAGCAATGTTTATGTAGCTGCTGAATCAAAGTGAAATTGTATCTTGATATTACGTAATATCTACTGTATCTTTGTGTATCTATTAGACTTTATATTTTATTCCCCAAAATAGCTGGAAATTAAAACAATAGCATGTCCTCTTTAAACACTCAATTTCCAGAGTCCTTTATAGGAATTGGAAGTAGGTTAATAATTCTAACCCTCAAAATAAATTCATCAGCTTGAAAAATAATGTTAAGTATCATAAGCTTATCTCTAAAGTATAGACACAGTCATCGCTCTCCACATACCGGTGCTCATAACCCCGCTGCCTTGCTCATAAAAGAATATTATTCACATATTTCGTACAACCGCTCCTTCTGTTTAAATTCCTACAAACTTTATATCTTACGCATGGAAATATATATTTTTAAGAGGAATTGTTAAGTAATTGAGGTATTCCTCTCACTCTGTGTAAATTCATTTTATTTGTCTTATATATTTGTTAATTCGTCAATTTATTTATCAGTTTCCTTTATCGTTATTTTTATTTATAAGACTTACATTTTCCCGTGATCAGTTTGATTATAACGTAATTTATCCTTATTCGCCGTTTTTATTGGATGTACACCCACTAAAAAATTATTCGGCACCCTTACGAATAATTTTTTAGTGGGTGTACAGTAAGTAATTTTCCTTCCTCACTTGTTTCTTATAAGGTGTTCCTCATTTTCTTTAATTTTTACTTTTTTTTATAAGTACAACATTTTCCTTAAAATTACTTTTCCTATTAATGTCCAGTTGTGTGTCGCACTTAGGTATTTTATTCTGGCTAACGCCAAACGATTTTATTTATTTTATTTAGCTGATAAACCCGTACCACTCAATGAGTTAAGATCCAAATGGACAACGGTACAAAGGAAGATTCTGCACTAGACAATGACCTTTAAAATCTAGGAAAGACGTGTTCTCTAGCGGTCATTTGCCAAATAGGAAACAATTTACCACAACTCCAGGTGTGAAGATATTTATCAGGTAGTTCTCAGTATTATGATGAACATCATTTGAGTTATTTCCTTAAAATCTCAGTAGAAAGTGGACCACAACAGCGACCATAAGCTTTGAAACCAGAAATACACCACCATCTGGTGCAACAACAATATATTCTTTTATTATTGTACTTGGCAGTGAGCAACATTGGACCAGAGCTTCATTTACTTGTATGTTAGCTACGATGTAAAGCAGGTTTTGGTTACTTACATGTCAGCCGCACTGTGAACCAAAGTTTTAGGTTACTGGTATATCAACTGCACTGTGAACAGGTTTCACTTCACCTGTGCATCAGCTTCAGTTTACCTGTATAGCAGCTGCATTGTAAACCAGTTTCAGTGTACAGAACCTTGTAGACCGGTTTCCGTACACCTGTCAGTCGTCCACAAGACAAGAACAACGTGTTGTGTTATGAACTGCAATATTTTCGTAACTGATGATCGCTCTGTACAGTACTTAATAAAAACAGTTGTTGTTTATGGTCTGCGGGTGTACAAAAATAGGTTATGGAAAGGTAAAATGATTGAGAGATGGTGAATCCATATCTTAAGCATAGTCAATCGTAGTTGGTGATGCAGCATCACCTATGTTCTGAACTTGGAGTACAAAGACAAATGACGACTACTACTTTATACTTTATGAATATCTTATAAATGTTTGCAGCAACTACTCTGCTGGTGAGGTATGAGGAGGCTTTCTCGCAATAAAAAGCTGTATATATATATATATATATATATATATATATATATATATATATATATATATATATATATATATATATATGATTCATCCTGACATTTACATAGACGGTCATGTACGGTACTCTTTAAAGGTCAATTCGTGAGTAAGACGAAACCCTACCGAATCTAACTCAACCTAAACGGCTAAGCCAACAGTATTCTAATTTACCTAACCTACACTACAGTACCGTAATCTAACAGGGCATCCAATCTCATGAAAAGAAGAGTTAGTGGGATTTTCTCCGATTTATTATTTTAGTGATCTTTGTGTTTGTTGTTTTTTTCTGGTGGCGAACGTGAGTGGAACGACGAGTGTATCTATATAAATTATTACGGTAATATTCTTGTGCCTCCGCCGGATAAATCGAGAAAGTACTTAGCTATCACATGAGTCAATATGTTCATACTGATACTCCCTTGAGCTACTTGGTATTTAGGGAGAAAATATCAAAGGTCAGGGTCACGACTTGGACCAAGGCAGCACAACCAGCGTGAGTTGGCGTCTCGCTCGATTGCACTTAAGCGTGATTCACAATTGTGACCTGAAGAAATGGTGATTAGTTTACGTGGTCCCGTAAGGAAAATTTATTTCAGATTTGACTCTGGGAAGATAAATAGATAGACAAATAGATATATATTCAATAGAATCGACATATACTGTAAGTTCACATTCATTGACAGTGTACATAGATATCTCAGGTATAAAATGTACTACTACATGTGAACTAATCCACCAAATGGGGTTAGTAGTTTTACAGATCCATAGACAGAAAAGCTATTCCCTTCTTGTTTCATCGTTTAGGGAATACAAAACATACTGTTGCTATGAATTATTATGATAAACATGTTAGTTGTATATTTGGTAGGTAATGCATTAAAATAGTCCTGAATTATCTCATAATTGTAAAGGTAAGTAGAGAGAGATTATGCTTTAGAATCTTTTGTTTTTGCTCTACTGAGGAACCAATGAAATGTTTTCTTTGTTTTTAGCACCGTGTTTACTTATATTAAGCAACCAATGAGACATTTTTTTAGCAACTTGTGAAGTTATAAGACAATTTTGAGCATTTAGTGTGTAATATTTCAAGCATTTTCTTTATCATTTTCTGTAACCTTGAAATAAAATTAAAATTGCGTAAAATGAATTCAGAGATCCTTGGCAACTTCTATTAAATAACAGTTGTTACCTATAACAGTACTTGTACAGTACTGTACATAGTACATGTACGCAAACAGTGGCAAACAGTAAGTCGGTTCGACTAAGAATAGCTCAAACAACTCACTGCTATTTTGTTTTGCGTTATATACGAAACAATTCCGTATTATAACGCTTATTGTATCTGTATAAGATTTACATAAACATTTCAAAGCCACACACAAGCACAGGTTTAGCCAACACAAAAGAAACAATTTGCACTAATGCATGTCCGAAATATATTTTGTCTCTAGTCCCTAAATTAGTTCTCGCAACCCATAACACACCTGTCTCCATCAGGTGTGGCCGAGAACAAGTACACATGTGTAGCACTAGCGCCAGGCAGCAGCAGTTACGTTCTATTTCAGGTGGCACAGCACTCGCTAGTCACGTGATCAGCGGCTGGTGCTGTGGGGGTTAGCCAAGTGGTTGAGCTGGGTAGGACGTGAGGGGGGAGGGCATTGGTGGGGAAGGGTAAAGGGGTTCGGCGGGGAGACATAGTGAAGGGGGGTGAGAGGTGTTGGGAGGGAATTAAGAGAGGAAAATTGATGGGAATGATTGTGGGAGGTGTTGGGAATGAGGAAGAGTGGTGGAGAGAAGGACGGATGGAGAAAAGAAGGGTTAGTTAGTGGATAATGCTAAGAAAAGGGGGGAGGATAGGGTAGAGGGGAGGAGTTTTGGTGAGTTATAGGTATGGAAACACGAGGCAAGAATAGAGAGCAGAAATAGCGTGGAGTGGAGGCGGATACGGGAAGAGAGGGAGAGGGTAAGGGAAAATTTATAGAGGAGACGTGTTATGGGGGGTGGAGGTAGGGAAGGTGGCCTTACACTTATGTAACTCAGCATATTTGGGCGGTATACACAAGTTGATGATACTGACATATGTTTTGAGAGAGAGAGAGAGAGAGAATAAACGAAAACCTGAAAATCAATTAAAAAAGAGATGGAAGCATTGACCAATAAAGATTCAGAGAAGGAAAGAGAGTGGGGGAGAAGAGAATGTGAAAAAAATAGATAAATAATGAAGATGAAAAAAACACCTACACCAACTACCAAAAAAAAAAAAAAAGAAGCTTATAACCAAATCAGTAGTGTGCAGGTGTTGGTATACACGTGGAGCGAGGATGACCCACACACAGGACGCCAGCTAACTGTATCCACACACCTCTTTTTTGTTATCCCTTTTCTCTGGTTTATCTTGTGTGAACTTTATGGCCGTTATTAAAGGCTAAGGTAGACTTGAACCTTATCAACAGCGAACATAACACCTCCTCGCCCTCCCAGACTTGACTCAACTGTTTCCTTGGTCTTAGATGGCTAGTTAGGAGTCAACACGTAAAGCTAGCAACACGAACCTGGTGTCACGTAGGATGAGACAGGATAGGTGTATCGCCTCCCTGATTAATGCCTCTGGGGGATGTTCTGTTTGACATTTGGGTTTGACGACTAAAAATAGTTCTAATCGGCTATCAAACACGACCCTATCGAACCCGGGACAGTAAAAAATAGCCAAAGGCGATTATCACTGATAGAAAACCTCGGTGTTAAGCCAAATTATTTGTTATGTAGAATTAAATTAGTTTATCCGTGACAGTAAAAACAGAATTAGTTGATTTTCCGAGTAAAAGTGGTTACAAATATTGTCCTGAGTGATACGCCAAACTTAGAGTTGTAAGTTATGCTGAACCAATACTCAGAAGTGCATGGCGAGGCGATCATCATAATGTTTCATGCATGAGCACTCTTAAAGCAAGCAGCTACGATGATATTGAACGTGCCAGGAATTAAAGGCTTAGAAACAGAATAGAATAATAAACTACGGCACAAATCACCAGACAGTTGTGCCAAAAACTTCCTTTGACAAAACTACTGGTATAGTTATAGAACCAGAGTGGAAGCCACAAGACATCGCCTCACTGAAACATTTGACAGGACGCCAAGCATGTTGAAAATGAAAGTATCACTAAAGTTGTCACAGTGTTGTCATTGTCTTAAGAGCTTTATATTTCTCTCGGGTACATACAAGGTGTTTACAAAGTCTTTATAATGCTTTGTGTACTCATGATACTCCCATCTTTTTTTGCACGTGACACTTCTCGTTCTATCCGGTGTGACTCAAACTTACGGACAGTTGTAATGAGAAAAATACAATAATCTACTGAAAATCATGGGCTACATAACCGAGGTTTTGATTGTGTAACTTCCTCAAGGGACCATCGTTAATTTACTAGCTTGTTACGTTAAGTTGACTCTCCGGTTTCCACTAAACTTCCCCTCGTAGGTTTCTTTACTTGTCGTCTGTTACTAAACTCCCTTCTTGTCCATAACTAAGTTTCTTTCATATTTTTCATTATTATTCTTTCACCACTATTTTTTTTCATGGCATTCATTGTCTGGTTATGATTGTGAGACTTGATGACCCAGAGCTACAGAAAAACTCATATTCTTTGGTGACATTATATTCACCTTAAGTTTACGATTCTACTTTTTTCCTATTTTTAGCTGTGTCAACCAGTTCTCTGGGTACCAATCCTGACTGAGTTACTTCGCTCACTAAGAGAATTTTTTGACTGGATTTTGCTCATGTAGCGTATGACCAACTCTATTGTTATTCTTGTTTGTTTGTTTGTTTTTGATCAACCACTTGTTTTGACCAATTCTCGCCTCCTTGATGTTTTCCACGACATGAATTCACAACTTCTAGTTTAATGTCAAGTACACTTCGAAGTTATTACTTGGTTTTTCTGCACTAATTTCGTGTGATTTATAAGCAATTGCTTCAGGTCGTTCATCACACCCATCCATGTACAAGTACTGTACTGTACCGCCAAATTGAGTATGTGTTTGGGCTAGTATGTGCTGCCCCAGTAACAGTTCAAACTGGTAGAATATGTTTGGTGAAACGCAGTTGCGTAATGCGGGGGAGGGGGGTGATTGTTATAGCATAAAGTCGTATACAGTCAACTCTGCTATTTTTGGATTAAAGTTAACTAGTTCTTTCTCTAACTCTCAGATCAGGAATTTGCCTCGCTTCCTCAGTCTCCCCAGAGGAGGAAATGTCTGATATAGAAGTTAGAGATTTAAACTATTCTCATTTCCTGTTCCCCATGGATTATGCCTTGGGCATATCTTTCCATCGTAATTATGAAGATGAGTGTTATTACCTCACCAAAAGTGTTTTTTTTCTGCTTGCCAAGTCGTTGTAGAAACTTTCTTTTTTCGATAGAACCCGAGCTGTTCCCTGGTCGATTTTTCTTAGTTGATTTGATAAATATGTCCTGAAAAAAAGATGTTTTTAAGAGCTGGTGACACTGATTTAGATTACAGACTAGATCCACGAGAAGAATTACTTGTATGCAATACCTATACAAGGGAAATGTGTTTTAGTTATGAGTGTCACATACCGTAGTGTTCGATCCCACGATGTTATGTTTTGTTTCAAAGAAAAGAAATATCGTAGAGGAATTGGAACATATGGGCTGGTAGCATAACAAACGTCGTGACAAACCGCATTGTTTTTATGGTCCTGTTAGGCAACACAGTTATGTGGAGGTGTTGCAAACTCGGGTAGTGCCACAAATGATTAACCTTGTTGTAAATTAGGTTGGTCAACATAATGAAGTCCCACCACACTTTTACCTTGTCAGTACGAGAATAGTTAAACAAAGTCTGTAAAGACCGATGGCTAAGACATGCATGCGCTATGTTGCTGCTCCATTAAAAAGGCTTCCAAGAATCCTGACCTCTCCATCAGTGACACTGCCTTATGGGTGTCATTAAACGCACACGTGGTGGCTCAGAGACGATATAACACCAATGATGAGCTGAAAGACTGTCAGGGAAGCTTTTCATCTTGTAACTCCTCAAATGCTCCGGAAAATACAACACCTATCCTTTACCAAAATCATTATGTTATGGGAATGCCGATGCACAGACAGATCCATTGATGCATTAGCTGTGTAACATTTTCAAAGGTGCACATTGTAACGTAGTTGTGTAATGCCATATAATAAATGAACAGTTGCGGACAGAATTCCCTGGACACCTGGCAGTATCTGGCAAATAAGTACTCAGGACCATTAAGTGAGAGGATTGAAATTTTAACGCATTTTCTCAGATCTATCCGAGTATTAAGGAGTGGGTTTTTTTTCATATTGTGGTTCCGACATAAGATGCGACGAAAAACAATGTTATTAGACATAAACAAATCATTATGACCTAGATGTTCATGCTAGATATTGCCAAATGTTCAGGAAATGTCCGCAACTGTACAATGAATAAACACGAATCTGTCCTAATGGTTAATACTCATACACAGGTGTGACTAGACACTGAACACCTTAAATAATACGTAGTTGAGGTGTAGAAACAAACATCAGAAAAACAGCCAGTGTTATTGGAAATATTTGGTTACCTTTACACTCATCCCTGCTTTGGCCATTACAGGTATTATAGACTTATCAAATACACAAGTGCTTAAGCTTCCACGGTGGAAAAAATAATGCGTTCACCAGACTCTGAAGGTGAACTTTAATTTATATGTAAAACAATAAACTAATCCATAATGTTGTGTGGTCAAGAAAATAGAACAGTTGTATCTGCAGAAGTCATCTCTCATTTGTTTATATATTTTATTTTATTTTGCATTAGTTTCGTGGAGTTCAGGACTTTGCTACACTCTAATGTTTTTTTATAACCTTAAATCCACAGTTGACTCCTGGCTGTTGATCCCATATTGAAAATAAACTAAATGGTGAATAATATATTTCTAGGAATAAAAGCTTATTATAAGAAGATTCACTTGTATTGATTAATGATAATAACAGTAATTCATATTATGTGGTTAGAATAAGCTTCTTGGTTACAAGCTCTTGGAGGAAGTGTAGTTGCCCACGTCAAATAAATATTCTGACCATGGTGGTGGCCGAGTGGACACAGCGCTCGCCTCCTGTCCTTAAGGTCACTTGTTTGAGCCTAGGGAATCCCCGGCCCACTCAGCTGTGAATTTGTACCTAACTTTACAATTGAGGAGGTGAAGGCATTTGAGTGCAGTGCCGGCCACGCTATCTCCTCGTGTACTGACGGCTTGAGTGTTCCCAGAGTTGTATCCACATTGCCTCAAACGGGCAGTCACGCTTATGAGACGCAAAATGTAATCCTAGTTAGATGTCAATAAAATTATAGAACCATAGGTAAAGCATAGGTAAGTGGCCTGAGATAATAAGGTTTGCTTGTAAAGTGTCTTACAGGTTGAGTGTGACTAGGGTGTTAAAGTTAATCGACGTCATAAACATAATAAATTCCAATATCTGGTTGACCGAACAGGGACCAACTTGTTTCTGAGTAGGTATTTATGGACTTAAGATTATTAATTTCTAAAACAACGCATGAGTAAAATTGATCTTCACCAGTGACAGTGACAGGTATCAAGGAGCAGACGTAACCTCAGCTAAAGTATTA
Organism: Homarus gammarus; assembly: GCA_958450375.1. Lineage (NCBI taxonomy): Eukaryota > Metazoa > Arthropoda > Malacostraca > Decapoda > Nephropidae > Homarus > Homarus gammarus. The sequence goes on from CAUDMG010001871.1 coordinate 707,103, forward strand.
CGCTTAGTAACAGCATGATGTATTCGTGCCTGGCAACATGAATATGTTCCAGCTGGCAGTATCATGCACTCTTCTTGGCATCTAGCAACGCGTATATTGTTCATTTGGCAATTAGGGCTTCTCCTAGTGAGCAACAGCTGGTGACATTACCCAAGTGGCTGTGGTTGACACGGGCACCGGCAGACAGACGAGGCTGCCACTCCTACACGGCGGCGGGCCGGACGTCCGGGCCTTTGTCCCAGGTGAAAGGAATAATTTCCCGGCTCAGTGAACATGCTGGAGAGCGGTTATGAAAAATGCCATATTCAGCTTCCCATTTATTCTCTCGTTTTCTAACCGACTGCTCTGCTCTAGACGTCATCTTTCATATTACCTTTGCCCCGGTTTTTTTCTCTTAACTTCTGAGCTTACTGGTTTACGTCATTTAATTATCACGAGTTTCTGTTGACTCTAATTTTCTGTCTCATCGTTCCGTCAGCCTTATTTAGTCTTGCTTTACTTGCATTGTCCGCTGTAGCTATGTCTGTATTAGTCTCTTCACCGCCTGGCGAGGGCAGGTTACAGGAGTTACCCATCACCTAGCAACGCCTGCCTCACCCTTGCTCCTGCTCTCTCACCTGTGACAGCAGATGGATCACGACCTAACATATAAGTTTTATTCTTTCTGTAATAAAACACTTTTCTGCAAAACATTACTTGGTTTATAGGTCTGTAAATCAAGGGAGATGAAGGGTGACCCTGACAGGTGAAGCGTATCTCATTCCTTGTCCAATGCAGTTGGTTGCTGCCACTTACTACTAAGGAACAAAACTACACGAGCGCCTCCTAGGTGTTGCTTGCATTTTGCACTTGTTTCACTTGTTTGAGGTCTCGTCTTTACTGTAATATCTTAAGTCAGAATCATACACTTCTTGGACAACAACACCACTATGTATATTAACTCTGCGAATGAACAGGCCGCACTGACTGCTAATGCACATCTAACACAGTTTGTTCAACTTGGTTAAATTAGGTCACTTCTGGCAAACGGTCTTATTCTTATTTTTTTTCTCTCTCTCATATCTTGGAGGGTTGCCAGACAATCAAGGATAATGGCGCTTAACTCCATCTTCATGTTCCTAATATCGCCCACAGTACGGTGCGTGTTTAATGACGAGTCTGGATTACTCCTGCTGCTTATTTTTACTGAACTCTTTTACTGTTAAATAAATATTTTTGGTAGTAAAATTCAGAAAGACTTTATTTTAAGAATCGATACATATAAACTCATCTCAGAAGTAAACATCCTAACATATCGTAAATCTAGCTAAACCTAATCTTCCCCAGGTAGCGTTAGCGTTTGATCTTTAAGGTAAAATAGGCTTGGGGCTAGTCTTCACCTGATCTGTAAAAAGAGTACAGTAAAAAAAATGCAACCGGATTTTCTTTGTCAATTGGAACCTCTGACTGACTGATTGACTGGTTGACTGATTGAGGGTAAAAATCTCAAGTGCCGCGTCCGTCCCTCCCCCTCCCCCCATCCTCTTCCCTACACCCCGAGCCACACCCTGTAATTTAGGTTCACACATACCAAGCACTCGTCAGTACCGCAGTTGACGATCACTATTATAACTGGTTGCATTTGTTTTAAGAATACTGAGGGAACGTTAGGTAATTTTTTTAATAGTGATAGTAACATGTACTTACTGTTCACCCTACCCTGCCTGCTGTTCACCCTACCCTGCCTGCTGTTCACTCTACCCTGCCTGCTGTTCACCCTACTCTGCTTGCGGTGTACCCTATCTTGTTTGAGGTGTACCCTACCCTGTCTGCGGTGTACCTTACCTTGTTTGCTGTACACTCTACCTTGACTCCTCTAATCATATCTAATCTTTTATTCAGTAAGACTTGTTTACCTCGGTCTTGCAAGAAATCCAAACACGACGTAGCACCAACAGGGCAAAATGCTCGCCCAGGATAAACACCAGCCAGGGAAGAGGGCGGCGCGGTGACGATTATTATCAACACTGTATACCTTGTTTGGGTTTAATACATCAACCAATGTTTGAAGACAGCTTAGGTGTATCCTCGGTGTTTTATCTCGTTACACAGATCACCAATTGATGTCTTTGTTTACAGTGCATAACTGGTATACAGTGATGAAGTGAATGAAAACGATTAATGGCTGAGAACAGAGCAACATTTCTCTTGACACACACACACACACACACACACACAAGGGTCTTTTTGGGCTATGATGCTGGGTGGCCGGGCAGGTGCAAATCAACTGATTCTTGGCATCACCAGCTAGTGGGTTACTCCTCTCCTTGACATGATGCTGGTCCATCAAAAGGTTGTTCAACCCATCACCACAAGCACCCGATACTGTGCTCATTTCCTGTTTTGTGTACGTGGCTAGACTTCACCTCTCTTCTCCAAGTCAATCGCTTTCTGATCGAATGTTCTTCTAATTGATCCACGGAGCCTATGCTCTCTCTCTCTCTCTCTCTCTCTCTCTCTCTCTCTCTCTCTCTCTCTCTCTCTCTCTCTCTCTCTCTCTCTTTTTCCTTGTGGTTATCAGCATATACGTGGATCACGCGCACCTACAGTACAGTGATTTATTTGCATATATATATATATATATATATATATTTATATATATATATATATATATATATATGCAAGTAAATCACTGTATGTGCGCGTGATCTAGTTATTTGCTGGTTATCAGCATATATATATATATATATATATATATATATATATATATATATATATATATATATATATATATATATATATATAATGTTGCACATAATGTTCCGGTATTTAGGATATTTTACGCCTCGTTCCCCACGTTAGGAGACACAGGTACACTGCTGCCCTTGGAATATTAGTCTTGGAGTCCTTGGTCCACCTGGGAAGTATAATAAATCCGCGTAAATGCAGCCAATGACTTATTTATGTTCATCCTGGTTTATCTTAACATGACTTGTAGGGTATGACTCCATCCTTTAATGTGTAAAATGTTCATCATTTTTATATATATACCTTTCTATGTATTTATATACAGTATATTTCAGTTCTGTAATCCTTAGTGTTGTCGTAGTATTAATTTAAGTTTTGAAGACTCATTTTAGTTTATTCACCACCTAATATCATTTCTAAATAATTAAAAAAAATGCTCTTTCAGTTTACCATTTTACTACTACTGTTGTCTTTACGCTTCTCTTGTAGTTCGAGATACTGTACTTCTCTTCCTGTACTGTAATGTTTTGGTTATGGTCTTATGGACCATTTAGCATTTCCGGTCACTGAGTTGTTTTCGTTCTTTAGTCGATATTTTAGTTCCGTCACTGTTATCCTCCACTTCTCTTGTGAACTGAATAACCTTCCCTCTCATTTAATGTATGTTGATGGTCAGTTTATACACTAATTGTTCGTGTGCTGTCGGACATTATAACATAGGCACAAACGGAATGTAATCATCAGTACGTAGCCTATTACTACCTTCCTGCATGAACTTACATTTATTGTTATATAAAGAATATATTTTTTCAAGGGGTATTATTGATGTTAGATAGATCCCCCCCTCCCCCCACTCTCTCTCTCTTTAGGACTCAGTGGTTAACAAGCAACGCCATATTAAGAAGTGAGATAAACCAGAGAGGAGTTATCTGTGACGTCATAGCGCTTATATTTGATATCAATTTTTGTTATGCACTAGATAACGACTGGTGGTATAGCGTCGTGTATGTGGCCAATAGTCTAATTTCTCTTTGTGTTTGTCTATTTTCTCTTTGTTAGGCTCACTTACATGCGTACATGCAGGAGATCCCGCACTAAGGCTGGAGGTGAGAAAGGAAACTCACAATGGCGTTTTCTTTATATATATTATAAGTACAGAGCAGTCAGGTGCTGGGAAGTTGCTGCGTAGTAGAGTTGCTGTGGAGGAGCTTTTTTAGAGGGGGGTTTTCTCTGCTTAAGAGCTCGGTGTTGTCTGCCCTCGCGGCTGTTGTTGTTGAGAATGTCGGGCCGTAGTCCGACACTGGCCTTTGCCTGTAGGCGGCCCGTTTGGTGGTTCCGGCTGGAGCTCTTGGAGCAGCCAGACCGGATTGGGGATTTAGGGATGGAGGTTATCCTACCTGCAGGTATGAAAGGATACTGCAGGCTTGCAAGTGTGAGCGGACCCTCGGTCAGTGAGCGCTTACCACCAAGCCCCACTCTTGGACGTGGTCAGTTTCGGAGTGGCGCGCCCCCCGAACCGGAGTCCGCACTTGCTGGGGAAGGATACTTCCCAAGCTATCAAGGTGGTGGGTATCATGTGATGACCCGGAGAAGGTGGTGAATGTGGTTTGTTTGGGCCTTTCGGGTTAGAGTGGCCGATGGTGTTGGAAGTTTCGAATTCGGTTTCGGAGACTTTGTGTGACTTCGCAGTCAAGGAGATAGTGTTCCAGTGGGTTGGCCGCTGGCTCCTGACAGTAGGTGCATTTCTTGACGACATTTCCGATCGTCTGCCAGGTGCACTTGTACCCTAGTCGTAGTCGATGAAGGCTAACTTGGGTTTGTCTTGGTGTTTTCTTGTCCACGTATGGTGGTTCCCCTTTTGTAGCCACCAAGTACCATTTGGCTGATTGGGCACCAGCATTGAATGCGTCAAGGAAGCTCTTTTGGATCTGAAACTTGGTATTCTTTCTGAGGTGGTTCTTGATCTGTTGCACGCTTGCTGGAACTTGAATGTGTACACTTCTGGAACGTGTGGCTGCCTTGGCTGCTTCGTCTGCCACGTCGATTCCCCCGATCTCTGCATGACTGGGAATCCAGTGTAAGACGACTGGGCGATTTTGTCTTTGGAAGTCCTGTAGCTGTGCGAGGATCGAGGTTATGATGTGGACGTTGTTTCTTGGTTGAATGTCTATGTAGGGGTCTTATGAGGAAGTGAGGGACTGGTTGGATTGCCTATGTAGGGGTCTTATGAGGAAGTGAGGGACTGGTTGGATTGTCTATGTAGGGGTCTTATGAGGAAGTGAGGGACTGGTTGGATTGTCTATGTAGGGGTCTTATGAGGAAGTGATGGACTGGTTGGATTGTCTATGTAGGGGTCTTATGAGGAAGTGAGGGACTGGTTGGATTGTCTATGTAGGGGTCTTATGAGGGAAGTGAGGGACTGGTTGGATTGTCTATGTAGGGGTCTTATGAGGAAGTGAGGGACTGGTTGGATTGTCTATGTAGGGGTCTTATGAGGAAGTGAGGGACTGGTTGGATTGTCTATGTAGGGGTCTTATGAGGAAGTGAGGGACTGGTTGGATTGTCTATGTAGGGGTCTTATGAGGAAGTGAGGGACTGGTTGGATTGTCTATGTAGGGGTCTTATGAGGAAGTGAGGGACTGGTTGGATTGTCTATGTAGGGGTCTTATGAGGAAGTGAGGGACTGGTTGGATTGTCTATGTAGGGGTCTTTTGAGGAAGTGATGGACTGGTTGGATTGTCTATGTAGGGGTCTTATGAGGAAGTGAGGGACTGGTTGGATTGTCTATGTAGGGGTCTTATGAGGGAAGTGAGGGACTGGTTGGATTGTCTATGTAGGGGTCTTATGAGGAAGTGAGGGACTGGTTGGATTGTCTACGTAGGGGACTTTTGAGGAAGTGATGGACTGGTTGGATTGTCTATGTAGGGGTCTTATGAGGAAGTGAGGGACTGGTTGGATTGTCTATGTAGGGGTCTTATGAGGAAGTGAGGGACTGGTTGGATTGTCTATGTAGGGGTCTTATGAGGGAAGTGAGGGACTGGTTGGATTGTCTATGTAGGGGTCTTATGAGGAAGTGAGGGACTGGTTGGATTGTCTATGTAGGGGTCTTATGAGGAAGTGAGGGACTGGTTGGATTGTCTATGTAGGGGTCTTTTGAGGAAGTGATGGACTGGTTGGATTGTCTATGTAGGGGTCTTATGAGGAAGTGAGGGACTGGTTGGATTGCCTATGTAGGGGTCTTATGAGGAAGTGAGGGACTGGTTGGATTGCCTATGTAGGGGTCTTATGAGGAAGTGAGGGACTGGTTGGATTGCCTATGTAGGGGTCTTATGAGGAAGTGAGGGACTGGTTGGATTGCCTATGTAGGGGTCTTATGAGGGAAGTGAGGGACTGGTTGGATTGCCTATGTAGGGGTCTTATGAGGGAAGTGAGGGACTGGTTGGATTGCCTATGTAGGGGTCTTATGAGGAAGTGAGGGACTGGTTGGATTGTCTATGTAAGGGTCTTATGAGGGAGTGAGGGACTGGTTGGATTGTCTATGTAGGGGTCTTATGAGGGAAGTGAGGGACTGGTTGGATTGTGTATGTAGGGGTCTTATGAGGAAGTGAGGGACTGGTTGGATTGCCTATGTAGGGGTCTTATGAGGAAGTGAGGGACTGGTTGGATTGCCTATGTAGGGGTCTTATGAGGGAAGTGAGGGACTGGTTGGATTGCCTATGTAGGGGTCTTATGAGGGAAGTGAGGGACTGGTTGGATTGCCTATGTAGGGGTCTTATGAGGAAGTGAGGGACTGGTTGGATTGTCTATGTAGGGGTCTTATGAGGGAGTGAGGGACTGGTTGGATTGTCTATGTAGGGGGTCTTATGAGGGAAGTGAGGGACTGGTTGGATTGTCTATGTAGGGGTCTTATGAGGAAGTGAGGGACTGGTTGGATTGTCTATATAGGGGTCTTATGAGGAAGTGAGGGACTGGTTGGATTGTCTATGTAGGGGTCTTATGAGGGAGTGAGGGACTGGTTGGATTGTCTATGTAGGGGTCTTATGAGGGACTGGTTGGATTGCCTATTTAGGGGTCTTATGAGGAAGTGAGGGACTGGTTGGATTGCTTATGTAGGGGTCTTATGAGGAAGTGAGGGACTGGTTGGATTGTCCATGTAGGGGTCTTATGAGGGAGTGAGGGACTGGTTGGATTGCCTATGTAGGGGTCTTATGAGGAAGTGAGGGTCTGGTTGGATTGCTTATGTAGGGGTCTTATGAGGAAGTGAGGGACTGGTTGGATTGTCCATGTAGGGGTCTTTTGAGGAAGTGAGGGACTGGTTGGATTGTCCATGTAGGGGTCTTATGAGGGAAGTGAGGGACTGGTTATTGATGAGGCAGTATTTAGTGTGGGGCAGATCCGGCTATTATAAAGAGTTAAGAAAATGCAGATATAGCGGATTGATAAGCCCAAATGCAGAGGCCGAAATATATATATCTTTTCATACGTTCCTTGTAGTGATAAAATGTATTAGAAAAACTCTTGTGTGTAATAAGGATGTCCATTGTCCTGTAGGTATCGTGGATTCTTTGTGTGGAAACAATGCTCTTATGTGTCTTGGTATAGATGGTTTGTGTTTGTGTGTGTGTGTTTGTATAAGCGAGTTAGTGTGTGTGATATATCTGAAAGTTTCTGATTTTCTATACATGATTAAATTGGGGGAGCGTTAGCCAAGGGGATACAGCACTCACCTCCAGTCCTGATTGTCACTGATTCTCACCCAGAACACCCTAGGTCACTAAGCTGTGAATGGGTACTTTATCTTACAGTTGGTGAAATGGAGACGGTCGCGTGTAGTACGGGACGTATGCCTCATTGTATACCAAAAAAAGGCTTAATCAATAGTATGGTGTGTCCGTACTGTCCCTGATGAGCTGCCAGGCCGAGGGGATCCGTTTTTTAAATATAAATTGGGAGTGCGTTTAAAAACATTATTTTTATTAATATATATGGTCACGCTGTTAAGTATTTTCTTATTGAAAACCAAAATCAAACTTCAAAGAGACAGACTTCTGAAGTTGGATTTCTACTTCAGAATTAATTACAAATCAATTCGATAATTTGAATCAAACAGACCCAGAAAATATATTTACACAAATATAGCTAAATGACATTTAAATTACATTGATAAAACTAACGTATGCAGTTGTTTTCGTGTTATACATTAAATTATAAGCAGAGTCTATGGAAGCAATAACAAAGTAGTCTGCCGAAATACATAACGTAGTCGGTAATATATTTTACAATACATAACAAAATCCTCATCAATAAGTTCAAAGGCCTTTAGCAATCTGGAGTAGTTTTTGAGCGTTCGTTGAATACTGTGCAGTAAAGTTTTAAGTCTGGGAGAGTAATAAGCGTCCTTTACTGGCTCCACCAAAATGTGTTGGTAGCTTGACCCGTATCATATTTGTTATCTTCATCACAACTTAAACCTAACCTGACCTAACCCATCCTAACCTAATCATAACATAATATTATAACGTAACGCAAATTGCGGTATTGCCATTTTCTTTCACCACTCTTCATATTTAACCCTCTCCCTCTCTTCTTTACAAAACTCTGGTTACTATGCTTTCTCCATAATTATTCTCATCTGTGCACAAAGGAGTAGGTGTGGCATATAAAGTCCACTCCTACACACTGCTCACCTCGCCTGCAGGTGGGATGAATCATACCATGGACTAGTTGGTTACATCATGCTTCTCGCTCTCTCTCTCTCCATGTTCACGTGTTCACCTGCTGACGGAAAGCACTCATGGAGCACTTCTATTTAGGTTGTCTGTGTTGCGTTGGCGGTGAGCTCTTCACTAATACAAAATAGACAAGATGTTCACCTGGTCGGTAACAGTCAATCGATATTTGAAGCAACATGTGTAAATACAGCATATGATTCGAACAGAAGTAATTTGGTTGTTTGTATGTTAATGTATTTTTATTTATTTTTTGAACGCGGAAGTAGAAAGAGAAGAAACAAAAAGGGCGAGGATGGTAAGGAGGCAACTTGGTTGACAGGTGGAGGTGGAGGAGGGAGGGGACCCGGGCGCTCACCTCGGCGAGCAGGAGGTGCTCACGTGATCGCTAGCGGAAACACTTGCGTCACCTAGCACCAGGAGAGTAAACCTTTCACCACCACGGTTTATATCAACCACCTAGAGAAATTTAGAAAATAATTTGAGAAAACTACATTTGATAAGCCTTCTACTGTAATCACTACTAAACATAATGTAGATTGAAGGAGTCTTTCACAGTTCATCCTCTCGATAACCCTCTTTGACTTCTCTAACCTCATTAAATCTATGCTTTGGTGAACTAACTTGATTTGTTCATCGAGGACGAGAGGTATACCAAACAGGCTGGGTTTGATTATGAGATCACCCGACGACAAACACGTGATGTTTTCCTCGTATTGAAGGTTAGTTGCTTCACAATGCTTGTTTATTAGTTACCGGTTGTTGGTGTATTCATCTAGGTGTTACTCCTGACTGGCCATATACGGTCATGTCGAGACCATGAAAATACCTGTATATATAAATGAATGGTTCCATAGAAAACCTTAACTAATCTAACCTAGTTTAGGTATAATTTGACTATCTTATGATGTTACGTAAACGACGTCTTAGTGAAACAGAACAAATTTGACTAAAATACGAAATAATTTCCATGAACTTGTAGCAATAAGAAAGTTATCCCTATATGGCAAAAAAGCCAGTTGCTGTTTAACGCTTTAATTGGCGATAATCCCTATTTAACGTAACACACACACACACACACACACACTTTTTTTTTGATACTTGTGCATGTCACTCCTCATCTTGCCGCAGTACATTGATGAAAGACGAAGCTGGTGTCCTTGAGGCCTCCCAGGAAGGTCGTGAGGGTGTAGGCGGTGGTGGGTTCAATTTTCAATTTTAATTGTTTATTCCTTGATAGAGGAAGCGGGATCCTAGTGCTGTCACTAGGTACCCCTGTACAATGACACTAGAAGCATTTGGCAAGTGTGACAAGTATATACAGTATAAATATTATAAAGGGGCTTACTAAAGCCTAAGGAAGGAAGGATATTCCTTTAACACATAATCAATGTTATTTACATAATATCTGGCCATTATGGGGAGGATCATCGTGTCTCCGTCAGGGGGTCGTGGAGTGGTGGTCCAGCAGGCGTCACGGAAGCGTTGTGTGTGGGGACATCTTAGGAGGTAGTGGATAAGGGTGCTGCTGTCGGGTCTTCTCCATAATGCACAAGAGCGTTGCTCAGGGGATGCGGGGATACCAATCTCCCAAGCAAATTCATACCCAATGATGATACGGACAGCAATCACGTCCCCTTTCCGTGACCCTTTCCCATAGACGTACGAGAGGTGGTGGTGGGTTTTGGTTGTGATGTCAGGGGATTACCCGCCAATTCGGACACTGCAGCTACCATGTTATAGACACCCAGCTTTAGTACACAAACATAAACTGTCAGCAGATGTAAGGTAAGCTTGATGCAAAATTCTTGCTGTTGTATGCATATAAGTTATCGCTATTTGGTAACTATCCTTATTTAATGTAACTCCCGCGCGTACACACACATACAAATATGATATATAGATATACTGTATACTGTACTGTACTGTATACATAAAGACAAGTCGGTAAGTATAGGAAATGACAGTAACCACCACCATTTCGACTATTACATCCTTTCCAGTTATAGAAATGAGCTATACTTGAAAAAAATATATTAAAAAAGAAATAAACTAAACAAAAATACATTAGCTCTGAGGTGAACAACACTTTCACGATTATTCACTAAAAACAACTGGACAAGCAAGTTAAGGCTGGACATTTTGTGCTCGGAGTTGCCTTAATATATAAATAACGGTACACTAGCAAGTGACGCTCTGAAATAGATGCCTGTTGTCAGTCTGGGTGACACGCCCGCATGTTGCTATGTGCCACATCTGACGTTAAAGCAGCATGGAACTAAGTTGGTTGGTATGTTGTTGGAAATTAATCTTCCTTCACATATTATTTAAAATAGAAATAACGGACAGAAAAGAATTGATGTGTGATCTTAATCGACATCATGTACTTGTGATTGCATCTTAGTGTCTTTTTTAAGTTGTATTTTGCCATAACCGTAAGAATAATCACCTAAATTAAAGTAAATACAATACAGAAGGAAACAAATAAGTGATAAGGTACGGTTGATAGTGATCGGCGTAGAAGAGAACCGTGTACACCGTCTACATGGAGCAATAGGAGTTATTTTTGAGTCATTTTTACCTGTATGCGATGAATAACTTTTAAAATATTAGTTTTGATGACAGGAAACGTTGCATTAGTAATGGGTGATTTGGGAAGACTGGCTTCTCATTAGCAAAATATTTCATAGACGACCCCAGGTGAGGTAAGCAACACACTCATGGCACGATGCGCCCAATATATTTGAACTAAACTGATCACCACGCACCTTCTGGTCTCGTCTCTCAAAAGCGTGATTTGCGCCCGGTATGTTAACTTCTGTCTCTTTCTGCAGTGTGTTGATGTAACTCATATTTTAGTTAAAATTGGATCACTTGTCTCATCGAGTTAAAGATTTTCTTCATAAACACTTGTCTATAGGTTAGGGAGGATATCGGGGTGAAGTGTTCTGAGGGGCACACAACTTGATGGTGGAGGGGAGATGCATCAGGTTAAGATTTGCAATTACGGCCGTCATGTTATACTCAACAGTAGTTTATAAGCTATAGGTATACTATTAACTCTCAATAAAAGTCAGGTTCATAAAAATCTGTTGTCATTATTATTGTTATATCATCAACGAATACTAGGGTGACCCCCCCCCCCCCCCTTCCTCCTCCTCCCTTCTTCCTTGGCAGCGCTGCAGGACACCTACAGGTAAGTGATAAAAACGTTATGTAACACTTGACCCCGAGGAGAGACGTAAATCAAATGATTTTTTTTAATGAGGAAATCATGATCCATGTTTGTGTATGAGCCGAATGTATCCAGCTGCACGTGCATACAACGTGCAGTGTTGCCTCAGAGCTGTACTCGGTTAGTTATTGGATCACAGATCATCACTTGAAATACTGCCAACGTTGTAGATTCCCGGTATGCTTACATAGTGTGTGGTATTGGGTACATGCGAGAAAGTGTGTAAGAGAGGAATACTGTATGGATAATACAGTAAAACCATTATCCATTGAACATATAAGCTCATTTAATTTGAAAGGAAATACCATGATTCAAAAAAATATATTGTCGTTATATCCATCCTGTTATTAAATTTTAGTTGCGAAACATTAATTTCAAAGATTGCTTACCTGTTTATTAAATAGTTCAACTTATGAGGAACAACATGTGTCAAAAACATTTTCCGATATTTCTCGTAATTAATATCCAGAACCTCGTAAACAGCCCAACATCTACAGATGCCTTATATTATGTCTTACTCGCAGGTATTGAGCTACCTGAACCCCATCACCTAGGCGTCGACTTATGTACTCGTATTTTTGGTGGCCCCGGGTGGGCAGGGTGCCAGATAATGGATGCCATATAGTAGTAGTAACTGTCATAATAATTGTACGTTACAATTTCTATGCTGTATTACATCCGGGTTAAAGAATGAGGTAAATTACTAAGACTAAGTTAAATTTTTCGTTGCGGGATCTTATAAACTCATTTACTAAAGTCCTTGAATCCAGATAAAATTCTTTGTGCAGAGAGAAGACAGATCTTCCGTTTTTATTTGAGCGTTAGGTGAAGCGAGGGTGATGCAGGCTGTAACACATAGCTCCAGGGTTATTATTTACGGCAGCAGCAGTATTGTGTGTTGTATGTTAGCTCTAATGACGGTACCTGTGTATAGTGACACTGGCAAGCAATTCCTCATCTTTGTTGGTTGACTTTTTCTGACTTGGAGTGTTAGACTGGGCGGTTTACTACCCCAAGTTATGTATTATTTGCATTTTAGTAATACTGAGCTAACTACATGCCATCATCCAGTCACTTCCACATACACCAACCCAGTTCCAGCCACATACCACCTGCTCCCACTCATTGACCTCCCACTTGGCCACACACACACACACACCAATCATCCCACATCTTCCCACGACCTTGGCTAATTTACCCATTATCCACTACTCGCCCACACTAATCACAAAATTCATTTAAATACTTACTCGCTTAAAACACAAGAACCCACCCAACACACGCGTCCACACTCACTACTATCTTGATAAGTGTGTCAGTAGGTAGTAGGCAGCTACCAAACAGGGAGGTACCACCCTCCGAGAAGATATTGGAAGCATAATGTGTTGTCTAATGGTAGACCCTGCTGCCATATGGCATCACGAAAATTGTGACCAAGTCCCAGGTTGCTGATCTGACTTTCTGCCTCATTTACACACAAATGCAGGGTCTCAATTGTTTCTCTCACTTTGACAACAGAACATACATACCTGTATATTGTTTCTCATTTTGTATCTTTTTTTTCATTTTTGTATTTCTTTATGGTTCTTTATTATTATTATTACAGTGTTGTTATTATTATTATTTTATTGTTTTATTTTCATTTATTTTAATTAATATGAATAATAATAATAATAATAATTATTATTATTATTATTATTATTATTATTATTATTATTATTATTATTATTATTATTATTACATTTTCGCCCCCCAGGCGGGCTAATCCCTGTAAAAAAAAAATAAAATAAACAAATAAAAGAGCTACTATGGATCCCTTCTCACATCCTCACACATCCTCAGTAAACATGACAAGAATTGATGCTGTTGAATGCGATCTAACAGAACCCTAAAAACTATAACCAGGAAAGAACCTGACGAATTTGAAGCAAGCACAGAAATTCGAACAGGCATTAGTCAATACATTGTCTACCATGATAAGGTGTATTAAGTAAATCATGTGCTGTATGTAGAAGTAAAAAGATCAACATATTGCTAGACTATGGTTAGGATATAAGTACTTCTGGCAGTTTGCCCCTCAGGCAGATGTAAACAAAAATAAAGGTAAAGTGTGTGACCAGAGAATATGAACACACATTCGAACACTACGTCCTAGTCTAGACTGTGAGAAGAAGTACAAAACTAAAGAAACATTATGCTGAAAATATTTTGTAACATTCAATGTCATAATATCCTGACCACTGGGGTCTGTACAGTAATCTTTTTTGGGCTACCATTCGCAGGATGAATATGGGGTGCACAATAAAAGGTTAAGTTTTACTTTCGGACAACATAAGAACATAAGAATGGAGGAAACTGCAGCCGGCCTATTGACCCATACTGGGCAGTCCCGTTTACACCCAACCCCTATTGCTCATATAAGCATCCAACCTATGTTTGAAGCTATTCAGCGTATTCGAGTTAATGATGATATTTGGTAACGTGTTCCATTCATCCACTACTCTGTTTCCAAACCAGTGTTTACCTATTTCACGCCTAAATCTAAATTTGTCTAATTTAAAATCATTGTTACGAGTTCGGTCCGGGTTGGATAGTTTGAGTACCTTTATAATGTCCCCTTTGTTTAGCCCTGCCTTCCACTTATACACCTCTATCAGGTCGCCCCTCGCTCTATGTCTCTCGAGGGAGTGCAAATTAAGATGCTTTAACCTGTCTCTATACTCAAGGTTCCTAATGCCCGGGATTAGTCTTGTCATTCTCCTCTGAATTCTTTCCAAGGATTCTATATCCATTCTGTAATGAGGTGACCAGAACTGAACTGCGTAATCCAGGTGTGGTCTCACAAGAACAAGATACAGTTTTAAGATGACCTCGCTAGTCTTGTAACTAACACTCCTGTGTATGAACCCAAGTACTTTATTAGCCTTGTTACGAGCAAAAACACATTGTTTACTTGGCTTAAGGTTCCTACTTATCATTACTCCTAAATCTCTTGCTCAGTCGGATTTCTCTATGGCATCGTTGTTCATCTGGTATCTGGTTTCCCTGTTTACATCTCCTATACTGAGTACTTTACATTTGTCCACGTTGAATTTCATCTGCCATTTTTCAGACCATTCGAAGTTTTTTTTTAGATCTTCCTGTAGTTTTGTGGAGTCCTCGTCAGATTTAATAACACGTCCTATTTTAGTTTCATCAGCAAATTTGCTTATGTTGCTGTCTATGCCGATATCTATGTCGTTTATGTATATAATAAATAATAATGGTCCAAGTACTGAGCCTTGGGGAACTCCACTTGTGACGTTGCTCCAATGGGACTTAGTGCCATTAATGCTCACTAGCTGTTTCCTGTCCTGTAACCACGCCCTAATCCATTTAAAGATATTATCTTTGATGCCATGTGCTTCTACCTTTCTAATTAGTCTTTTCTGGGGGACTCTGTCGAAGGCTTTGCTTAAGTCGAGATATACCACATCATAATTGTGCCCCTCGTCCACAGATTCGAAAACTGATGAAAAGAATGTTAATAGATTAGTTAGACATGAACGTCCGCTTGTGAAGCCATGCTGGGAATCATTGATCAATCTGTGCTTCTCCAGGTGATTTCGAATAGAGTTTGAAATGATTGCTTCCAGTAATTTGCCTACTATTGATGTTAGACTGATTGGGCGGTAGTTAGAGGATAGTGATCTATCCCCCTTCTTGAAAATCGGTATTACATTCGCTATCCTCCAGGATTCTGGTACTACACCTGTTTTTTAGGACATGTTAAACAACTTTGCTAAGGGCACACTAAGCTCTTCCTTACATTCCTTTAATACTCTGGCAAATATCTCATCGGGACCAGGTGACTTATTAGGCTTTAGTTTGTCTATTTGCTTACTAACATCGTTACTAGTCACTACTATCTCGCTTAATTTGTTTTCTTCACTATCTCTGAATAGAGTCGGTGCCCCGGGTATCATGTCACGGGAATCTTAGGAATTTTATCTTTCAATCACTCGTTTAGACATTTCTAAGACACTTTTCTTCTACGACGTTTCCCTCGTAAACGACCTAAAAATTACCTAAGTTAACCTAACAGGGGGGAGGGGCTCCGCGTCCTGGACACCCCACCCCCCCCTCCCCCGGATATAAAAGTCGTTTGAGAAAGAAACGTCGTAGAAGAAAAGTGTCTTAGAATTGTCTAAACGAGTGATTGAAAGATAAAATTCCTAAGATTCCCTTGTTGTCCGAAAGTAAAATAATACCCAATAAACGAGCCACTATACGCGGCAAAATTTCAAGTCTATTCCACACCCACCACCAAGCCCAACACTACCGGCTCACACCCACTCCTGCCAACCATCATCCCTGACTATCCCCCAAAACACTTACATTACCCACCCACCCCCAGCCGTACGATTGAGCCAGGGTCACTTAGATTCTGTCACTTTTCATGTGGTTTCCACGAGGATCACCGCACAGTGGCATGAGCCACCCACGTGATCCCGGCGTGGGCATTACCATGTGTGAGGAGGAGAGCCTCCGGCGGTGAGGGTGTGGTAATATTGAAATTCCTGCCGCAGAAACGCTGGGGCCGAAGTGTCTGCGTCGAGTGACTGTATTTATGTGCGTTGCTATTTTTGTGTGCGGTGGGGCTTCTTGTGTACATGTTTGAGGTTATGTTAAGTTCGGCTAGATTGGGTTAGGTTAGGGTAGATTAGTTTAAGTTTTGTGCGAAGCTATTCATTATGATGGTGTTCATGATCGTTTATTACCAGTTAGAAGCTTCCAAAAAGGATAAATACATTGAAGTTATTACCAATAAGCAATTATCCCTATATGTATTTGTTTATATTTATTGGGTGCGGTGGCCGAGTAGATACTACGTCCGCCTCCTGTCCTAAGGGTCACAAGTTACTACAGTATACAGTTGGAGAAGTGAAAAAAGTCTTACACTGCAATGTGTTATAATCCCCTCTTCTCAACTGGCTGTCAAGCCGATGTGACCCACTTTTCACTTAGAGATGAAAGCGTCGTATCTGCCGGGTCTTATACTAGGGAGTGAATTTATCATTACTATTTACATATTGTTTCATTGGAGGGCAGATATCCTGCAGGTAAGGCGTCCTGGTGTTCGAGATAAGTCCCATCCTGAACATAAGAGATCATATCCCATATCTACAGTAGTCATTTTTATGTGTGATCATTAAATATTTACGCTTCAATGCTTATAGTCAGGGTTCAGATTATTTAAAACTTGCCGCCACTTGCCCTGCCGGTAGCTTGTTCACGTCTGGGACATGCCTGCCCCAGCTGTAAATAAGTACTTTTTTTTACTTAATACCTTAAGTAAGTGAAGACGGTCGGGTGTAGTGCCCGACACGCTGCCTGTGTGTTACTTATACAGCTCAAAATAGTCGAAAAAGACACAGAAGTTTGAATTTTAAATTTTGAATTTCCGGGAGGACTTCAGGCCTTTATTCGGCAATTAGACCTCATGCATTCGGTAGCCACATCACCTAAATACCAATTTTCTGGCGATCCATTTCAATTAGTTGTATGTATAAAATTTCATGAAAGGTATTTCTCTTCCAGGCCATATCATGGTAAATATAAAATGTATCTTGGCTCAGCATAACGCTAAATAATGCTTATAAGAATACCATAAGAACATAAGAACATAAGAATGGAGGAAACTGCAGCGGGCCTATTGGCCCATACTGGGCAGTCCCGTTTACACCCAACCCCTATTGCTCATATGAGCATCCAACCTATGTTTGAAGCTATTCAACGTATTCCAGCTAATGATGATATTTGGTAACTTGTTCCATTCATCCACTACTCTGTTTCCAAACCAGTGTTTACCTATTTCACGCCTAAATCTAAATTTTTCCAATTTAAAACCATTGTTACGAGTTCGCTCCTGGTTGGATAATTTGAGTACCTTTGTAATGTCCCCTTTGTTTAGCCCTGCCTTCCACTTATACACCTCTATCAGGTCGCCCCTCGCTCTACGTCTCTCGAGGGAGTGCAAATTAAGATGCTTTAACCTGTCTCTATACTCAAGGTTCCTAATACCCGGGATTAGTCTTGTCATTCTCCTCTGAATTCTTTCCAAGGATCCTATATCCATTCTGTAATACGGTGACCAGAACTGGACTGCGTAATCCAGGTGTGGTCTCACAAGAGCAAGATACAGTTTTAGGATGACCTCGCTAGTCTTGTAACTAACACTCCTTTGTATGAACCCAAGTACTTTATTAGCCTTGTTACGAGCAAAAACACATTGTTTACTTGGCTTAAGGTTTCTACTTATCATTACTCCTAAATCTCTCTCGCAGTCGGATTTCTCTATGGCATCGTTGTTCATCTGGTATCTGGTTTCCCTGTTTACATTTCCTATACTGAGTACTTTACATTTGTCGATGTTGAATTTCATCTGCCATTTTTCAGACCATTCGAAGAACTTGTTTAGATCCTCCTGTAGTTTTGCCGAGTCCTCGTCAGATTTGATAACACGTCCTATTTTAGTATCATCAGCAAATTTACTTATGTTGCTGTCTATGCCGATATCTATGTCGTTTATGTATATAATAAACAATAATGGTCCAAGTACTGAGCCTTGGGGAACTCCACTTGTGACGTTGCTCCAATGGGACTTAGTGCCGTTAATGCTCACTCGCTGTTTCCTGTCCTGTAACCACGCCCTAATCCATTTAAGGATGTCACCTTTGATGCCATGAGCTTCTACCTTTTTAATTAGTCTTTCGTGGGGGACTCTGTCGAAGGCTTTGCTAAAGTCGAGATATACCACATCATAATTGTGCCCCTCGTCCACTGATTCGAAAACTGATGAAAAGAATGTTAATAGTTTAGTTAGGCAAGAACGTCCGCTTGTGAAGCCATGCTGGGAATCATTGATCAATCGGTGCTTCTCCAGGTGATTTCGAATAGAGTTTGAAATGATTGCTTCCAGTAATTTGCCTACTATTGATGTTAGACTGATTGGGCGGTAGTTAGAGGATAGTGATCTATCCCCCTTCTTGAAGATCGGTATTACATTCGCTATCCTCCAGGATTCTGGTACTACACCTGTTCTTAAGGACATGTTAAACAACTTTGCTAAGGGCATACTAAGCTCTTCCTTACATTCCTTTAATACTCTGGCAAATATCTCATCGGGACCAGGTGACTTATTAGGCTTTAGTTTGTCTATTTGCTTACTAACATCGTTACTAGTCACTACTATCTCACTTAATTTGTTTTCTTCACTATCTCTGAATAGAGTCGGTGCCTCGGGTATCATGTTTAAATTTTCGGTGGTGAAAACTGTTGAAAAATATTTATTCAAATTATTGCTCATTTCTCCGTCGTTATCAGTGAGCTCGCCGGAGTCTGACCGTATTGGTCCAATCTTTTCTCGTGTTTTAGTTTGATACATTTGGTAGAATCCTTTGGGGTTTGTCTTTGCTTCCCTTGCTATCCTTACCTCATTATTCCTCTTTGCTTTCCTTATCTCGGTTTTAACCCTACTCGCCAATACCCTATAATAGTCCCGGAGGTGAATTTCGCCACGATTTATCCTTCTACCTATAGCCTTCCTTTGGCCAATGATGTTCTTTAAATAATTATTTATCCATTTAGGGTCATTGTTGTCTGATCTGAGTTTTTTGTATGGTATGTTCTGCCTTTGTGCATTAAGTAACTCACTATTTAAATTGTCGTGGAACTCGGCAATCTCAGATCTCGTTATCAGGTCCGTGTCATCTGTCAGGTTCACCGCCAAGCGCGACACCCCCTCTCTCAGCTGCCTCCTTAAACTGTCAAAGTTTGCCCTTCTGAGATCTGGTACTTTAGTGGAATTTTCCTTACGTCTGCCCTGAAAATCTAACTGGAATCTAATTTCTTTGTGATCGCTGTTTGCAAGTTCGTTCCCTACCTCGACATTGCTAATGAGGTTTTCTCTGTTTGACAAAACTAAATCCAATATATTATTACCCCGTGTGGGTTCGGTTATATGTTGACTTAGGAAACAGTCCTGGATCGTCTCGAGAAAATCCTCTGATTCTGAGTTACCCGTAAGGTCGGTCCAATCTATTTGGCCAAGGTTAAAGTCGCCTACTATACAGACTTTGTTGTGTATGGAAGCCCTGCGCATTTCATCCCAGATAAGTCGCTCATTGACGCTATCAAGATTGGGGGGTCTATATATTACTCCTGTGATTAATTTTTCCCGACCGTCGCTTAATTCTATCCAAATTGTTTCTGTATTCCTCTCAGTTTTTATTTCCTTATTTATTTCACACTTCAGATTATCCCTAACATAGATTGCTACTCCGCCTCCTTTCCTGGTCTGCCTATCGGTATGGAACAGTTTGTAACCCGCAATTTGGTATTCGACTAGTAATTCACGTGTGTCTAGGTTGATCCATGTTTCAGTGAATGCAATTATATCGATTTCTTCGGTACATACCAAGGCCCTAATATCATCCATTTTGTTTCTCATACTTCTACTGTTCGTGTAGTATACATTTAAGTTAGTCGTGTTCTGAGTCCTCCCCTTACCGCGTTTAGTTTTAAACTCCCTGTCTAATTTAGTTATGTCATCATTCCTAACACTATTTCCCTGTAATCTTTCGCCTTGTTTACCCGCTCCCACTGCAGTCTCCTCCACCCCCGTGCCCATATGTTCCCTTAGCAGTTTAAAGACTTCGATATCTTTTGAACTGCCCCCTCTAGAGCCCCAGCCAGGGTTACTACTCCATCCCTAGACAGGTGCACCCCATCCCTAGCATAAAGGTCCCTTCTGCCATAGAAGTTGTCCCAGTTGTCAATGAATGGGACTGATATTGACTTGCAATATCTGTCAAGACGGTCGTTAACACCAACTGCCCTTGACAACCATTCACTGCCAACTCTCCTTCTAGGCAGGACACGGCATATGATAGGGATCCCTCCCTTAGTCCTAATACGATCTATGGCTGCCTTGAACTTATCAAGAAGTTCCTCGTTCCTACACCGGCCAATATCATTGCCTCCTGCGCTAAGGCAGATAATGGGTTTGTTCCCATTACCAGACAAGATATTGTCCATCCTGTCAACTATATCCCCCACCCCAGCTCCTGGCAAACACACCCTCATCCTATTTTTGTTTTTACCACAAAAGGCCCTGTCCATGTACCTTACCTGTGAGTCACCAACAATTAAAGTTTTTATACCTTCCTTGTCATCCCTGCCCCTGACTGTACTAGCGTCCAATTCGTCTATCAAGGGACTGAACGGGTTGGTACAATTAGCTGTTGTTGTCGTTGTTGTCGTATCCTTGGTGTGCTTCTTTACCACCAGCTTTGTCTTCACACTACTCACAATTTTCCACTCGCTTGATTTTTCGTCAGCCACTGGCTTTACTCGTCCAGTCTCTCCTTTTAACATCGCCAGCTCTTCCCTTAATTTCAAGTTCTCCAACGTGGCCCTCTCAATTTCTAACTTGGCCCTCGCCAATTCTTCAGTGGACCACTCCAGTTTGGTCAACAAACTCTCATACCCAAGACCACACCTAGCTCTGGCCATATCTGATAATTATCCCTCCGGAGCTAACCCTGCCGTGACCTTTCCCCTCGCATACTTTAACACAAATTCCTCAAATCATACAAAAGTGGAAAACCTTTCATGGCAGCATTCACTTTACTGTTTTTACACAATAAATTTTGTTTTACGCTGAGGAGAGAAAACGCAGTAGCCCACTGTGTTGTCTGTTCTGAAATTATCACAACACAAAAGCCTCAGTCTAGTCATATTGCGAGAAAGTTAATCATCCAAATGTACAATTATTAATATGGGTACTATCTGTGAGGTGTTAACAGCTACTCAATAATGTACAGTGAGTGTAGGTGTGTATGCAAGAGGTGCAGTGGCTTAGATGGCAGACAGCAGGATGTTGCTGATTTTAGAGCTTTTCTATAATCAGGCATCCACGTGGCCTTAGTAAGTCTGGAGAAACTCAACATTAGAAATATGTTTCTAGTATGTGTGACATGATCAGTGCTGGTGGGAGTGCTGAAGCTGCTCAGTTGTAACAGGCAGAAATGGCTTGAGGAAGTTTCGGGAGCTGCTGCCTTTATTGGTGGTAAGTAAACCTTCCCGCCGAGTGAAAGGAAAAATGTATGCAATTGGCGTGAGAAGCGAGACGTTGTGTGGCAGTGAAACATGAATTGGACAGTTAAAGGGGATGACATACGCAGACTTCAGCGAGCTGACATAAAATTGGTGAGACGGGCGTGCAATGTAACGCTGAAAGACGGCGGCCCTGTTCAGAGTTAAGAGGACAGCTGGGAATTGAGAATATTGGCGTATTTTTGCGTTGAGGTAGACTAAGGTGGTTGAGTTTGTAGAGAGAATCGATGAGACCAATTAGGTCAAGAGATGCATGAAGTTAAATGAGGAAGGTAAGAGAGCCAGGGGTAGATCAAGAATGAAAAGGGGAGATGTTTTAATAAATGACATTGCTGTAGTGTAGAGTTAAGTACCTTATAAGTGACCGTTCAACATGGAGAGCTTCCCTCAGGTAATCATGGCTAACCCATTCAAGCGTAGAAAATGGCTGTGAAACGTTGATGATGATGATGATGATGATGAAACAACGGATGATACTCGGCTGACAATGCGTGGTTTCACCATTATCCGTTACTAGTATGGCCTGAGGATTGAGGACATGATATGTAACTCTACTAGAAAATTTGTATTGAAAGGAGGATGAGAAAGTAAGAAATACTATAATGCAGTTCACTGATAAAAAACGTTACTGTATCAGTAAAATTGCAAGTGTTTTTATTTTTCGTTTAGTTTACACTTGAGAGAGCAAATCCAACTTACAAATAAGCATAATATTTGTGTAGTCTGATGGTACTTGTTGTTTTAATCCTCTGGGAAATATATCCAACCTTTCTCATGTTAACAGTGCATGGGTGTCTCACTGTAATTTGTATTGTTAGTTTACAGCCTGTGGAGGTAACTATACTTGTGGCTAAACACAAGTCAGATTATCCCAGAGCAATTATGAATATTACCTATAATTTTAACCACACACACACACACACACACACACACACACGTACATGTACACTTGATGTGACTGAAGAGCTTGCGACTTAGTAAGGCCTCCGTATGTGTGATGTTTGTGTAGCTCAGGCAGTATCTCTTTGATAAGGTATAATGCGGTGTCTTACGTTAAATTGAGAAAGTCTTCGGTACAAATTTTCTCGTAGAGCCAAGGAGGAGCAAATGGTGACGTTAATTAAAGCAAAGTTAAGATTTAAAAAAAGTTGGGTGACCATCAGTACCTTTCCCCTCTATTATCGACGAGCTATGGAAGATAAATACTATAGATTGATAGACACGTTTATTCAGTAAATTCGTCATACGAGTTTACAATAATTCAGCATGTATATAGACAATGCAGGAGTATAATACGGTATACATAGACAGTGGACGTATACAAAAATGCAAATCTTGGATACTTTGGTTCTGAGGACTTGTTGAAGTATGCTGATGCACATTACACATAAATGTGGATTTCAGTATATACACATCAATGGAATACACACAAAATTATACACATAGAACATAAGCATATACATCACGAATAAACTACCCACGTGTTAACACTCACTGTATGTAGGCTAACACAAGACGAACAGACCCTTACGGTCACACACACCCCCCCCTTCCCCCAGACATACTTAAACACTACACGCAGCAGACACCTCGACCACAGCCCAGTATCTCTGAGTCTTGTTAGCATCACCACACAGCCCTGACCCTGCTGCTGCTGCTGCTGTAGGGTGTCCTCTCCTCACCCACACGACCACGCCCACGCCAGGATCACGTGGCTAGTTCATGCTGCTGGGCGTGATCCTCTTGGAAACGTGACCGAAAAATGACAGTATATAGGTAACCCTTGGCATGGTGCTACAGCGGTTGGTAGAGCGTTGTATTGGGCGGGTGTGAACGGGTAGTGTGTGAATCTGAGTAGGTGGGAGTGGGTTACTTTAAAGAACTACTTGTAAGATGAATACTGTGTGTGTGTGTGTGTGTGTGTGTGTGTGTGTGTGTGTGTGTGTGTGTGTGTGTGTGTGTGTGTGTGTGATAATTTGTCTTACATAGTATAATGTCATTATTTACTATGTGCAGTTGTTGGAAGAAATATATACCATAACTTGAGTTGGCCCTTTATATCAAAATGTAGGCAGTCAGCTTTACTGTGTTATGTCACATTAATGCAGTGGCCGGCTATCTTTCCTGAAGCCCCAGAAGTGCAGTTCACTCACTTCTGGTACTACGAAACTGGTGACATTTATGAAAAGCCTTTTTCATCAGATGCATTCTCTAAGAACCATTTTCTATGAGTAACTTAAACAAGGTCTTCACCATTCAAATAAAATATAAAATATTAGATCATCCACTTCAGCAAAGTGAATCTTTATATAATTCTGTACTGTACATGCTTGCAGGGTGAGGGGGAATGGTTATACGAGCTGGCCAGACGCTCTCTTGTTTATGGTAGCCTGTAAACACTGCACAAACCGCCGCCACTCTTCTATTTTGAAGAGTGACCACTCTTGACTAAGTTACTGAGACTTATAAATTTATAGATCTTGTGTTTATATGTTTCCAGAACACGGAAGCAACAACGTTTCGCTTGTAAAGTATTATAGGAAGAAAAAGCCGACACCACATACAGAAAATAGTCCAGAGGTCGTGTATTAGGATAACTTGACTGGCTTCCCACTGTCTTTGGCAACTCTGCCAGAACTGGATATAACCGGTTAAGTTGCAGGCGGGTGACAATATAACTTGGTGAGACTGGTTTAGAGCCGGGCATAGGGGAGGGTGTCGGTACAGGATTGCTTGAGAGAGCCGGATACAGGGGAAGGTGTCGGGTACAGGACTGGCTGAAAGAGCCGGGTACGGGGTAAGGTGTCGGTACAGGACTCGTTGAGAGACCCGGATACAGTGGAAGGTGTCGGGTACAGGACTGGTTGAGAGCCGGGTATAGGTGAGGGTGTCGGTACAGGACTGGTTGAGAGAGCCGGGTACAGGTGAGGGTGTCGGTACAGGACTGGTTGAGAGAGCCGGGTACAGGTGAGGGTGTCGGTACAGGACTGGTTGAGAGAGCCGGGTATATGGGAGGGTGTCGGTACAGGACTGGTTGAGAGAGCCGGGTATAGGTGAGGGTGTCGGTACAAGACTGGTTGAGAGAGCCGGGTATAGGTGAGGGTGTTGGTACAGGACTGGTTGAGAGAGCCGGGTATAGGTGAGGGTGTCGGTACCGTCGGGTCCAAGCAGGTTAAGAATGTCGGAGGAGGAGGCCGAGTCGCCATCATCAGGGCTGAAGACTACCTCCACATTTCTTCTCAAGGATAATCATTTAGAAAACCTGAGAATCGTTGTATCAAGTCACGCCACGAGTATAGCTAACTGGCTACTGCTGTTTTCGTCAATACTTGTGGGCCTACCATGACCACGTATTCCAAACTTGGGAATTGACCTTAGCAAAACATTGTTATTTCTATTAAATCTTATCCTCAAAAACTCCATATAAATACAGATTACTTCCCAACATAGGTGCTGTTAAATGATATTAAATCATATAGGATTTAACAGCACCTATGTTGGGTAGTCACCTGTATTTATATGGAGTTTTTTGAGAAGATGATTTAATAGAAATGACAATGTTATCTTTTTTTAAATATTTCAGCCTTGGTCAGACTCTGGAAACTAAGAATAGGCCCTTTTTCAGTACAATTGAATTCAGGGTGCTGTGCTGTATACATACTACAGTATCTACAACATATTTTATATTCTCTAATGTCATAAATCATTGATAATCAAACGCTGTCAACAAAATATTAATTATATTCCTACTGCTTACTGCGTGTCACTGTACCCCACAACAAGAACTTCTCCCACATAGCATCAGCATTAGTAATAGTGATGACTGCATCAGTGTTGTGAGCAACTGGCAATTAGCACCAGCAGTGCCGTGGGCAACTGGAGTGAAGGATCACAGTCTATTGTGTTGTTGTTCCCCTCGTGCTGGTGCTTCACTATCAAAGGTTCGTATGATGATTGTTCCTCGTTACTGAACATGTAAAAAGCACCAAATGATTGACTTCGGCTGTTCAAAAGAACCTTACCTTAAAAATTATCTAAATTATATCGATATTCTAATTAGATATGTCTATTTAGAGTTAGATAGTTAACACGGAATCTTTCGAAAATACTCTTTAATATGGTCACTTCACTGATGCCAAGTGAATCTAGTCTTGGTATAACTTTAAATAAGCTTTTTGGAGGATATTTTTGTATTTTACCTGAAGTCAACCAATTAGATACTTTCTTACATTGACTGATACGAGGAATATTTATCATACGACAATTTGAGTCTGATAAAGTTTCTCTTATAATTGTCTCACTATGCAAGAAAGAACGCATCTGGTGTCGGTAAAGTCGTGGTGCAACATCGACGTTTGTTTTGCTTACTTAGGCCATTCAAGTGCATGCTGTCGTTTCTCATTAGTGGAAAACTTAGGGAATGAACCTCTTAAGAATCTGGTTCCCTGGTCGTCACCGTAAGGATAAAAGCATCGGGACAAGACACAGATTAACATTCAATGTCAGCACAAGACAACCCCATCCGTTAACGTGACGAGTTGTAAGTGAAGCCTCGCAAAGCATAATGGAGTGTCTGTCTTCGTGCCTTTACCGTAGTAGTCGTGATGTTACCAGCAGCCACTTCTTATTTTAGGGCTAAACTGACATATATCCTCTTATGCTTATTATAAAATGCATTTCTACGTATCTTTATGTTCAAAAGTCATATTTTTACGTAAACATTAATTTGTTTTTATTTTGTGAATCAAGACTAAGGAATCTAGTTATAGGAACATAGTGGCCTGGATTCTTTAAGGTTTGTACATTGTAATTAGCCCCAAACTGGAGTGTTAAATGCATGTGTGGTTCATTTAAGCTTGATAAAAACGAACAATTATGACACATTTTCGATGCATTTGGTCGCCATTTATTAACTGTTTTTTGCGGGTAAACCACACCTAATCACACGTCATATGTCTTAGTGAATAAATAATTTTATGTTTCCTAGATACAATATTTTGCCCATAAATAAGGATATGCCTGTACCATTAGTATTTCTGCAGAGCAACAAATACATTGAAATTAAATTTACGATTAGTTTTTAGTTTTAAGATAGTGGCTAGCCTCGGTCTGCACACCCCCCTTTGAAAAACTATTCTCTGTATTGCATGGCACATCTTCATATGGAAATATGCCTAAGTTCGTACTGTACTAGGATTACACAGAATTATATGTTTTATGACATGTGATTTAATAGCAGCAGGAATATTAGAAGGCATTGTCGCATTTAGGTATTTTATTTTAGCTAACGCCGGGCAATTTTATCCAGTTGAGAGAGACTCTTGCCCTCTAAAGGGTTAACCTGAGAAATGTATCGCTTTTCATCTTTAATTGTCGACGACTAGTGTATGATTTTAACTTGACTTCCTTACTTCACCGGATTACTTTCATTATTTATATATATATATATATATATATATATATATATATATATATATATATATATATATATATATATATATATATATTTCCTCCCGAGGTATTGGACAATGCATACCAGTATTTCAATCAAGATTCCTGGCGATGGTGGGTCACTGGCGGCAGAATAAGCTAACACGAAAGTTAGGTCTTGCACTTAATCCTCATTATCTTCATTCTTCCAAATTACTAAGTCATCGTACTGTTATTAAACTTATTATGAATGAGGGAGGAAGGAGTGATGTGAGGGAGGATGGAGTGCTGTAAGAGAAGAAAGCGTGCTCCAAAGGAGGAGGGAGTACTGTGAGGGAGGAGAGAGTGTTGTGAGGTGTTGGAGTGAGGGGGAGGCGTACCAGCTGATCACATAACCACACTGAGATGAGAAGGCAGGAGACGGGATAAACACGGGGGTGGGGGGGGGGGGGGGCTGAAAGCAGAGGGGTGTCATGACTAGAGAACAAGGATATAAGACTTGTTCATATAAACACAGGTTAAGAGACGTGGTATAAACTTTACTCATTACGCCACCAGTCATGAATAAAAATCACTAAGTCATTAGTGAAATCCTTAGATTAGTTGTATGGTAGGGAAGTGAACTGAATTTCATCTTATTCTGTCTACAATCTGTCTGGAAATTCCAGAATGATACCGCTGTCCCAAGTAGACAGTGGTTTATAAAGGAACTAAACAAGATCCACCCACAAGTGAATAATTGCTGTAAACATTTCGGCCAATGGCTTATAATAGTTCTATGACGCCATACCAGTTTGTCTTACCAATTGGCAATGTCAAAATTGCTCAAGAGTTAAGCAAGTGGGCGGGGATCTCCCTCTCATGTTCAGTAGTTCTCACGGGGACTCAGGATATTTTCTTTTTATTTGGTGAAGAGTCTAACCGCAGAGCCCTGAGCTGGCCTTGCTGACTCTGGCCAAGGTCAAGATCTTTTGGGTTTGGGTGATGAGAGCCTGAGCCTAACACTTGATATTTACACAAAACATTCCGAGGCTACAATACAACTATGGGAGTATACATAGGGTAAACGGCAGAGTATTTTTATCTTTATAATTTTTAATATACGATATAATTTTAATTCCCATATATCTGTAGAGTTACTGTACATCATAATTGTAAAGTTGGAAAAATTTGACTTGCGGCTTAACTGTTTTGTTTAATCCTAGATAGGTAATGTGGGGTCCAAAAATCTCCACGCCAAACAGCATTTAAGGCGTTTAAGATGCACGGAATAGTATTCTGTCTGTGCAGACGTTTTTGCTGGGTTGTGCCCATGACACCTTGAGAGTGAAAAGCAAAGCCTTGATCAGGCGTTAGCATGTGCAGAACAGGAATAGCTAACAACCAATCAGCGAGTTTCTCCCACTAAAACAGTGTGTAAATACGCTGATCGTGGCCGCTTATGGAGAATATTTTGATTAATACTGAAGTTGGGGGCATGTAAGGCAATAAAAAACTGAAATGATAAAAAAAATATTTATCTATGTGGTATTATATTGGATAAGACCTACAACAAAACGTTTTAGCCGTTGGTGACTTTGGTGTAACATTATTGATAATTACCCAAATATGATTGAAACCTTAATATCATTACTCATAAGATACTTTAAATAAGGGTGAACAAGTTGACTTTAGTTTTGTAAGTGCAAAAATTAGGACTTAAACGAACCTGAAATTCTTCGTATTTCGTGTATAAATATGCGAACACCGAGCTACGAGAGAAGAAGTATAGTGGTCTGTCGAGCAGCTGCTCTGGTTGTCTGGTTTCAGAGTCCGGCCTGATTTTTTGTGTTATTCTTATTTATTGTTGACTGATTGACTTTTTCCTTTTTTCTTTCTTTCCACAATTTTCTATATACTTTCTTCACTATTTCTTTCCGTATTGTGTCCAAATAACAGTTCTCCAAATTTTATTGCTTTCTGAAGACTGTGTTGTACAACAGTTATTCCCAAGACGTGGTACAATGTCGTATTTTTTAATGGCAGTCCGGGAATAGCTAACTGTTAGCTATTCCGTGCATCTAAAACGCCTTACAGTAAACGCCTTTCGCTTGTTTGTGCTCGTATGTATTTACTGGGCGAGCTTGGTACTTGGGGTCCGGTCTGCAGTCAGTCTGCCTCATGCTCTCGCAGACTGAATTTGTGTTGTGCGTCGCTTCCCATCCAAGGCCTAACAGCAGAGACCCTGGGGTTCATTGGCACCTTATGGTACTCATAAAATCCAAAACAGAGCGATGAGACTCATCCTCGGCTGCCCTATGACCACCAGAATAGAAGTCATGCAGCGCGAACTAATCCTGCTTCCCGTCTGTGATCGAATTACTGCTCTCAGTGCCATCCTTGGTGTTAAACTTCTTCGCAGTGAGCAACCGACTTCCCTGTCGCGCTCACTGAACTCACATCTTGACACCCTCCTGCGCCGGCCTGTCCCCATTACTTTCCCCCCTCCCTCTCAACTCTGGCCCGTCCACACTGCTGCTGACATCCTGCGTTATCACCTTTACACCCCCTCTACCTCTCTCCCTCCCGAGTACACTCATCCGCCTCTACCGCCGTGGACCTCCCCGTGTGTTAATGTTGTCGTCCACACCTTCCCTGGTCGTAAATCCATCCAACTGAGGTATATGCTCAAACTTAACTGCCTTGAGCAGATTAATGATGTCGCTTCCTCTCTAAAGACCTCCCACCCTCCTATCCTCGTCTACTGTGATGGGTCTGTTACCACGCTGGGCAGCGCTGGGGCAGCTGCGTGGATTCCTGAGCGCCAGGCCTGCAGGAAAATCAGGGTCCACGACTGGGCCTCCTCCACTGATGCTGAAAGCATAGCCATCCTCGCGGGCATTCATGAAGGGGCGACCTATGTCCGCACTGAACGCCGGAACCTCCTTATAATCAGTGACAGCACTTCTGCGCTAGCGAGGCTCAAATTACCCTCCCCCTCCTCCCCTGCCGCCCAACATACCCGAGCCGCCGTTGCCGGGCTAGAACAAACTGATGACATCCGTGTCAAGTTTCTTTGGATCCCGTCACATATAGGAATAACTGCCTGTGACACTGTTGATCGGCTTGCCAAAGAAGCTACATAAGAAGAAGATATTGAAGCCACTCTCGCCCTCTCCCTGAATCATCTCAAATCTCGCATACACGCCACACAACGAGAGGCATTCAACGAAAATTGGACACACCTGAAACAACGGGGTAGCATCACACTATGCCACTATGACGCTGTAACCGGTGACGACAACCGCCACTACAAAGAATATCAATCCCTGACTCGATCTCAACAGCTTATATACATGAGACTGCGCCTAGGGTACAGGTACCTATGGGAGTGCATTGGCAACCCTGAGCCTCACCGCACTGTTTGTAAACTTTGTGGCCAACCCGACTCTCACACCCTCTCTCACTACATCCTCACTTGCCCTATGACCTCCTCCTATAGGTCCCCAGCCGTTACCAACACCTCTTCCCTCCCAGACCAGATATCCCTCCTCCTAGTCACAGGCCTGGCATTTGACATTATTAGGGACCTGCCACTCTTTGCCATAAACAGATAAAATGTACCGGGAACTTTCCCCCAACACACTCATCATTCTCTCACTTTATGTAAGTTGACAAAACCTATGACCCTTCAGGCTTTTACGCCCTTAATGTACGAGTCATAAAGGCAAGTATGAACATTTCATACTTCCCTGTTGGGCGCTGTAAACGCTTCTGCGCTTCACCTTGCACAGGATGTAAGGGGGTGCCCAATAAACTAGCCCCCTCGGGGGCAAATCTGAATCTGAATCTTATGGTACTCATAGTACATCTGCGGTTCCCTCTCATTGTTTAGACGAAATATTATGGTTCAAAGTGAAATACAGTGAACAGTTGTAGTTGGAATGCATATGTATGTGTTTTGGTGTTTACTAATTGTCATTGACATTCGTTTGAGGTAACACAGAACCCCGCTATACTGAATCTGAGGGTCCTCCAGGTACCACGTGATGGCAAGTGGGATTTTTGTAATTTTCGATGTGTTGGAAAGACAGTGATTTACAGTACCAAACAAATTAATTGACGTTGTTTTTTCAGAGAGAAAATAGTGCATTGCTTCAAACGTGCATAGATAAGCGTTTATTTTCATTTTACAGGTTATAAATACTTTTCAGGAATATTCTCTAAGAATTTTATGACCAATGTGTCGGAAAATGTCAGTAATGATGAAATCCATGAGATATTATGGAGAGAGACCTGCATCTCCTGCAGACGCAACGTCTGTGCACGCCACTCCTACTTACTCTGCATGAGTGCCAGTAAAACTAGGTAAATATCATTCGTTTATGCATCAAACCAATATACTTATTTTATATTAATTTAACTGTAATTTCATGCATATATATCATTACACATGAACCATATAAGAACTACAAAGTGCCCTATATGAAACGTGTAAAAAAAAAACGCATAAAATATTGCTAATTTTCATTTCCACTTCCTGCAGTGTTCTGGCGGTGCCTGGTGGCTGTTATTGACAATATATGCTGCTCCACCCTTCTTCTCTCAGGGCCAGACAAGGAAAATTCGTTGTACCTCGCAGATTTTTGTTTTGTTTTATATGGACATAAGTGTAAAATGGTAAAAAAAATCAATCTATATTTTCATATACTCAGCTATTTTTTTTTTCAGTCAGAAGCCTAGCTAAGACCTTTAAATGTTTGCATATGCCTTTAAATTTCATTAAATGTAACTTCCTGATTTTTTTATGATTTTTTCCTCTTGGGTCTGTGGGACCCCTATTACTTTAGGTGTAGACACATTTATACCATTGCCTATCTAGGGCTAATATAAAATATAGGTGACATATCTGCTTTGTCGATGTCTTGTTCACTGTGTCGGCTGAGTGTTGCTATTTTGCTACTTTTTATTCTAAAACTATGCCTATGGAAATTATCAACAATGAACTGAAAATTAAATAAAAGGGAGTTGACCAATAATGCTAATTTCAAGTTAGGTGGCGACTGACGAGGAATTGTCACTGAATAAACCACTCAGATTGATCCCTTGGAGAGAAAACATAGCACCAAAATAACACAATCAAGGTCAATACAATCATACTTATATTCAAATGGCCTTCACTCTTCTTTGGGTGAATATTTTTATTTTTTCTTTGGCGATCAACTTACACCGCTAACACCCGAGAAATCAGGGTGATAGAACAAGCGAAGGACTACAGATATAAATAGCTAATGAACCCACCAAGTAGTGTAAACATAAATATTATCATAGTCTGAATCCCGAGCTCTTTTAGAAAGATTATCAACGTAGTGAAGCGTAATAGATACAATGTTGTCTGTATCTTTGCACCTTATACTAGATTCTAGATAGATGGACAGCTCTAGAATAATGGTCGAGGACATTTAACCCTCGGGGGTTCTTTACCTAACGAGGCCATTGCTACATATGGGGCTACAAGGTAAACAAAGTAGATAGTTACACTTAGACTACTAGCTCAAGGACAAAAAGAGTTACAATGTTCTTATTTGTAATAAATTCTGACCATGACAACTCGCAACGTTCGTAGGGTCAAAATTTTACTACAACAGCTTTGATATTTTTCTTCCATACGTGGTTATGTATGTTTGTATGTCTGCAAAAGAATTCGAGAACTGAAAGACTTACAGCGTTCATACTGGGTAAATACACCCGCGACATTCTCTATTGCTGCTAAGCTTTTAAGAACAAAATGTCGAAGTTCAAGGTGACAGTTACCTTCCTTGAAAATAATCGAGTCTGGCATTTTCACCCGTGTAACTATGTTTTGTGAGAAGATCTTCCTGTTTTAACCAAAGGTATACAGTACGTCACTTTCCACCCTGGCACTGTACAAGAGTGTGGAACCCTTGCTTGATCCTCCTGGGGGTACATTAACACACTATTCACTTACTGAATCCAGGCACAGTGCTATTAAGTTGCTGAGGTGTGCGTGTGTGTGTGTGTGCGCGTACAGAAACTCCCAAAAGAAACGTGGTTGTATTAAAAAGAGAAAAAGATTGGCAAAGTTGTGTCCTTGTGCTTCTACGTATGCTCTGAAGTGTGTCAGTTTACGATATACAGACATACATACTCCCCCTGTGGCGCCTTCTCTTCGTTCCACAGGCAAATTTCTGATGCCTCGATATTCTGACATGCTCTGGGTCTCGGTTCACATTTCTGCTGCAGACGGTGTCAGGACAAAAGTGTTGTGTTGTCAGGCGTAGGCTTATATAAAACTGTATTATTTATTCCAAGTCGTAAGGAGGAAATACCAAAAACACCTGAGTGGAGATTTTCACCAAATTTGACGAGATAATTGATATAGCCACCCCCGCCAAGCTCAATTATCCGTCAAAATTAAACCCTAACCAAAACGCAAGGCTTTTAAAGGTCAAGGTCATCACAGCGCGACCCTGCACGAACCTTGGTGGGCTATTGATTACGGACACCTTCTTCGGTAAAATATATCTTCAATTTGTCATTACAATCGTACACAGTTGCTCTCTCTCTCTCTCTCTCTCTCTCTCTCTCTCTCTCTCTCTCTCTCTCTCTCTCTCTCTTTCTCTCTCTCTCTCTCACCCACCAACAAAGGGAGGAGCAAAGATCGTTCACCTAAAGACTGAATATTATTGTATTATTATCATCTATGACAGGGATGTGAGTAGAGGCCTGAGTATTTGTGTGTGTGTGGTGGAGGAAGATTAGAGACCAGAAAAAAGTAAACTAAAGAAAATTAAGAGTATTGGAAATAAAAACGGAAAAGAATACTAAAGAAACGTTGACTGGAAATAGAAACTGAAAGGAAATGGAGACCTAAGAAAATGGACGATTTTTGAGTTACCTGAAAGTAAAGAAAAGGTAATGAAGACTCCATCCAGGAACAGAGTGGGGAGGTGAGGGTTAACTGTTGCAGTGTGCCTCTGTGGTCCCGGGAGAGAGAGAGAGTGGGGGCGGGGTGAGGAATGTAATGGACGGATTGAACACTATTTGATGACAGTGTACACATTGTCTTCGTAAGGGAAGGATCGACATGGTTTTACAATTATGTTATTGTCAATTTTTTTATCTTTTAATGAAGAGTGAACAATTTTTCCAATGCCATTGTTAAACAAACCATTGTACAGTATTAAGTGCCCTGTCTCTGAGTCGTGGTACCAATAATTGCATTAATTTTAAGGAAACACTTGAAGATTAGGCACACCAGTTTCATTTACCCATTGATGAAGAAACACCCAAATGCTCACCTAATCTAACTCCCTAGGTAGCTTTAGGGTGTGTAACCAACCAATCAGGTAAAATAAGTTGGGGTATCTAATCTTCACATGCTCCTTGTTAAGCCAGCGCAATATATGATAACAACAGTACATACACGCGACGACCATCACTGATTAACATTATTGTAGACTGATATATTTGCTTAAGGTCTTACAAGTATTATTATTATTCAGTAATTCAGCAGATATATTGTATCGTATGTCGAATGTGATCAAGTACGGTATTACCCTTGTCAGATTTAGTTATTTATGTGATTACAGAGGATGATATTGCAGTCTGAATATTGTATAGAAATTCAGTAGTGTTGTGTTTGAGTTACAGACATCCTAAGGCGTCATAATATTGCTTGAAGAATGTTTCGATACTGAAATTTTATTTTTATTTTTTATTCTGGTATGTGAACTCTTTATTAATTTCTTCTAACCTAACCTAACCTATCCCTGGAAAATGTCACCACCTCTTGTCAGACTGAACAAAATTGAAAATAAAAAAATACAAGACGGAAAAAGCCTGACGAAAAGGAGATTCGGCCAAATTTGAGAGGGGGAACTAGGGCTTCGCGTCTCTCCTCTGTGCCACACGGCCCCTTCCCTCACCCAGCGGTCTTATTTAATTTGAATCAGGTCGGTGCGGTGGTTCATCGGATTACGGAGGGAGTGACGCATATAAATGCTGTGATAGCGGCAGACAGGTGGGGAGGGTGTTGGTGTGTACAGTAGATGGGGGAGGGGGTTGGTGAGGTGTTGGGGTGTAGATGGGGAATGTGTGTGTGTGTGTGTGTGTGTGTGTGTTAGTGGGAGTGCTAGTGTGTGTGGGGGAGTGTTGGTGCACATGTTAGGAAGTGTGCTGGTTTGGTGACATAATTCACATAACCAATTTTCAGTAATAGCTGCCACACCTGCCTGCTTTTTTGAGCACCTTCAAATTCCTTGAATAAAGTCGTCAAACTGTGAGGCTGGTTGATACTAGTGACGGTAGTGGATTTAGTGAAACTTGTAGGGTTATCGAGGCCTCACGTGGGTGAAGGAACATAGCTCCAGGTTGGTCACCGCTGACCACTGCACATCGCTCACTCATACTATCTGGGATTTCATAAAATTTTCGTCCTACCCAGTTGCCCTTAGCTCCGTACATACCAGACATAGGATCTCCAGGGCTGGTAGTCCACATGCAGTGTACTGACAGGAGGAATATAATACAATAGGAATGTTACAATCTATTTATGTATCCAAAGATGTATATATGATTGCATATATGTCCTTCAAATAACAGAAGCTGGAAGAGCTTATAAAGACTGTTGTGTGTGGCGCTCACAGCACTAGAGAGGTTGGCAGTATGAAAAGAGAGATGAGCTGTGTGGTCACGTCAAGACGTTCGAATGTGATAACAACACTGGCCAGGTTTTAATGTGTCATATATTCAGGACACTAGAGAGGTTTGTCTTGTTAACTGACCACTGATTTTATCTTAATGTAAACAAGGGGTTAAATACACGCTGAATTGAGTTTGATTTATAATATGTGTTACTGAAGTGTCACCCTCCCAACTTACACACAGACACATACTGAACTACCCAGACGTACGTCTTGACACCAAAGGGTATTTTTTAATAAACCGTTAACAATTATTATTATTATTATGATTATTTTATTTTATTTTATGAACACTTGCACAATTGTGCACACTCGGGGAAATGCATATACTGTATATACAGTAACAAAGAAAGAAACACACGCAGGGTAGTTTAGGTTACAGTCGTTTGTGTTCACTAACATGGTGGTAGGCGGAGGGTGGGAGGTTGTTTATTGTTGATACCCAGACCCTGTCGACCCCGCTGACGCTCTAAAGTCTAAACCACACTACTGAGAACAGGAGGTCAAGGCCAGGTGGCAAGGGGCGACTTTAACAAACCTTTTGATGGCGTCCCGCACGAAAGATTAATACGGTAAGTTGGAGCACATGGCGTCAAAAAAAACTTCTAAATTCAGAGTAAATTGAATTAGGGCATGGCTAATAGAGGGTCATAGGCGTAGACCAGGTAGTGGCGAAACAAATACAGGATAAATGATTTATGAGGTGAAGACTTTTAAGGATTACAGGAAGACCAAAACAAACTTTTAGTATGGACTGAAAAATGACAAATACAATTAAAAGTAGAAAAACTATAAAGTTATAAGACTACGAAATGGAAACATGGGAAACAGTTACCAGGTGAACAACGTAGATATTGAAAAATCCGATTGTGAGAAAGATTCAGAGGTAATGATAAGCTGGGATCTAAAACCTACAGAACAAACTTAATAAGGCTAACAGAATACTAAAGGGTTTATATCTAGGAGTGTTAGTAACGGGAGTATTTAACATCAGTGAGACCTAACCCGGATTATGCTGTTCAGTTTTGGTTACTGTATCATAGAATGGGTATAGATTCCCTTGAAAACATCCAGGAAAGGACTACAAAATTTAATCCTGGGTATTTGGAACCTTCCAAGTAAAGACTTATAGACTTATAGTGAGGGCCGATAAGATACAAAAGTAATTAATATAAGATGGCGATATAAGAAATAAACTATCAATTCAGGAACGAACATGTAAGAATGGCTTTAGAATAGTATAAATATAGACTTAGGAAGAAGGTAAATAAACGTTGGTTTGGCTATAGAGTTGTGATGAGTGGCGCAAGTTACCAAATAATTCAGTCACGATAGGAAGTTTCGAATATAAGTTGGACAGATATATGAGCGATAATGATTGGGTGTAAGCAGGAGCTGCCTCGTATGGACCCATGTGCCTAATGCATTTTCATTTATTCTTGTGCTCTTATGCCCATCATTTCCTGGTAGCAATAACCAACACCTCCCGGTTCTTTAAACATCAACTTACCGGTTAATCTTCATCACTTTCGTGGTACCTGTATATAAAACACTTCCCAGTACCTTCATAAACACTGTATATGTCTTTGTACCCTTCCTCTTACCATATACGCAAGCACAGCGTCCCCAAGAACCGTTGTACATAGATTACTTGGCAAGTTCCTACCGACTATGTTGAGCGTCAGTAGCCTTCATCGTTGGCTGTGTTTACTGCCGGCATGCTCGAGGTCACTTGGTTCACAGGGGACGAATTTATTTGTATTTATTCGTTCCACGGATAAATCTTATAATGAGTAAAACAAAAACTACCGGAAAAATTCACATCATTTAAATACTGTGTCTGTCTGAAGTTCTGGACAAACTATTAAGGACAAAATTACAGCGGCACGTGCAATAATAGGTTAGGTGGAAGTCTATCTTGCATGTCTTCTGTTCATGTATTACGAGAAGTACAGGGGTTAATCTATGATTAAAGACCGTTGCATTGATTTAAAAGAAATACCTTGTAGAAAGACTCGGGTTAAACACAACGCATGGACATACGTATGCATGAGAGTTTGTGCAAATGGATATTAAGTAATACTGACGCATATTTAAAATATGCCCTGGGTTACTATTTCCTGGGCCCTATGCTCAGTGTTGATTGTCTAGCTAATCAACTATCAAGGGGCTTGTATTCATTAATATATACAACTTATTGAAAAGGATATTAATGGAAGTTATTATTTAATATTTATAACTTAGTTTTATTTGTAATGTTGCTGATGTTCCTATGATGGATTTTATTCGCATATGTAGAATATGAGTATTTAATATAGAAAATAAAAATGCGGCTACACTGAAATATTGTTCATAGTCTCACATTGTCTAAATTACTTGTATAATTTTTGTCATTAGCGTCACTCCGGTAACACTCTCCTGTGATCCTATTGGAGTCCATTAATTAAACTTTCCTTTTTCATGTTATTTTCCCCACAAGTTTAGAATTTATATTATCGAATAAAGTTTAATTTTGTGTTTACCTGCGGCGCTAGGATAAAGTGCCTTGGCTTTACATTAGTTACAATGGCTGTAATGGTACATACTGCAATACATTCTGAAAGCTATGTTTTTATATAAAGGACTTAATTTTTTAAAAAGAGGTGCTCATGAGGGCTCACACCTACACTGGTACCCTGCCACCATACACAAAGAACATAGCGAGTTAGTGGAGTAGTGTTATTGGCTGATTTCCCAGTCATTGCAGCCGACAAGAAAGAAGGCAGAGAGAGCAGCGAGATACAGTACAGTATTAGTTATCTTACAAGTGTATCATTCTAGTTAATTGACCTGCCACTATATATAGTGAACTGTATATCGATTATTGGCTTGAGAAACGAAATAAAACCACAAGAGACTTTTTTCTTCAAATCTATCAGATTAAAGCACGTGACAAAACTGGACCAATACAGTGTCAGACTCAAGCCAGCTAACTGATAATGAAGGGGACATGAGCTTATTTTGCATATATATTTTATACCACTTTTCACACCCGAAAACCTAAACACGATACCCGAGGTAGCAACTATCTCTAAAGACTGTGAAGAAAATGAAATAATCGAGTTAACTGACAGCAGTACTCCATAAAGACTTCAAATAGTATTTTTTTAATAAAATTTTGTCGAGGCCAGTCTTTATTACCATGATTTGCATGGTTGAAAATAAAATAATCACAATTTAATTTCTACCACTCCTTTATTTCTAATTTGGTATTATACAATAACTACAAACAGGAAACAAATGACTAAAAGTGCACCTATCAGTCCTGCCTGATGGACTGTTGTTACCCCCGAAATATGCCAAATTACCTCCGTAGGGGTAATTTACTCCTGGTGTTAGAGTGTTAAAGGAAGGTAGGGTTATTTGACCGGTAAAAAAAAGCTAAGTACTTCTGGCCACAGAAAATTCTACATATTATTTCATTGATAATTTCAAACTATTAGAAAAAATCTATCACATAGAGATAATAATGTACAGTACATGCATAATTAATGATACAAGTAAGATAAATTTAGATTGAATTCTATATCTGTTTTTTGAGAAGACCAAAACCACACTGTTTAACAGTTATGATACTATTTAGGTATCAGGTATTGACCTCAAAATGTTGAGTGACCTAACCTAAAAATAGGAGAAGTCGGACATCTTGGAGTATCAGAAGACTATTAGAGAAGATAGTGATACGGCATTCAACTAGTGCAATACCCACAGCCATCCTGACCAAATTCCCCTTAAAATCACAGTAAAATCATATGCAATCCCCGCGGGTCCCGGTCAAATAGCTGATGGTTATTCGGCCAGAAATCCCGGTCAAGTAACCACTACATTAAAGGAATTTAAGGAAGAACGCGGTATGTCTCTGAAGAACTTGTTTAACTTGCCATTAAAATCTGGTGTAATCCCAGAATCCTGGAGGATAGCGAATGTGATGTCGATTTTCAAAAAGGGAAATAGATCACTATTCTCTAACAACTATCCAAACAGTTTTATATAAACTGTGGAAAATAAATGAAAACAGGAGTTACACTCTCAATTCGAAATAATCTCGAGAAACAAAAGTTCATTAATGACTCAGCATGGTTTTACGAGAGGGCGTTCGTGTCTGGTAAATATATTACAATTCTTTACAACTGTTTTCGAATCTGTGGACGATGGACGCGACTATGATGTGGTGTACCTCGACATCAGCAAAGCCTTTGATAGGATCCTTCACGAGAGACTGATAAGTAGGGGCGTGGTTAAAGAACAGGAAAAGAGTCAGCATTAATGACCCAAAATCTGACTCGCGTAACGTCACCAGTGCTCAGTGCCTGGACCGTTGCTATTTGTTATAACATTGACGACATAGATACACGTTAGGCATCGACAGCAACATGAGTAAATTTGCTGACAACACAAAGATGCCCGGGGCATATAATAGAATTGCCGAGGACTCCGTAAAATTACAGGATGGCCCAAATATTTTTTTTTTGTATGGACTAAACAATGACATGAAATTTAATATGGGAAAATGTAAAGTTCTGGGGTTAGGAAATGGAAACAGGGGAACCAGCTATCAGCAGAACAACATAGACTTGGAGTGATAATAAGTAGGAACCTAAAACCAAGTCAGTAATGCGTTACTGTTCATATCCAGGAGCGTTAGAAATAGGTCAATCTAGGTTATCCTTAAACTTTATCTCGCGCATGTGAGACCACACTTGGATTATGCATTTCAGTTTTGGGATAGAATCCCTTGAAATCATTCAGAGGAGATGACAAAGACAGATTAAGAAAACTGATTCTATAAATGGAAGACAGTTAGGTGAAAGTGATATAACTTAGGTACATAAAACTATCAAATCAGGAACGAACACGCAGCAATTATTTTAAATTAGACAAATATAGATTTAGGCGTGATATGGTTAAACGCTGGTTTGGATATAAGAGTTGCGGATAAAAGGAACAAATTATCAAACATCATCATTAATTCGAACTCGCTGTGAAGCTTCAAATATAGGTTTGACAAAAATATGTGTGATAAGGGTTGGGTTTAAACAGGGCTGCCTTGTAAGGGCCAATAGGGCCAGCCCGCTGCAATTTCCTTTATTATTATGTTCTTGTCATGGCCTCAGTTTCCTGGGATGCCAAAGGCTTTCTGCTGAACAACCACTTGCAGTATTAAATAATTATGATCATCAGTGTTTAGTAGGGTGGCTCAAAAAAAGTAAAGTTCTTTATGTTTTTAGTGCTGAATGTTTATTTGCGTCCTTTACATGAAAAAACATTTCAGGCGAAATTATAGGTAATTACAACTTCATTTAGGGTATGCACAAGTGGCCCGAAAATTCTACTTCTCTAATGTTTTCTCCCTCTATAAAATAATTCTTGTTCCTGACATCAGATACAAGTAATTTATTTGTTACCTTTATTTGTTGGTGTTTATTGTATCCAAAATATGAGATTAACATAAAGAACACATGTAAGAGAAACATACATCACAGAAGATTAGCCTTCTTTATGTTGGGATACTGACGTCGATGTGTGGTGACCACCTGAAGCAGATACTGCTTTTGATCTTCGCTTTTCGTAATTGAAGAGTTGTAGTCCTGGATAAGCTTCACCGCTCTTTCGGCCACATCATTCACCACCTGCAACTCTTGTAGAATTTCCCTTGACTGGAGGAACTGTGGATCGTCATTCCATTGGCTTGGATCCTTGGAGACGAATCCAGAATCCAGGAGCGTGGTTTGAAAGAAGCAGTTAGTATTTGTGGATGCAAGGTTTTTAAGCTCCAGCGATGGAATTTCCTCTTCTGCGACTTTCAGCTTCTTTGGACATTCCTTTTTCTCGTTCTTTCCCTTCATTGACTCAAGGATTTCTCTTTTCTCAGCATACGAAACACTATCACTGAAGAGAGCCAGAGCTACTGACTCCTCACTTAAATACCAAAGATGCCGCTGGAAAGCCTTTGTTGCTGCCATTCCAACTGACTCATCTATTTTCTCCCCAATCATGAATCCTGGTTTTCCTGCTGGCCTGACGCTCATGGATCAACACGGTTGCTGGATGACTGTCGTAAACCCTATGGACCCGGCTTCCCACAAAGGACATGAGTTACTGAGGGTCGAGGGCTTGTACAGGTTCCGTATTGACATGATGCAGCAAAAATTGGCCTCGTTGTGTTCGTTTAATTTCCATATTATTTTATCTCTTGCTCTCTATTCAATAAATATTTTTGGCACGTTGCGTGGATGTTTCCTGGTGCCAGAGCCAACCATCATAGCTAGAAATTTGCCTTAAGTGAAGCAGGACAGTAATGTCCCAGAAAGATA
This sequence comes from Homarus gammarus, assembly GCA_958450375.1. Taxonomy (NCBI): domain Eukaryota; kingdom Metazoa; phylum Arthropoda; class Malacostraca; order Decapoda; family Nephropidae; genus Homarus; species Homarus gammarus. Next base: position 749,440 of record CAUDMG010001871.1, read on the forward strand.
ATTAAATAATGAATGGCCTCTCACGCCACCCTTGTGTTAAGAGTGGTCCCACTAACCCAGGGGTTTTCAAACTATGGGTCCCGACCCTTCAGTGGGTCGCGAAATAAATAAATTGGGTCGCAAAATAAAAATGGGTCGTGAAAATAAATAAGAAAAAAAAATGAAATGGGTCGCGAAAATAAATAAGAAAATAAAAATAAATGAACCATAATTTAGGCTTGGTTATTGTAATGTACACTCCACAGTCTAGGAAGCGACTGTAAGGAGAGCATTTCCTGATTCTTTCTTTACCTCTCGTGTCAGTGTTTGTCTTTGATTTACTCATTTCATATCATTACACTTAGGTTTAATGGGTCGCAATTCAAATTGTTGTTCTGGCTGTGGGTCGCAGTAAAAAAAGTTTGAAAAACACTGCACTAACCAGTTCAGCCCCACTGCTATGAGTACTTGTATGTGTACTATACCGTATATCCTCAACTAAGTTTTCGTTTCAAATGTGAAGGATCTTTGAGCTTTAAGGATGAACTGTATTCCACATATGACTGCTAATTTAATCTCGCTCTCTTTATATTTTGTACACAGACACTGTATTCGCCTCGGAGCAGTTGAAACATGATATCATAAAACCCTGCTTACACCCTCATTGTTGAGGTTCTTCAGCTGCAAGACCACCAAATCAGGTTGCGCAGGCTCGGTGTGACCAGTGCGTGAACAACCAAAGGCAAACACCGGGCAAGAAAGGTCAAAGCAAAGAACAGACCAACCTTCTGAATGGCTAGGGGGTTGGGGGATAGGTTGCTGCTAGAGGATAGACAGTAGGCTATGGGCTGTAGAATAGGCTAGGAGGTAGAGGGTAGGTTGGAGGGAGGGATGAGAGCGTTGATAGAGAGGGTTGAGGAGACTAACAGATATATACACCTCTCCCGCTGAGCACGCGGAAGTCGAGAAGGGCATTATGTATTGTATTCTGAGCCAGACTTAAGCGTTTCCTACTCGCTGATGTTGTAATAATGCATTACTGCGCTTCAGCATTTATTTCTTTAAGCTCGTATTCTCGATTACTCATACACTGGTCGTCAACCATTATAAATAAAGTGAAATAGTCCATGTTTTGCGTACTGTTATTATCAGCTGTTTTCTTGGTTTCTGTTTATGGTTTCAAAAACCGGATTTATGGGGGCGATCACCGAAGATTCGTCCCCCCTCAGTTTATTTCACCTGATGATTAACCACCCTAATGCTAACTTACCTCATACGTGGTGTTAGGGTGGTCAGTCGTCTGGTGAAATATACTGATGGGGGAGGGGAGGGGCGATTTGTAGTGATTTTCTTTACTCGCTGGTAATCAAGTTGGGTTTATTTTGTTTACATCTGGGTAACTTAGTCGTGTCTAACAGTGAATGTTTTGAATATTCCTCCCAACTGCAAATTTTAAGATTGTATATCTGATTAACTTCAGCAAAAGTATAAAATTATCTTCCCCAAAATAAAACGAAATTCGTACTGAGACAAGTCACGGTCATTTACGCAGAATTAACAGACGGAATATTTTTAAAGATTTGAGTACGGAAATTTTATCCCTATATTGGCCCAAAGGGAACGCATCTACTTTTATTAGGATTGGGTCTAAAGCCCGATTCTCCCTAGCCCTTTTTGATGGACGCCTCTGACGTCATAAAGCAATCGATGGCACCACGAAAACTGTGGTCCGTTCAGACCAAGGAACTTTATTAATCTCTTTGGTTCAGACGGGGAAGTTAAAATGTATACAAACATGATAACCTTCGCCACGCCTTCCTCACAAACTACACACGGGAACCCCAACTAGAAGAGCATGGTCACGGCAATTACTAATTGAGAGGCCACTTCGTGCTGATTTTTTACCTTATTTACTTAATGGCCTCCCACTAGGTGGCCATGCTGTGAGTAGGAGGCCATTGGCCTGTGGGTAGGATCCCCTGATTGCTATTGATAATTTGGTCTAGGGTTATTTTGAAGCCCAGTAACCTACTGTTCTCGATTCCACAGCTGGTAGATATTTATTTATTTATTTATTTATTTATTTATCATTCGGTAAGATTTGGTTGGGTTAAAACTCATTGCCACAGAAAATGAGCATCACCTTTAGAAAGAGGAGAAAAACAAATTCCAAAAATCATGCCGTCTGTGCATGCATGCCGTTTCTTCAAAATCTGTAAATTATCATTGTAATGAATCTTTTCATTTTCAATATGAATATTTACTATGCATATATTTTAAGAGTGGTGATATTAGTTAAGCTGAATTTCATTGTTGTTTGCCTAAGTTAAAGTTATTCTTTGACTAATTTCAACAACATACAGACGGGCACCAGCGCTTTCCGTTTAGCCCAGCGAGATAAAAATGTTTTATCTCGCCCATGTCGACGGGCATGTGTGGGCCAAACCCAGTCTCCAGTTACCCAGACCCAGGGGCGTTTTGTGGTGGTGCGTCTGTTTGTGTGGAAGTGATAGCGATTTAAGTGTTCTGTCGAAATCTAGTTTGATCAGAAGGTAAGTCTGCAAATGTCGACAGCTTGCAGTACTGCACCCCCAGGCTGTAGTCTATTGCAAAGGCTGACATACTGTAGTTTTTGTAAGGTGATGCCATGGTGCTTTTTACAGATACTTTTTTCTTATTCTATGCGTTTCTAAATGCAAATTGGAAAAAAAGCAAAGTAAGACTATAAATACATACTGTACAAATATTTATTATGTTGCACTACAAACTTGATTCCTTGCAGCACAAATGACACAAATATAGAATGACTTTATATGCTTTTCTTATTTAGAATCACTTAGAATGTCAAAACAATCAATAAAAACTAAGACCATTCCATACTTATATTTAGGTAATCTGCCCCGATACCCAGTGATTCATTCCAAGCGATAAGAATCTTTTATGCTTTTCCCATGGATATTTGAAACATTTAGAATAATAAAAAAAATACCACAGAAAACTCCATTGTATACCAATGCTTGGGTGTACAACATTGTTTTGATTCGTGTCGCCGTGCTATAAAAAAAAATATCTAAACGACAACCACTGACGGAGACACGATGATCCTCCCCATACTGGCCAGATATTGTGTAAATAATATTGATTATGTGTTAAAGGAATATCCTTCCTTCCTTAGGCTTTAGTAAGCCCCTTTATAATATTTATACTGTATATACTTGTCACACTTGCTAGATGCTTCTGGTGTCATTGTACAGGGGTACCTAGTGACAGCACTAGGATCCCGCTTCCTCTATCAAGGAATAAACAATTGAAATTGAACGACAACCAGACAATTATCTTTTTCGTCACAGATCGGCTTGTAGCCGCTTGGGCGGCCGGTCACGTCACATCTCTAAACCGTAGCACTTTTGGCAAGTGCTGTCTTGGCCAAGGAAGAGGTATTATGACATCACTCAATTCAAATAGGGGTTGGGTGTAAACGGGACTGCCCAGTATGGGCCAATAGGCCCGCTGCAGTTTCCTCCATTCTTATGTTCTTATGTTCTTATGTTCCTGTTCGGCCCCAACTGCCGCGCCACTTCTCGAGAAGCTCCCTTTACAAAGAAAACGAACATGATGTTTAAGACGGAAATTATTTTCACTATAACTATTTTAACTATTCACAGCAGTAAGCTCCCTCATCATAGAAAACGTGCAGCTGTCTAGATATTGTCGTAAGCCGTATACGTTTTTATTCTTAGCATCCATTGTATAAATATACACTGTACTGTAGTAGGTAATATGCAGCTACCAAACAGGGATGTACCACCACCTGGGAAGATATTGGAAGCATAATGTGTTGTCTAATGGTAGACCCTGCTGCCATATGGCATCACGAAAATTGTGACCAAGTCCCAGGATGCTGATCTGACTTTCTGCCTCATTTACACACAATTGCAAGATCTCAATTGTTTCCCTTACCACTGACAACACAACATAGATATATCGTTTCTCACTTTTGACCTATTTTTTTCAGTTTTGTATTTCTTTATGGTTTATTATTATTATTATTGTTATTATTATTATTATCATTATTATTTTATTAGTTTATTTATATTTTTATATTTTGTATTATAAATTTTAATTACTTTGAATTATTATTATTATTAGTAGTGGTAGTAGTATCATCATTATTACATCTTCGCCCCTCAGGCCCCGATGTGGGTCAGTGAGTGACCTGTGCCCGGGTTAGCTCATCCCCGTAAAAAAAAAAAAATATATATATATATATATATATATATATATATATATATATATATATATATATATATATATATCATTTACGATGATTACCTTAAGGTCCTTTGAGAGACTGAGGTATTGACAGATGACCTCATTTGTTCTTAGAGTCAGGTCCATTCAGGAGCTCCAGTGACGTCCAATGCAGTTGTGGAGGACGATTGATTCTGGGATCTAGTGCCTCTTACTGCATACACAAGGGAGACATTTTGAACCAAGCCAGGCAGAGTAGCTCTTGTCTCTCCTTCGTTCTCTCCCCTTTAGTGTTTTTTTATCCACTTTTTCCTGTCTTCATCGCCCTATCTCTTCTTTCTCTCTGTGTTGATCTGTTTCTTTTGTTATTTTTATCTCTCCTTGTATGTAAATCTCTCACACGCTTCCTCCATTTAGTTGTAGAATCCCGCCACGTTTTAAACTACTTCCTCCCACATTATCTCCTGCCTCTCCTATATCTTTCTCTTCTCGCTTCTCTTTCTCCTCCCCCATTTACATCTCCTTCTTAGTCTTACTTCTTCTGATCCTCCTCACCCCACTGTTTGTCTTCGTCGCCTTCGCCCCTCTCTTCTTCCTCGTCCTTCTTCGCTTCCTCTTGTTCCTACTCTTCCTCCTCTTCTCCCTTCTCCTCCTCCACTTCATCGTACTTTTCTTCCGCCTTCTTGTTCTCCTCGTTTTTCTCCTCTTCTCCTATATTCCTTCTTCTCTGCCTGGTACATCCCCTGGGAGCTTATCTCAGCGAAGGACTCCCAACTTCCTTGATGCTTGAGATTGGAATTTGAGTCACTACAAAGAACAGTAGAAGCCGGAGACCAAAAAAGAAAATCCTCACTCTCTGGCTGTCCTGTCTGACTTTCTCTGCCTGTCTGTTCCTGTCTTTATCTTCTTTTAATTTGTCTGTCCCTCTCTCTCTCTCTCTATCTAGAAGCTGAAGACAATTATTTATTCTATTTTCTATTTGGATGCGTGTCTGTTCCTGCCCCCCCCCTCTCTCTCTCTCTCTCTCTCTCTCTCTCTCTCTCTCTCTCATGAACCTTGGTGTTGATCTTAATCTTTGGGGCGACATTTTGTATTTATTGTAGGGATGAACTGGAGATGAAAATATTATTATTTTTTCCTCTTTGCTTGAAGAGAACATGGCATGTGATGGTAATGCAGGGAAAGCTCACAAATAATGTGTGTGTGTGTGTGTGTGTGTGTGTGTGTGTGTGTGTCTACCCAGCAGTAATTGGGAACCTGGATGTTAATCGATTTGCGGATTGTGTTTATGGGGTAATGGTTAGCCAGTGCAGTTGGCGAGTTGTCCGGTCATCTCGGACTATTCCTTGACACTGGGTCATGCAACTCGTTAACTTAGGGTGTGGTTGTTGTGCTAGCGACAGCTTGTACACCTTAAACAAATTCACGCCTAGGTGGCCCTTGGGCCGGCCATCCTCGTTACACGAGGGGCAACCGTTATTATTATTATTATTATTATTATTATTATTATTATTATTATTATTATTTTTTTTTTTTATTATTATTATTATTATTATTATTTATAAAAATGTCTTACTTTACGTGTGTGTATCTTCTCTTTGTGTCTGTGTCGCAGAAATTGCCTTTAAAATCTTTAATAATCAGGTAGGGCGAGATGGTAGCAAAGTTTGAGAGACTCGGGTCTTCTTCATAAGAGTAACTTAAACCCTTCGTCAGAGTAACCTAACCCTAACACAATACACTGCTTCAACTATTTTTATCCCTCCCACTCAATTAAGACTTTTGGTGAGGATAAAACAACCAGAATTGAGTATTGAATTACGCTGAGCCTCGGGGAAGACGCCGAGCTTGTAAGGCAGGAGTGTGAGGGAGAGATTATGGTCATTTGTTGATCACAATTAAGTCGAGGTATTGGTGTTTTATTTACTGCTGGGTCCTGATGTTTACTGTTGGGTCCTGATGTTTACTGCTGGGTCCTGATGTTTATTGTTGGGTCCTGATGTTTATTGCTGGGTTCTGATGTTTACTGTTGGGTCCTGATGTTTACTGCTGGGTCCTGATGTTTACTGTTGGGTCCTGATGTTTACTGTTGGGTCCTGATGTATATTATTGGGTCCTGATGTTTATTGTTGGGTCCTGATGTTTATTGTTGGGTCCTGATGTTTACTGTTGGGTCCTGATGTTTACTGTTGGGTCCTGATGTTTACTGTTGGGTCCTGATGTTTATTGTTGGGTCCTGATGTTTATTGTTGGGTCCTGATGTTTACTGTTGGGTCCTGATGTTTACTGTTGGGTCCTGATGTTTACTGCTGGGTCCTGATGTTTATTGTTGGGTCCTGATGTTTACTGTTGGGTCCTGATGTTTACTGTTGGGTCCTGATGTTTACTGTTGGGTCCTGATGTTTATTGCTGGGTTCTGATGTTTATTGTTGGGTCCTGATGTTTACTGCTGGGTCCTGATGTTTACTGTTGGGTCCTGATGTTTATTGCTGGGTTCTGATGTTTATTGTTGGGTCCTGATGTTTACTGTTGGGTCCTGATGTTTACTGTTGGGTCCTGATGTTTATTGCTGGGTCCTGATGTTTACTGTTGGGTCCTGATGTTTACTGTTGGGTCCCGATGTTTACTGTTGGGTCCTGATGTTTATTGCTGGGTCCTGATGTTTACTGTTGGGTCCTGATGTTTACTGTTGGGTCCTGATGTTTATTGCTGGGTCCTGATGTTTACTGTTGGGTCCTGATGTTTACTGTTAGGTGTAGAAATGGGCTGGTGGGTGTAGGAGTTGGTTGGTGGGTGTAGAAGTTATGGTTGAATATACGGTTATGTTAGGTTTGATTAAGTTAGAAATTAGAACTGATAAGGTTGGGACAGCACAGAGTCCAAAGTTTAATAAAAATAACAGGAGACAACCTGACCTGACCGAACCTAACCTGACTTAACCTGACCTGACCTAACCTTCCCCAACCTAACCTTATTCAAGCATAAGGTTAGGTTAACTTAGGTTGACCTGTTTGCAAGTTATTTTGCAAAATTACAACATGCTTGTCATCCATTTGGTAAAATATGTAACAGATCCCTGCCCCCCCCCCCCAAAGTGACATATACATATCATAGTTAGTAGTTCTCTTGATTTTACTAATATTTTATCTGGCGATAACTGTTAACTTGTTAGTGGCATACAACCGTGAACTGGATAAATCTCATAGAGGTTCTCTCCCTTGTAGGAACGGGGCATATCCATACACTGTGGTGCTCTCTGGTTACCGTCTCTTCCAACCACTGCCCCCCCCCCCTCCCACCCCCACACACACCCTTCTCACCCTCACCAGTCGACGGTACGAGCAGCTCTATCCAACAATTTGAAAAACTCTTCTTAAGACGAAAATGATAAAACATTACTGAGGGAAAATTTTGTGTTCACCGTCAGGGTTCACCTTCACACAGTAAGTAGTCCGAGACAACCCGATATTGGAAACACAGCTTGGATATACGGGCTGCACCTGGTGTTGACGTACAGCCTTAGTTTTTTGGGGGTTCAGTCCCATTCCTTTTATCGAGACACGAATCCCAAATTTACATATATTGGTTCATTTCTGTAATGCTTGCCTTGTCGGAGGATGTTGTATGTTGTCATGTCTTCAGTGTACACATACAGGCTCCTCCTCCCCTGCGAACTCAAGGATGTGCATTTCAGCAAAAATATCTGAGTATATTTTATGGTTCTCTGCGGGAAAATTACTTTCCTTAGCAATTTTTGTGTCAAATTGAAGAATGTTAACGCCGCCCTCGTACGCCGCGACCTCTGACTCCCATGTGGTTGCGCGACCTGTGACCTTCAGCCGTTACCAACACCTCTTCCCTCCCTGACCAGATATCTCACCTCCTAGTGACAGGCCTGGCACTTGACATTATTAGGGACCTGCCACACTTTGCCATAAACAGATAAATTGTACCGGGAATTTTCCCCCCACACACTCATCATTCTGTCACTTTATGTAACTTTATGCAAAACCCATGACCCTTCAGGCCTTTTACGCCCTTAATGCATGAGTCATAAAGCCAAGCATGAACTCCGCATGCTTCCCAGATGGGCGCTGTAAACGCTTCTGCACTTCACCTTGCACAGGATGTAAGGGGGTGCCCAATAAACTAGCCCCCTCGTGGGCAATCTGTAAAAAATCTGACCTCGCCAGATGTTTGTCGACGCACAACAAGCATTTCGTTGTTATGACCATAAATATTGGGCTCGGGACACCTCTGGCTGACAGTATCGTCCAGCCCCTTCGAGTGTACACACACTAGCTATAACTAGGAGTTACTTGGAGCAATACTAGGAATTAAGTGGAGCTATAAGCCCGCACACGTGAGTGAAAGAACACTGTGATTGTTTTGTATAATGGTGAAATGTTGTGAACTACTTACGTGCATAGTGTAAGGCAATTTGGTTAATAACTATACAGAACAGTGTACCTACTAACGGACGTATAATGTATACATGTAATAGAAAGTAATCAGGAGTAACGAGTGTCTCATTCTTTACAGGTTTTGACCACGTTAACCAATAAACAATGAGTGCGTCCACGTTGTGGGTTTCTCTCACCCTTGAGATGTGACGTCATCTAACTGTCAAATAATTCTGCAGTTAAACTTCTTTGGGTTAAAAATTGTGAACCTATTTACTTTACTTTATCTTCTTCCTCATTGGTCAGCTTACTAACCGGTAGGACGGTCGGTCAGTTCTCCGTTAAGCACTGTTGGCTCGGACTGAATCGGGCATGTACGGATTCTTGACTATTGAGGGACCTGAACCTGTGCCAGTGTTGCATACATTATTGGTCAAGTCTAAACTTAAAGGAGCTCATACTTTATGCTGTCACGGGATTTTTCTGGCAGGATATTCTAAGAGTACACAACTCTTACTACAAAACAGTTAGCTTTGACAGTTTTCTGAGAGCTTTGTTGGTTATTCTTGGTCGAATGGCCTTGTTGTTTACCATTGTTTGTATACCTTCACGGTTTATATTACATTGTATACCTACATTGTCTATATACACGTGGAACTATGTACTTGCTTTGTCTATATACATAATGAATCAATGTAACTTATATATCGGTTTTATTGAATAACTATTTGTCAGATCACCAGTACGGTTTCCGCCAGGCGAGATCAACTGGTGCGCTCTCCTTTACTGCACTCATCATTGGTCCTCTCTTAGGGATTATGAGGAAACCTTCGTCGTGGCCCTCGACATCTCCAAAGCATTTGACAGGGTATGACACAAGTGTAATGGCCCCTGTCTCATCAACAGAAGTATTATATAAATGGGCTCTTTACATTTGAATTATATACTAATTCATCCCCTGAAACTTTCCACTAGCTATGAGTTGTCATGCTCCTATCACGTGATTGGTAGCCTCCTTGGGTGCGGCCCATTGAACTGTATGTCAGCACATGGGTCAGCTCGGAATAAGCCGGCACCGACGCTAGTCACACTCATACTGTTACATCGAACGGACGTGATTAAACGGTCTATTTACATAGCGGCCGTCCTCTCTCTTCACGCTCATAAATAGTGGAAGTTACGGTTGATCTACACTCAGGAATTATATACACAATACTTTTAATAAAAGCAGAAACTTCAATTGGGTTTCGTTACTAAAGCCCAATAAAATATAAATGTACCAGCCTGGTTAACCTTGAATTAACCAGCCGGTTCACAAGTCTTTGCTTTCTAAATTTCCTTTTTATGGTTTTTCTCCTCTACTCTGTTCTCTCATTTCTTGCTTCCTTGAGAACTGATCCCTGGCAGTTGTTGTCGAGGGTTTGATCTCTCGCTCTTTCTCTACCAATAGTGGTGATTCATAGGGCGGGGGCGGATCTAGGAATATCAAAAGGGGGGTCCAAGAAGTTTTGGGTGAGGGAACAAGGCGAGCAAAGCGAGCCCACCCGGTTGGGGGGGGGGGGTGCTGTGAGCCCACCTCCCCAGATTCTTTTTTTTAGTTTGACCAATATCATGGGCATTTTTAGGCCATTTTGAAGCCATTTGCACTTGATATTAGCAGATATTCTGAGGTCAATAATAATTACTTTTCACTCTACAAAAATACCTGCGTACAATACTGCATCAAAGAAAAAGTATTGGAATTTTTGATGAAAAGTGAGGGGTCCGGACCCCCAGGACCCCTCCTCTTCCTGAATCCACCCTTGTGGGGCTCTGTTCTTTCACCCACTCTTTTCCTTCTTTTTTATCAATGATTTACTTCACACTACCACTAATTCTATCCATTCTTACGCTGATGACTCTTTTCTTTTCTTCGCCAGTGACCAGCTCGTTAGCCACTTGGGCGGTCGGTCACGTCTCTGTTACGCACCGTTGGTAAGTACTGAGTATGCACTGGTTCCTGAATATATCTGAACCTGCTCCAGTGTTGGTCAAGTCTGGCCTTGAATGAGCTCACACTCGGTGCCGTCACAAAACTCTCTGGCATTTTGTTCCAAGAATTCACAATTCTCACCCTGAAAACGTTTGCCCTCACAGTTCTCTGGACTTGAGTTGTGACCCCTTGTGGGGCGGATGTCCCCCCAGCTCCAGTTATGTACATTCGACCGAGTAGTGCCCCCTGGGATGTTTATACACTTCGATTAAGTTCTTTGCTCTTCTCATATTTCCCTTCCTCCTAACTCATAAACTAGATCTGTTTCTAAAGCTGATATAATTTCATCTGAAAGGGGGTAATTTTAAATTGTTACATCAGGTCTGATGTGAGAAGGGTGTTATCCAGTACTCTGTTTTTTTCTTTGACCGACACTGGTTAATGAAGGTCGTAACAGAGTGCTGATCGACTGCACGACCTGTAAGTAAGTTGACAAGTGGTGATAATATGATAAATAAATAAATACAAAAATTTCGTGGTAAGTTGTCTGAGTAACCGTCACCAGTTTGGTGTCCCTCCTTTGTACTTTCTAGGTCAGTTATACTTCACTTTTGAAAAGCTTAATGAGTACACTAAGTGTATGATATCATTGTAAAAATCCTGCTAACTTATAAGCCAGATTCGCCTTCTCACACTAATCCGAGAGCTTCACTTGTCAGCAAACCATTCAGGTCTTTCTCGCGTCGTGTTTCAGTTAGGTTTCTTTCACGAGCGTTTTTTTTTTTTGTCGCACGACCAAAAAAAAAAAACAATGCTCGTGATAGAGGCCATAGAGGTGACCGACCGCCCAATCTGCTAATATGACGATCAGGGCTCCAGGGAGGTACGATAATATGATACAATGCGAGTATAACATTGTCACCCCTATAAACTTTATACCAAAGAAAATTATGTACGGTATACTAAAGAAAATTTACCGCGCTGCAAGGGGTGTAACATTAACAAAATATATGGAGATTAGTCTGAGAACATAAGTTCCGTGACATTGTACTGGATTTCTCCCCTACAAACGCTGTTTGTCGCTGAGTAGCCGACCCCATCAATTCCCCAGTGTATGCCTCGTGGTCTAGGTCAACCAGCGCCGCCATACATCACGGAGCGGGGGTCAACTACTAAGCCACGCCTACCCCCGCTATTTAAGACCTGACCTCGTGGTGACCTGTCTCTTTCTACCTACACCAACCAGCCAGCAACACCTCCTCCTCCGCTGCCTGGCGGCCCTCGCTCCCGCTGGCGAGCATGGCGACCCACAAGCTGTCCTTCTCTGAGCACCCTCACCAACCAGCTCTCACTACATCACGCTTGTAACCATGCTGCCTTCCAGCACCAAGCTGCATTGTACATCCTGCATTGTACATCTAATACAACATGTATATAGAGAGCACATTGTGAGTTTCCTTTCTCCATCCCATCCTGAGTGTGAACCAAACATCCTGAACCCCACAACATCACTTTTTCCTTTTATCCTCCTCGCCACTTATCAATTTTCTTTTGCATTGTTGGTAACATTGGGCCTGGGCTTGTGTAAGACTACAATGAAAATAGCATTTCAGTTTTATTATATGTACTTTTTGATGTTTTCTTTTACTCATATTGTATTTATTGTACAATCAGCCAAAGATGCACCGACCCCACCCTGGGTCTCGTGCTCGCAATTTTACCTGGCAATACTTGGTAAAGGAAGGCTATATGTAAAGGTGATTGGTGGATCTGTTTTCGGCTATATCAATGTCAGAATAACTATTAAACAAACCAAAGGTAGAACTTTTATAAAAATAAACTTTTCATTGCTATTTAAGGTCATGAGTAGTTTCCAAATTTTCGTATATTTGCTTAAATAATGAAAAATTATATTAATGAATTGGCAACTCAACTACAACCACAGCTGCCACTAGATTCTCACATATTTTGTTTCATTATTTAAACAAATATACGAACATTTGGAAACTTCACACCACCTTAAATAACAATGAATAGTTTATTATTATAAAAATTCTACCTTTGGTTTGTTTAATAATTATCCTGACATTGATACAGCCGAAAACAGATCCACCAATCACCTTTACATAAAGCCTTCCTTTACCAAGTATTGCCAGGTAAAATTGCGATCACAACACCCAGGGTGGGGGTCGGTGCATCTTTGGCTGACTTGCATGTGTTGAACTCTTAAGTAAATCAACCAAACAAATAAAATACATGAACATGGGCTAGTGTTGATCAAGTCTGTTAGTCGAGGTTTAAAGGGCTCCCACTTGGTGCTGTCACGTTGCTCTGCCATGTTAGATGGAGGTTTAACATCTAACGGACCCCCGATATAACGAATTTTCCTTTATATAGTCCGTTATATAGAGGTTTCGCTGTAGCACATATTTCATGTGCAAAAAATAGCTCCTTCCCTTATTTTATCCTCTTCGTCATTATCGGCTTATTAACCGCTTGGGCGGCCGTAAGGAATATTATAAATAACTAGTAGTCTTAAGGGAGTAATTTAATTCTCTATGAGTGGGATGTTTGTCCTAGAGATGGCGCTGGATCGCTGGTGTGTCACTGTCGGCTGTCTGATTAAAAAAATTGTGCTTCAACGTGTGCTAGGGGACGTGACGTTTGTCATAAACATATAGTTCTAAACGCCGGTCACCGTTGTGTTGTTAGTGGGGAAAAGAAAAGGAGGAAATGATAGATAGCTAAGGTTTCATTACTTCCCAAGAGACAGGAAAAGGTGAGGTCATAGTTCATGTGGTTGATTCATAAGCAGTGAAGGTTTAATTAGTTTAATTTATAATTTTACCGCTTAGCTTACTAGGCATTCGAGCGGCAGGTCTCTTATTTGTAACTTTGTTATAAACTTCATTGTTCAGTAGCACCCATCGAGTAACTTCCCCCTTTGTATGTAGTTGTTTTACTGTATTTTAGTTATTTACTGTATTACATTTGTTGCCACGATACGAATATGGTGAACTTTATAGTTGCCATCAGTAATTTTGACGATTCTAGGACACTTCTTCAGTGGCATTTCTGGCACAAATTACGTATATGCGAGATATTTAATGGTTAATATGTAGGACTAACCCGTTAGCGAGTTATTTTTATTGCCGTTTATTTTCTTACTATATTTTCATTACTGAGCACTGATATGATAATCATTTATTGTGGAAATAGTTCGTTTCATAGATAATTAGGTGCCTAGGCGTGCACTAGATTATCTTGCGGGTGGTAATGAGGCTTTTCCTAAGCCCGGGGCAGTTTGTTTTTCAGCATGTCGCGTGAAGTTTGTCGCCGATCTTACATTGATGTAATTTGTGAATTTAGGTAAAGACAACGAGACCCTTCAATTGTTTAAAGATCACAGCATTGTTCCTTTACATAGAGACTGTTTATTTTCTTACATTATTTTCATCAGTGAGTTCTGATATGATAATCTTTTATTGTGGAACCCCCCAACACAGTAAATCACTTCGCTGCCCGGGGTGCATAGCGCCCAGGGCCGGTTTTAAGCCTATTTGACCAATTTAATCAAATTGGGCCCCGCGCCGCAAGGGGGCCCCCTCACACACGTGTGTTAGTTTTAAACTGTATACGATATTGGTAAAAAAGCTAACGTTAGACACAAAATCATTGTTATTGTCATCAAAATAATAGATCCCAGTCACGTGCGAGAATTTTCTGTTTTGTCAAAAGTCCAAGGGAATTAACTCTGGTGTTGGTCCACACGCCCTGACTTTCATAATAATTTACAGGAGCGGGAAGGGTGCGAGCCCAAGGTAAAAGCAGAGACAGAAGGTTTAGCAAACCAGCTAAAAGACTATAAATTTTTAGTTTCTTTGATATTTTGGCATGATTTACTTTTTAAAGTTAACTATGTTAGCAAGGAACTACAAGGTAAAACAAAGGACATTGATGAAGGCATGGAGTCATTTGAAAAACTATTATCATGGCTAAGAAAATATAGAGAGAGTGGTTTTAATGATGTCCTAATAGGCGCAAATGATTTGGCTGAAGCTGTTGAATTACCACTAGAATTTAGGAAATTTCAAGATAAACGACTACAAAGAAGGAAGAGAATGTTTTCATATGAGGCAAAAGATCAAGCTTTCGATGATCCAAAAGAAGCATATAGAGTTCAGTGCTTTACCTTAGTGCTAGACAAAGCTATTCAATCTCTAGAATCTAGATTTATGCAGCTTAAAAGCCATATAAAATTATTTGGATTTTTAAATAACTTTCAGGGCTTACAAAAGGCAGAAATAAGGAAACACACAGTAGACCTTGAAGCAGCTTTAATTGACACCAAACTAAAACAGAACACTGATGTAGAGGTAGGTACTGTAACAAGTAAAGATGTAGATGGTTATCTGTTGGCTGAAGAACTTGAAGGTCTGAAAACTTTTCTGCCCACCAGTGTCGCCAAGCCCCAAGCCCTGTTTGAATACCTGGTAGTAAACAATCGATTCACTGCATTTCCTAATGTTTTTGTTGCTTTGAGAATTTACTTAACAATGCCCGTAACAGTCGCATCGGGTGAGAGAAGTTTTTCTAAACTAAAACTGATTAAAACATACTTACGGTCAACAATTTCACAAGAAAGACTGAACAATTTGGCGATGCTATCTATAGAAAGTGACATTACCAAAACCCTTGACTTTAAAATGATTTTGAAAGATTTTGCAAATAAAAAAGCCAGAAAAGTGTGTTTCTAAAAGGTCTGTGCATAAACAGTTTGTCTGTAATTGTCTTAACTTGTAATAAAAAATCAAAACTTTTATACTGTTTTTAAACTTTTAGTATATCAAGTAATTAATGCTTTTTGGCTAAGGCGGGCATACTACACGAAATATAAAACATCAATCTTCGACTTTGTAGAGTAGAGGGCCCCACTATCAATTTTCTAATTGGGCCCCGCAATTCCTAGCACCGGCCCTGATAGCGCCCATGCAGCCATATCATCGGGTCAGACTAATTACCCAAATGAACCCAATGCGAAAGTTTTCTCTTGCCTTTGGTAAACCTACTTCAGCTGAAGCTTCCTTGCTTTCATCAAAAAAAGTTTCCATTTTACTGTCCGTCTTTCATTGTAAGTGTGATCGTCCACAAGTTTCTTGGCCTCCTTCTCAAATCATATTTGGTCCGTAACGATTTTATGTATGTCATCAAGCCTTCATACAAGTGAACAACTGTGGACCCCTCAATTGTTTCCTTTTGCATTGCTTTGCTTGTGGTATTGAACTGATGCAAAACTTCGTCCCATAAAATGCACAAAATGCCATACTCATGCTTTTCCATCTTTTTAGCCAAAGATGATACTTCACTTCAATCTGAGGTGTCTTTTATTGTCTGTGGAAATAGCTTGCAAACCTGAATAATTTTTGTTATAGCTCTCCTTCAATGCCTGCGTTGCATCATATCTGGTGGACCATCTTGTATTTGACAAAAACTTGGGAACCATACTATGCTGATGCAGAAAATCTTTGAGTAATTTCCAGCGACGTGTAGATGCCAAAACGAAATTATAAAGAGTTTGCGTGAATCCAAAAAATTAAACTGCATGACACAACATTCTGCAGCACATGAACTCACTAGATTTAAAGAATGTGCTGAACAAGGAACAAAATTAGCAAGAGAATGTATGTTTCTTATTCTTTGCTGAACTGAATACTTTCCAGCCATGTTGCTAGCATTGTTGTAACTTTGTCCTCGACAGTTAGAAATGGGAATATCAAGGTCATTCAGTGTACTTAGCACAACATTTGTTAGATATTCAGCATCATGCCCCTCAATGAATTTTAGAAACCTTTCAACAGGAATACCATCTTGGAACAATCTACCAGAAAGTGTTGTGACGGCACCGAGTGTGAGCTCTTTCAAGACAAGACTTGACCAACACTGGAGCAGGTTCAGGTACATTCAGGAGCTGGTGCATGCCCAGTACTTGCCAACAGTGCGTAACAGAGACGTGACCGATCGCCCAAGCGGCTAACGAGTCGATCATTTGGTGAAGAGGATAAACAAAAAGGAAAAGTAATAGAGACGAGACCGATCGCCCAAGCGGCTAACGAGCAGATCAGTGGTGAAAAGGATAATAGTAAGTGAAAGTATCTGCACTCACATAGTGCAATATGAAAACTAACTGATCTGAGAGGGTAATGTCTGGCGACGAATCTACACTTATGTTTTAGTACTTGGCTGCCTTCTCTTGAGACACAATAGCAGTCGTAACCTGCTTTGCCATCAAATGGATAAATTCATTGCAAACTGTTGATGAAAGATATGAAGGGATACCTCGTCCTGCATTAATGAATCTGTTCAAATGATCTGCCAGGAAAGCATCATACTGTGCAAGCAGTTCGATTATTCCAAGAAAGTTCCCATTATTCCTAGAGCCTCTCTGTTCATTTTGACCCCGGAATGGTAGTCCTCTCTCTGCTATAAACTTTACGTAGAAACCACTCTTTTAATGTATTCTTCCAGTACTCTTTTTCTTTTTGTAACTGCATAATCAATGCCTTATTTACTCGCTCAGTTTCATGGCCAAGAGAACAACATGCAGACATAGACTCTGTGCATTATACTGTACAGTTTTCATGCTCTAAGAGATGATGGACATTTTTCCAGTTTTTAAATCTTAGAGTTAATGCTGACTGATTAGAAGAAAAAAGTTTACAATCACAGCAAAAAACATGCCAATTGACTCAGAGAAAATCATCCATCTTCTCCTAACTTTTTCTCTATTAGCAAACATACGAAAAAAATTGCCTCATTTACGTACCTGGTTCTTCCATCATCATAAGTTTTAGGAGAGTTTTTCAGGTTTAGTGCATCCAAATCCTGTTCAAGCTTTTTCCACGTAATTCATGTGTAATGTCAGTTCACAATAAGGGATCCTCAGAAAATGTCACTGTTTGTCCTTCAGAAGACTGACTGAAACACTATCACTTTCTAGTTGATGATACCCAAAGAGAGTACAGTATAGTAATACCTGTATTATAAACAAAGATAAAAGAAAATGTAAACATACCCGGTAGTCATATATATTAAGTCTTATAATAACGATACTGATTAGTATTATCAACTTCGGCTGAAGTCATTACTAATTTGAGGTTTAATACCAAATCATGCTTCCTCATTACCAAACATATTTTTCATTACCAAATTTGCCCCGGTTTGATTATGAATGATGCCAAATGGTAGCGCTGCTCGATTCTGTTTTCTACTCCGGTTAAGGGAAAACTTAGGTAGGCCTCATAAAGGGCGCAAAATTTTCTCTGTACAGCTTCAGAACATGCAATACATATGATGATAAAGTATACTATTTCGTTTGTAACCGTTATAATAATTCTCATAGAAAACTTATTTCATGAAGGATTTCATCCATTTTCAAACAGGCATAGTATTTTCTGAGGATCACAGTAAATCTGGCCCTGACCGCGGTGCCCCTTGGGGTGCGGTATCCTAGGCCATGGCCTACCTGGCCTATGCTTTAATCTGGCCCTAGTTCCCAGACCTACTGTAGGAGCTCCAGGTGAAGGAGTGGCACTGATCTATTGTGACCCTGATCAACATTTGACTTATTAATAGTGACTGTTTTTTCCTCCTTTGAATTTATGGAGGCAAGTTATTAGAATTACCGTTGTGTATTGTCCTGGTCATCCAGGTACAGATACGGAGTTCATGGATCAGTTTTTCTTGTTTCTTGAGACACTCTCAGGAAAGAACAGGCAGCGGTTGATTTGTGATGACTAATTATTGGGTTGACAACCCATCTCTGAAAACCTTTTCCCCTGATTTCTTGGTAATTTATTATAAAAAAAAAAAATTGTCAATTGTGTGTCGTGTCTAACACATCTTTCTGGACACACTCTTAGACCTAGTTTTGTCTCCTGCTGACTGTGATTGTGTATTAGATGTTGCAGTTTATCTGATCGATCCAGCAGTCTCTGGCCTTACTTTGGTTTTAATGTCCCTAGACCCCCTTCTTACATTAAAACAATTATTTTCAGGAAGTACAGAAACTTTGACCAGACCATGATTGATCAGGAAGTCGATCATTGTTTAAACTGGGTCGACTCCTCTGTTTTGTCCTCTGATGAGATGGTTAAATTACATAATGATGTCCTCCAGTCCATTTCAGACAGTTATTGTCCAGGTGTCATCAAGAAAATTACAGTACTAGATGACTTTCCATGGCATGACTCGTCTATAAGACTGTGTTCACACCAAACAAATCGAGTCGAGTCACGTTGAATCGTGATTCCATGATTCATCATTCAAGCACACATTATTTGCAGAAACCGTTCACACCAGAGGAGTCGAGTCAATTCATGAATATGGCCGGACCCAATTTTCCGTCAGTCATCGAGAGTCGGATGTGGTTGTGGTGGAAGGAAGCCTGGTCATGCATCTGGAGAATGTGATAAATCGTGCCCTAGTGATCGGAGACACCTAGGTCATGAAGTGATCTCAGTACTGTGGGAATAGGTTGCTACTGAATTGAATTCTACAGGTAAGATTATATATTGATGATAATCCCCTAGGATAATACAGTACAGGTATAAATAAATAATAGCCAAATAATTCACAAGTGAATGGCATTTAGGATGATGCTGAATGCGGTAAAGTATGGAGGCTGTTGCTGGTATTGCTTTGACTGTATAGCCAAAGTAAACCAGGCTATTGCAGAACATAAAAGAAAGAGATATGTACTTACTGACGAAAATAGATGAAACTGTATCCTTGTTGGGTGCCAAACTATAACAAGTTAGGAAGGATATCCTCACTTAGACTGAGGAGGAGGTTGCCAAACTAGGGCAGGTTGATAGAGTAGAGGGAGTCGTTAACCTTAAGGTCCTGGGTGACTACTTTTATCCTCTTCGCCACTGATCGGCTTGTTAGCCTTTTGGGCGATCGGTCACGTCTCTGATTACTTTTCCTTTTCATTTATCCTCTTCACCAAAAGGTCGGCTTGCTAGCCGCCTGGGCGATCGGTCACTTCTCTGTCACGCACTGTTGGCAAATACTGGGCATGCACTGGCTCCTGAATGTACCTGAACCCCCTCCAGTGTTGGTCAAGTCTTGTCTTGAAAGAGCTCGCACTCGGTGCCGTCACAACACTCTCTGGTAGATTGTTCCAAGAGTTTACAACCCTCACTCTGTTCCAGAACGTCCTACCAGTGCGCTCCGTGTGACTTTCCAGAACGCGCGCCTATTCCCGCCACTGTTTAAATGCCCAGTGCGGGTTATCAGGTTCCAGTGTAAATATTTGCCTGTCACACCACATGCTCGGCCACAGGGAAGCTTCCTGAACATAATTACCTACCCCTGTACTTTTGTTTGTCTATTTTATCATGTTGTATCAAAGTAATATTACTAAAAGTAGTGTACAGTAGTTGTATTGTAGTGCAGTATTACTGTAAAACAATGCTATGATTATGTTATAAATGTACTGTATTTATTTGTGGAATTATTATTATTTTATGCATTACTTGCTCTACCAAACACAAAGACAGCCAGGCAGACTGGCAACCGACTGGTAAGTGTTGCCAAGCACTTTTTATGAAAAATAATGCAAATAAAATATTTTAAATTAATTATTTATTGCAAATAAGTATTAAGATAAGTAAATATATACAGTTGGTCCTCGTATTACGCGGTTAATGTAACCCGGAGGGTACCGCGGAAAGTGAGAAACGCGTAAAGTGAATAACATAACATATGGGATTAATTGAAATGGAGTCCTGGCCGATCCCCAAACTCCACTTTTTGATGACACACAACTATGTTGTAGTAAAAATATTATCTTAACTTTATGATGGCATGCACACACAATTAATAATTAAGAGAAATATCAATAATATTAGGTTTTTTAACACTTACATTAGTAGAAAAGATGGCTGGGCACACGGGGATGGGCGGTTGGTTCCGAGGCAGAGGGCAGATTATTGGCCCTCACCTGTATCACTTGTATCAATTGTATCACTATCCACCACAGAGGCTTGCAGGGCCTCTTTGTCAAACCCCCCAAAGTTCATATAAGTCCATATCCTCACTATAATTATCACTATCACTGACTTGGGCCGGCTGTAGTGGGTGGCGGGTGAAGAACTCGGTAATGTTTTGATGACTGGGCGACCTTGTGCGCACCATTTTCGCGCCTCTTACACAACATGGCGGATGGCGGGAGGTTTGGATCTAAAAATGGCGCGGCTTGCCAGCCGCTCTCCGCGTAATGGGGTTCACGACCGCGGAATGTGAAAATGTTAGGTTCTGGCAAGGCACCGCGTTAACGGTGAAACGCGGATTGTGGGACCGCGTAATAGGAGGACCAACTGTACATTATTGTCCACCTCGGACACAAAGGCGAGCGAAAAATAGCTGCTAAGTGCGGAGGGACCACGAGCGTTAGTTATCAAACCAACACTGTCTTCTTATCTCCCCTCCCCCCTCTCCTCCCTCCCTCCGTGCAGCCAAGGAAGTTTCTAGAGGGTCAATATATAGTTTTTCTTACTTATTTTGTTATTGTTTTGTCATTTTAAAAGGTTAAAAATAATTTTTGGAAAAGTTGAATTTTCTTGCTTTACCCCCATGCAGGGGGGTGGGGGTGGTGTACTGTCACCAGCACCCTAACCCAGGGCTTAAGAAGAGCTATGCTGAGGTTGCAGCAGGGGCACAGAAGGTGAAGAAGAGTAATGTAGGGTCCGAACAGGTCCTGCAGCAGCTAGGAAATTTACAGAAGGGTGTTGAAACGATGACAACTAGTAGACCTACTGATACGGGAGAGGAGGAACACTGGGTATGATTTGAGTGCAGGAACAATATAATAGTGTTTGGGATTCCTGAGAGTCAGTCGGAGGAGCTGAAAGTAGGAAAACACATGATAAGATGAAATTTCAGAATATTTGTGATGAGGCTCTGAACCTGTCGGCTCCCCCTCATGATGTGAGGAGGCCCCCTCGGGATCACACTAGAGAATGAGAATATGAAGTGGGAAGTTATTCTGAAGGCAAAAGAAAAAAAAACTTAAAAGGGAGCGAAGCATTTCCGGGTACTATATTCATAAACTCAGACTGCACGGTAATGCAGTGGGAACAGCTCAAAGAATTCTTGAA
The DNA here is from genome assembly GCA_958450375.1 of Homarus gammarus. NCBI lineage: Eukaryota > Metazoa > Arthropoda > Malacostraca > Decapoda > Nephropidae > Homarus > Homarus gammarus. The sequence continues at coordinate 771,204 of CAUDMG010001871.1, forward strand.
TTTCTTGAAGCAGAAGAGGGAGGATTCAAAGAGAAACTGGAGTACCCAGTGAAAACATGCGATATTTGTTAAGGTTACACAGAATAACACCATTATCTTATCTGATATGTTGATTGAACCCAGGACGCAATGGTGAGAGGCAAGTGTACTACTGCTGTAACATCAACACTACAACACCCTTTAGGCCAATGGTATCCAATGGCAAGAGCTACTTGCTCTTATTTTCTAAGTTAAGTTCTCCAAGCTAGAGGCATAATGAATATGATGTTAATGACATTTTTATTGATAATTGTATAAAACCTGGACGCTTACAAGCTTGAACATCAAAACCCTAGTCTCTCGCTATCATTATTATTGTTCATACAATAAAAGGTACAGACTCCTTCACCAGTGCATTTACAGCGGCTCGTCAGATTTTGTGCAGTGTGGCAGTATTGTGTTTGTTTATAGTCGACAGAATGAAACTTGCAATAGTAAACATATGGAATCAAATTAAAGCAATATTAAAACAAATTTATCAAAGCTAATGATTTGTGGAATGTTTATATGACGAGCCCCTGTAAACGCCCTAGTGAAGGGGACTGTACAGCAATCACATACAAAACATTTAGCCTACAACAGCTTAATTGGAATTACCTTGTACACTAAAATATCAACAACCCTTTTATCTTATGATATTTAAGCAACCTTTGTTTTCATTAAATGGTAATGTTTTCACTTACTGTATAATGAAATCTCAAGACAGACATCCAAACTTTTAAAAATAAATACATTAATTAGTTTAAATATTCACACAAGCTGTCCAATTAGTTAACATTGCAGGTATTAACTTAGTAGGAACTTAAATGAATTCACATATACTGTACAGTACTGTACAGCATAGCTATGTTCTTTCAATTAGTTGAAGATTGTACTTAAATACCAGTAAATTATTTAATAGTTATTATCTTGACAGACTGGTGAAAGTGTTATGGAATGATATGTAAAAGAAATTACAAAGATTGACAAGGATGGAATATTGTTTTAAGAAGTTTAATTTCCACTGTGGTAATGTTACCTCTCCAAATTTTTTGGGGAAAATTGAAAGGTGGGGCAAGAATCACTCAATTAAAATTTTGGAAATTATAGCATGCAGTGTTTACAATTACACTTGTTTAAGTACCCAGTCTGTTTTATGTGGGTTATATTACAGCCGTTAAAAGATTTAAAGGTTTTTCAGGTAATTATAAAAGGGAAGTTGGGTACCAAAAATTTCTAGATGATTTGAAACTGAATGAAAGGGCAGGAGGGGAAGATAAAAACTTAAGGTACTTCTTCAGGAATTAGGTAAGAAGGAAGTACATGATGCCTACAAACGCCACCAGTAGTAGGGATGATGTGGCAGACCATGCCCCACAAGTCATGCCTTCGTGATGTATCTCAAACTTTATCTGGTTTGGGTACTCGCATTCCTGATCTGAGGGAAACATAATAACTTATTAGTGAAGAGCTCTTGTTAACTCTAAAAGCTGTGACATTATTATAGTTAGAGTATTTTTTTTTAATATAGTAATGGTGACATACAATATGTACCTATACTACTGTACTGTATAAAAAAGTTGTGGTATCGTTTCAAAAACTTGGATTGATAAAAATTGGTATGACTGAATCTTCAGTTTGGAGCAACAAATAGTGCAGGGTGGCCAGAAATGAGTAAATACCTGTACACACACATATAATTTCCCTTCATTCGTTGTCATTCATTCATTCTACTGTAGTAAATGATGTTCTGTGCTATAGTACTGCCCTTGGTTCTTCCACAAGGTCCCAAATCTGGCTTACCCCATTCATTTCACATAGGTCAACAGTATGTCCTTAAATAAAAAAATCTTCGCACATTTTTCTCCCATTCATGCACATTTCTGATTCCTGAAAGACCATTCCCCTATTTCTAATGCATCTTTAATCTCTCTCTCTCTCTCTCTCCAACCGTCACTGAATTATACAATCTTTGCCAATTTTTACTTCCCATTCAGTATGTCCTTCTTTCTTTCAGTTTGTCCCCCATTCTCTCAGTACGTCCCCCTTTCTCTCGATATGTCCCCCTTTCTCTCAGTATGTCCCCCTTTCTCTCAGTATGTCCCCCTTTCTCTCAGTATGTCCCCCTTTCTCTCAGTATGTCCCCCTTTCTCTCAGTATGTCCCCCTTTCTCTCAGTATGTCCCCCTTTCTTAGTACTATATGTTCATACCGACTGAGCAGACCCAACACTGGATTTCCACATCTCTTTCATATTTCTGTAATTTTTCTGTTTGATCTAATTTACTTCTTGTTGCATCTAGAGTTCCTATTTCATTCCCAGTACTTGCTACTTTCCATTAGTGTATAAAAGAGAACTGTTGAACTGTGTGGAATAGAATAGACTAAAAAATAATGTTGCTGAAAGTTTCCTTTTATGGGTACTGTAGCTACATTCTTATCTTTGCCTTTTCATATACTGTAGTTCCTTCTGTCTGTTAATTTTCAGTTCATCTTATACAGTACTTTCTTTCCTTGTGTACTACTCTTTGTTTCACTACACATCATTTCTTTTGCTACTTACATCCACTCCTACTTTTCTGAAACCCTACACTTTCTCCATTTTATATCCCAAGTCTCCTTTCTCTTATTTTTCATCACTTTTGTTCACTTAGACTAACAGCTGTCTATCAATATACACATGCTTCCAAACTCATTCACTATTGTGTAACTTTCTCAAGAATTGTCCACAAGAGCTTTGTCATATGCAGACAACAAGAGACACCACTCATATACAGTGTGTGTGTGTGTGTGTGAGGGAATACTGTAGGACAGATAGTAATAAGCTATACCTGAGACATTTCTAAATTAGCAGAAGGAATGCAGTGCCAGGTTTCTCATTAAAGGTGCCTATATATTGAACAGTATTTTGTTTATAGCATGCTATTATAATATGTATTAAGTAATACAGGTAAATGCTGTATTAAATAATCTGGACTTAGTAAAGCAACAGCTAACAACTGTAGTTAGTACAGTAAATATGAATAAAAAAAATTACCTTTAAAAAAATCAGTGGACCCCTCCACTTAATAATGTTTATAAATGTGTCCTTTAGCCTACAAAAGATTAGGGATCACTGGTATAAGGAGTAAATGGGAAAATATTGAATGAGGAGAATGAAGAATTTGTCAGGAAGAAGGAAATTGGTTCCTATTGAAAGTAAGACTATGTGAAGGTTGTGTAATGTTATCATGGTTGTTTGTGTAATATTTGCATGGATTGTGTAGTAAGAGAGGTAAAGGTTGCAGTGACCAAGAAGAGTGTAAGTTTGATGAATAGTGAAAAAGGATGTACCAGTAAATGCGAAATGCGTTAGCTCCTGTTTCTAGATGCAGCAGTGCATTTGGATGATAGAACATGGCATCAATTGGTTTAAGTGAATGTCACAGTCATGGGAGTAAATATATGATGATTGCTCAGTTTGGCATTTCTGCATAAAAGAAGAAAAATACTTCCAAGATGGATGAGAAGTTGTATTGTATTTAATTTCACAATATTGTAGTATATTTTCCAAATGAAAGTTACAGTGTTTTGAATATTAATTCCTAATGCTTCCATCTTGCTTTACATGAATGATAGAAGTTGAACTGTTAGTTATTGTGATTTTCTATTGTAATACAGTACTGTACTGTATTTCTTTTTATTCTAAGGCCTTTGACTGAAGTATCTTGAGCTCTAGTTAATTCTTTAGAAGAATGGCGTTTTTGAGAAACAAAAGACCAGCTATTATGATTATTTATTTAATTATTATTATCTGATAAGTTTATCATAGGAAAATATATATATATATATATATATATATATATATATATATACATATACACACACAGTGGTCCCTCGGTTAACGAGCACAATCCGTTCCAGCAGGTTGCTCGTTAACTGAAAAACTCGTTAACCGAAACCATTGTTTCAATGGGTTTTTAGGAAATTGGTTTCAGCTCACCGAAAATTGCCTAGATTCAACAAAAAAGGTGGAAAAGTACACTTACTTTGAGGTGTGTATGCAGATGGCTCCTGGATGATGATGATGATGGGAATTAGAATGGGGGTGGAGGAGAAGGGAGAAGAGAAGGCATTGGGGTGGAAGAGAAGTCACCCCATGGTGCCATTTCACCCATAAAATTTTAGTTCTCTTGGTGTAATTCAAGATTATTTTCTTTAAATCAACACTGCACTCATTATATATTGTCAATATGTAAAATAAATTTCAAAATGACCAATAATTTGCTTGCAAACACAGAAAAAAAGTGTTTAGTTGAAGAGAGTCTCAAGCAAGATGTTACCTCCACTGAAAAGACAGAGAGACTGGCGCCTGTTTGGTGTGTTGCCAGGCTGGATGGCGCGCATGAAACTAGTTTCCTTACCTTCAATTATGTTCAATAATTGTTAAAATGACTAAAAAATTGAATATTAAACTTTTAAAATTATTGAATACAGGTAGTATAAACTTCTTGATATTTACTAAAATAGTAAGGAATTTAAGCCCTAAAACCAATTACTGTATTGGCGGACTAATACTGCAGCTGGTGGACCGCCAAATGCAAGCGAAAATTTGTTGAGGTCGGCTCGGAAAAAATCCTTTAATTGAGGGATTGCTCGTTAACCGAAGTTAAGAATCTTATGGAAGGTAACTCATTAACTGAAATCTCATTAACCGAGGCGCTCGTTAACCGAGGGATCACTGTACAGGTAGTCGTCGACTTACGACCGAGATAGGTTACGGCCAACCGGTCGTAAGTTGATCTGGTCGTAAGTCGGCCTATGTTATAATTACCTTACGTATATTATAATGTGTAATCATCTTTAAGTCATATTTTATCAACATTTTCTTTGTTCATTATTGTTACGGTCGTCAGGTTTAAGTAAATCACTGCATACTACAGTACAATTTAATTACCTTACGTATATTATAATGTGTAATGATAATATAATCATCTTTAAGTCATATTTTATCAACATTTTCTCTGTTCATTATTGTTACGGTCGTCAGGTTTAAGTAAATCACTGCATACTACAGTACAATTTAATTACCTTACGTATATTATAATGTGTAATGATAATATAATCATCTTTAAGTCATATTTTATCAACATTTTCTCTGTTCATTATTGTTACGGTCGTCAGGTTTAAGTAAATCACTGCATATTACAGTACAATTGGTTTATTATTTACACAACATACAAAAAAGAAAAAATACAGGTGCAAAACATATAAAACATTTTAGTTGCAAAACATACTGTACAAACATACAAAAAACATCTTATTGGCCGCTGGTGCTTGGCTGTGGATCGTCGGGGTCGTCAGCTGGGGCAGCCTTTGGGGTAGCCGGAGGAGTTGTTTTTTTCATGAACATGGTGAGCTTTGTCTGAATTGTTCGTTTCTTCTTCTCCTCGTAAATTTCTTGATATGGACGAAACGAATTGCGTGCCATCCGCTCAATCCTTGCAAATCGTTCAATGTTTGGGTCCATTCCTTCAAAATGGGCAAGAAGTTTATTTAGTAGAGATAAACCTTCTGATAATCCCTTAGTGGTGAACGTCCTTTGTGGCTCCTCCTCCTCTTCGTTATCCGCTGCTTCTCTCCTTTCCTCTTCTGCTACATTTTCTTCCGCCAATTCGATTAGCTCTTCATTTGTAAGTTCCTCTGATTCTTGGTCTAGCAACTCCTCAACATCTTCCACTTCACATTCCAAAGAAAGATCTTTTGCCAGTTTTACTATTTTTTCCCGAATAACTTCAAGCTCATTTTCACTGTCAAATCCTGCAAAAGTATGAACATAGCGCTTAACACACTGTTTCCAGATGCCATTCATGCACTTCTCCGTCACAGCCTCCCAGGCGTTTGCCAGATTCTTGATACCCATAAGAATGTTGTACTGTTTCCAAAAGTCACGCAACGATAGTTCTGGGTCGGCATCTATAGCGGCTATGGCTTGGGCAAAGGTGGTTCGGAGATAGATAGCCTTGAAAGTAGCAATTGAACCTTGGTCCATAGGCTGCAATATTGAAGTCGTGTTTGGCGGCATAAAAATCACTTTCACGTCCGGATGAATATCTGATAGATGAGGTGGATGTCCAGGCGCATTGTCCAGTAGCAATAAAATCTTGAAAGGAATTTCTTTCGTCACACAATATTCACGAGCTTGAGGAATAAAACAATTTACAAACCAGTCTTCAAACAGTGCCTGTGTCATCCATGCTTTACGGTTAGACCGAAAGTAAACGGGCAGCGTGTGCTTGTTTACATTTTTCAACGCCCGCGGGTTTTCTGAATGGAAGATTAGGAAAGGTTTCAGCTTAAACCCCGCGATGTTCCCGCCAAGCAGCAGAGTAAGCCTATCCTTAAATGCTTTAAATCCAGACATGCTTTTGGCTTCTTTTTGGATGTAAGTGCGTTCTGGCATCCGTTTCCAATACAATCCCGTTTCATCCACATTAAATATCTGCTCTGCTAGATATCCCTCATCCGTAATCAATTCATCCAGATTGTCAACAAACTTGCGTGCTCCTTCCTCGTCTGCACTCGCTGCTTCCCCAGTCACTCGAACATTATGAAATTGAAATCTTTTCTTGAATCTCTTGAACCAGCCAGTACTTGCTGCAAATTCTTGACTGTAGTCTTCTCCGGCGCGCTCCTTCAAAGTCTGAAATAGACTTCTAGCCTTCGTCTGCACAGTAAAAAGGCTTAACGGTGTCCGTTTCTGGATCTGATCTTCCATCCACATGTAAAGTAATTTCTCCATTTCGTGGAGAGGCCCAGTCCGTTGCTTCGTTATAACTGTCGCTTGCATGGGTGCAGAACCTTTCACAGCTTCACGAATCCTTTCTTTATCCTTCAAAATCGTCGACACAGTAGAGTGTGATAGCGTCAGATCACGTGCAATCTCATTCACTTTCTTACCCCCTTCGTGCTGTTTAATCACCATCATTTTAGTGTTTAAATCAATGGCCTTTCTTTGCTTCTTGGCAGGTTGAGGAGTAGATGAAGACAGTTTCCTCTTGGTAGACATCTTGGGGGGGGGTGGTGGTTCAAGAAAGATTTCCGAGACAAAAGAAAGGCACGAGGCAAACAGACACGGAGGGAAGTGTGCTGTACCAGCGAGCGTGTTTGTAATTGAGCGCGGGGATGCGCGCGGCTCCAGCTCCCGGCAGCGTGAGGAGGCTGGGGCCAAAACTGTCGTACCGCCGGTCGTAAAGTCGAACGGACGTAAATCGCATAGGTCGTAAGTCGACGACTACCTGTATATATATATATATATATTATATATATATATATATATATATATATATATATATATATATATATATATATATTTTATGAAAATCCACAATGAAAACGTGGATAAGATAAATCTTGATAAAATCACACGGGAAAATGGAAACAACGGAGTACCTTAGCTTTCGTCTTTATTCAAGACATCTTCAGAGACAACTGGATTACATGGACAGAGAGAGGCTTAAATATACAGGGTCACCCTGTATATTTAAGCCTCTCTCTGTCCATGTAATCCAGTTGTCTCTGAAGATGTCTTGAATAAAGACGAAAGCTAAGGTACTCCGTTGTTTCCATTTTCCCGTGTGATTTTATCAAGATATATATATATATATATATATATATATTTTATGAAAATCCACAATGAAAACGTGGATAAGATAAATCTTGATAAAATCACACGGGAGAATGGAAACAACGGAGTACCTTAGCTTTCGTCTTTATTCAAGTGGACTTTATTCCTCCATGGTATAGATATGTAGATGATGTTCTTTGTCTTTGGCCTAAAAACAGTGACCCATTTGAATTTTTAGACAAACTTAATAATATTGTCCCTAGTATCACGTTCAAAATTGAAAGAGAAATAAATGAATCCCTTCCATTTCTTGATATGCTTATCATGAGAAATGGCCAAAACTATAAATTCAAGGTATGTAGAAAGCCCACACAGGTAGACAGTTTCATTCACTTTTTATCGAATCACCTTGAGTCTACCAAAATGTCAGTTTTTTCTCTTATGTTCTTAAGATGTCTGCGTATTAGTGACTCTGAATTTATTGACGATGAATTGAAACACATTCGTTCTATTGCACATAATCTTGGGTACCCTTCTGTGTTTGTTGATCGTTGTTTTAATAGGGCTAAAAAATCCTTTCATTCCTCTCAAACCAGACAAGTTCCTACACTTAAGAATATTTTGACTCTGCCCTATCGTAATGAATTTGTCCCGTTAGTTCGGTCCCTCAAGCTTCTAAATATTAATGTTGTTTTCAAGTATGACTCAACCATTACTAATATGTTAATAAGGAATAGCCCAAGTTTGAATGTAAATGGTAGTGTTTATTGTATTCCATTTAGCAAATGTAATTGTAATTATGTAGGTCAGACAGGAAAAACACTGCAGCTTAGAATCAAACAACATAAGTATAATATTAGAACTGCATCTGAAAGCAGTGCCTTGTTCGTTCATGTTAGGAATAATAATCACCCCATTGCTTGGAAAAAAGCTTAGAAGTTTTCAAATCATCTTGTGTCACAGAAAGACTTCTTGTTGAAGCTAGTTTGATTAAGGAATTAAAATCAATAAACCTTAGTGATGGTCAGTTCAAAACTGATAATATGTTACATAAATTTATTTGTCAGTGGCCCAAGGTTAAAAATGCTTTTAAAAACCTTTGATCTAGATGTATGATAGTTATTTTGTGGGTCCCCTTTTTTCTGACCTGACTTGACTAGTCACGTCACCACCCTTCTCTTAAGCTCCTCTACGTGTGTGTTGGTGTGGGGATTAGTGGATGTCATCATTTTGACCTGACCTCATGTTTTTAGGTCACCCTGTATATTTAAGCCTCTCTCTGTCCATGTAATCCAGTTGCCTCTGAAGATGTCTTGAATAAAGACGAAAGCTAAGGTACTCCGTTGTTTCCATTTTCCCGTGTGATTTTATCAAGATATATATATATATATATATATATATATATATATATATATATATATATATATATATATATATATATATATGAGCATTACACGCATACAGTACTGTATATGAATTACTTTTATGGCCACAGACCAATTTACCTTGACAATAAGTTCCGAGAGCTGTTTGGCCTGTCACAGACAAGAAAATCGGGGCGCAATCCACCAGATAGCGTCCACACAGTTCCGTCCACTCCATATCAGTGCCTCCAGTAACACATGCATAGTCACTGGCAGTAGTGTCTATAGTCATGCTCTCCCTACTGCTGCAGACTGAGACATCAGCATTACTAACCTGTATTTGAAAAAAGAAAAAAAAATAGAATTTAAGCTTTGGAAAATCCAATGTACAGTCGTACCCCGATTTACGCGGTCAATTGAACCCACAGGGTACCGCGGAAAGTGAAAACCGCGTAAAGTGAACAACAGAACATATGGGATTAATTCCAATAGAGACTGGCCCGACCCCCAAACTCCACTTTTTCCGACACAATACCTATGTTGTTGTAAAAATAACATCTAAATTTTATGATGGTATGCTCTCACAATTAATATTTAAGAGAAATACAGTCGCCAGGTTAATGTCCATTCAAAAATTGGACTCAAATCCCTCCCCCCCTCTTCCCAGCTCACTAGCTCCTACCTCTCTGATTAATGTTTGGGTGAAAACTCTTAGATTTTAACGTTTAGTAATAAATAATACCTCAGACTAAAGTTAGGATAATATAATTGACATTTCTGGATTCCTTGCAGGTCAGGGAATATTTTGAATGTAAACTTCATATATTTTGCACAAAAGATAAAATATTTGCTTTGTGTAAACCAAATTATTACTTTAGATCTAAAATTTGTATGTCTAATGCAAAATCCATGATGTTTATATTCAAAATGATCATCATATTTTAAGAATTCCAGCAATGTAAATTATATTCTGGCCGGGTAATTTGTATGAATTTTATGAGCTAAATAAAAAAAAAAAAAAAAAATTATACTTCACCGCATATATGAGTAGATGCACCGCAGAAAGTGAAAGTCTGGTTCTGGCAAGGTACCGCGTAAATGAGAAATCGTGGAAAGTGAAACCATGTAAAGCGGGGTAATACTGTACAGTATAATGAAATAACATTAAATGATAATAAAATCTAATATTGAATATCTAATGTAGCACTTGAAATTATCATCTATCCATTTACCAGCAGAAAGTAGATGTTACTGGGCAGTAAGTGATACACGACTTACATAACATCTGTTAGTTATGAACTTATGATGAGACAAATTTACTTTTATGTTAGAGGTATTTTGAAGATATATATATATATATATATATATATATATATATATATATATATATATATATATATATATATATATATATATATATATATATATATATATATATATATATATTGTAATCAGAAGCAATAATTGCTAACCCCCCTCCCCTCCCAGTACCTGGAGCCACAGCCAGTGAAGGCCGATATTGACATAATGCAACATCACCAGCCACTATACAGTAATGTAGTTCCAAAATTACCCAGCAACGTTTAGACAGGAAAGGGGAAGAGAGGAAGGTTTGTCCGATCGCTATCAAATAGGGAGGTACTACCGCCTGGGAAGATATTAGTAGATCCTGCTGCCATATGGCATCACAAAAATTTTGATCAAGTCCCAGGTTGCTGATCTGACTTTCTGCCTCATTTACACACAATTGCAGGGTTTCAATTGTTTCTCTTACTTTGACAACAGAACATACATACGGTATATTGTTTCTCACTATTAATATCTTTTTTATTTTTTGTATTTATTTATGGTCTTTTTTTATTACATTACATTATATTATATTATTATATAATATATTTTTTTTGTATTTTTTATTAATTATATTATTATTATTATTATTATTATTATTATTATTATTATTATTATTTTGCCCTCTAGGCCATGATGTAGGTCATTGACCTGTGCCGTGGTGAGCTAATCCGGTAAAAAAAAAAAAAGGCCTTCACTTGTCATGGCTCTGGCTGCTGGGGGTAGGGGGTGTAGGAAATACTGCTTCTGACTGTACATAAGGTAAGCCATGGCATACTTACTTTCCATCATACTTGGTGCAGTAGTAACCATATTTTAAACATCTTTTTGCGTTATCTTTGGCCAATGTCATATTAATTTCCACAAATTTTCATAAAATACATAATGTACTCTGTTATTATTGCTATATCCATTCTTTTCACATGCCCTTGTCAAGTTAGTCCACACCTAGTTATTGAAGCTAATTTAATATATTTTCCTATTTGTCACCTTTACCACTTCCTTACTACTCATCCCCTCTATTAAACTACTGGTCAGAATACAGTTGTGAATGTGATGCCACTGACCTTCAACTTGAGGGAGCCTGAGAAGCGGAAGTTTTGTGGGGCAATCTTAATGTATGTTGTGAAATTGGGAGACACATAACCAGTGTATACATGCGCTGCCTCTTGATAGTTGCTGAAGTTTGAATTGTAGGTATCACATGCAGGATACACAAATACAGAAGGAACTGTAATAATGAAAAAAAGAATGTTATAGTCAATAAAACTATTGTACCTAAAACACTGTAAGAACAATTTTGAGGCAATCATTATCATAAACTGACGATACAAAGTGAAAATTCATTACTGTACAGTATCTCGTGAGGGGGGATGTGAAACTATTGAAAATGGTAATAATCTCAAAATTAGAGTTTTGTGTTTACACATTGCATAGTTTGATACAAAAGTACTTCTTACTTTTACAAATCCGTTTAGCTAATGTTGCAGCAAATACTTCTATTTCTTGTACATTGTTGGTGAAGAAGTCAGTACTTGGGTCCACCAGCATATCAATGAAGCTGTTCTTGCTCTTGCCAACCAACAGGAAATATACATCTGCCAAATATATGAACTTTTTATAAATGTTTAATTTTTTTTTTAATTCTCTCTCTCTCTCTCTCTCTCTCTCTCTCTCTCTCTCTCTATCTCTCTCTATCTCTCTATATCTCTCTCTATATATATATATATATATATATATATGAATATATATATATATATATAAATATATATATATATATATATATATATGTATATATATATACAGTATACGTACAGTACAGTTCTCTATACATTTGACGACCATACCTGGGAAACGTTGCCTAAATTGAGACAGCAGATCCAGGAAAGTATTGGGATCTGGTATACTACCCGGTACATTCCACAGCACCACCTGTCAATAAACAATTATATCATATAAGTGGAGGGACAAAGTTAGCAAATTGCCCATCTATGGCAAATTATCTCTGAAGGAGTGGGATTGTTGATCTATCTTTTGTAATGATTTCATCTAAAAGAAATGAGAAAAAACAAGATGGGTGTGTGGATGTAATGAGGATGAAAAGAGAGTTGGTGATAGGGAAATGGATAGGATTTTAATTACTGTACCTAATTATGAAATGCCAAAAATGAATGGGAATGGGGAGAGACTAACTATATAAGTGTGCTGTTGGTGTTGGTGGTACAGCAGTAATGCACATGCCTCTCACCATTTTGTCCTGGGTTGGATGAGAAAACAGTATAACCCTACCAAGCATTTCTCTGGATACTTCAGTTTCCTCTTGTAATAATCCTGAACAATGAAGGTCATACAACAACAGACCAACTGCCTGAATGGCTTTAGTGCATTTTTTCCCACCTGAGAAGAGATGTCCCGCCCCCTCCTCAAGAATTACAGCTGATTGGCTGTTGCAAATCTGTCCGATTTCGTCCTGAAGTAATGATGTATTTCTAAATGATTTAAGGGGAATATAGGGGATTTTTAGGAGTGTTTCTGATTTTATGCATTTTTTGGCTTTACTTTGTACTTTTTCTGTGAGTTGGAACCAATTACCCAATATCCCATTGAAATAATAGATTCAGTTAACAAATTTTTGGTTAACAAACGACCCTGTAGAACCAATTGTGCTAGTTAATTGAGGGACCACTGTACATCATTACTTCAGGTAGAAATCGGAGAAATTTGCAACAGCCAATCAGCTGTAACTCTTGAGGAGGGGGCGGGGCATCTCTTCTCAGCTGGGAAAAAATGAACTATAGTAAGTTGGTAATGATAAAAATGATAAATTTGGAAGAAAAAGGTTAGTGGGGAGAATATATGGTTAAAAAAGGAAATTCATTTGTATATAGTAGTACAGTACATGTAGCTGTGACAAATGAGAAAATAGAAAGATCATTAGATTATGTGTTGGTAGAGAGAAGATTGAAATACAAGATGAATGATGTCAATGTTCTAGGAAGAGCTGTGCAAAAAATGTCTGATGTGGGAGAAGTGATAATAGGGGAAATGCTGATTCAGCATTAGTAAATGGGTGTGAAGCAAATGACTCTGGATGCAAGAGGAAGAAACACATTAGAAGTGACAGATATGAAATGGTTGGGAGTAATATGTTGGATGAATGAAATGAGAATAAGAGACACAAGAAAATTTAAATGTGGAACTGAAAGAAGTATTGGAGGGAGCTGACTGGGGTTTCCTAAGCAGTTGTGGAAATATTGAGAGAAATGGTAAAAAAGCGTGTTAAGTCTGATGGTAAAAGGGAAATGAGAATACCAATGGGGTGAAGGGCAGATTGCTGTAGAATGGAGAGACAGAGAGATCCAGGAAGCAGTAGTGTGTGAATAACAGGAGAGAATAGTATTATATTGTTTATGTGAATGGATGTGCTGCTAATGAGAGAGAGAGAGAGTTTTCTCTCTTTGTTCTGGGCTGAATGAGTGAAAAGGCAAATTTAAAGATATTGAACATTTGACTTAATGGAGAACAGCATTAGAAACAAAGTGCAGTTATATATCTAGATTAGATTTTGTTAGGGAGGACTGAACAGAGTTGGGATATATCATCCACAAAATGTGAGAGCAGTATTGTATTCCATTTTATTGAAGCCCTGAGCAGTGAGTGAAATTAGAAATGCTATGTTGAAAATTTATTGTTCAGTTAGATAAAGTCTCATGAACTACTATACTGTATAGATCAAAGTTAATAATACTCATATTTCATAATCTTATATGAACTATGCCTCACTTTCATTATAAGAATAGCCAGCCTTACCATTATGATCTACGTATAGACTGAATCCAAATAGGTATGGAAGGTTAGGTGTTTAGGAAACTATATAAAGTTAAAAGAATGTTAATGATTAGCTCAGCATATTTGAGACTTCTTTTGCTTCCTGTGAATGGGTCATATAACTGTTACTGACCTGTGAGTGGGTCATATAACTATTACTAACATGTGAGTGGGTCATATAACTGTTACTGGCCTGTGAGTGCGTCATATAACTGACTGACCTGTGAGTGAGCCGAGGCATTCTTGCCATCACTATGGAGTTTAGTGTAGAAGTTGGTGTAGTAGGCAGTCAACTCTTTCAACACAGCCATCATATCTGAGCCTGACCCATAGCTGCCTGGAATATGTTCAGATACCATATAATTGTTAATGGCATTTTATATAAACTAACAATGTATTGTTCACCATGACTGAGGATAAGAATTTATATGCCATGTATAAAAATAACCTATAATATTCTTTTTCCTGTAAGCAGCAAGAAAATCAGAAGACTATATTATACTGTACTCTTTGCCAATTAAATTTTAAATCATATCATTAACTCTCTGAAAATCAAATATTAAGTAAGTAGAGTATTGAAAGCGAGTACAGTACTGTATAATAGGCCTCATGGTACACAAGGGGGTACCTTCACTTCTCCATCTTTAAGGTTAAGTAAATTGGGGGGGGGGGGGGTTCGTTGGTGCAAACTAACAACCCGTTGGACAGGAAGCAAGTGCTGCCTCCACTCAGCTGCTGCACCTCTTCAAATAAATATTAAGTAAATATTACAGGTTGGCAATCTTTCATCCAAAAATTTTGGGGCTGATTGCATTTTGGTTTTCAGGTATTTTGGGATGCCTATGCTTATTTATATTGCAATAGCCTAAGCCTAGGCTGACCTATACAGGCCTGAATCCAGACCTCAAATCTGACAAATGCAATATTTATATATTATTTTTTTTTTTTTTTACTTATCCAGTAGATCACCACTTCCCACCTCTTGCTTTTATGATATTTATCAAGAAAACACAATTTTGCTGAGGAATTATTCTGTACTGTACCCAGTAATTAAGGTTTTAATAATATTTGGTTTGATCTACTGTTACAGAACCTGTGGAAAAAACATCGAGTCAAATTTGCCAATGAAATTCTCTCACTCACTAACACCATTGTTTCTTGCTACATATGTACTGTACAGTCATTGCTGATTTATGTGTGTTTAAACAGTATACTGTACTGGGTACTTCAGGAAATTTTCTCAGGAAAAATGATTTTTGGGGTATTTTTTTAATAATGAAGCTGGAAACTTAGCATTGAGTATCATGAACACAAAACTTTGTGTGTCACAAGTTAAGATGAGTTGGGACAATGGTCAAACCAACAGCTCCGCATTTATTTATGCTAATGGAACTTATTGCAGCTTTTGTATTATGTTGCAGTCTTTGTTAAAGGTATGACTTTAAACAGGGGATTTGGCTCATGCTGCTCACTTGATCACACAAAACCTGCCTTCATATTCACATACAGTAATGTCCATTCAAAAACTTTAGGGTTTTGGATCGGTTTAGTTTTGGAATTTTATATAAAGGATCCTTGAAACTATGTATAATTCAATGGGTTGGGATGCCATAATTGAGACATCACCACCAAAATACAGTACTGTATAGTACAGGTAATAATAATATTAGCTGGTCTTATGTTTCTCAAAAGTGCTGGTTCTTCTAAAGAATTCACTTGCACTCAAAACAGAACAAAGTCAAAGACTTGAAAATAAAAATTAATATTGGACTAAAAGATCACAAAAAGTGACAGTTCCACCTCTATCATTCAAATACCCTTAAATTTGAATACTTCCTAAACCCTATATTTATCCATCACTGTACCCTGTTCAGGATAATAAACTTTTAAAATAAAGAAAGGTTTTAAGTTGCTTTTTAAAGGCCTCCACAGAAGTCAACTGCTTCATAGATGCAAGCAACTGATTTTACAATCTGGTTGCTGTATAGGAAATGGATCAGGCAGAAAAGGAAAAATCCCGTACTGCTCTAGGCTCCTCAAGGCATGAATGATCATCACTACTACACAAAATCATTTCAGAATGAGCAGTCAGTGGAATTAGTAAGTAGGCCAAATACTAAGGCTTACCAAACATTAGTGTCTTAAAAGTCATTAGACAGAGTTTGAACTCTATCCTGGCTTTAATTGGAAGCCAATATCATTCGATCAAGAATTGGGTAGTGGGAGTCCTCTGTGGGAAAGCAAAAATAAGCCTGGCAACCCTGTTCAACACTGTTTAAACTTTCTTCTTTACTTTACTTTTTTTTACTTGTATCCTCTTCACCACTGATCGGCTCATTAGCCGCTTGGGTGATTGGTCACGTCTCTGTTACGCACTGTTGGCAAGTATTGGGCATGCACCGGCTCCTGAATGTACCTGAACTTGCTCCAGTGTTGGTCAAGTCTGGTCTTGAAAGAGCTCACACTCGCTGCCGTCACAACACTTTCTGGCAGATTGTTCCAAGAGTTCACAACTCTCACTCCGAAAAAATTTGCCCTCAGTTTTCTGGACCTGTGGCTTCTTCAATCTCGAGCTGTGACCCCTTGTGGGGTGAGTGTCACCCAGCTCCAAAGTTTGAAGAGCCAAAATCATCTGTGCCGTCTCCCCTCCTATTTCCTTGGATGACAATAATCTCGGTTTTGCCATCATTCAGCTTAAGTTTTCTCCTAGCCATCCAAATCTTCATATAAAACGTCAAGGATTTCATTGTATCCTCAATATTCTCAACATTTTATATTTTTACATGAAGTTGTGTATCAGCAGCATAGAAATGGTAGGCAACACCAAGAGCATCTAGCAGAGATGCAAGGCTACTGGTATATACAGGTACTCCTCGACTGATGACCTACTTGACTTGCGACCACCTGGACATGCGACCGCTGCAGTCCTACCAAAAATTTTTCAAATTACGTATTTTCCAGTCCCGACGTTAGTGATTGCGCTGTGTACTGACAAAATTTTCGTTTGTAATTCCCTTTAAAATGGCTGGCAAGCTTAAAAGTGAGAGTTTTGTAGTGCTGAGAAGAAAAAGAGACACTCATTTTAGATTTCTATGTGTTATTTTCGCATTTTCGACTTACGAACTGGATCTGGGTCCCCAACCCCGTTGTAAGTCGGGGACTGCCTGTACTGTAAACAGAAGTGGTCCTACAACTGATCCCTGTGAGACTCCAAACTGCAAAGGGACCTGGTCTGAAATGGTTCCACCAACCATCACACATTAACGGGGCTCTGACAAATAAGACTACAGCAGTGAGAGTGCATTCTCACGGACACCAAACGACCAAAGATCCTGAAGCAACAGATGATAATCCACGGTGTCAAAAGCTGCAGAGAGTTTCAGCAAGACCAGAAGGGAGGACTTTCCTGTGCAAGACTTTATTACCAGATCATTATGAATTTTACATAAGGTAGTTTCAGTTGAATGATGCTTCCTATAGGCTGACTGGACAAGATGGATCACTCCATAACTCTCTAACAGAGGAGGTAACTGATCTAGCTAAGCAGGCTCTATGATCTTTGATAAGAAAGAGAGATTGGAGACTGGACAATAATTTTACATATTTTCAGTATCAAGACCAGGTTTCCTTAAAAAAGTGGACTCAATAAAGCCTGTTTCTTAGATCGCACAAATTTGCCCTCTGCAAAACATGTATTTATGATTCTACAAATAAAGTCTGTCGCATGCTCATATACATTTACTGGATCAAGACGACAAAGTCTTCTTCGAGTTCTTGATATAGCACAGAATGTTGTTCACCCCAAACTGTAGTAGAATTGTCCAATAAAAGACCAGTATATATCCCACAATACTTACCAATATCATCTACAGTGTAGTTACTACCCCAGTCTGCTACATTACTGAAGTTGGTCAATGGGAACTTCCACTGAGCACTTTTACCATCTAGTACACCCAGACGTGATCTGTCCACACTCACACTAAGCATTGTTCCCAGGAGCCTGCAGGAGCCACATACAAAAGAGATACAGTATATGTTAATTTTAACTATAATTGCCAAACGAACTTCTGTATTGTATACAAAACAGTAATTTAATTACACTCAAAAGTGCAAAAAAGAAAAGAGACACTTTTAATATTAGAACCGACTCATTTGTCGTGGCCTACACCTTGTACTCATAGGCTGTTGAGCCTTCATGCCCATTTACTTACGAGATGTACTGCCGCTGCTTATCCATCTCGTATATTCCACCCTCGTGGCCATATACCATAATTAGATCCACTTTGTTCTCACACTTGACATCTTTCTTGCTGTATATGGGGCACCTGTCATAGTCCGAGTAGTCATAGCTTCCTGTTGAAAAGATCAATGGTTTAGGTGCAGACTACAACATTTCATTCACTGATTTAAATCGGTATACTGTACTGTACAGTGTGAGGAAATTAAAAAAAAAAATTAAACTACAGCACTAATTTATCACCAGTAGCACATAAATAATGATAATAAACTTTGCTGTTAATTTTTCATTTAACAAGCTTATAGAATTTACTTATAACTACAGTACTGTGAATGTCTGTTCAAGTACTGTACTGTATTTATTAGACATTCAATAAGTGCACCATATATGCTTCTTTATTGGGATATTTTTAAACTTTTTCTGATTAGCATCAAACTTAATATCAGTAAATAATTTAATGCTTTATTACTACTTTGAGGGCCTTAGACAGTAAATATGGTTCACTGAACTTCATTTTTTTAAACAAACTCTTAAAGTGGATGACATGCAGTGATGATAGTAATTGTGGCACTAATGGTAATTTTGACTTAGGGTGGGGAAGTAATGGTGGTGGGGACTGGTTAGAGGTGGTATAAGAGCACACAAGGAATTATAGTGATATACAGTATACTGTGCATGTATAGGCATTTTTGAGGTACCCTGTATTACTAAAATTTTTGTCTGATAGCAAGCCACACCCCTACTTTTGCCCCCACCCCCTTTTTTTTTGGTGGTGGGGGGGGGGGAGGATTGTGGCTTGTATTCATCAAAATATAGTACAAGTGATATCCCCATTAGCTAGAGTAATTGATGCAGAGCTCTTCCGGGGATGAGAGATTTCTGGATAATGAGACGACTCGAACACCCAAAAATGTTTTCCGAATACAGTACTGCATACAATATTGTATATTTAGTAATGTCGCTTTACTTTTTAATGAATAGCAAATAAATAATGTACTGTACAATATTGTATCATGAACAACAGTCATAACAGAATGAGTGAGAGAGGTGGTGAGACGCAGTGGGTGGGAGGTGACCCTTGGGGAGGGAAACCGACTGCGTGGTCTGTTTTACTCTCAAGGTTTGACACCCTTACTAACTCCACCACCTCCAATACCAAAGTGAAAAAGTGAACTGTACTTTTACTCACAGCATCTGTTCTAATTGTGTTAGAGGGATGAATTTGATATCATAATGATCCTGAATAAATTCTTGACGTGCCATAATGATGGGACTCCATATTTTTAAGAAAAAAAAGTAATGTTGTTATACTGAAGTCAATCAAATCAGTTCTAATGAACTGAGACACACCATTTTTTTTACCCAAATAATCCTGATTAGTTTATCTAAAGGTTTGGTTAAATAAATATATTTAAAAAACAAAAAATCTATATAATATCGGTGTGAATGGAGCTGTGTGTTACAGTGAAGACTGTGAAATTTTTCACTCTTTACTGGGAAAAATTTTCCCGAGTCCATACGATGCATCTCACATGGAGTTGTATTTATTTACACAAACACCACTGTACACGTACAATACTGTATATATTGTTAATACCGTAAACAAAATAAGGATATTTATGGTTTCATGTACCGCATGTTCCTGTCAAAATATATATATAATTATCAATTTGTTCGATAATTCTCAACTAACTGGAGTTGACAAGTGCCAGTCAGTGTATTAACTAATATATTAATATATTTTAAATTATATAATTATTATAATACCTGTACACTGTATTGTATTTTTAATATTCATATTTATTTACTGTATTCACATTTTAATATTTGCATTGATATACCTGTACATTGGTTTCATTTCTAGGCCAGGCTGATTTTATTACTAGTATTGTATGTCTGATTTTTTGTTTCCAAATAATTTTTGAGGCTTGATGGCCCATGATCTGTGGCCTGGTACCAGTTCACAGGGTGGTGGTTGGAAACCCCGGCTCTATATTGTTCATGTGGTCTTTTATGTAGAGCCCAAATGGTTGATATTCAGGAAATTCCTGGCATTCCACATGGGTACAGATTGTTTACTGTTCAAGGTTTTGTCATTTTGAGTTAGAGATTGTTCCAAGGATCTTCATCAAATTTTCAGGAATGCTGTTGTAAAAGAAATTGTATACTGGGGTCCTTGTTATAAGTGTCTTCATTGTAAATGGTTTTGCACTTAAGTGGTCAAATAATTGTGGACCTACACGTAAAAAGTCTTCACAATTAAGAGGATTCTAAGGCTGAAATCTATCACTCTTTGGGAGCACAAGCATTTGAGTGATTGAAATTCCTGCCTACATCCCATTCTTTTAAAGCTCATCCTTCTCACCTGCAATATGCATGCTCAGTATCAGTTGCCTATGTCCACAGGTTATATTTGGAAGTGCTCCAAGAACTATACAGGTAATTATCAACTTTGTTGTATCTTTGGTGACATTGGTGGACTATTTTTGTAACCGAAGCAAGATGGTGTAGTGGCTAAAAGGAAGCGTAGTAGCTATGGGATGGATGTGAAATTAGAAGTTACATGTCGTAAGCAAAGTGGTGGCATGTCTCAATGAAACACTTTCACTGAAATGAGCATGTGAGTGCATGGTTAGGTAGCTTGAGCCGCATCAACACACCAATCCAAACGACTTAAGTACTGTACCTTAAATAAGTTGTAAGATTAAATAATTTCATAAAATAATGTGTAATCAAATGTTTAAAAAATGGTTCTGAGGTATATATTATTTAACTGTTAAGAGATACCAAATTAAACCTTATGAGTGTCACTTACACTGTGAGAGTTCTGATTAGACCCTATTCCTATTAATTCTTTTGGGAATTAATACCCATTTATAAGTGTTTTCATTATCAGTGGCTTTTTTCTGGTCTCTATTAACCACATATAATAAGGCCCCCCCTGATTTTTTGTTTCAGTCTGTTTGCATGAACGGTTAATTTTAGAATCCTCTAGAGGAAGTTAGTCATAATAATTAAACAGTTCTTCACTTTCTGGATAGACCAACCTAGATAGTGAAGTGGAAGAAGTCTTGACTGTCTGTGCTAGTCCTTTCAATATGACACTAGGAGTTAAAATCTTTTACTCTTAAGACGTTAGCTTAACAATTTTCTGTGCTTGTGGATTCTAACTTGATGCTGTGACCTCTAGTGGGACAGGTATCTGTTAACTCCAGATATGAACACAGGATAGAAAGGCCGACTGAGTAATGTCCTTTCAGGTGCTTATAAACTTATATTAAATCACCCCTTACCTGTCTACAGTATAAACGAGGCATTTTAATCTCTTTTGTTACAAGACGTGCAGGCACCAGTGTGGTGGCCCTCATTCAACTGGCAGTCTTAAGTACAGTAATATATCTCAGATACCAAACAAATTGACAGTACATTACTCCATGTTGGGTAGCACCACACTTAAAGAGCTTTAAAAGGGATGGACCAATTGGACCATGTATGTATGAAAAAGATTGTCATATAAGTCTTCTTAGTTCATTAGCACAGTTAACCTTCTTTTTACAATGATCTGATAACTTCAGTTGTTGGCAACATTCACACCAAGGTCTTTTTCACATTTGGTTTCAGTTAATATATTTCCTCATTCGTACCATTAGTATGACCAATATGCATCCTCTTGCACTTCATAATGCTAATCTTAGCAGTCATTTGTCTCCACTCCTGAAGCCAATAGAGATTTTCTTCTAACACTTCACTGCCCATTCAGTTCTCAAGTTCCCTGAATAGCTTGGTACCATCTGCAATAATTTGTATGGAAGAATGAATAGCAACATTGG
Source organism: Homarus gammarus (assembly GCA_958450375.1). Lineage (NCBI taxonomy): Eukaryota > Metazoa > Arthropoda > Malacostraca > Decapoda > Nephropidae > Homarus > Homarus gammarus. The sequence goes on from CAUDMG010001871.1 coordinate 793,433, forward strand.
ACCCAACACATTGTCCTGTGGCACCTATTTGCCATAGGTACACGCAACATGTAGTAAGATAAAAGAGTACAGTGACCAGTTTGGCTCCCAGCTTGGCTTCTCTTCTTCTATTGAGGGTCATGGTTGCTGCAGAAAGAAATACTGTAAGTTAATCTTTGGATTAACCCATCTACCTTTGTTTAGGCTTGCCTGTGCCAGACTTACTTTTACACAAGTCATTTCTCAGAGGCTCAGGTATGAAATAAGTTTTCCGAATCAAATCTCCATGTTTCCCAACACCGATCAACTTTTCCATACTCTTTACTAACTACAATAAGAAAAAATGCTATAACTTTTATGCTTATCTTATGCCATTTTTTTAACAATCATACATATTAATTCATCCAAATTTCCCGATTTTCCAGTATTCTGGCATGTTATTAATCATCATCATCATTTCCCATTATACTCACAATTCCATTATACTGTACAGGTACAGGTATTGTATTTATTTCTATTCAGTAATGTGTTAAGTACTCTTACAGTAGTGGAGCCAAATTCACAAAATACTGGAAATCACACACACAAATCAAAGGCTCAGTACTTTCACTTTCACATTGACTTATGTAATTTTTTTGACATCTTACCTACAAATGAGGTGAATGATGACCATACATTGTTGAGGGCAGACTCGAAGCTGTTTTCTATTCCACTGAAGTGGTCTTGGTACTCTGTGATCATTCGCTTGACTTCAGGAAATTTATCACTATAAGCATACATGAAGTTCAAAGCCTGATGAAAGAAAAAAATTTTAAGTTGAAACCTTAGAGTGAAAAGAAAGGGCACAGAGCAAGAAAGGCTATAATTAAACACACTAAAAAGAAATATTTGGCTAGCAACATTCCTATCAATTCCAAGCAACAGTAGAGCCATTGATTTTCATTTTCAGAAAAGGCAAAATTCCTTATCAGAAAATGCTATATTTGTTCAATCCAGAATGCGACATCTAGCTTTATACCTAGGTATGTAAATTCCTAGCATTAACTCGCCAGGCCAACATACAGGCAATTAAAACATTTAATACTACTTAAATATGTAATACTGTATTAGGCTTTATACCTAGGTATGTAAATGCTTAGCATTAATTCACCAGGCAATTAAAACATCTACTAATTACTTAAATATGAAATATTAGGAGGACACATCACTACCTGGCATATAGTTGTAATTATCGAAACCCCATCCTGCACCCTCCATCACACACATTGCTACCGTCATCTTCTTGCCTGGCGAATCAGCTGTAAATGCGCACAAGGAAGGCTACGCTAAATTGTGTTGTAATAGGTGAAATATTGAGCACCACAAGGATTTTTTTCCAATTCCACTTCCTATTGGTTTTTATGCAGTACTGTACTGTACTACGCTTATTATTTTATAAAGCATTGACTTATACAGTTATGTCCCCATCTGGATTACTGTATACTGTTCAGGCATGGTAACCTTACCTCCAGAAAGACTTAGCACCTCAAGAAAAGGTGCAATACAGAGTGACTAAGATGATTCCTGAACCATATCATCCCGATTATCAACGTTTATTGATGGGGGCCTTAAGATTAACAACTCTCAAGGCAAGAACAATAGAGTAGACCTCATAGAGACATCCAAAATCTTGAAAGGTAAACACTGCTTATACAGTGGTCACTCTATGCTATACACATAAGAACAGGATACATCATTGGCTCTTCTTACCTGTTCTTTAATCTTGTCAGCATCAAGTTCTTTGTAAGCCATCATCCTGTTGCAGGCACGTTGGTCTTGGTTGTTGGGTAGGCCATGCTCACTGTAGTACATCCTTAAGATCTGTGAGAGCTTCATTTGTGAAGATGATGATGACTGCAGAAGTGTTGCTATGAGCAAGCCTATGGAAAAACAGAATTGATCTAATGGTTTTACTTGGAGTAACCCTTCATAGCAGCATGAATTGTGAAGTTTTCAAATAAAATTTTATTTGATGCTGTAATCTATTCTTATTTAAATAGTGAGGCTCATGTCAAATCTTTATATACAGGAGCTTTATTAACACATATTATGCATTTCTCTTTTAAGTGCGTTCATGAGTGTTTCTTGAAATATATTACGACTTGCCCTGTATGCTTTAAGCGAGCATTATATTTTATCAGTGTTAACCCAGGCTGCAGGTATTTCTTTATTTTGTCTAACACATCTTTTATAAATCCACAAATAATTTTTTTAACTTTGTCCATTTTCTAAAATATAGTACAGTACTGTACATTACATTACATTACAGTACTATTTTCTTTGAAGGCTAGTACTGTATTGAAAATTTACAACTTTAAGTTTGTTACTGTAACTGAGGCCACTGCAGTAGTAAGGGAACAAGTGGCATCTTTTTAATTGTCACTTGTGCCCTTACTACTGCAGTGCCTAAATTGTTGGAGCATGTGTATAAATGTTCCTCCTCACCATCTATACCACCAAAAATTTCTGCTCTAGAGAGGTAGGAAGTGATGCCATTGTAATTGTTGGCAAGGGTGAACAGCTTAGGGGCTGCAGTCAAATTGCAGAATCGTCCATTTGGGCCAAGATAAATTTCGTTCCCTGTAGTGGTCGCCATGGCTCCTATGACTGCTGACTGTCCAATATCACCTGGTGGAAAACACACATGCTGAGACCACAATCAAATAATTTAACTACTACATTAGCCTTTTGATTTTCTAAGTACCAAACGTCTTTGGTATGTGCAAGTTCCTCATCATAAATGTTAAAATATGACAACCCACCAAACAACAGATCCTGATGAATGAAAGAAGTTACTGTACTGTATATCATGTACCACATACTGTAGCTGTACAATGATTCTCTTCACTCCATGTAATCAAAAAGGCTGGTGTCTAACAATGTCTGTAAAAAATTTTCTTAGCATTAATAAAATTATGATGATAGGTAGTCTGTGTTTCTTGTTAATGAGTGTTAGAGATGATGAGATATTGAAGAATAAGTGTTTGTTTCCTCACTATTATTACTGAACATTTGTTAGAATGCAACGTAAATACTGTATAGCATAATATTTGATCACATGTGATACATTTGTAATTCTCATATACTGGGGTAATTTTTTGTACAGTAGTACTGTACTGTATTCACGTACCATACTAGGATTTTTTTTTATTTTCTTGAAGCGAGGTGGGGTACAGACTGCAGATTTTTAGATTTAAAGTATAGTACTGTAATGACAAGTTTACCTGCTAAAGTAGAGATGTACAGCGGGTTAAGGCGCTTGTTTTTCATCTCGACAGGCATGAAGTTTGTTTGAGTTTCACCCAGTATCTGGCTGATGGAGGACTCACCAGTTTTGTCAGATGCCATAATACCTGTTGAAGGAAACACCATTAAAAAATTTTAATTTCACCAATTATAAGCTTGTTAGCCACTTGGGAAATTGGTTTGTTCTTTGTTGCTTTGTTTGAACTTTATGGTCAAGTGGTAATATATATATATATATATATATATATATATATATATATATATATATATATATATATATATATATATATATATATATATATACACACACACACACAGATAGACCCCGACTTACGACGGGGTTAGGGACCCAAATCCAGGTCGCAAGTCCAACAGATAAATTTTTTTTTTTTTTTTTTTTTTTTTTTTTAATAAATAATCTACAATGAAATACAGTATAGTAAAAGTAATGAATAATGAGGAATGGATACAGTACAGTGAAAGTAATAAATAATAAGGAATGGTTACAGTGTGACAGCACTTACCTTTAATGTAGTCTGCTGAATGCACATGGGGCCCCCAGAATTTTCTTTGTGTGAAATATAACAGTAACGTTCCCCGGTCACAATTATAAGATCGTGGGTTTGAATCCTGGCGGGGTGAGGTGTTGATTATATGTAGAAGACCGCGTGCTTTATTGGGCTAATGAAATATATATATATATATATATATATATATATATATATATATATATATATATATATATATATATATATGTATATATATTCTGGGTTTACGCGGATATTTATATATATATATATATATGTATATATATTCTGGGTTTACGCGGATATTTATATATATATATATATATATATATATATATATATATATATATATATATATATATATATATACAGGTAGTCGTCGACTTACGACCGAGATTGGTTACGGCCAACCGGTCGTAAGTTGATCTGGTCGTAAGTCGGCCTATGTTATAATTACCTTACGTATATTATAATGTGTAATCATCTTTAAGTCATATTTTATCAACATTTTCTTTGTTCATTATTGTTACGGTCGTCAGGTTTAAGTAAATCACTGCATATTACAGTACAATTGGTTTATTATTTACACAACATACAAAAAAAAAAAAATACAGGTGCAAAACATATAAAACATTTTAGTTGCAAAACATACAAACATACAAAAAACATCTTATTGGCCGCTGGTGCTTGGCTGTGGATCGTCGGGGTCGTCAGCTGGGGCAGCCTTTGGGGTAGCCGGAGGAGTTGTTTTTTTCATGAACATGGTGAGCTTTGTCTGAATTGTTCGTTTCTTCTTCTCCTCGTAAATTTCTTGATATGGACGAAACGAATTGCGTGCCATCCCGCTCAATCCTTGCAAATCGTTCAATGTTTGGGTCCATTCCTTCAAAATGGGCAAGAAGTTTATTTAGTAGAGATAAACCTTCTGATAATCCCTTAGTGGTGAACGTCCTTTGTGGCTCCTCCTCCTCTTCGTTATCCGCTGCTTCTCTCCTTTCTTCTTCTGCTACATTTTCTTCTTCCAATTCGATTAGCTCTTCATTTGTAAGTTCCTCTGATTCTTGGTCTAGCAACTCCTCAACATCTTCCACTTCACATTCCAAAGAAAGATCTTTTGCCAGTTTTACTATTTTTTCCCGAATAACTTCAAGCTCATTTTCACTGTCAAATCCTGCAAAAGTATGAACATAGCGCTGAACACACTTTTTCCAGATGCCATTCATGCACTTCTCCGTCACAGCCTCCCAGGCGTTTGCCAGATTCTTGATACCCATAAGAATGTTGTACTGTTTCCAAAAGTCACGCAACGATAGTTCTGGGTCGGCATCTATAGCGGCTATGGCTTGGGCAAAGGTGGTTCGGAGATAGATAGCCTTGAAAGTAGCAATTAAACCTTGGTCCATAGGCTGCAAAATTGAAGTCGTGTTTGGCGGCATAAAAATCACTTTCACGTCCGGATGAATATCTGATAGATGAGGTGGATGTCCAGGCGCATTGTCCAGTAGCAATAAAATCTTGAAAGGAATTTCTTTCGTCAAACAATATTCACGAGCTTGAGGAATAAAACAATTTACAAACCAGTCTTCAAACAGTGCCTGTGTCATCCATGCTTTACGGTTAGAACGAAAGTAAACGGGCAGCGTGTGCTTGTTTACATTTTTCAACGCCCGCGGGTTTTCTGAATGGAAGATTAGGAAAGGTTTCAGCTTAAACCCCGCGATGTTCCCGCCAAGCAGCAGAGTAAGCCTATCCTTAAATGCTTTAAATCCAGACATGCTTTTGGCTTCTTTTTGGATGTAAGTGCGTTCTGGCATCAGTTTCCAATACAATCCCGTTTCATCCACATTAAATATCTGCTCTGCTAGATATCCCTCATCCGTAATTAATTCATCCAGACTGTCAACAAACTTGCGTGCTCCTTCCTCGTCTGCACTCGCTGCTTCCCCAGTCACTCGAACATTATGAAATTGAAATCTTTTCTTGAATCTCTTGAACCAGCCAGTACTTGCTGCAAATTCTTGACTGTAGTCTTCTCCGGCGCGCTCCTTCAAAGTCTGAAATAGACTTCTAGCCTTCGTCTGCACAGTAAAAAGGCTTAACGGTGTCCGTTTCTGGATCTGATCTTCCATCCAAATGTAAAGTAATTTCTCCATTTCGTGGAGAGGCCCAGTCCGTTGCTTCGTTATAACTGTCGCTTGCATGGGTGCAGAACCTTTCACAGCTTCACGAATCCTTTCTTTATCCTTCAAAATCGTCGACACAGTAGAGTGTGATAGCGTCAGATCACGTGCAATCTCATTCACTTTCTTACCCCCTTCGTGCTGTTTAATCACCATCATTTTAGTGTTTAAATCAATGGCCTTTCTTTGCTTCTTGGCAGGTTGAGGAGTAGATGAAGACAGTTTCCTCTTGGTAGACATCTTGGGGGGGGGGTGGTGGTTCAAGAAAAATTTCCGAGACAAAAGAAAGGCACAAGGCAAACAGACACGGAGGGAAGTGTGCTGTACCAGCGAGCGTGTTTGTAATTGAGCGCGGGGATGCGCGCGGCTCCAGCTCCCGGCAGCGTCAGGAGGCTGGGGCCAAAACTGTCGTACCGCCGGTCGTAAAGTCGAACAGACGTAAGTCGCATAGGTCGTAAGTCGACGACTACCTGTATATATATATATATATATATATATTCTGGGTTTACGCGGATATTTATATGCGAATGGCCATTTACGCGGCACCCGTCCAGAAGCGATAATTATTCTTTAAGCGGTAAATGCCATCATATACACGGCAAGCGGCGGGGCAAGGTGCTGGGCGCTGACGTCAGACTCATGCCGATGACGTCGCGGACTGTGATTGGGCCATGTATCCTTACCACCCACGCACCCCCTCCGCCGCGCGCTGTGATTGGTCTATTTAACCTTGCCACCCCCTGTCACCCGTGCTCTCGACCATCGCTGCTCCAGTCTCACTGTCCCTAAGTGTATTCACTCTTGCCCAGGAACTGGTTTTGTTTTTTTCTTTCTACACAATGGCTTCTGCTGGACCCCACCACCCTTGAGAAGCCCTGAACTACCTGGCTCAAGCTGCCCCAAGCCCAAGAAGGTGTGACGCACCTTAGGCTATGAGGTTAAGTTCAAGATCGTTCAGGAGTTAGAAAAAGGCACGAGGCAGGTGGATCTGACCAGACAATATGGAGTGAATGAATCGACGATCCGCACGATCAAGAAGGATGCTGGCAAAATCAATGAACACATGAAACTGTCTACCTGTGTAGGCTTCCTGTACACCTTAAATTTGTAGTTATGGCCATCCCTTCCATTCCTTGATATGCTTATCATTAGAAATGGGCATAACTACAAATTTAAGGTGTACAGAAAGCCTACACAGGTAGACAGTTTCATACATTTTTTATCGAATCACCTGGGGTCTACCAAAATGTCAGTTTTTTCTGCTATGTTTTTGAGATGTTTGCGTATTTGTGACGTTGAATTCATTGATGAAGAATTGAAACACATTCGTTCCATTGCACAAAAACTTGGGTACCCTTCTGTGTTTGTTGGTCATTGTTTTAAAAGGGCTAAAAAATCCTTTCATTCTACTCAAACCAGGCAAATTCCTACACTTAAGAATATTTTGACTCTGCCCTATCGCAATGAATTTGTCCCATTAGTTCTGTCCCTTAAATTACTAAATATTAATGTTGTTTTCAAGTATGACTCAACCATTACCAATATGTTAATAAAAAATAACCCAAGTTTGAATGTAAATGGAAGTGTTTATTGTATTCCATGTAGCAAATGTAATGGTAATTATGTAGGACAGACAGGAAAAACAATGCAGCTCAGAATCAGTAGAAATAGTGATAACAACCATAAGGCCACAAATGGAATTAAATGCAAACAAAGGAGGAAAATGATTAGTACAGTATTGTACTTTACCTGATAGGAGGGTACCCAGGGCCACTGATCCATAAGGGGTCCAGATGACACCATTCTCAATGGGGTGGTTGGCTGGTTGGATGTTATCTGGTAATGAGTAACGTGACTGGGCAGCACTCCTTTGAAGTAGAAGATACACAAGTTGATAAAACATAGTCACAGTACATCACTAATATTAAATTTAATTATATATAAGTTTGTTTTAGGTTAGCAACAATGTTCAGATGCACACAGTATATCATCATATAAACAATTTGTAAAAAAGTTGGTAGAAGTATGATAAATCTTTTTTTTTATAAATAGTTGTTTGATACTACAGTATTATACGGAGTATTTATGTATACAATATATCCTGCTCAATACATGGTGGCTGAAAACAGGAGCAATTATTTGAAAAATTCTAAAAGATGTGTTCTTCTGCAGTATACTGTATTCTCATTTGACAAGATCCCAGATCTTATTTATTGTATCCTCTTCACCACTTTTCAACTTACAAGCTGGTTGGTTGGTCTGTTCACTATTTTATAAGACTGTACTGTTCTGACTGTTTATACAGGCTATTGAATGTGCCAGAACTTGTGCTAGTCTGGACTTATAGGAGCTCACACTTGCTACTTTTTTATTTGTCGTCTCCACCACCTAACAGCTTATTAGCTGTTGAAACTAGTGATTTATTCTTTGTTACAACCTTCATTGTTCAGTGTTAGTACAAGAGGAAACTGGAGTACCTGCAGTGTTTGGTAGGGTTCACGCTGGATAACATTCTTCTCGCTTCTGATCTGGGCTGGTTATTCCAAGAGTTCAAAACACTTTAGAGTACTGCACTCCAAAGAACTTTGCTCTGTTTTCTGTACTGATAGCTTCCTTGATTTGACTCCAGATATGCACTTGTGATTAAGTAATGCCCTTTTAAGTGCTTATAAACTTCCATTAAATCACCCCTTGCCCTTCTATACATAGTATAACTAAGCAATTGAAGATGGTAAGTGAGGTGACAGAGTACTGGTGTATCTTGGAAATTGAACAAAATTACAGCACAATACTCCAAGTGAGGTAGCACTACAGCACAATTTATAAAAGCCTTATGATAGATGTACCATCTAGGCATGTGTAGGATCTTTGTAAAAGTCCTACTAGGTACTGTAATTCGTAAGGCTCACTTTCTCATTCATTGATTCAAGAACTTTAGTTCATTATCAACATAAGCATATACATAGACCTATCTCAGGGAAATGTATTCGTCACCTTGGGACATGTCATATATTTCCCAATTATAGGTACCGTTACGTCCAAGGTGCATCATTCACATTTTGCAATGTTATACAGGTACTGTATTTTAGTATTTCTTCCTTTGACCACCCCTGAAGCCAGCAGAACTTTACATAATGCTTCACAGAGTGTTAGATTTTTAATTTGTCTGAATAGTTTAACATCAACTGCAAATATTTGTATGTATGAATGAATAGTATCTGACATACAGTATCATAATTATACAGTATGGAACAAATGAACAACGTTGCTTCAAGCACACTGCTTGTCACAGGTACACAACAATTCCTTACCATTAATCACAACACATTGCAATTAAAAATCTCCAATACATGCTAGGGCATTCCCCCCGAATCCCTTATCATTTTAGATTAATTTTCAATGTTTAGTGAGGTACACTGCCAAATTGGCTAACGAGCTGATCAGTGGTGAAGAGTATAAAAGAAAAGAAAAGAATATTACTGTATTAATATTATCACCATGCTCCAGGATCTGTGACCACACATCCAGCAGCTGCAACAAGCAGAACCATCATAAACCTGTACTGTACTGGCATTCCTTTAAAAGGCTGTTCCATTATACAGTAGATGATCCATCATGTCATCATGTATAATACTCTAGTATTTTACACACTATGCAAGTCAAATTCACTGGAGAGAAAAATCACTCAATGCCATGCTTGCTGCTCATTCAAAAAATTGCTGCATCCTTCATCTTATCCCTCCAATTCCTCCTTGATCTTCCCCTGTCCCTGCTACCATCCACCTTCAGAATTAACTGTTACTTGGTACATGATGAGAGCAGGACAAAGTAAAATTTTTACAGTGATTAAGAGATAAGAACAAGGACATTACCCAGAATATCATACACAGCAAAGTGAACTGCAGTATTTGATTGATAAATATACCCAACACCAATAACCCACTGGCTCCAGGATTATAAGGACACCATTAAATACGAACCATGCGGCAGTTAACAAAGTCAAGAAAAAATATCCAAGTTTCAAGAGATGGGTCACAATAGATGATGATGATGAGGACACAAGGATGTATGTTAGGTCCAGGAACCAAGTCAAGTCAGAGTGTAGAAGGGTTGAAAAGATTTCCAGAGGTGGATTACAAACGAGGCCAAGGCAAACCATAATTTTCTACCATTATGCAAAATAAAATTTTTAGACACAAGTGGGTGTATCAGATCCTAGACTTGAAAATGATTCAATAGTTATGCAGACTCGTCAGGACAAGGCAGGTGTGTTAAATAATTCTTTCATCTGTGATCACAAGAGGAAGCTTTCAAGTTTGACTGGGCCTCTGTTGTGATCCTCCTTTGAAACTCTCTTGCAGCCCTTCTACCCTCTGACTTAATTCTTAACCTAGCATTCATCACTGTCCTGCTCATCATCAATGGCAACCCATCTCTTGAAACCCCGATTTTTCTTCATATCTTTAAAGATTAAAAAAAAATAGTACTGTACTGTACTGTCATGATTAAATACAGTAACTTATTCTTAAAGATATTTCTTATTACAGTACACAATGACTACTGCTATACCAAATAAATTTGTTTTTTATGTAACTTTGTGAATGAATGTCATCTGAAAATTGATTTTACAAAAAATATGACGATGGTATTAAGAAATGCATAATGGCAATCACCTAAATAGATGATAATTTTAATTTTATTCTCTTTGCTACCGATTGGCTCGTTAGCCGCTTGGGCAGTTAGTCACATCTCTGTTACTCACTGTTGGCAAGTACTGGGCATGCACTGGCTCCTGAATGTACCTGAACCTGCTCCAGTGTTGATCAAGTCTGGTCTTGAAACAGCTTACACTCGGTACTGTCACAATACACTGGCAGATTGTTCCAAGAGTTGACAATTTGCACTCTGAAAATGTTTACCCTCACAGTTTTCTGGGCTTGTGGCTTCTTCAGCCTTGAGATGTGACCCCTTCTGGGGTGCATGTCCGCCAGCTCCAGGTATGGACACTCAACTGAGTAGTGCCCTCTGAAGTGTTTGTACACTTCAATTAAATTACCCCTTGCCCATCTGTAGTATAAGCTAGGCAGGTGCCATAGTGCAGGCACCAGTTTGGTGACCCTCCTTTGGACATTTTCAATCAACTGACAGTCTCTAGCATATCTCAGAGACCAGGCAGGGTGACAGTTTTCCAGATGGGGAAGCACCTCTCTCTTGAAGATCGTTACGAGGGACGGACTGTCTACATATCTAAATGACCTTCTTATAAGACCTACTGGTTTAGTTGCTTGATTCACCTTCTTCTCACAATGGCCCAAGAACTTCAGTTCATTGTCAACATACACACCCAGGTCCTTTTCACATTCGGTCTTTATTAATGTAGTTTCTTCATCCTGCTGGGACATGTGATACAACTCCTTATCATTGGTTTGAGCCAAGTGCATCCTCTTACCCTTCATGATATTGAATTTTTCGCAGCCATTTCCTTTGACCATTCTTGAAGCTCAAAGAAATCTTTCTGTAGCTCTTCACAGTCTGTTTGGTTCTGTATTTTCCTGAATAACTTGACATCATCTGAAAACATTTGTATGGAGGAGTGTATAGCTTCTGGCATGTCATTTATGAAACAAACAAACAAACAACAATGAGCTTAGTGCACTGCCCTGTGGTACCCCATTTGTCACAGATACATATGACGATTTCATGCCATTAATGACCACACACTGCTTGCTCCACACTAGGACACTTCCCTGATTCCCGTATCCTTCCAGTTTAATTCTCAGCTTTTCATGGGGTATGCTGTCGAAAGCCTTGGCAGAATCTAGGTATATAATGTCGATATTACAGCCCTGTTCCAGAATTTGAGTCCAAACATCCAGTACCTTGAATAATTGTGTTAAGCAGGAGTGTCCCAACATAAAACTGTGTTGGCATTCCCTTACAAGGTTGTTTCGTAGTAGATGTACCATTGTGGCATCTCTTATAATGCTCTCTGGTACTTTACCCACTATGCTGGTCAGGCTCACTGGTCTATAATTATTCGTGGAATGACGATCACCCTTCTTGAATATAGGACTCACATTAGCCTTTTTCCAATCACTGGGGACCTTTTGCTCATTCAGGCATTTGCAGAACAGGATCTTCAGGGGCTCAGCAAGCTCACTGCTGAACTCTCTTGACACTCTGGGATGCACCATGTCAGGGCCGAGACTCTTATGAACCTTTAGCTTTGAAAATTGATTTCTTATAACCTCGTCTGAGAATACAATGTGGATCAGCGCTGTGTCAAATCATCTATCCTCAAATTCAGGGAGATTGTTTGCATCCTCTCTTGTGGACACCGAAGAAATGAATTTGTTCAATGGCTCTGCATTGTCCTGGTCAGAATCTGCATAACTACCATTTTCAAGCCTCAGGTCCGAGACACCTACTAACATTTTTAATTTTGACTTTGCATAGTGGTAAAAAGCCTTTGGGTTTGACTTGACCTCACTTGCAATTCGTCCCCGGAACTCTTTTTTTTCAGCCCTTCTACACTCTGACTTCTCTTGTTTCCTGTCCTGCTAGGTGTTTCAGCATGGCCACCATATCCTCTTTGTTAGTTATGGTGAGGTCCAGCGGTTTGGTTGTCTGCTTCCCTCTAAGGTGAGTTGTATCATTAATATGTTGGAATAGAAAATTGTCTCTTATAGTATCTACAAAAAGAATAGCTGGATTGTCAAGGTCATTTGGCGTGGTTTCATTTCTCCAGTCGATGTTGCCATAGTTAAAGTCTCCCATGACAAGGAGGTGGCTAGGATTGAGCACTGTTGCATTGTCAGTTAAGGCTGTTAAGTTCCTTTGGTTTAATAAGCTACAGTTTGATTCTTCAAAAACATCGTCCCCCTACACCCTCACCTGGCTGGCTCTAAGATCTTGCCTATCATAGATAACCACACACCTCTTGCAAGTTGCTTGAGAGAGGTTCATAAATGAGTCATATCCATCTACAGATTATTGAACTCACATTCCTCTGGGTTGATTCTCCTGTTCTTTTACAACAGTTCTACAACACCTGCTATACACTATTGGGCTGACATACTTTGAGTAGGGTTTCAAACTCCATTCTCTTATCAAGGAACGTGTCAGTAGTGTAATTAACTTTCAAGCCGGAATTTGTCCTCTGTAAAGTCTCTGACCTTAATAGTGACTCCAACCTTCCTTTATTCTCAGCAGCTATCTAGTTTATTAAATTCAGTGTATTTTGTGAGGTGTGGTTCAGTTAAAATATTACATAAACACACACATAGTAAGTTGTCTATTTAAACTGTGGATGTACTGTATTCCTGGAAACACAATATTAAATGAAACAACATATCAAACCCTATTCTATCATTGACTGGATAACAAAACTTTATGGGGCAACTTTCATCAAAATTTTTAGAAAAATATTACCCTTATCAAGCTCCACAATGATATTATAACAAATTTAAATGAATAAGATAATACTCTGGTAAAATTCTGAAACACTGATATTGATTTTGCCTGTAGAGATAATATGAAAATGAAAGTGGGTCCTGCAGGCTGTGTGGATACAGCATGTTCTACAAAGTCGATTTTTTTGGTATATTGAACTAGGAGACACTACAATAGATTACCTTCGCTTCTTGAACTGTACATTAGATACCTATTCACAGCTGGAAGAACGGGCGATGCCCTAATTGCAATTACAGGTACTAGGTAATTACTAGGTTAGATAGGGCTTGTGACAATGACATGTGAGGTCTCACAAGTACAGTATAATCTCCCTCTGTTATGTCAGTCTGACACATGCTGTAGCTAATTTGACCAACATATCATATGTATCTACAGTCTTATGTGTATTTAGTAGATTACTTTATATAATGACATACAGTGATATATAAAATGTGAACAGTGTATATTGCACATGCCACAGTGAGTATATATACAGCCCTGTAGTTACGAATGAAATTACTGAAAAATTTAAACATATCTAACATCATTCTTGAGGGTCATGTAGATTAAGGTGGTTGGAATTTTAAAATTTATTACACTAATTTAATTTTTATTCGTGATTTTGACATAATTTATTATGAAAAGCAGCAGTCAACAGCTGTGATTTATGTCAGTCACATATGTACGTGGTAAAGCGGGAATGCGCGTATCATCTCCCACCAATATGGCAAGGGTTTGAGCCTCGGCCCTGACACACGTGAGAAGGGTGATATCCAGTGTGAACCAACCAAACATCACAGGTTTCCCAGTCCCCTGTTTCCTCCTGTACTAACATTGGGTAGTGTGCCCAAATGCCTAGTAAGCTTATAAGTAGTGAAAATTATATTATTAATGACCCACAAGTAAGCTCGAAAAACTGTACACTGCCAAGTGTCTAGGGATTATGGCCATAACTGATCACACAGAGCATGGTGCCCGACTGCATTTGTGGGTTATAGCTTGAGTTAGTAGTGGAATATATATATATATATATATATATATATATATATATATATATATATATATATATATATATATATATATATATATATACTTCATTTTTAGTCCATTTAACACGCGGACTTTGAACATACAATCAACGACCTCACCAGCAAGGAATCGAACCCTCGACCTACTGGGTGTGACTAGGGAACGCTTACCGGCTAGGCCACAAGGACACCAAAAGCAGTTCTAGACTCTGTTATATTTCACACAAAGCCTGTTCATCGAGCTGATGGCGCCGTGAACCTCATTGGGAAACTGCCTGTGCCTCGTATGTGGTGTCAGTAGCATTTTACCGAATCCAGCTGGTATGAAACGCGAGGTACATATATATACTTCATTTTTAGTCCATTTAACACGCGGACTTTGAACATACAATCAACGACCTCACCATCAAGGAATCGAACCCTCGACCTACTGGGTGTGACTAGGGAACGCTTACCGGCTAGGCCACAAGGACACTAAAAGCAGTTCTAGACTCTGTTATATTTCACACAAAGCCTGTTCATCGAGCTGATGGCGCCGTGAACCTCATTGGGAAACTGCCCGTGCCTCGTATGTGGTGTCAGTAGCATTTTACCGAATCCAGCTGGTATGAAACGCGAGGTACATATATATACTTCATTTTTAGTCCATTTAACACGCGGACTTTGAACATACAATCAACGACCTCACCAGCAAGGAATCGAACCCTCGACCTACTGGGTGTGACTAGGGAGCGCTTACCGGCTAGGCCACAAGGACACTAAAAGCAGTTCTAGACTCTGTTATATTTCACACAAAGCCTGTTCATCGAGCTGATGGCGCCGTGAAATATAACAGAGTCTAGAACTGCTTTTAGTGTCCTTGTGGCCTAGCCGGTAAGCGTTCCCTAGTCACACCCAGTAGGTCGAGGGTTCGATTCCTTGCTGGTGAGGTCGTTGATTGTATGTTCAAAGTCCGCGTGTTAAATGGACTAAAAATGAAGTATATATATGTACCTCGCGTTTCATACCAGCTGGATTCGGTAAAATGCTACTGACACCACATACGAGGCACGGGCAGTTTCCCAATGAGGTTCACGGCGCCATCAGCTCGATGAACAGGCTTTGTGTGAAATATAACAGAGTCTAGAACTGCTTTTAGTGTCCTTGTGGCCTAGCCGGTAAGCGTTCCCTAGTCACACCCAGTAGGTCGAGGGTTCGATTCCTTGCTGGTGAGGTCGTTGATTATATATATATATATATATATATATATATATATATATATATATATATATATATATATATATATATATATATATATATATATATACACACACACAGTAGTACCCCGATTTACGCGGTCAATTGAACCCACAGGGTACCGAGTTAAGTGAAATCCGCGTAAATGGAACAACAGAACATATGGGATTAATTCCAATAGAGACTGGCTCGACCCCCAAACTCTACTTTTTCCAACACAATTCCTATGTTCTAGTAAAAATAACATCTTAATTTTATGATGGTACATGCACACAATTAATAATTAAGAGAAATACAGTTGCCAAGTTAATGTCCATTCAAATAATGGACTCAACTCCCTCCCCCTCTTCTCACACTACACTGCTGGCTCTTCCCTCTCTGAGAAATTTTGTGGAAAACCACTAGATTTTAATAAATAATACCTCAAACTAAAGTTAGGATAATATAATTGACATTGCTGGATTCCTTGTAAGGCCAGGAATATTTTGAATATTAATGTCATATATTTTGCACAAAGGATAACATATTTACTCAGTAAAATTTGTATGTCTAATGCAAAATCTATGATGTTTATATTCAAAATGATCATCAAATTGTAAGAATTCCAGCAATGTAAATTATATTCTGGCCAGGTAATTTGTATGAAATTTATGAGCTAAAACAAATATCTTCAGTTAATAAAAAAAAAAAAAAATATTCTTCACACCGTGCCAGATGGTCGGTCGGTCCCTCCCTCCCCCCCACCCCCCACCAACCCTCCCAACCAGATGTGTGGGAAAACCAGAATATTTACCTTTTTAATAATAAATAATACCTCAAACTAAAGTTAGGATAATATAATTGACATTGCTGGATTCCTTGTAAGACCAGGAATATTTTGAATATAAATGTCATATTTTGCACAAAAGATAACATATTTACTCAGAGTAAACATTATATCTAAAATTTGTATGTCTAATGCAAAATCTATGATGTTTATATTCAAAATGATCATCATATTGTAAGAATTCCATAAATGTAAATTATATTCTGGCTGGGTAATTTGTATGAATTTTTTGAGCTATATAAAAAAAAAAAAAAAAAAAAATTATACTTCACGCGTATATGGGTAGATGAACCGCGGAAAGTGAAAGTTCGGTTCTGGCGAGGCACCGCGTGTATGAGAAATCGCGTAAAGTGAAACCACGTAAAGCGGGGTAATACTGTGTGTGTGTGTGTATATATATATATATATATATATATATATATATATATATATATATATATATATATATATATATATATATATATATATATATACAGTCAACCCTCACTTTACACGGTTAATTCAACCCACAGGGTACCACGGAAAGTGAGAAATGCGTAAAGTGAACAACATAACATATGGGATTAATTGAAATAGAGACCGGGCCGACCCCCAAACTCCACTTTTTGACGACACACAACTATGTTGTAGTAAAAATATTATCTTAACTTTATGATGGTATGCACACACAATTAATAATTAAAAGAAATATCAATAATATTAGGTTTTTTAACACTTACATTAGTAGAAAAGATGGCTGGGCGCACGGGGATGGGCGGTTGGTTCCGAGGCAGAGGGCAGATTATTGGCCCTCACCTGTATCACTTGTATCAATTGTATCACTATCCACCACAGAAGCTTGCAGGGCCTCTTTGTCACACCCCTCAAAGTCCATATAAGTCCATATCCTCACTATAATTATCACTATTACTGACTTGGGCCGGCTGTGGTGGGTGGCGGGTGAAGAACTCGGTAATGTTTTGATGACTGGGCGACCTTGTGTGCACCATGCTCGCGCCGCTTACACAACATGGCGGATGGCGGGAGAGGGCGGGAGAGATAGCGGGAGGTTTGGATCCAAAAATGGCGCGGTTCGCCAGCCGCTCTCCGGGTAAAGAGGTACACGCACCGCGGAATGTGAGCATTCCTGTTTCAGCAGGGTACCGCGTAAACGTGGAAACGCGGAATGTGGGACCGCGTAAAGCGAGGGTTAACTGTATACCTGTATATATATATATATATATATATATATATATATATATATATATATATATATATATATATATATATATATATATATATATGCAGTATGACTTTACTGTACAAGGTAAATTTGATTATGATTGCTCAGTGCTCAGTACATTGAGTATGGTTTACCGCATCCTTGATTTCACAAAAATTAACAGTGTCTTTCACTGTTAGCAACATCAGCATCAGGGATTTGAGCTGATTTACTTTCTGTAAACTGTGCTGTAAAATTTGTATGTATAATAAAGGCAGTTTTGAATCATAGGTCTAAATGCATCCCTGCACAAGGTGAGTCACTGAATCTCTCAACACTTGTAAAAGCAAAATCACCTAAGCTGATGAAGGCATCACCAATCAGTGATGGTCATCTTACTGGCCACCTGTACGGTTTTTACCATATAATTAGTACCAACACAGCCATCAACATCCTCAAAAATATTTGTAAGGTGGATGCTTGTGATACTTTGTATAGTACTGTACATCCATAGGAAATGCCTCTGCATTTGAGATAATGTGCTTCCTGAGGTGAAACCTTGTCCTTCAACAGCCACAAGTTACAGGAATAGTCTCCTCTTGATCAAGATAGGACTAATTAAGATAGACTTTAACCCTTTAGTGAAGGGGTGTCCCTCGGTTGAATAAAATCTTATGCCGTTAGCTAGAATAAAATACCTAAGGGCTTCACTGCCCACTAAAAGGTTAAAAGCTGTAATCACCATGAAGGTGACTGAGATATGCTGCTGATGAATGTTGGTGGCTTGTGTAAAGCGACAAGGGAACTAAGCAAGATTTCAGGTTTTGTCGTGAAAGGGGAGCACCATAGTGGAACACATCTTTTAGAGCCATACGACTGACTGAATGACAAACAGAGGAAAGGAAATGTTTTTGTATACCTTCTCATATTTATGTTTCTGGCCACCCTGTATATATATATATATATATATATATATATATATATATATATATATATATATATATATATATATATATATATATATATATATATATAATCAACGACCTCACCAGCTAGGAATCGAACCCTCGACCTACTGGGTGGCCCTAGGGAACGCTTACCGGCTAGCCCACAAGGACACAAGTGTCCTTGTGGGCTAGCCGGTAAGCGTTCCCTAGGGCCACCCAGTAGGTCGAGGGTTCGATTCCTTGCTGGTGAGGTCGTTGATTATATGTTCAAAGTCCGCGTGTTAAATGGACTAAAAATGAAGTATATATATATATCTATATATATATATATATATATATATATATATATATATATATATATATATACATATATATATATACTGTATATATAACTTAGTTATCTATCCATATACCTGAATATAACACTGGTACTGGTTATCCTTGCAACTGGTTGTCCACTATTAGCTAATATCTTCTGGCCTGTGAAGATATTCCTGTTAAATATAAATGGCATTAATCATTTAGGTTTTGCCAAACTGCTAATTGCTTCTCTCTACAGTATATGTATTTAATTTAATGGTTATTTCCAGGACCTTGGTGGAACAAAAGTCAGAATTTTGTAGCACCAAAAATATTCAAAGTTTGTACTATAAAGATTAGTACACTGTATTACAGAATTATCACATTTACTGTATATGATAGGATGCAGTGGCCAAGTGGGCCACTAATGTCCTAAATGAACACTAGCTGTCTCCCAGGGGCACCATCATTTCATCCAACTGTGACTGGTTTAACTATCATTACAGTTAGGGAAGTGAAGGCCGTATAGTTCAGTATCAGAGCTTAATATTCGTGTGATTTATGAACACTGCTGCTGACGTGATGTTAGGCCAATGGAATCCACTTTCAATTTTATATAATACTGTAGATGGTACAGCATTTCCCGAAGTTCAGAATGTAACCCCTTTACAGCCATACAGTATTTGACAATTCTTCAGTTTCACATGTAAACTTAACCTAACACTACATCATAACTCTGAGAATAAATTTGAATCTGTCCAGTCAAAAGTGACTTCTGCGTGTTGTTTGTTGAAGTTGACAGATGGTGCCTGCCTCCACTACTCCCTCGACCAACACATCTCCACCTTCCTATCATATCCACCTGTTAACTACCTCTGCCACCCTGCTGTCTCTGCCACCTCACTGTCTCTTTCACCCTATTATCTCTGCCACCCTAGTGTGTCTCCTGCCCCATTATCTCTGCCACCTCACTGTCTCTTTCACCCAAGTATCTCTGCCACCCCAGTATCTCTGCCACCCCAGTATCTCTGCCATCGCAGTATCTCTGCCACCCCAGTATTTCTGCCACTTCACTTTTTCTTTCACCCTAGTATCTCTGCCACCCCAGTATCTCTGCCACCCTGCTCAGGTATGGTGCTTTAGAATGCAAAAGTATCACCAACCTGGTCACTGACAAATAAAAAAGAAAATATCAAAGCCAATATAATGCTAGGTTGTCACCCTTTCAATACATTGTCTTGAATCTTTGAGTTCATTATCACCAAATTGAATAGTTGGTCATCATACTCAAGGGATGAAATCATTGTACAGTATTCAAAAGGTGTCTCTCGAACCCAAGTGTCTGATCCTGGCAACCAGACAAGTACCCCATATATCAATTTATCAGTGAAAATAGGGATCACCTGTAGATTAGCTCCCTTCCAGCTTATTTCACCTGAAGAACACCTTAATGCTGTCTGGGGGGGGGGGGGGGGGGCTATGTTAGATTAGGTTAGCTAAGATTTGATTAGCTATGTTTTGTTAGGTTTGGGTAGATTAATGTGAAAGAAGCTGGGATAAGGTTAGTTTAACATTTAGGTAGTTGATCTTAAGGTGATAGAATCTGGGGCTAATCTTAAGATAAACTGAAAAAAATATATATATTTAAATGATTAAGAGTAGAAATTAACGAGGTCGTGCCTTAACTAATGAGACTTATTGCTGGTGATAATCAATAATGTCGCTTTGGGTAGTAAGTGGACGAGTGGTGAAGAGTATAACAGTGCTGTAATAGACTGAGGTTAGCGTGCGGGGACTATTTAACCTTGTTTGTTGCCTTTTGCACCATGTATTTTACTAAAATTACAAAGTTCCTCTCAAAGGAGGATGGGGTGCTACTATAGGGTGCTGTCTCTAAAGATATATTTAGTATAACTTAACCTAACCTTAAGTAGCACCGAGGATGGAATGGTAATAAATGATTAAATATAAAGTTTTTCATTGATATATAAATCTCATGTGTTTACTGCAGTTTATGTAGGCAATGTACGGTACACATTCTGAGAGTCCCATTAAGAGAGGGAGAGTGTTTCACAAAGATAGTGAATAAAGTAATTCTTTATTCGATTCACTTTACTGTACTTTATCTACTAATGAGAGAGGTTTGTGTTACATGCACATGATCAAACTCATTGTTAACACAAATTAGTTTGTGCCTACACTGAACACATTCAATTAAAGTGGTCAAGTCTCAAAAACAATACAGTTTATTCAGGTGAGAAGAACTGAAGTACAGTAATACCTAAGTTAATATGTAACCTAATTCCCCTAAAGTGTGACTATGAACAAAGGACCAGTAAATGACTAGCCAAGTTCATACCACTCCATCATGTACACATCTCTGGCCCCCTACTACCTGTATGTGCTCTGCGTCTTCATATTTAATATATTATTGATTCCTAAGCTGTCTACTTTAGTTAGGGAAAAAAAATTTCAATCGTGAATTTAAATATGGCAACAAAATTGTAGGTGATAGCTTATTATTAAGTTATTTAACTGTATAGTCATATACAAAACATTGAAAGAGTCTGGTTAGATTTAGAAAGTTTGTGAAACTGCCTGAAATTTGTGTTGAATATTTGTAACAGTATCTAGCATGTTATCTGTTTGTTAGAATCAATAAACACAAATTGCTGCACAGTTTTGCATTCAAGCAGCCCGCCTGTACCCTCCTCAAAGTGACTGACACCCACGAGCACCACTTCAAATCATCCATTTATACATTGATGACTCAGATGAACCCGATTCTTCTTCAGATTAATGAAAGATGTGGAGGCATGAACAAGGGTGGTCCAGGCTGATAAGGTTAGATTAGGTTTGGTTGGTTTTTGGTGATTTTCTATGGGTTTTTTTTACACAGAAAAAGGGGTAGGTTAAGTTAGGTTATATTTCTTTCAGTATTAGAAATGTTTGTTCCTATAGTTTTTGATAACTTTTGAAGGATTTTGGTCTTGTTCTCCATTGAAAATCACCTGTTTCTGTGATTTCCCCCACCCAAAAACTCCCACTTCCCAACATCTAGAAGATGGCGGTGGCAGTGCGTGTGAGGGAGGGGGTTTTGAGAATTGCAATTAAATGCCAGGTAGCGACGTGTCCTCCTAATATTACTTATTAAGTCATTATTAGATGTTTTAATTGCCTGTATGTTGACCTGGCGAGTTATTGCTAGGCATTAACATACCTAGGTATAAGCTAGGTGTTGCAGTCTGGATTGAACAAGAATTTGTGATTTCCGACAAAAATGAATGCCAAATCCGTTCAAAACTCATCAAAAACCATAGGAAAACCTATTTCTAATACCCAAAGAAAGAATGATGCACTACTATACTATAAATTGACCTTTACAACTCATAAACTTACATATAAAAGACATGAATGAAATACTGTATGTACATACAAAGTCTTATCTTAATAGCCCAGAGACAAATAGGCTATCCACACAGTACTGTACATAAGCTATGATAAAAACCAAATTAAGTGACAAATAGCAAACAAAAATGCAACATGTTCCTGCCTTTGCTGTAATTAAGTCACCCTTCACCTCCTACAAGGGAAGGATGTTAATGTCCTTTGAAACATGGCATGTGTTGTATATACCTTAGTGCAGGGGTTCTTAACCTGGGGTGAATTTACCCCATGGGGTAAAATAACAACATCGCCGGGGGTATATAGACCAAGCTTAAAATAATGCAATTTTAACTCCTTCATTTGCAAAAGACAAATGTACAGTCATTATTGTGCAGCTCTAAAATAATTATGTGTTTTTCTTTTGTTTTAATTTTTACCCTAATTTTCATTGTTCAGCCTATTTCCTTTAATAAAAACTTATCATGGCTATGCTTATTTATGTGGTGGGAGTAAATGACTGGTCATGCCAGCACTATGGGGTAAATGGCAGAAAAATGTTAAGAACCCCTGCCTTAGTCCATAACGTCTCTTAATCCTTGTGTTTTCTTTTTTTCATGTTGGAGGCTAATTCCCCATTCCATATTCTGGGTGTTGAAGGTGAAAGGTACAGTACACCCTCAAACAACCCTCCCCCCGAAACAGACGTGAAATTAATAAGATTTTTGTGTAGATTCTTCATCCTACAGCATTCGTATTCAACAAACTTTGTGTCAGTGTATTGTGCACAATAACTTTGAATACCTTTAAATCTGAAATCACTTGCCAACACTTGTAAACTCTACCAGTTATTAAGAATATACTCTTAATATTTGTGTTGTCACAGTTTAACCCCTCATGTCAAACAAAGTTCTGACTGAGGATTTAGATTACTGATCAATGAAAACTTTTCAGAGACACAATTGTTTTCGGTCCATTGTGAGAAGGTGAATCAAGCAACTAAGCTAGTAGGTGTTATAAGGTTATTCTGATATCTAGACAGTCTGTCCCTCGTAATGCTCTTCAAAAGTGAGGTGCTCCCCTGTTTGGAATACTGGTACTGATCCCTGAGATATGCTAGAGACTGTCACTTGACTGAAAATGTCCAGAAAGATTAGAATGCCCGCAGTTGCCTAGCTTATACAATAGACGGGCAACAGGCAAATAAATTATTGGGTCTTATAAGAAGGTTGTTCAGATATCTAGACGGTCTGTCCCTCGTAACGATCTTCAGGAGTGAAGTGCTTCCCCATCTGGAGTACTGTCACCCCATCTGGTCCCCGAAATATGCTAGGGACTGTCAGTTGGTTGAAAATGTTCAAAGGAGGGCCACCAGACTGGTGTCTGCACTTCGGCACCTCAGCTACCCTGAGAGATTGGAGCGCCTGAACTTGCCTAGCTTATACTACAGACGGGCAAGGGGGGACCTAGTTGAGGTGTATAAGCATCTCAGGGGGCACTACTCAGTTGAGTGTCCTTACTTGGAGCTGGCGGACGCTCACCCCACAAGCGGCCACAGCTCAAGATTGAAGAAGCCTCAAGTCCAGAAAACCGTGAGGGCAAACTTTTTCGGAGTGAGGGTTGTAAACTCTTGGAACAATCTACCAGAAAGTGTTGTGACGGCACCGAGTGTGAGCTCTTTCAAGACAAGACTTGACCAACACTGGAGCGGGTTCACGTACATTCAGGAGCCGGTGTATGCCCAGTATTTGCCAACAGTGCATGACAGAGACGTGACCGATCGCCCGGGCGACTAGCGAGCCGATCTTTTGGTGAAGAAGATAAATGAAAAGGAAAAGTAATCAGAGACGTGACCGATCGCCCAAGCGGCTAACAAGCCGATCAGTGGCGAAGAGGATAAAAGTAAAAGTAAGGGGTGATTTAATTAAAGTTTATAAACACCTCAGAGGACATTATTCAGTCGAGTGTTCATACCTGGAGCTGGTGGATGCCTGTCCCAGTAGGGGTCACAGCTCAAGGTTAAAGAAGCCACTAGTTCAGCGAATTGTCAGGGCAAACTTTTTTGGAGTGAGAATTGAAAAATCTTGGAACAATCTGCCAGAGTTTTGTGACAGCACCCAGTGTGAGCTCTTTTAAGACCAAACTTGACCAACACTGGTGCAGGTACAGATACATTCTGGAGCCAGTACTTGCCAATGGTGTGTAACAGAGACATGACTGACTGCCTAAGTGGTTAACTGGCCGATCATTGACAAAGAGGATAAAAGCAAAAGATATGTAAGGTGTATGAGTGGTGTAAACAGTCCAGGTCAGACAGTTCAAGTACAATTATCTTTCACATTGATGAATGTGATGCTGTACAGGAGTAAGAAATTTAGTAGAAGTGTCCATGAGGAGCAGACTGATGTCACATATGACAGCTGTGTGGTGCTGTACTCGTAAGCATCAGCCTAAATGATCTTGGCTGTAAATTTCTCTGTAAAACAGCTTCTACTCACGTTTGTGACCAATGGGTGTTATTGGGGTCGCAACTCTTAAAAATCACAACTTACAGCAAGATTGGTCAAGTCTCTATGCATATACACATACAGTAAAGAAGAATCAATCAAAAAGTATCAAATCCCTACACTTCCCTCATTGAGGACACTGGTGGAGTGGAACCATAAATACTGTTTACTTGAAAGTACACTCCTCTTTTTTTCTGTAAATGTTCTTTTCCTTTGTCATACCAATACAACTCAAAGTCTTATGTCAGTTATGTCGAGTTAACTACAGCAAAAACAGGAGACAAAACCCCTACACCCACATATACACTCACTGCTCTGGAAATATTGCTTCAGACCTTCTCCGCCTTGAGTTTTGCCACACGTAGTCGAGGCCAGGGTGTGGGTAGGTGTCGGTGCTGTGTGACAGCATGAAGTGCAACGAACACTGTAAAAAATAAGTAAACATTGAGTTGTTGTGTGAAATTTTCATCTTTTACTTATCATAGGATAATTTTACTGTGTATAGAAAAATATAGGAATGTGGTCATCACTATGAGGTGAGAAGAGTAATGTTCACTCAAATAAACATGGAGTCCCACTACTTTACTGATTAGTGAAAATTCGTTTTTATGTGCCAGTTTTCAGTTTTATTTTGTTATACTGTACAGTAGATTTATTCAATTATTAATATTATAGCAGCAGATCTAATTAGTGAAGGCAAAATATTAAACTATAGAGCACTTTAAAATCAGTAATACAGTAAGTCCTCGCTTAATGTCATGGCTCCGTTCCTGAAAACCGTGACGTTAATGGAATCGATTTTCACCATAAAAAATGGATAAAATACAGGAATTACATTTCCCAGCCTCCCTCTGCCCCATAAAATATATTACATACACATAAATTCAATGGATTTTTTATAGAAAATGATATATATTATACATCCAAAAAGATAAATAAACTAAATCATTTTGTATTGTACTCACTGATGGGTGGCTAGTACACACTGTTGTGGGGGTTAGACCTAGCGCAACACCAATGTTCACTGCACGTTTACCTTTCTCAAAACGGCTTAAAACCTTCATTTTCGTAGCAAAGCTAATGGTCTTATGTTGCTTCTTCACAACACTAACACTTGATGGGTGCTTGGAAGCCATTTCGAATGGTTACAGTACTGTACAGTATTTAGAGCAAAAACACTTAAACATGCACAAACAATGTGGAAGCCTATCAAAAACTGGGGAAGCTGTTAGGCTCAGCGAGAGAGCGTTAACGCACCAAGATGAGAGAGGGTGATGCACTGTACAAAGTAGTCCGTGACGACATTATACTGAATTAGCGGGACGTTGCCTGAATCATGGGTATCTAAAGAGTAGCAATGTTTTAACGAAACAACGTTGTCGAGGGCAACATTAAATGAGGACTTACAGTAAGTGGATTTACCGTATTTGCCGGCGTATAAGACGTGTTTAAAAGAAAAAAGTATAATGGGCCCGTATTATGGATGGGAGGCCGAGCGCCATAGGCGGAGGTGCCTAGCTAGGGGTCTGGCACGAGCAGTAGTCCACTAAGCACAAAAATTTTGTTACTAATAATATTACTAATAATAAAATACTGAAAAACAAGCCAAATTATCACAATCTATTATCACAAACTTACAGCAAATTTGCCGAAGACGTACCGGGTAAATAATGGCAGAGGGAAGCTCACAACATCTCATTGTACCTCTTTCTCCAGCATACGTAACCCACACCAGATACATGTCTTACATTATTTAATGACTGCGTTACCTTTAAGAAACATTTGTTTATTATCTAAATGAAAAATGCCCCTAGAAAGATTAAAGGAATGTTAACAGAAAGTTCAGCCGCCAGTCCGCCATTCGCAATGGGTTGATGACGCCAAAACAATAGCGATTGTGCTACACCCTGGTGGCAGATTGAGGTAACACAAAATATCACAGCCAAAAGTACGACTTATCCCCTACAAAACCACTTTAAAATCACTTTCAATAAATGTATGATGAAACTTGCAAAAAAAACTTTTTTCCACAAAATATCCTTGTAAAATAGGGGTGCGTCTTATGCGGTGGTGCATCTTATACGCAAGCAAATATGGTATGTCACGTTAGTTTTCAGCATTTTCTAGTTTACTGTACTTATTGTTATTCATTATCAACATTTATTCATCAATTAGAATAGGAAAAACCACAGTGCCTTAAAGGAAGTTTTACATGACTAGTTTGTGGTAAATCCTTGACTGACAATGAGAAGTTTATGAATTTAGCTAGTACCTTAGTAACTAGTTGAGGTGACCAACATATCCTTGGGTACAACAGTACAGTACTACAGTGAGTGATTGTACAATATTCTTCACGTCATGGATACTAGGGTCAGTACAGTTAACTTAGGTCTGTGATTTGTACAGATGTTTTTCCTTAATTGTCTCCATCTCAGTTTCTCTCTTTAACCACTGATCGGCTCGTTAGCCACTTGAGTGGTGAGTCACGTCTTTGATGCGCACTGTTGGTGGATACTGGGCATGCACCGGCTCTTGAATATATCGGAACCTGCTTGAGTGTTGGTCAAGTCTGGCCTTGAATGAGCTCACACTCGGTGCCGTCACAACACTCTCCGGCAGATTGTTCCAAGAGTTCACAATTCTCACTCCAAAAATTTTGCTCTCACAGTTTTCAGGACTTGTGGCTTCTTCAATCTTGAGCTGTGACCCCTCGTGTGGTGGACGTCTGCCAGCTCCAGGTATGTACATTCGACTGAGTAGTGCTCCCTATTGACAAGTACACGGTCTCCTGAATGTATACTGAGTACTGTAGTGCCCTTTGAGATTTTTATACACTTCAATTAGGTCGCCCCTCGGTAGTATAAGCTAGGTAGATGCAGGCGCTCCAATCTCTCTGGGTAACCAAGGTGGCTCTCCTCTGGACATTTTCAATCAATTGACAATATCTAGCATACCTCGGGGACCAGACTGGGGGACAATACTCCAGACAGGGAAGTACCTCACTCTTGAAGATCGTGATGAGCGACGGACCATTCAGATATCTAAACGACCTTCTTATAAGACCTAGTTTCGTTGCCTGATTCACCTTCTTCTCATAATGGCCCGAGAATTTAAGTTCACTGTCGACATACACACCCAGGTCCTGTTCATATTCAGTCTCAATTAATGCAGTCTCTTCGTCCTGTTGTGACATGTAATACACATCCTTACTATTGGTGCTACCCAGGTGTATCTTTTAGCACTTTGTGACATTTAATTTTAGCAGCTATTTCCTCGACCATTCTTGAAGCTCATAGAGATCTCTCTGCAACTCTTCAGAGCCTGTTTGGTTTTTAATTTCCCTAAATAACTTGGCATCGTCTGCAAACATTTGTATGGAGGGGTGTATAGCTTCTGGCACATGTCATTAATGAAACGGACAAACAACAACGGGCCCAATACACTGCCCTGTGGTACCCCGCTAGTCACAGGTACACCTGACGATTTCATACCATTTATCACCACACATTGTTTGCAGTCATGCAGAAAGTCTACGATCCACGCCAGGACATTTCCCCGAATCCTGTACCCTTTCAGTTTAATTCTCAGCCTTTCATGGGGTACACTGTCGAAAGCCTTGGCAAAATCTAGGTATATATTGTCAATATTTATGCCTTATTCTAGAATTTGAGTCCAAACATCTGGTACCACCTGTAATTGAGTTAAGTAGTATCTTCCCTGCATAAAACTGTGTTGGTATTCCTTTACATGGTTGTTTTGTAGATGTTCCATCATGACATCTCTTACGATGTTCTCTAGTACTTTTGTACACTATGCTGGTCAGGCTCTCTGGCCTTTTATTATTCGTGGAGTGATGATTGTCGTTCTTGAATACTGTATAGGACTCACATAAGCCATCTTCCAGTCGTCGGGGACCTTTTGTTCCTCCAGGTTATTTGCAGAACAGGATCTTCAGGGGCTCCACAAGCTCGTTACACAGTTCTCTTAACACTCTGGGGTATACCATATCTTGGCCGGGACTCTTGTGAATCTTTAACTTTGACAGTTTATTTCTTATAATCTCGTCCGAGAACACAATTTGGGTCAGCTCGGTGTCGAACTATCTTCCCTCTTGTGAATACTGATGAAAAAAATTGTTCAATGCCTCCGCCTTACCCTGGTCAGAATCTGCATAACTAATATCTTCCAACCTCAGGTCTGATTTCCTACTCGCATTTTTAATTTTGAATTTGGGTAACGGTAATAAGCCTTTGGATTTGACTTGACCTCGCTTGCTTTCTGCCCTTGGAACTTTTTTCAGCCCTCCTACACTGTGACTTTGCTTGGTTCCTGGATCTGGCATACATCCTCCTGTCCTGCTTATCATTTGTCCTAACCCATGTCTTGAAATCCTAAATTTTCTTCTTAACTTTGCCGACTGCCGCATGGTTCATGTGTAGTGGTCTCCTTGTATTCTTGGAGGCACTGGGTTTGGTCTTGGGTATATATTTATCGATCGAATGGTTTACTTCACTGGCTATGATATTCAGCGTAGCATCTGCATTCTTATTCTTTAGTAAGTCAGGTAAGTGTATACTCCTCATCTCTTCCCTCATCCCATCGTAAATTCCTTTGTAATATTTGAACCTGGACCTGGTTTTGTCATGAACCAAGTACGTACTCTAATAGCTAAATCTGAAGGACAACATTTTGCTATGACTGGTGCCACCTGGGCTAGGTGTTCCAGATTAGCCATCATACCCTCCTCGTTAGTTATGATGAGGTCCAGTGGTTTGGGCGTTTGCTCCCCTCTGTAGTGAGTCAGCTTTTTAACATGTAGGAATAGAAAATTGTCTCTCAGAGTTTCTACAAAAAGAGTGGCTGGATTATTTAGGTTGTTTGGTGTGGATTCATTGCTCCAGTCGATGTCGCCATAATTAAAGTCCCCCATGACAAGGAGGTGGCTCGGGTTCTGCACCGTTACATTGTCAATTAAGGTTCTTAAGTTTCTCTGGTTTAATACGCTACAGTTTGGGGATCTGTAGATACATCTAACAATGAGTAAGTCTCTCCCCTTCAGTTTAATTTTACACCACTTTGATTCTTCGAAAACATCCTCTCCCTGCACCCTCACCTGTCTGGCTCTTAAGATCATGCCTAACTCACATTCCTCCGGTTCAATTCTCCTGTTCTTGTACAAAAGTTCTACAACACCTATATCAGGTTGTTATACCCTCAGGAAAGTGTTAGTATTCATGTACATGACTTTCAAGCCGGAAATTGTCCTCTGTAATGTCTCCGGTCTTGGTATTATTTCCAGCCCCCCTCCATTCTCTGCAGTTGCCTCGTTTACTGTATCCCTTGTGGTTTGTGGGGTGTGGCCAGAGATGACATTGTTTACATGGCACTTGCCTCCTCCTGGGTGGGAGGTAGAGCGGATAGCGGGTGTCCCATTGTCCCCTAGTTCTGTACTGACGTTCTTGCTCCCACTATTCTCCCTTTGTATATAACCCATGTACGTCCGACCCGGCTCCTCATCGACTCTTTGTAACTACAGGTATTAACCACAATATTTATTAAGCTTCTGGTTCAGCAGAAGGTGAGTCTCATGGATGCAGCTCACTAGATAAATTCTTTGTTCATAACACAAGGGAGGCAATGTGGCCGGCACTTTATTATATACAGTAAAGTTAGGTGCTCATTTACAAGTGGGTAGACTAACTAGAGGTGCCCTGAGCACGAACCAGCAACCATACATAGGCAAGCATTGTATTCACTCAGTACAGTATTTCTGAAAAAAAGGTTATCTAAGGATTGTAAATAATTTTTTGTCTATCTCACCTCTTCACGAGGCTCATAGGTATCAGCGGGCACAATCTCACTAGGCACCAGAGTCTTGGTGATGATGTCCTGCTTCTCTACCTCCACCAGCTCGTTAGTTGCCCATGGAACGTTGTTGCTGGTGGACTGATATGTGATGCCGTCCAGTTTGTACCTGGAGGGTAAAAACATGTTAAACTCTTCTAAGTCAGAAATAATACATAAATACTGTACTGTATATATATATATATATACAGTAATATAACAAACGGATTCTACTACGAATATTCCTATAACGAACAGTTTTACCTATAAAATTGAGAATGCTGTAACGAACGAAACTCCTACAACGAAAAGTATTTTTTATCATTTTTTGTACTGATTTATTATTTTTTATTACAAGTATTAATGATACTCTTTATTTCAGGAGTTTAAATGCATATTTATGCACGTTTTTACAATTTTTACAATTTTATATTATATTTTTCATTGTTAAGTGCTTGTATTTGGGGGCCTACAACGGATTACCCCTATAACGAACGAATGCTATAATGATCGAGGTTCTAGAACCAATTAGATTCATTATATATATATATATATATATATATATATATGTGTCTTGAATAAAGACGAAAGCTAAGGTGCTCCGTTGTTTCCCTTTTCTCGTGTGATTTTATCAACACACACACACACGCACGCACCGCCCCAAGACCAAGAAGATACGACGCGCCCTAAGTACAAAATTGTCCAGGACTTACAAAAGGGAACCCGACAAGTTGATCTCGCGTGCTAGCATGGAGTTAACGATTCTACGATTCGTACAATCAAGAAGGATGCCGCCAAGATAAAAGAACACATGAGCATCACAAAGTCTGCAGGTGCTTCAATGGTGAAGTATTGTCAGAATAAGGTGCTGCTCGAGACTGAGAACTTACTGGTGAGCTACTTGATTCGTCAGGCAAGACGTAACATGGCAGTCGACACGTGGGCAGTGCAGGACTACGCCCATGAACTCTACAAATCAGTGGCACGCAAGATGGGAATTGCAGAGCCCAAACACTTCACTGCTTCCTCTGGGTGGCTGCAGGGGTTTAAGAAACGTAACAAGATAACCAACATTAACATTGTTGGTGAAGGAGCCAGTGCTGACCGTGCTGCTGCCATGGATTTTCCTCCATTCTTACGTGACATTATGGAGGAAGGACAGTACACCGACGACCAGGTGTTCAACATGGATGTATCCGGTCTGTTTTGGAAAAAATTACCTTCCAAGACCTTCGTTGTCAAGTCTGCCAGCAAGTGTCGGGGCCGGAAGTTGCAGAAGGAGCACATCACCGTCCTGTTTACCACCAATGCCTCCGGCACCTGTAAGCTCAAGTTGTCGGTGATCCACACAGCCCACAAGCCACACGCCTACAAGAACATGGACATGACCAAGCTAAATGTCCACTGGCTAACCGCACATAAGGCGTGGATGTTCACTGGTCTGTCCCTCTCCTGGTTTGATGACTGTTTCGTTCCCGACGTGAAGACATTCTGCGAGCAACATAATGTTCTATTTAACATTTTGTTGCTCCTTGACAACGCACCAGGACACTCACCCCTACTGTTGGATCATCACCCCAGTGTAAAAGTGGTCTTCCTTCCTCCCAACACTATTTCATTAATCTAGCCAATGGACCAGGAGTTGATATGCAACATTAAGGCTGCATTCTCCACAAAGAAGTTTAAGCTCCTGAACGACTACACAAACACCAAGGATGAGTTGCGGAACCTTCTGAGTGGCACAGATAGCGAGAGCGAGGATCCAGGACAAGAGTTGGCGGAGCATGAAGTGCAAGTTAAACAGTTTTGGAAAATGTTTAACGTCAAGAAAGCTGTTGATTTCTTGGTGGAGGCATGGGGGCAGCTGTCTGTGGCAACGATTCGTCACGCGTGGCGGCATGTGTTGCAGGGTATCCCAGGTGAGAGGCAGAGTCAACCTGTGGCTGGAGAGGCTCAGTCTGTTGCAGTGGCAGTGGACCTTGCAAGAGAAACTGCTCAGAGTGTTACAGCTGCAGGCTTCTCCGAGACCACCAACGACGACATCATTTAGGTAATCAGGTATCCTGAGGTGAATGCCGACGATATGTTGGAAGACGATGACGTCAGTGAGGAGGCAGGTGGTGCTGCAGTACCAGAACAGAAGTTAACACATGGTGATATAAAGGATGCCATCGTGTTTGCTGAGAAACTCAAGCTCATCCTTTCCAAAGACCCTCTCAATCACCAATATGAAGTCTCCAATAACCATCTAGACCAAACTATGGAGCCATATATCAAGATGTATCACGACCACATCAACGCTAGTCGTCAGCGTAACATCACCGACTTCTTCGCCCGCAACCGACAACAGCCAGCCCAAGTCAGTGATAGTGACAATGATGGTGACTTTGAGGGGTTTGTCAGGGAGGCCCTGACAACTGTGGTGGATAGTGATAGCGATTCACCTGAGGGCCACTAATCTGCCCTCTGCCTCGGAACCAGCCCCCCATCACCGTATGCCGACCCATCTCTTCTACTAACGTAAGTGTTAAACCTTGATTTTTCTTTTACCTGGTACAGTATATTATTCTCTAATTTATATTTATCTTCTATATTATGTGTGTGTGCATACCATCCATCATAAAATTAAGATACTATTTTTACTGCAACGTACGCATTGTGTCGGAAAAAGTGGAGTTTGAGGGTCGGCCCAGTCTCTATTTCAATTAATCCCATATGTCCTGTTATTTAGTTTACGCGTTCCTCGTTTTACACGGACCTCCATGGGTTCAATTGACTGCGTAAATGGAGACTATAGTGTGTGTATATATATATATATATATATATATATATATATATATATATATATATATATATATATATACAGTATATGCAAGTAAATCACTGTATGTGCGCGTGATCTAGGTACAGGTAGTCGTCGACTTACGACCTAGATTGGTTACGGCCGACCGGTCGTAAGTTGATCTGGTCGTAGGTCGGCCTATGTTATAATTAGCTTACGTATATTATACTGTAATGTGTAATGATAATATAATCATCTTTAAGTCATATTTTATCAACATTTTCTTTGTTCATTATTGTTACGGTCGTCAGGTTTAAGTAAATCACTGCATACTACAGTACAATTGGTTTATTATTTACACTGGGGCTGGGGCCAAAACTGTCGTACCGCCGGTCGTAAAGTCGAACAGACGTAAGTCGCATAGGTCGTAAGTCGACGACTACCTGTATATGCTGATAACCACCAGGAAAGAAGAAAACACGAAGTTTCCAAGCGCTTTCGTGTAATTCACATCTTCAGGGGTGAGTACAGACTAGGCTAGTATGTACTCACCCCTGAAGATGTGAATTACACGAAAGCGCTTGGGAACTTCGTGTTTTCTTCTTTCCTTGTGGTTATCAGCATATATATATATATATATATATATATATATATATATATATATATATATATATATATATATATATATATATATATATATATATATATATATATTAATAGTTGCAGCCAGTGGCTGAAAATACTGTATATGTGTGTGTGTGTGTGTGTGTGTGTACATACATACAATGTGTGTGTTTGTACATACATACAATGTGTGTGTGTACATACATACACCCTTACCTCAACAAAAGAGCCTCAGCTAAGGTATCAGGGTAGATAAAGTTGTGCTGATTCTCATACTTCTCCACCAAGGCAATGAAGTTTCCCAGGTTGATTGGCATGCGGTCTTCAAGATCGTCAAGGCCATGCTTGTAACATTCAGAGGACCTGAATTTCTCGTGCCATTCCGCTCCTGCAATAATTTCTTTCATAAGATGTCCACCTTTACTTGCCGTTTTCTATGTTAACTTGAATCAACAGTTGTTTTGACAAAATGATTATTATGCTTTATTTGTCACTATTCGGTTATTCACTGACGAATACACTTATGCCATTGGTATTACAATCTTCAGCATATGAATAGTAATTTTTGTAGTCCATATTATTTTGCAATAGGTATTATAGCAAAATTAGCTGTTCAATGCAACATCCAACAGTGTTCAATTTGTTTCCCTTATATAAAACCTCCATCTAACACACTACAATATGAAAATATGCTATAGTGATAGTCTGTTAGATGTGAAACCCCATCTAAAGGATCATATGGAGAGAAAAATACGTTATGTGGAGGTTTCACTGTAGTTGAGATATTTTACATGTTCAATACTGTATATGCCGTGACGTTTAATTAAGCCACAGGAATATGCATTTCTCCCTGTACCTTTCTTGATTTCCTTCATTTATAAATTTCCTCTCTGCACCTCCTTTCTCCTGTTCACCAAACACATGAATGTAAGGAGAGGAGTCACAAACCTGCTAGAGTGAGGAGCACCAGGAGCAGCCCAGCTGTCAGTTGTCGCATCTCCTGCAATATTCAGTACAGTAGTCAGTTACCAAAGCTGGCAGTTAGTTACCAAAGCTATTAGTTGGTCACCAAAGCTATTAGCTGGTTACCAAAGCTATCAGTTAGTTGTCAGTGCTATAATTTAATTATTAAAGTTATAATTTAGTTACCAAAGCTGTCATTTAGTTGATAAAGCTATCAATTATTTACAAAAGCTATCAGTTAGTTCCTGGTAAGACTATTGAGAGCACACAGTGATGCAGGGATAGTATAGTGATACAGGGTACACCAACACAAGTGGTAGGATGGATTACACCAGGTGTCAAGGTAAATAGTAAACTCAAACACTCACGACGCTTATGGTAGACTTAGATGATAATAATATTGATATTTATTCAGTAACATTGTCATATAAGTTTACAATTGGCTAGACATATATAAACTATGCAGACGCAGTTATAACAGTTCACCATGCATATAGACAAGGAAGGTATACGATGAATGTAGGCAGTGAAAGTAGTGTACAGTTTTCTGTGTGCCTAGAGATAGTGCAGGTATACAGCAATAGTAAACAGTTAGGCAATTGGCTAAGGATGGCCGGCAAAGCTGCCAGGTACTTATTTTCATTTGTTTAGGCTTAGTATCTAATTAGTCAGAAAATCTGCAGGATTATAATGAAAGCTTTTTCTTTTTTTCTTTTTTTTAAATTCAACAAGCATTACATTGCACTTGGACTATCTGAGGCTGGTAGATCACTTCAACAAAACATCATTGTGGTTAACAATAAAGAAACTCACACTTCTCTTGATGTAGCTTCATCTGTTATGTGTTGTTCAGTTTTAGCTTTTAATTTTTTAATACCATAGCCTGATAACTTGTTCCAATCCTCTCTGTAGGTGCAAAAAGAATTCTCACCCAAGGTTACAGAGGCCAGTCACAATTTGCCTTTAACTTACCCAGACTAATTCTATAAGTCAGGACCAATAAGTTAATTAAAACCATTCCTCAACACTCGACAACCATAAAAAACTGGTTCATGGAAATCATACAATGAGTAAACTCTTTCTTACTGTCGATTTTACCCAGTTTGTAGTAAAGAAATGAACCGACAAACCTTCATATACATCATTTTGCAATCACTGGGGACCTTTTGTTCATCCAGGCATTTACAGAACAGGATCTTCAAGGGCTTGGCAAGCCCGTTGCATATCTCTCTTAGCACTCTGGGATGCACGAGGTCAGGGCCTGGACTTATGAACCTTTAGCTTTGACAATTTATTTCTTATACCCTCTTCTGTGAACACAATGTGGGTCAGTGTTGTGTCGAACCGTCTGTCCTCAAACGCAGGAGGTTAATCGCATCCTCTCTTGTGAACACCGAGGAAAAGAAGCTGTACAATGCCTCGGCTTTATCCTGGTCAAAATCTGCATAACTACCATCTTCAAGCCTCAGGTCTGATACTCCTACTCGCGTTTTTAATTTCGACTTTACATAGCAGTAAAACACCTTTGGATATAACTTGACCTCGCTTGCAACCAGCCTCTAGAACTCCTTTTCAGCCCTTCTACACTCTGACTTTGCTTAGTTTCTGGTTTTGCATACATCCTCCTGTCCTGCTCATCGTTTGACCTAACCCAGGTCTTGAATTTCCATGTTTTCTTCTTAAGTGTGTCGCCCGCCGCGTGGTTCATGTGTAGGGATCCCCTCATATTCCTAGAGGCACTGGGTTCGGTCTTGGGTATATATTTATCGATCAAATGGTTCACTTTACTAGTTTTGATATTCAGCGGAGTGTTTGCGTTCTTGTGCCTTAGTGAATCAGGCTAGTGGATATCCCTCATCTCTTCCCTCATCTTATCATAATTTCCCTTGTAATATTTGAACCTTGGCCTGGCTTTATCTTGAACTAGGTAACAGTTAAATCTGAATGACAACACTACATGGTGACTGGTGCCAACTTGGGCGTTTGCTCCACTCTGTAATGCGTTGGGTCTTTAACATGTTGGAACAGAAAATTATCTCCTAGAGTTTCTACAAACAGAGTAGCAGGTTTATTCAAGTCATTTGGGGTGAACTCGTTTCTCCAGTCGATGTCGCCATAGTTAAAAGTCCCCCATGATAAGGAGGTGGTACGGTTGAGCATTGCTGCGTTGTCTATTAAGGCTTTTAAGTTCCTTTGATTTAGTGGGCTACAGTTTGGGGATCTGTAGATACACTCGACAATCAGTAAGTCCCCTCCCTTTAATTTAATTTTACACCACTTGGACTCTTCAAAAACATCCTCTCCCTGTACCCTTGCCTGGCTGGCTCTTAAGGTCTTGTCTAGCATAGATAACCACACCCCTCTTGCAAGTTTCTTGAGAAAGGTTCGTAAACGAGTCATCGAGCATTACCATGCGATCTGGGTGAATGAATACATTCCAAAATGCCTCGCTCTTTGCTAATTTTTTTGCCTGCCGAATAATCTCCAATTTCTCCTCCTCACTCACTTGTGTGATCCTGAAGGGGCGAGGTGGGGCGAGGCTTGTTCCCCTGCTTTTGTCCCAGCCTCCTCACATCCTGAGGGGTTGATGGCATATTCAGAACCTCTGTACAAATATTCTTAAACTGCATCTTATCGTGTGTTTTTGTACTCTCAGTTCCCTCCGCCTGGCTCTCAGGGACTCCAAAAACTATTACATTGTTCCTGCGCTGGAAACGTTCCCGTTGTTACTCCTCTCCCCTAACAGTAGGTCCACTAATTGCCATTTCTTCGACACACTTCTTCAAAGTCCCTAACTGTTATAGAACCTGTTCTGATCCTGCATTACTCTCCACCACCTCCTATTGCCCTGTTAAGGCCTGAGCATGACTCCTCTTTGCAACCACCTCCATTCCATCAGCTACTTCCTCAGTCTTAGCAAGGATCTCTTTCCCAACTTGTTCTAGTTTGGTAACCAGCAAGGATCCAGCTTCATCTATTTTCGTCCCTAGGGAACTCGTTCCCCAATGGCTTGCAATCGCCTCTTTCACCTTGACTATGCAGTCAGGGCAATACCAGCAACAACCTTCATGCTTTATGGCAACTTGTATCGTCCTAAACTCTGTATTGGTCAGGTCTGTACCATCTACACCTGTCGTCACCCTGCAGTAATCACAAGTCATACCCTTCATGGTTGTTGTTGCTGTGTGGGGGTGGGGGGACTAGGACATTTCCCCGAATTCCGTACCCTTCCAGTTTGATTTTCAGCCTTTCATGGGGTACACTGTCGAAAGCCTTGGCAAAATCTAGGTATATATTGTCGATATTACCACCCCGTTCCAGAAAATGGATACAAATATCCAATACCTTGAGCAATTGTGTTAAGCAGGAGCGCCCGGCCAATTTATATTAGAGGATATAATTGGATATAAGTTTTTCTGTGTTTAATGATAATTCAGACAAAAAAGGATGATTTTCGTCAAAGACACTTTTAGTGCATTTTACCCATAACCTTGATATCTCGAGTTGAAAATCCGAACACTACTTGAAAAGGTATTATTGCATTTGTTGTCACTAATTGAATCTCGAGAATGTTATCTTTGCAATCAATAGCTTAAACAATTTTAAGACTTTTCTTTGATGAAATTTTCTTTACAAACGACCTAAAACCG
Organism: Homarus gammarus; assembly: GCA_958450375.1. NCBI lineage: Eukaryota > Metazoa > Arthropoda > Malacostraca > Decapoda > Nephropidae > Homarus > Homarus gammarus. Next base: position 832,148 of record CAUDMG010001871.1, read on the forward strand.
ATATATTTAATTAGCAGTAAGTGATAATAATAATAATACAATAAATACTATTATGTCATTACTGCTGTTATATAAACAATGGACCAGCAAAATAGCCCAAAACAGCTTGTCAGACAATTTTGCCTTGACATAATTTAACCAGTCAGGTTATTTTGGCGTGACCGGTAATTTAGTCATTGCATTTTTTACTGGGCTCCGACACATTACTTAATACAGTATACGTACTGTAACGTAAATTGGGTTACATATCATTGAAAATTCCAACGACTATATATAAAGATGATAATGTATATACTGTAGATAAAACAGACCTCACTAATGGAGGAAGAAGGACGGTTCTGCAGATCGTGTTGTTATAATGTTATTACTGTGCTTTAACAACGAAGGTCTTTAAGTGCGTAGCAAGGTTAGTAATACACTGGACCAACAACGCTAAAAAATTAGAACTCTGTGTGTGTGTGTGTTCAACTTTTCACTCTACTTGAAATGATTAGATATCATGTTATTTTGAAACTTTGAATGCTCGTTAAACCTAGACCGCCATTTGCTCCCAGCTGGCAGTGACGCCGTAAAAATAAAGTTTTCGGATGTAATATTGTAGGAAATTAATGATGAAGTTGTGGGAGCTTTTATAAAACCGTTATACGCTTAATGTGATGTGATGCACTGTTGGGAGTATGGCCTTGTTCATCATAGAAAATGTATTTGGTAGGTGTTTCTCTTTAAGGGTAAACAAAGGAAACTGACAAGGAGCACGTATTGAAGTTAGAGACATTAACTGAATCACTTTCGTAGGATAATTATACTTCTGTACTTCATTTGATATTTTCCCAATGTGTTAGGGTCTTGTTGTGCCACTGCGTTAATATAATCAGTTCAACACCAACCGAAGCCACACGTAATGTAAATGTTAAGTGTCGTTATAATGTATCAGATAATGAAGATAATTAAGTCGTCGTTATGATGAGTGGATAAATAATCTCTCCACCTCGGACTGATTATGAGTCATTATCAGTCATGATGAAAGCAGCTTAGAAGTATGGGAGAGCTTTTCTTTCTTTTCCACTGACGATCACATTGGAATTTGTATGACTAATACTTTGGGTTATTCTCAGTAAATGGTTATATATGTATGCTTGTAATATACTTATCTATATTAAAAATTATCATATCAAATCAAACCGAGGAATACATTTAGTTAAAAACATCGCTACTTTTGTGCACGCCTTAGGACAGCGAGTTAGGAAAATACCCGGGAATGTCCGCATGAGAATATTACGAGTCATTTTCCGAATCATTGTAACTGAATCTACTGTAAATGCACAGTGGATTAAAACACGGAATGTTATGCTCTATTGAATATCCGCATTTGCTTTTCACATTTTTCAAATTATCACTACTGTAGATTGGGAAAACACCAAGGTGGGAAGAGTACAAGCATTGACAACTTTCTTCTATGTAATATAAGATTTTAGGAGTTTGTTACGTGTTATCGATGGAGAGATAAGATTGTGGTCTCCATTTTACAGCTGAGGTCGATATCTGGTAGGTGAAGTCTGTGAGTCACTGGTCTCTATTACTACAACTTTGCCACCAAGTCCTCCACCTACGGGAACTCTGCTCTATTTATTAGTTAAAATCAGGCTAGGTTAGGTTAGGTTTTAGTAGAGTAGATTTATATCTTTTCCCGTGAGTGATTTCGTGCCGTTTTCCCCCTACATTCCTTCACCGACTACGTTTTCCTTCTCTGGTACCCTTGGCGGAGTTAACACTTGATGGGTGTTCAGGGTGGAAAGAAGGAACCTATTTTAAATGATATGCAGAGAAATATAAGAGTTACTTATATAAGAATATAAGCAATATATATATATATATATATATATATATATATATATATATATATATATATATATATATATATGCTGATAACCATGCTGTGGTTATCAGCACATACCTAGATCACGCGCACCTACAGTGATTTACTTGCATATATATATATATATATATATATATATATATATATATATATATATATATATATATATGTATATATATGTATATAAAATATTGAATAATAATAACAAAAGAATAATCTGGAAGATAAAATATGAAGTAAGAGCGCGATTTCCTTACTTCATATTTTAGCTTCCAGATTATTCTTTTGTTATTATTATTCAATAATATATATTCTTATATAAGTAACTCTTTTATTTCTCTGCTTATCATTTAAAATAGGTTCCTTCTTTCCACCCTGAACACCCATCAAATGTTAACTCCGCCAAGGGTACCAGAGAAGTGGGGTGGGGCGGGCACCGTGACCTCAGAGGAAGGGACGCGGCGGAAAGTGGAATTTCTACATACAGTAATTACCGAATCACTGATATTTGTCCCCTTATCCAAATTACAAAAGCGCTAACAATGTGTTATATATCTCGGCCGACGATTTACTTATAATACAGTAGTCAAATGTATTATACACACACACACACACACACACACACACACACATACCGTATTTTCTACAAAGTAGAACTGTCATTTCCGTTACATTCATTCGCTTCCAGTTAACGGGTCTTAAATTTTAGTTTGGTTACACGGATTGTACCAAGTGGGCTGTATCTGGACTTTGCCAAGCCATTTGAAAGCGTACCCCGTGAAAGGATGAAAATTAAACTGGAAGGGTAGGGATTTGGGGAAGTGTCCTTTTCGTGGATCGGAGACTATGCATGATCACAAGCAGTGTGTGGTGATTAATGTCACGAAATCGTCATGTACACCCTTGACAAGCGGGGTACCACAGGGCAGTGTACTGGGCCCGTTGTTGTTTGTTTGTTTCATAAATGACATGCTAGAAGCTATACACTCCTCCCTACAAATATGAGCGGACGATGCCAAATTATTCAGGGAAATTAAGAGCCAAACAGACTGTGAAGAGCTAGAGAAGGATCTCTGTCAGCTTCAAGAGTGGTCGAAAAAATGGCTGTTTTAAGATTCAGTGTCACGAAGTGTAAAAGGATGCACCTGAGTCGTGCCAACAGTAAGGAGGAGCATCGCATGTGCCAACGGGACGAAGAAACAACATTAATAGAGACTGAATGTGAAAAGGACCTGGGCGTGTATGTTGACAATGAACTGAAGTTCTTAGCTTATTGTGAGAAGGTCAATCAAGCAACTAAACTAATAGCTCTTATAAGAAGGTGCTTCCCCGTCTGGAGTACTGCAATTGCCTAGCCTATACTAGAGACGCAAGGGGTGACCCAATTGAAGTTTATAAACATCTCATAGGGCACTATTCAGTCTAATGTCCATACCTGGAGCTGGCGGGCGCCCGGCCTCTCAAGGAGTCACAGCTCAAGGTGGAAGAAGTCCCAAGTCCAGAAAACTACGAAAAGTTTTTTTGAAGTGAGAATTGTAAATACGTGGAACAATCTGCCAGAGAGTGTTGTGACGGCACCGAGTGTGAGCTCTTGCGAGACCAGACTTGACCAACACTGGCGCGGGAACATATACATTCAGGAGCCAGTGCAGGCCCAGTACTTGCCAACAGTGCGTAAGAGACGTGACCGATCGCCCAAGTGGCTGATGAACCGGTCAGTGGCGAAGACGATATAAGTAAAAAGAACTGACCCACTATCACTGGTGGCTACCAACGTGATGTATTAATGATGTGTTTCGTTACCAACATGGTAATCATTGCCTCGTTAAAAGAAAAAAGGAACATGGAAGTAGGAATATATTGTACAAGTGCCCCTGAGCGTCGTTTTGTAGTGACAAGACTGGATACTACTCTTGACGATGAACCCAAATATTTCTTATTAGATTATTATGTTATAGCACCCTAGTATCATGTAAAACTACCACAGATACACATACAAACATACACCTTGTTATTATATATCACTAGCAGAAACGCACTCATTCGCTAGGCCACGGTAGGACACCACCCTCGGGGAGGCTCCACATTGTCTCACTGTTCAGTCCCCAAAACTTCTTCTTCCATCAATAGTTCATTAACGGTGTATGTAAGTTCCACCATGTTTTTCACTACAACGGTACAGCAAAGTATATATTTTTAGCATTAAACTGTTATTATTTTATTGTCTAATCATCACTACATATAACACCACCCATCATCACTACATATAACATCATCCATCATCACTACATATAACACCATCCATCATCACTACATATAACATCATCCCTCATCACTACATATAACAATATCCATCATCACTACATATAACACCATCCACCATCACTACATATAACACCACCCATCATCACTACATATAACATCATCCATCATCACTACATATAACACCATCCATCATCACTACATATAACACCATCCATCATCACTACATATAACACCATCCACCATCACTACATATAACACCACCCATCATCACTACATATAACACCACCCATCATCACTACATATAGCACCATCCATCATCACTACATATAACACCACCCATCATCACTACATATAACACCATCCATCATCACTACAGATCGGTAAAGTAGTTTCCGAGATTCTCGTGCGGACACACACACACAAACAGACAGACAGACTTCTTTGTTTTATATAGATAGATAATTGTATCACTTATGTTACTTGTACTGTACATTATTTGTCAATCAAGTGATCCATCCCCAATTATCTAACTGTATATTTTCAGTCTTTTGGCTGACTTGATCTTTCAATAAACCGTTAATTATTATTATTATTATTATTATTATTATTATACACACACACACACACACACACACACACACACGTAAAATTTAAGTTAGAAAAGTAAATTATCCATTTATGTCAAATCAAAATTTTTAAAGTGCTCAAAAATTTTACCAGGGAAACCTTGATGATCTATTAGTGTAACGGGAGGTCCTCTTCTCTCAAGTGCATCAGTTAAGGGAACGCCTTGGGCTTCATTTACACCACCCACTCACACAACATTGAATCCGTGACACCATAACACCTCCCACATGAAAATGTTGAAGATTTGTTTGTTTCATTTATTATGTCTTTCAGTCTATTTTTTTTAATTATAGCTTTATTTTAAGGTATATTATTGTGATTAATTTGTATTTTTTTAAGTAACATGAAGATTAGCGCCCCAGTTTGTCACCCAATGAATAAGCATCTTCACGTTAACCTAACATAACATAAACTAACCTAACATAACCCCGCAGGCAGCATTAGGCTGTTGAAGCATCAAATGAAATAAGCTGGGGTTACTAATCTTCACGTGATCCCAATAATTATACTAAAATAATAGTGAATACTAACTGTGGTATTAATAAGTAAAACAGGTGGTGCTTGAAGTTGCTTGGCCAGTGGTGTGGTATAGTGTATTATACCTGTGTGGTCAGTGGTGTAGTGTATTGTACCTGTGTGGCCAGTGGTGTGGTGTAGTGTATTATACCTGTGTGGCCAGTGGTGTAGTGTATTATACCTGTGTGGCCAGTAGTGTAGTGTATTGTACCTGTGTGGTCAGTGGTGTAGTGTATTGTACCTGTGTGGCCAGTGGTGTGGTGTAGTGTATTATACCTGTGTGGCCAGTGGTGTGGTGTAGTGTATTATACCTGTGTGGCCAGTAGTGTAGTGTATTATACCTGTGTGGCTAGTGGTGTAGTGTGTGTGTTAATACGTGACATTTCACTTGTGTGTACAGGTATATATATATACATATACTGTATATGCTTCCTCGCTAGCTTGTGTGCGCGCGTGCTGCGAGTGTGGGTTGGAACGCACATGTCCATGACAGTGATAACTATACCTGCTTGGATACCACAGCGTATCCGGACGTGGGGTCGAATAGATGCCATCTCCAGTATGGACTTCCCGTCTTTTAATAACGTTACCCACTACATCATCCGTAAACAGGAAACCCACCGTAACTGCATGCCATTGGACCACACCACACATCACCTCACTCCATATTCATGTGTCACATCACACGCTTTCCCTTAATATTTTTTTTTATCATAAAGAAAACAGAGAAGTCAAACAGGAAAAAAAATACCTGCTAGAGTCCGCGTCCGCATGCTACACACTCTCCGGGCTTCGGCTTTGTCGGTTTACACACCAGGAAAATTTCACCTCGGACTAGTAGCTCTTGTCCCCTATCCTGGAGAGGTTTAACATGTTCTTTCACGCCTTCTCTTTGCCATGGAGAAATAAATAGGTTTCGGGCTCTGCTCACTTGCGAGTGTGTACCAAGAGACGTTATTTGTGTCCCCGTCACAGTCTCAACACTGACTAAACACTGGCCGACTTGCCGCGTCACAACGCTCTCACTACACACTGAAGTCACCATTCACTGCGCCGCCGTACAATTCTTTTCACTTTATATGTTATTACTGCGCTTCAGTAACTAAAATCCTTAAAGCGCACAACGCTTCAACTGAAAATTTTAGGTGCATAAGACGGTTAGAACTTTTACTAATCCATCAACAAATAAAAATTATAAGATTATAACTCTGGGTAGACTTGATTTCTTAATTTTAATTGCTGATAACTAGTGTACTAGCGTGGAGTAAGCCTATGAAGACCTAGTTGTTGAAGTACAGTTATGACTATAGCACACCATCAACATCAGTTTGTTGGTCTAGTATACGAACCCAATTAGAGGGGAGAAAAAGCCTATTTGTTTGTCTTGTCTACATGGACCTACAGTACTGTACGTATACTGTAGTACTGCTGACACATTAGAAGTTGAGGCTCTGTACAGGTACACAACCCGAAGTCTTTTGTACAGTACACCACCGCCACACACCACCACTCACCACGACCATCACCACCTCTCACCGCAACCACCACACACCGCGACCGCCACACACCACCACTCACCACGACCATCACCACCTCTCACCGCAACCACCACACACCGCGACCGCCACACACCACGACCATCACCACCTCTCACCGCAACCACCACACACCGCGACTACCACACACCATCACCACTCACAACGACCACCACCACCACTCACAGCGACCACCACCACTCACAGCGACCACCACCACTCACAGCTTAAACCACCACACGCACCACCACCACACACCGCGACCACCACCACACACCACGACCACCACCACCACCACACACCACGACCACCACCACCACACACCACGACCACGACCACCACCACACACCACGACCACCACACACCGCGACCACCACCACACACCACGACCACGACCACCACCACACACCACGACCACCACCACCACCACACACCACGACCACCACCACCACACACCACGACCACCACCACCATCACAAACACCATCATCATCACCACCACTCCTCGCCACCTCCACTCACCGCTACCACCCGTACTCACCACCATTACCTTCACTCACCACCACCACCACCATCGCCAGCATCGTCATCAAAACAACAAATATTACCACTGGTAACGCCGCGTCATCATAACTATCATCATCACTTCAACCACCATAAAGCAAGACCTACTACCACCATTACCACCATCGCTTCATATTTAAATTTGTACTGGTACTCATATTGCTCAATAAAGCGTTTTGGTCATCACGTCATGAGAGAGGCGTCACATGGGTGGGGAGAGGCGTCACATGGGTTGGGGGAGAGGCGTCACAGGTAGGGGAGAGGCGTCACAGGTACGAGAGAGGCGTCACAGGTCGGGGGAGAGGCGTCACAGGTACGAGAGAGGCGTCACAGGTCGGGGGAGAGGCGTCACAGGTAGGGGGAGAGGCGTCACAGGTAGGGGGAGAGGCGTCACAGGTAGGGGGAGAGGCGTCATCGATTGGGGGAGAGGCGTCACACATTGTAGGTAGGGGAGAATAGTGACGCAGCTGGGGAGGAGAGATACACACGGAGGTTGGAGAGGAGAGACACGGAGGTTGGGGAGGAGACACGGAGGTTGGGTAGGACAGATACACGGAGGTTGGGGAGGAGTGACACGGAGGTTGGGGAGGAGACACGGAGGTTGGGGAGGAGAGATACACAGAGGTTGGGGAGGAGAGATACACAGAGGGTGGGGAGGAGAGACACGGAGGTTGGGGAGGAGACACGGAGGTTGGGGAGGAGAGATACACACGGAGGTTGGGGAGGAGAGATACACACGGAGGTTGGGGAGGAGAGATACACAGAGGGTGGGGAGGAGAGATACACGGAGCTTGGGGAGGAGAGATACACAGAGGTTGGGGAGGAGAGACGGATGTGAGACGGAGGTTGGGGAGGAGAGATATACACGGAGGTTGGGGAGGAGAGATACACACAGAGGTTGGGGAGGACAGATACACGGAGGTTGGGGAGGAGAGATACACAGAGGGTGGGGAGGAGAGACACGGAGGTTGGGGAGGAGACACGGAGGTTGGGGAGGAGAGATACACACGGAGGTTGGGGAGGAGAGATACACGGAGGTTGGGGAGGAGAGATACACACGGAGGTTGGGGAGGAGGGACACACGGAGGTTGGGGAGGACAGATACACGGAGCTTGGGGAGGAGAGATACACAGAGGTTGGGGAGGACAGATACACACGGAGGTTGGGCAGGAGAGATACACGGAGGTTGGGCAGGAGAGATACACGGAGGTTGGGGAGGAGAGATACACACGGAGGTTGGGGAGGAGAGATACACAGAGGTTGGGGAGGACAGATACACGGAGGTTGGGGAGTAGAGTATCTTACTATTTGGGTTCCTTCCGATGAGAGCCTATACTTACTGTAGTTGGAAGCTCATAGGGCCGCTTATCACCGTCACTGACTACCACCACTTATCAACACGAGAACTATATAGTCGTTGGTATTATTAAAAAATTTCCATCACCACAAATTACTACCATTGTTTTTTAGACCAGAAACTAACCATCGCCACAAATTATTACCATTAACCACAATAACGTTGCCATCATCACTTACCGCCATTACTTAACCCCTCACACCCCCCATCAAGACAGCTACCACCATCACCCCCCATCACGACAGCTACCACTATCATCCACTTCTATTACCCCCCTCACCCCCATCACGACAGCTACCACCATCACCCACTTCTACTATTCTACTACCCCCCCCCCCCTCCCCTTCATTATCAGTATGGCGCAGAAGCCAAGCCACACCTCAGAGCCGGCTGATGGAGGTGCGTGTTGAAGCCCACCACGTCCTCCTCCTTGATACGTGTCCATTAGTCGAACACACACGATATAGACGCATTTAAAGATATGTCACTGACTACTAACAGCGTACGGCAGTGAAGTTTACAAGTTTGAATTTCAGTATCATTCTGACATCTTACAAGGTGACTCAGCGTAGCCCACTTCCTGAGGCAAATCGTCATTCTAATGGACTGCGCGGTACAGTGTCCAAGGCAATATAGCAGTGAGAAAGGGTATTAGTTAAATATTAAATATAATTCATGATAAAAAATATGTATATTTACCGCGAGCAGATGTAGGACGGTTCACTCACTGGTACTGGTGGAACACAACTGGCACCAGTATCGCGTATCCTGGTAAAGGCGGTTCGGGTGGCGGTGCGCAATGCCTGCCATTGGCTGCTGAGCCAAGCATGGTAATGTTATCTTATCCTTATCACGTCGAGTCTTCAAACAAGGATGTACGTAATCAACCTTTCAGGTGATTTGGAAATGTTTAAGGTTACACCTGAAAAAATATTGAATTTTTTGTAACTTGAACTGACGCTCTTTGATGGCAGAAAATTTCTTGTTCAGAAATAAAGGAAATAACGTACTGTACGTTTCCTCGTTTATAGCGGCAACAACAGACCAGTTTGTGTGTAGGCAGTGAGAGGTGGTGAGGAAGACATGAGGTGGGCAGTGAGGGGTGGTGAGGAAGACATGAGGTGGGCAGTGAGGGGTGGTGAGGAAGACATGAGGTGGGCAGTGAGGGGTGGTGAGGAAGACATGAGGTGGGCAGTGAGGGGTGGTGAGGAAGACATGAGGTGGGCAGTGAGGGGTGGTGAGGAAGACATTAGGTGGGCAGTGAGGGGTGGTGAGTAAGACATTAGGTGGGCAGTGAGGGGTGGTGAGTAAGACATTAGGTGGGCAGTGAGGGGTGGTGAGGAAGACATGAGGTGGGCAGTGAGGGGTGATAGATAAATGGTAGTATTACAACAGATATGGTTCCAGTTTGCAATTTACAAAAATTGCCAGATGGAGCTGATGAAACTGTGAGATGCGTGGTATGTTTAGTAGTATTAGTTGCTTTGTCACAATTCTTTGATAACGTTTCTTTTCCTACCAGTCCCCCCCCCCCCCACTCCCCTCCTTACGCTACGCCTCTCACGGACGGCGGAAGAGTTTTATGAAATATAGGAATTACGTCACACATTTAATTGCGACAACGGCACTTTCCTTGGCTCAGTCACTGACTGACTCACTCATTCACTGTTAGAGGAAATTAGGTTATATACGCTTGTATATCGTAACAGTAGTTTGTGGTTGCGTCACGTGATTCTATAAATACCAATCCTGAGACTCGCTGACAAAACTCGACTCAAACCCCGTCGAGCAGCTCGCGCTGACCCTAGATATGACAGAAGTTCGCTAATTTTTATTTGAGGTGTTTGTATAAGTATTAATACAAGGTTGTTTCACACACACACACGTACGCTTCTGGCATATCATTTAATGATATGCCAGAAGCGTACGATGCTAAGTTATTCAGGAAAATTAAAAACCAACCGGACTGTGAAGAGCTACAGGAAGAGCTCTGTCAAGATTCAACGCCACGGAATGCAAAAGGATACCCCTAGGTCGTACCATCAGTAAGAGGACGTTTCGCATGTCCCAACATGACGAAGAAACATTAACGGAGACCAAATGTGAAAAGGATAATGAACTGAAGTTCTCAGACCTTTGTGAGAAGAAGGTAAATCAAGCAAATAGCTAGTAGCCCTTATAAGAAGGGCATTCACATATATTTAGACGGTCTGTCCCTCATAATGCTCTTCAGAAATGAGGTCAGTCGATTGAAAATGTCTAGAAGAGAATCACCAGACTGGTGCCTGCACCCCGGCACCTCTGGTACTCGGAGAGATTAGATCATTAGAACGCCTGTAGTTACCTAACTTATACTATGGGCGGGCAAGGGGTGATTTAATATAAACACCTTTGAGGAGTGATCATGCCTGAAACTAGATAAAGGATGCCCGCTCCACTAGAGGTCACAGGCGCAGGTTAAAGAAGCTACCAGTTCAGAAAATTGTAAAGGCAATTTTTTTTTGGAGTGAGAGTTGTGAACTCTTAGAACTATCTGCCAGAGAGAGTTGTGATGGCACCGAGTGTGAGTTCATTCATGGCCAGACTTGATCAATACTAGCTCAGGTGCAGATACATTTGGAGCCAATATATGCACAATACTTGCTAACAGTGAAAGAGACGTGACCGACCAGTACGACCACCCAAACGGCTAACAAGCCGATCACTGGCGAAAGGATAAATTATCAGATATACCTAATTGTGGCAGTTTTTCGTTCCTTAGTGTATTATTTATGAAAGTAAACCAGACACCCAGTGTGTTGGGTTGGTTTGGTTGAACTTCACGCTCACAAACGGTGTGATTTCTTCTTCACTGTTGTAACTACATCACTAATATTAATTATGACCGATCAGTGTTCGTGTCTAAGAGACGTCATTTCCATTAACTACAATATGGTAGTAGACTTACCACTTGTACGGCGTTTCAGATTTTGGATTTACTCGTTCCATTTGTGAGCGATGAACTAGGACAGAAATTCGTGTTTCACGTACAGCTTGATTAGACCGAGGCCACTTTAGAGTTTGTGAGGTGTGTCAGTGGCGTGGTGTTGGCAAGGTGTAGGAGCGAGGGCAGGGATATCTGCCTCGGCGAAATAGTAATTGGATGTGTTGGCCTGAGTCACATGGGGGTAAGAGTAGTGAGGTTATCACTCAATCAGTCACGTCAGTCTCGTATGCGGACTCTCATTTATGTATAGATTGACATTATAGATATCAACAGGAAAGTTAATCATAAAAAAATGGGATTAAATATCATACTCACAGTAAAGCTTTCGAATATAGTACACAGACAGTGCAGTAGTGGTGATGTACACGTAGACTAACGCCCAGCGCAATCCTATTGACTCGTTCAAAGTTCACTTAGCACTACACAGAAAATTTTCACACAGCTTACAGTCTCAGCGTTGGGAGACAACTCGAGACTGGGGGTAGGCGGGTAGCGGCGCCTGGTGGGAGCTTAGAGAGCATGGTGGGGAGGGAGGGTGGGCCGCACACCATCATAACTTATGGAAGGCTGCCGTTTATTGTTATTGTTTTTCGTACATTGTCTTACACCGGTACATACACTTGATGTTGCTGTCAGCACACGATGGATCAGTGGCAAGAGCCATATTGTATAATGAAGGAAGAATATTGTTTTCATTCATAAAGGTGTACTTGCATGTGGTAATCGTGACGTCATTCCTCATTAAGGCAAACATCACATTGCGAAGAATAAAGTCTCAAGTATGAATCGTTCTCTTCAAGTGTTAATGGTTGTGTCGTGAAATTAAAGAACTGCGTTCTATATGACTGGGCACGTGGAGGTAGGGTAGCCCGACGCCCTTTCTACCCGGACATTAATGCGGGCGGAGCTTGTGCCGCCCACCTCCTACACTGTTGCCAACTTGACGTTTACTGTAATGCACGTAATAATAATCCCCCCCCCCCCCCTCCTCTCTCTCTCTCTCTCAGGTAGAGGACATTCACTACAGATCTAGCTGGCAATACTGTTATCACTGATGAAAAAAATCTTAAATAATATTCTTCAATTCATATTCTTACACGACAATACTTCGTCAATGTAAAAACTATATTTTTTCTCGAAAATTCCAACAGGTGTGTGTGTGTGTGTGTGTGTGTGTGTGTGTGTGTGTGTGTGTGTGTGTACATTACATTTAGATAGTTATGCATTCATTCCGTAAATAAACAGCATCATTACTAACAATTTATATTTATATTTAGTTGGTTATGTTGTGATTGTAAGCGACGTCTTAATAAGTGAAGCAGAGCAAATTTTATAGTTTATTATTAAATTTCACTAAGTTATATGAAAAGTTATACCAATTTGGTAAAAACGTCCATTACACCTCCTTAACGTGACACACACACACACACACGCGCCAGCCCGTACGAGCAAGTACTGATCTCTACAAGAACACCCAGACCCAACCACTGTAAAAATTATCAACAACTCGTAATCAATCAGTGTGTTCACTCCCAGCCAATCTTACCTTTTTGCACTGTTGCTGTGTTGAAATGCCCTGTTTTTCTGACCTTCTCCCCACCTTGTTATTATATAACATTTGTATCATTTATGTTACTTTTATATTATTTGTCAATTAAGTGACCCTTTCCCCAATTATATAACTGTATATTTTCAGCCTTCCGGCTGCCATGATCTTTCAATAAACCGTTAATAATTATTGTTGTTATTATTATTATTATTATTATTATTATTATTATTAGATCCCCAGGCAATTTGGTAATATGAAAACATCCTCCACCACCCACTGTCTGGTCAGTTTTATCTTTATCTACTGAAACTTAAAGAAACGTAAAACTTCTGTGGCTGTCGCCTACATTGACTTCACCAAAGCATTTGACTGTGTCAGCCATGACATAATTATCCTTTATCAACAAAGCCACCAACCTCGGGTTTTGGGGGAAGTCTCATACCATGGCTCTCAGACTTCTTTAGAAACCGATCCCAGGCTGTACGCTTCCAAGGGGCTGCCCTGAAAGCTACTTCTGCTCGCAAGAAACGTGTCGATGATTCTACCTTTAGCATCAATGTGAACAACTCGACTCCCAACTATGGTGCCCTCAAAAATATATTGAACAGTACCCAAGACTGATCCACCATCAACCATACCAAGACATTGTCCCACCTCCCTTCATCACATTGGACTCCAAGACACTCCAGTTGGTGGACTCCACTAAGCTCCTCGGTGTTACTATAGAAAACAAACTGAAATGGAAAGCACATGTCGGTACAATCATCAAACCTTCCTGCTACCTCCGTCATCTCAAATCCATCGGAGTTCCTGCGTCTGAACTCTTGAATTCATACTTCTTAAGCTCAACAATGCTTTCCCTACCTGGTCTCCTTCCTTAACTGCGACACAACGAAGACTCTCAGAGAAAGTGCAGAAGAGGGCATGCAAGACTTACACCACATATCAAGAGGTGCTCAACACACTGACCCTCTCAATTCTCTCTGAATATCATCATGACCTCATCTGTCAGATTGGGACAAAGCTACACTATCCTCGTCACCGGCTCCTGCTATCACCTGAGATCCTTTCGTCCGAGAATTATTGTTCAACACTACAACAGCATCCAGCCTATACTTTATACAACCAAGTACTGGTTGCAATAAGAGCCCCATTCCAACCATTGTAAAACCTTTAACAACTCGTAGATAACATGTGTATTCACCCCTTGCCACTCTCAATTTTAAACTGTAACTGTGCTGAAATTCCTTTAATAAATTATCCCCCTCCATGACATTATGTATCATACCACTTACATCACAGGTATATTTTCAGTTTATTGCTATTCTATTTGTCAATAAAACGTTACCTTACACACACACACACACACACACACACACAGTATCTAAAGTTCTTACCATAATAGTTTTCCATGGGCTGGATCACTTGTCCACAGTAAAACAATATATAGCCTAGACTGAGTACTGGGAATTCAATCTCTCTAACGTCTAACCTTATGATTCCGCCTGGAGATTGAGGCGAGTTATGTTATGATGACCTGTGGGAGGTTGATGCCTTGTCAGAGGTTTATGTACCCTGTTGAGACTTTGATGGAGTTTAGTTGATGAGGAACTTGTAAACTCCTTTACAAAAGTGTTCGGCTCTGACACGTGCTGTAGTTAACACTGGGCATGAGGAAGGTATAATGTCAGTAACAATTAATTAGTCAAACTCAGTTCATGATTTCAGTGATAGAACTTATGCCGGTAATATTTATTAAATAAAGAAAATTGTTGTTTTGAATATATAACAAACAACATTTGTAAAGACGCATCTTCGCCTCAGTTTTCGATAAAACATCATTATTAGGGTACCAGAGAATTTATACAACTCCCCAGTTCACCAGACTTTGACTCCAATTTATTTCTGTGTGTGTTTTTTTTATAATGTTCAAGAGGATGTATTTTATTCTGGCTAACGCCTGACGATTTTATTCAGTTGAGAGAAACCCTTGCCACTCAGTGGGTTAATAAGCCTCTCATATCGAGTGACTCCTCGTGACTCACCCCTCGTGCTACCGCCCTAAAGTTCGAGAGTATGAGTGTTTGTTCAAGTCACGCTGGAAGGTTAGATTTAGTTGCGTTAGTTAAATTGGTTCATTCGACTTCTTTGTTAAACAGGACAGACGACGTTAATTCTTACCCTCAAACAATATCAGTCTGGTGTTTCATCTTGCGGCCACGATTGGAACTACAGATGTAAACAACTCCTTGGTGGGCAAAGTATCGAGTTGCAAGGTTTTTAATAAAATATATACCCTGTACTGTATACAGATCTCTGTTCAAAGTTCTCTGTAGGGTGGACACATTAATGAACTAGGTAGCGTAGCATCACCTGTTATTTTGGAATAAGTTGACACTATTTATAAAATTAATAAACAAAATACAGATAGTTTGCACCTGCCCCAAGAGGGTCTACTTACGGCTCTTGAGTGGGGGTAAGACATGGTGAAGGGCCTTAAGCCGTATTATAGACGCAGGCAAGGAGCGGGGAGTTACTTATGATGATAGAGTGAAAGTCTTATGGCAAATAATAAAACAAAACATGCGGCCCCAGGATGAGACTGCAGTATAGGTGGGATGAATGGAAAGTTTTCAAGGTCGATCATTGAAGCGAGGACGAGGAAAGCAGTGATACTAAAGATGAGAGATTTATCGTGAGGATGGAAAAGGGACAGCAAACCATGTTATATTATGAAGCTAGGATGAGAATAGGAATGGTTTATTGTGTTACATCTGGAACCAGGATGAGACAGACATGTTAACAAAGCCATATACTGTATAGGATGAAAAAATATAATATGCTTACAAAGACAAATCTGGGGTTATGATGAGTGTAGGGGGAGGTTCACATAATACAATGGTTACAATGTGTGTGACGGATGAGGACTGAGGCCACAATGATGACGCAAGTGACTAGGATTGAGACGGGGGGGGGGGGGCAGTGCCAGAGTTAGTGCCAAGACCCAGATTCTGAAAGATTGGTGAATTTATAAACGAGAGGCTCCGTCTGATTACGGTATATAGCATTTACAGGTTTACTGTACAGTCTCATCCCACTTTCGAAGCCTCTTGAGCGATTAAATATATGTGGCAGCCTCAGGGAACTAGTTAGGCGCTCTCTCTCTCATCTTCAAGTAGACACCCAAAGGGACTTTATTGAAGTATGCAGATGCATGTTGCACATACTTGTGTATCACAATATATACACACCTATGAAGTTACGCACAAATTAAATTATACACATAGAACGCAATATTCATATTAACGTACAAATAACGTTTTAAAACCCACTCACGCTAACCAAGATTCACACACTACCTATTCTCACCCGCCCATAACCCACATCCAGCTACAACAACTTAATATAACACTTTCAACTGTTGCATCACCATGCCTTCGAGTTTGAGGTCGTAAGGTGAGGAAACCATGGGAGTGACAGACTAGAGAGGTACGCACAGCTGTGACTGATCAGGTGTGTGAGTGACAGGGAAAGGATACACCCCCATCGTAATATTTCTACCTCTGGGACTATGACGTCATCGATGTTCCCCGCCAGGTGTTAGTGTCTCACTTATTGTACAGTCGGGGTCAAAAGTTCGCTCCAGCCCAAAATGAAGCAGCATCGACCCCAAATGAGATGAAACAGTCAGGGTAAGTCAGTTCGGACTCATTCCCGCGTCTCAGTCTCACCACGAGGAACGAACTTTTGTCCCCGACTGTAACTAACAGCGAGGTGTACGAACTATTGGCCTGTAACTATGTACTGTAGGTTTAATATCCGGAATGTATTTTGTTTAAACCCCATTATATTAAGTTTCCCTGGGCCTTACACCAGTAACCAAATGAACAAGTATCACTGAAACATTCAATACTCAAGTTTCATGTAATACCAAGAACAAATTATGAGTGCACTGACAAGTTAAATTGCGCTAGTACACACAGAGCGAGTCGTGACAAATTAAATAATACTGCTATTTTTGGTAACCACAACAATTCATTAAATGGTAATGTATGATCTTTAATTACTGACACATATCTTCAACTGACAAGGTGAAACAAGACCTCGTTAGGACCTGTTGACGGGGAAGTTGTCTGATGAGCTACACACCTTCCCTCATCTACATGTATACTACAGGTCCTGTCCTTATTAGTAATGGAAGCTCTTATACCCTTGTGGTTATATTGGTCGTTAATGAAGGTGAAGTTCACCCACTAGCAAAGTTTGGGGTATGTCTTTCCTACTTCGTATACAAAATGTATTTCACCTTCCTAGGGGACAGACCATGGAAACACGGGGCACGAAGGCTGTATATTTTTATCATCGTGGCGTAGGATGAGGTGCTGGGCCTATGTGAGGGGCTGTTACAGACGGGTGAGAGGACTTTTTAGGAATTTATAGCACTGTTGCAAGCATGGGTGGGCGTGCACCTGCGTGTGATAGGGGCCATTGAGACGCCGCCCTACTGTTGTGTGGGGGAACCAGTCTCACTACCACGACAAAACATTTACCTTAATTAGAACAGGAAAACGCTGCTAACTCATAACTCTCAGAAGTTAGAAAAAATTAAATAAATATAACTCTCCATAGAATAAACTACTTCACGTCACACAAGAGAGGATAAAACATCCTGATGTAATAAAAGTGAAGTGCATCAACCCGACGAGAGTTCAGGCAAATTTATTTAACTCGACGTACGATCACTCCACCGCAGGTCGACCAATTAAAGAAAAGTAAGTGAATAAAAACTTCAACCCAAGTCGACAAAACATGAACTAATTTGCCTCAGCTGGACCACTAACGGTGCCCGAGTCTTCCACACGCAAAACCTATGGTGACGGCATCTCTTAGGCCGATGACCTTGACCTTTAAGGCGAGGTCTTTATTTTGATGATCCCTAGCCGTTACCAACACCTCTTCCCTCCCTGACCAGATATCCCTCCTCCTAGAGGCAGGCCTGTCCCTTGACATTATTAGAGACCTGTCACGCTTTGTCAAAAACAGATGAATTGTGCCGGGAACTTCCCCCACACACTTATTATCCTGTCACTTTATATAACTTGCTGACAAAACCCATGGCCATTCAGGCATTTACGTTCTTAATGCACGAGTCATTAAGGCAAGCATGCATGAACTCCGCATACTTCCCTGTTGGGCGCTTGTAAACGTTTCTGAGCTTCGCCTTGCACAGGATGCAAGGGGGTGCCCAATAAACTATCCCCCTCGCGGGGCAAATTGTAAAAAAAAAAAAAAATGCTCTTTGTACATTGTTGACAAATAGTTACGTTTTTTTTTTTTTTTTCGTCTGTCGGGAGTATACGAAAATTAGGTTCGGGATAGTTTTGTAAACGTTCTATATGGGGCTGAGATGAGCGAAGGACAGGTGTACTGTACTAGGTTTACGGACCTCCAAGCACCCAGACGAACAATTATTCCTTAAATTGGACGCACACACGACACGTACACACACACATATATACACATACACATTCATTCTCTCTCTCTCTGGCCACGTTTTCCTGATGTGAATGCAACAGTTCCCCTCTTCATTTGTGAAACTCAGCTGTGTGGGCGTGGCAACTGACAATTATCCACTGCCCTCTGATACTGACAAAGTGTTTTGGGGACGTTCGAGGTTGACGAATGGCAGCTGGCTGTGTCCAGGCTGGGGGAGAGGTAGGTGTAGGGGCAGTGGACATGGCGTGGCGCGGAGTAGGGAAGGGAAGGCTGAGTAGGGTGGTCTGGTGGGGGGGGGGGGGGGGGTGAAAGAATGTAGTTGATGTGGATTGGGGGGGGGGGGGTGTTACCCTGTAAGACCGTGAGTTAGCGAGTAGCGATGCCACGTATGTCAACAAGTTGCTACGGCACCATATGAAGTCCCTCACGACACCACCTGTGAACAAGTTACTGTACCACGCGAGGTCCCTCACGACGCTGTCTGTGAACACCTTACTGTACCACGTGAGGTCCCTCACGACGCCGTCTGTGAACAAGTTACTGTACCACGTGAGGTCCCTTACGACGCTGTCTGTGAACAAGTTACTGTACCACGTGAGGTCGCTCATCTGTGAACATAAGAATGGAGGAAACTGCAGCGGGCCTATTGGCCCATACTGGGCAGTCCCATTTACACCCAACCCCTCTTGCTCATATGAGCATCCAACCTATGTTTGAAGCTATCCAGCGTATTCGAGTTAATGATGGTAATTGGTAACTTGTTCCATTCATCCGCTACTCTGTTACTAAACCAGTGTTTACCTATTTCGCGCCTAAACCTAAATTTGTCTAATTTAAAACCATTGTTACGAGTTCGCTCCTGGTTGGATAGTTTGAGTCCCACTTGAGGTCCCTCACGACGCCGTCTGTGAACAAGTTACTGTACCACGTGAGATCCCTTACGACGCCGTCTGTGAACAAGTTACTGTACCACGTGAGGTCTCTCACGACGCCGTCTGTGAACAAGTTACTGTACCACGTGAGATCCCTTACGACGCCGTCTGTGAACAAGTTACTGTATCACGTGAGGTCCCTCACGACGCCGTTTGTGAACAAGTTACTGTACCACGTGAGGTCCCTCACGACGCTGTCTGTGAACAAGTTACTGTACCAGGTGAGATCCCTCACGACGCCGTCTGTGAACAAGTTACTGTACCAGGTGAGGTCCCTCACGACGCCGTCTGTGTACAAGTTACTGTACCACGTGAGGTCCCTCACGACACCGTCTGTGAACAAGTTACTGTACCACGTGAGATCCCTCACGACGCCGTCTGTGAACAAGTTACCGTACCACGTGAGATCCCTCACGACGCCGTCTGTGAACAAGTTACCGTACCACGTGAGATCCCTCACGACGCCGCCTGTGAACAAGTTACCGTACCACGTGAGATCTCTCACGACGCCGGCTGTGAACAAGTTACCGTACCACGTGAGATCCCTCACGACGCCGTCTGTGAACAAGTTACCGTACCACGTGAGATCTCTCACGACGCCGGCTGTGAACAAGTTACCGTACCACGTGAGATCCCTCACGACGCCGTCCTTGAACAAGTTACCGTACCACGTGAGATCCCTCACGACGCCGCCTGTGAACAAGTTACCGTACCACGTGAGATCTCTCACGACGCCGTCTGTGAACAAGTTACCGTACCACGTGAGATCCCTCACGACGCCGTCTGTGAACAAGTTACCGTACCACGTGAGATCCCTCACGACGCCGGCTGTGAACAAGTTACCGTACCACGTGAGATCCCTCACGACGCCGTCTGTGAACAAGTTACTGTACCACGTGAGGTCCCTCACGACGCCGGCTGTGAACAAGTTACTGTACCACGTGTTTGCTGCTCAACACCTCAGCCCACTTGGCCTACGTGACCTCACACAGAAGGGCAACCCTTGCCACCCATTGTAAACAATAATTTGTATGTTTACTGCAGATTTTTTTGTAATGAAAGCTTTTGTTAAACGATTCACTCCCTCATGTCACAGTATGTAATAAGTCATTTCTGTCCATTGTATATTTCATCCTTTTGGCTGCTGCATCTCTTTTAATAAACCATTAATTATTATTATACACACACACTAATAGTTTATGGTACACTGACATATTACCGTACGATAATATCTTATGGTATACTGATAGATTAACTTACTCGTATTCTGCTAGATTACGGTACACTGATGGATTATCGCACTGCACACCAATAACACCTTGACTCGGCAAACGCACAACACATACTGGCTGAGCTGGCTCACCACACGATTTCTCGGGGAGCATGCACACACTCCCAAGTTCCCGTACGTTTTCGGTAGGTTGAACGTTCAGTGACAGTGCGTGAAAATTACCATCACATTCATCTGTACATTTAGACATCTACATAACCCGACCACTCCACTCAAATACAATTCCTCATAAGTTATAGTGGTTTTGGTAGTACGACCACTTGTACATCTGAACTCATAAGTGATTATAACACTTCACGTGGAGGGTACCCATACATTCTTAACACCCCATAGCCCTGCGTGCGGGTTACGTTACGTTACGTTAGGAATGTAGTTTATGTAGAAAAAAACAAATCATCCAGTCAGCAACAGCAGGTGAGGTTATTATAATGCATGACGGGCGGTGATGGTACGTACGGGGGGGGGGGGGGGGGGGGGACTAGTGTACCCACAATATGACCTTCTCTATACCCTGGAATATTACCCACCAGGTATATCAGCCCTCCACCTACAATATATCACCCACCACCTACAATATATCATCCACCATCTACATCACCCGCCAGCTACAATATATCATCCACCACCTACAGTACATCACCCGCCAGCTACAATATATCATCCACCACCTACATCACCCGCCAGCTACAATATATCATCCACCACCTACAGTACATCACCCGCCAGCTGCAATATATCATCCACCACCTACAATATATCATCCACCATCTACAATATATCACCCACCACCTACAATATATCACCCACCACCTACAATATATCACCCACCACCTTCATCACCCGCCAGCTACAATATATCACACACCACCTACAATATATCACCCACCACCTACAATATATCACCCGCCACCTTCAATATATCACCCACCACCTACATCACTCCCCAGTTACAATATATCACCCACCACCTACAATATATCACCCACCACCTACAATATATCACCCGCCACCTACAATATATCATCCACCACCTTCATCACCCGCCAGCTACAATATATCACCCACCACCTACAATATATCACCCACCACCTACAATATATCATCCACCACCTACAATATATCACCCACCACCTACATCACTCCCCAGTTACAATATATCATCCACCGCCTACAATATATCATCCACCACCTACAGTACATCACCCGCCAGCTACAATATATCATCCACCACCTTCATCACCCGCCAGCTACAATATATCATCCACCACCTACAATATATCATCCACCACCTACAATATATCATCCACCACCTTCATCACCCGCCACCTACAATATATCATCCACCACCTACAATATATCATTCACCACCTACAATATATCATCCACCACCTACATTACATCACCCGCCAGCTACAATATATCATCCACCACCTACAGTACATAACCCGCCAGCTACAATATATCATCCACCACCTACAGTACATCACCCGCCAGCTACAATATATCATCCACCACCTACAGTACATAACCCGCCAGCTACAACATATCATCCACCACCTACAGTACATCACCCGCCAGCTACAATATATCATCCACCACCTACAGTACATCACCCGCCAGCTACAACATATCATCCACCACCTACAGTACATCACCCGCCAGTTAACCTAACCTAACCCAGGTAATAGAAGACAGTTCATAATCTTTTGGACATCCCGTGAGAGAGCCCCCCTCCCGCACCTTCCAATCCCATGCCCCATGACGCCATTAAGATAACGAACGCTTCCTGTAGTCTTATTGTGGCGCCTTAAGGATGACAACTCAGTTTTTTACACACACACACACACACACACACAGCCCTGTAAATGTATTCAACGCATATTATATCATTATGTCTAAATCAAATGTAAGCCTGTATATTTTCAGCCACCGGCTGCAACTCTCTTGATAAACCGTTTATTATTATTATTATTATTATTATTATTATTATTATTATTATTATTATTATTATTATTATTATTATTACACTACAATTATATATTTAGTATTAAACATTTAAAATTTAGTAAGCTTAGTGACAATGATAAAATAAACATCGCTGAAGCAGATCGCGTGTCAGATTACACATCCGGTGAGGTCATTTATTACACTTAACACTTACAGTACGTTGATTAAGCCAACACACCTTTAGCATCAGTCATTTGAGTCGAGGTTGGGGTGAGAGGCAGGGGTGTAGGGTAAGGTTGGGGTGAGAGGCAGGGGTGTAGGGTAAGGTTGGGATGAGAGGCAGGGTTGTAGGGTAAGGTTGGGGTGAGAGGCAGGGGTTTAGGGTTAGGTTGGGGTGAGAGGCAGGGGTGTAGGGTAAGTTTGGGGTGAGAGGCAAGGGTTTAGGGTAAGGTTGGGGTGAGAGGCAAGGGTGTAGGGTAAGGTTGGGGTGAGAGGCAGGGGTGTAGGGTAAGGTTGGGGTGAGAGGCAGGGGTGTAGGGTAAGGTTGGGGTGAGAGGCAGGGGTATAGGGTAAGGTTGGGATGAGAGGCAAGGTGAGGTTGGGGTGAGAGGCAGGGGTGTAGGGTAAGGTTGGGGTGAGAGGCAGGGGTATAGGGTAAGGTAGGGATGAGAGGCAAGGTGAGGTTGGGGTGAGAGGCAGGGGTGTAGGGTAAGGTTGGTGACATGGTAGTTAAGGTTCCTGGGTGACGTGGATAGGTTGCAACACACACGGGGAAGTAGAGGTGGCCCACGTCCTAAAACCATGAATCATTATGGCAGTTGACGAGGATGATAAGATAACACCCTGAAGGATTAGATAACTGATCAAAACTTTACCCAGCACCCCTGCCTCTCACCCCAGCATTAACTCAGCACCCCTGCCTCTCACCCCAACCTTACCCTACACCCCTGCCTCTCACCCCAACTTTACTCTACACCCCTGCCTCTCCACCGCAACCCTAACCTATACCCCTGCCTCTCACCCCAACCTTACCCTACACCCCTGCCTCTCACCCCAACCTTACCCTACACCCCTGCCTCTCACCCCAACCTCACCCTACACCCCTGCCTCTCACCCCAACCTTACCCTACACCCCTGCCTCTCACCCTAACCTTACCCTACACCCCTGCCTCTCCCCCAACCTTACCCTACACCCCTGCCTCTCACCCCAACCTTACCCTACACCCCTGCCTCTCACCCCAACCTTACCCTACACCCCTGCCTCTCACCCCAACCTTACCCTACACACCTGCCTCTCACCCCAACCTTACCCTACACCCCTGCCTCTCACCCCAACCTTACCCTACACCCCTGCCTCACACCCCAACCTTACCTTACACCCCTGCCTCTCACCCCAACCTTACCCTATGCCCCTGCCTCTCACCCCAACCTTACCCTACACCCCTGCCTCTCACCCCAACCTTACCCTATGCCCCTGCCTCTCACCCCAACCTTACCCTACACACCTGCCTCTTACCCCTACCTCTCACCCCAGCCTAATTCATCACCCCTGCATCTCACCCCAGCCTTACCCAGTACCCCTGCCTCTCACCCCAGCCTAACTCAGCACCCCTGCCTCTCACCTCAGCCTAATTTAGCACCCCTGCCTCTCACTCCTGCCTAATTCATCACCCCTGCCTCTCACCCCAACCTTACCCTACTCCCCTGCCTCTCACCCCAGCCTAACTCAGCACCCCTACCTCTCACCCCAGCCTAACTCAGCACCCCTGCCTCTCACCTCAGCCTAATTTAGCACCCCTGCCTCTCACCCCAGCCTAATTCATCACCCCTGCATCTCACCCCAGCCTAATTCAGCACCCCTGCCTCTCACCTCAGCCTAACTTAGCACCCCTGCCTCTCACCCCAGCCTAACTCAGCACCCCTGCCTCTCACCCCAGCCTAACTCAGCACCCTTGCCTCTCACCCCAGCCTAACTCAGCACCCCTGCCTCTCACCTCAGCCTAACTTAGCACCCCTGCCTCTCACCCCCAGCCTTACCCTGCCTCTCACCCCAGCCTTACCTTGCCTCTCACTCCAGCTTTTCCCTCTTACCCTTCTTTTTACATCAGCCTGACCCAGCAAACTAGAATTTTGTGAAAGGGAGAGATGGAAACATGGATCAATAATAAGAGGTAGAGAAAGAGAAAACAATAATACAATGAAGAGAGAGAGAGAGAGAGAGAGAGAGAGAGAGAGAGAGAGAGAGCAAAGTCACTTTGGTCGCGAGGTGGCTCTGGGTGGAGTTGGTGGGTGGTGACTGAGCGGGAGTTATCACGGCTGGCTGTGATAAGATAACGCACAGTCCTTATCAATGTTGTCACTAGAGAGAGGTATATTCGTCGACCATAAGTAGATAACCTAACGTAACCTAACCTGAACCACCACCCAAATGCAGTTTTCAAATTGTGTCGTATACCCTTACCCACCCCTTAGTAGACCCTAACTTCATCACCCCTTGTCTGATCTCTTGTTCTTTGTTTTTCTTTGCTTTTATGCCCGTTATGATCTCTTTCTTCCCGCTTTTTTGGGTACCGTATGTCTTAATTTTTTACCTCATTTAGGCACCTTTTGAAAAGACAAAAGCTCGGACTTTTCTATTTTTACTGATATTTTCGTGAGCTTGTTATCACATATCAGTCAGTCCATATTATCAGGGTCATGCATGATATGTGACACCTGCGGCCGGTGCCATTATGTACAGTCACGATCGACTCGACTTGTGTATTGAGTAGGCACGTCACCCAAGTGTAGGTTGCATCTATACTGACTATGTTGTAAACTAGGATGTCCGTAAACAGATTAATCGCTTTGTTACGGATATATATGAATTAATCTTTTACTTATTACGAAGATTCTGTCTTTGTTCTACGTGTGAAAAGTGGGAGTGGGTAAAGAGGTGAAGCTCTAGAAGGCTGGGAAAAAAAGAATGGGTGGGGGGGGGGGGGTTAGTGAGGAACTGGGTGTGGGAAGGTTGGAAAAAAAATGGAATAGAGTGAATTATAGTTGAGTTATATAAAGCAGGAGGACGCCCCCTGACCAACCACTTCTACTTTTTGCTGCATATTATATGGGAACGCGAGGCCGCCATTGTCGTGATATATATAATAGGGGAGTCAGAATGAGCTGCAGTAACTATCATAGGATCTCACTGATCTGCACTACTGGCGAGATTCTCGTCTGCATCATATTTAACGAATCCAGGAAAAAAAGTCGCAAGAAAAAAGTCACAGATAAAAAGGCACGGAAAAAACCTTACCTAACCTAACCTATTCTACGTGCAGAAAATTTTCTCCTGGGGTGGCAATTCATTTTTCTCAGGCGCGACCCTGTCCTCATTGCGGTGATAAAGTGTGATTCATATCCGGTGTGAATCAGACCAATAGTATGACATCACCTTTAGTATGTAATAAAGACTAACACAAATATCAAGATCACATAGGGGATTCACGTATCATATCAAACCTGTGTGTGAAATACGAGCCACGCACTGGACTGACACATAAGTGCGGTGGTGTACTGGGAGGCCACACTACCTCCCACAGTCTGCCATAAAAAAAAAATGAGGAATAATTTCTATGGCAGAAACACATCTAAATGCAGGGGACGGGTTTATGTGTATAGGACCGGGCGAGTTCGCTCAAGGGAGTAGGTGGCAGGATGTGATGGTCTTTATACTGCTAAGCAAACAAAAGCGTAAGAGTGAAGGAAGCCGCAGTGGGCACAGGAATATGTAACATAAGGGTAACAAGAGAATGTTTCTGAAACGACTATAAAATTAAATTTGGAAGATAAACCAGAATATCAACAGAGGGAAGATACTGTAGCCTGGAGGTTTATTATGTCAGCAGAAAGAATAGATTATAATAATAGCTTTCACAGAAACTTAGAAACACATAAATTCACGAGTTAACTGTTAAATGTGAAATGGAGAGAAAAATTAGTAAAAAAAGTAAATGAAACTGATATTAATACAGAAACAGTTTGGACAGGGTTGAACGAAGGCAAAGAAAATTTAATTATAGGGGTAATACACAGTAAACCACCAGATCTTGATATGATAAAAAAGGCATTTATTTGGGATTAAATAACCAGGGTATATTAGGATACTTTAACTTCATTAGAACAGATTTGATTAATCTAACAGGAAACTTAAGAGTCGGAAGATTTCTTAGAAATACTGTAGTTCAAGACTGTACGGTACGCTAACATAACCTAACTTAATACCTCCAGGCGACGTTATAGTGTTTAATCTTCAGGTGAAATAAACTAGGGTGCCCAATTTTCAGGTGTCCGGTCAGTGTTCTGTAATTAATATCACAGGCTATTAAACATAGGTTAAAATCGATGTCAGGTTGGACTCAGCCATCACTATCGGGTTAGGATATCTTGTTTACTGCTTTTATAATGACGATAACAGCTGATAAGAACCGGATCAGGTGTGGGGTGGGGAGGAAGGCGGAGGATGAAGGGGGGGATGAGGTGGGGAAGGAGGGAGGGAGAAAGGGGGATGTAATAACGTCTAAACTGACACAAAACTGAAATGTCTATGTGTGTAATTGAGTACGTACAGTATGTTTAAGTGTGTGTGTTCTTGTCTTGATGTCCGTTTCCATATTTTCGCTGATTATAATCAGATACCGCGCTCGTGTGATTTTATCTTTATATATATATATATATATATATATATATATATATATATATATATATATATATATATATATATATATATATATATATATATATAGTGTGTGTGTTTGGGGGAGGGGACAGGAAATGTCACAACATGGTGCAGCACGAGGAACGTCACCTGATTGTCTAACTGTCATGACGTAACACACGAAACCTTAAGCAAGTGACAGGATATTATTACTATTAGTAATAGTCGTAGTAATAGTGGTACTATAATTAGTAACACCGTACTATTATTAGATATACTACTGTTACTAACTTATTACATCCACAATCATCACCATTACTACTAAACACCACTAATAACACCACAACCTGCACACAACTAAAGTCACCATGATCATTATAACTTTTACCGAGTAACTACAACCACCACCACTAAGTACAACCACCACCACTACAGTACAACCACCACCACTACACTACAACCACCACCACTACACTACAACCACCACCACTACAGTACAATCACCACCACTACACTACAGCCACCACCACTAAGTACAACCACCACCACTACAGTACATCCACCACCACTACACTACAGCCACCACCACTAGGTACAACCACCACCACTACATTACAAACACCACCACTAAGTACAGCCACCACCACTTGGTACAACCACCACCACTACATTACAGACACCACTACAGTACTACCACCACCACTACAGTACAACCACCACCACTAGGTACAACCACCACCACTACAGTACAACCACCACCACTAGGTACAACCACCACTACATTAAAACCACCACCACTAGGTACAACCACCACCACTACATTACAGCCACCACCACTATGTACAACCACCACCACTACATTACAAACACCACCTCTACAGTACAACCACCACCACTATAGTACAACCACCGCCACTACAGTACAGCCACCACCACTACAGTACAAACACCACCACTACAGTACAACCACCACCACTACTACAGTACAGCCACCACCACTACAGTACAGCCACCACCACTAAGTACAGCCACCACCACTACACTACAGCTACCACCACTACAGTACAACCACCACCACCACTAAGTACAACCACCACCACCACCATTACAGTACAACCACCACTACTACAGTACAACCACCACCACCACTAAGTACAACCACCACCACTACACCACAGCCACCACCACTAAGTACAGCCACCACCACTACACTACAGCTACGACCACTACAGTACAACCACCACTACCACTAAGTACAACCACCACCACCACTACACTACAGCTACCACCACTACAGTACAACCACCACCGCTACAGTACAACCACCACCGCTACAGTACTACCACCACCACTACAGTACAACCACCACTACTACAGTACAACCACCACCACTTCAGTACACCCACCACCACTTCAGTACAACCACCACCACTACAATACAACCACCACCGCTACAGTACTGTTACAACCACCACCACTACAGTACAACCACCACTACTACAGTACAACCATCACTACTACAGTACAACCACCACCGCTACAGTACAACCACCACCACTACAGTACAACCACCACCGCTACAGTACTGTTACAACCACCACCACCACCACTACAGTACAACCACCACTACTACAGTACAACCATCACTACTACAGTACAGCCACCACCGCTACAGTACAACCACCACCACTACAGTACAACCACCACCGCTACAGTACTGTTACAACCACCACCACCACCACTACAGTACAACCACCACTACTACAGTACAACCATCACTACTACAGTACAGCCACCACCGCTACAGTACAACCACCACCACTACAGTACAACCACCACCACTATAGTACAACCGCCTCCACTACTTCAGTACAACTATCACCACTACTTCAGTACAACCACCACCACTATGTACAAAAACCATCACTGCAACCACCTCGTCTGCGTGTCGTGTGTCGGGGTCATGAGTTAAATATAGCTCGTCAAAGGCAAGGCTAACCAAATGAGGTTTTCCAGAAGCAACATTTAAGTCGAAGTTCTAACCGAGGAGATGCCTGGACGCGTATGGTGATAGTGAGGTCGAGGGATAAGCGAGGCCAGGCGGTACTGTAGATTATTAACTGGAATATAGTTATGTATGGTATGGAAATTCATTACAAAACTGCTCTTTACGGAGAACTGAAGGAGTGAAATGTAGCTAATAGAGTAGTCTTAGATATACGCTGAGCTGCCTTTCAAGAACTCACCTGAGCAACGCCGGGTTCCCCTGCTATTTATTATTATTATTATATTTATTTTTATTATTATTAGTATTAATACAAAATTCACAAATTATGCCAAGAAAATATAATGATACCGATGTCAACAGCATCACGGTAACTGAAGAGGCTCACCGGAATAACATTGTGTAACGGCACCAGTGTTTCCAGCCATATTTACCACAAGGCGAAATTGAAAAAAAAAAAAAAATAATAATTTTTTTTTTCGAGTTGTACATCTCTTTCAAGAAGGTTATGGAGAACGCTGCACCTCACCCTGGTGGAATGGGGGCGGTGGTGTGATGAATCTTAGATGATAAATGACTGTGTTTGTGTAATATGTGAAGGAAATGTTTGTAATAACACGAGTCATTGTTGGTCATGTCAACAATAAAAATTAACATTGTATGGCAGATTTAAGAGATTAATGTTATTAGAGTAAGGAACATTACGTTTTTCTGGGTTTCAAAGGCATATGGTGTGAGTCAGAAGTACATTAAAGGAAAAGTAAAAAAGCGGCTTATTATTTTTTTTATTAGCATAAAATAAAATAGAAACGCCAATTGATTTTGATTGCTGGAATTATGTTAGCAAATTAAAATGCTCTGATATTTTCGAGCACTTTTAAATGAATTTGTGGAACAAAAACTAAAAAAAAAAAAAATGCTATAACAGAAAAGTCATAAATCACATGCACAGCGTAGGTGCTGCCCTAGGCGGGCATCAGACGAACTGAAAATACATTAACAAAGCCCAGGCAGTTCGCGAGCTGCCCATACCAGATGACACGTGGGTGCTGATGATGGTTGACCTTGATTGCCCACACCATGACCCAAGATGGCGATGAGCCTCTGCAACCTGTGCAGGTGAGAGATTTTGACGTGAGGTCAGTGTGGGCAGCGCGGGAACGCTAGCAAAATATGATACTGAGCGCGCAACGCTGAAAACTTGTCACGACGTCGGCTTCGTTTCGAAAAAATCCCGTATCGTTCGTTCGATCGATGAACCGTGGAGATCAAGGTAATCGGCAAGTGAGGAAGCGAGTGTAGATGTGGAGATTAGAACCTTAGTTCTGGTCAACGCTGACGCCGCGGCGCAGACGGGCGAAGTCCTCGAACTCGAGGTCCTCACCACCAGTGTAGCCAGCGTCAGGGCGGGCCTTGATGGTAGTACCTGCAGGCACAACATCTCAGTCTTAATCTGGGTAATGTTTAAACAGTGAGACATGAATATCTGTACAGAAACTTAATACAAAATCAAGAGCAACAAATTATTTTAAGATTTTGATTATCAGACAAGGACTCCTGCGATACTCTTGGGTTATCAAGAATTTGAGGACCCATTCAGTATTCTCAACTAAAAATATTACAGCTGCGGTGTAGATCATGAGGCTGTCACTCAAAAATGTTTGATATTACTCTTTTTTGTAGCACCGTTATTATGATATTTGAATTCAAATTTTATTTCTTTACCCTTGGAATTATTTGGGGGAATTATCAGCTGTAGATGGTCAGTTATTTCTGGACCCTGCAACCAGTTTACTGTATATCGAAAGTTGATAAAACCGGTACTTCTCTTCTACCTAGCCTGTTATCTCTACCTAGCCTGTTATCTCAACCTAGCCTGTTATCTCAACCTAGCCTGTTATCTCTTCAGTAATGTAAACCTTCATACCATGTTTATAGTGATCAGAAATTTCTAATATTATTATGAAGGCAAAATCAACAAGTATGAGGACATAACCTTGGGAGATTAGTACGTCTCCTTCATGACATTCGCCAGTGTCGCCACTTCTAAATTGGATTAGCTGTAGGTTAGGTTAGACTAGGTTAAGTTGGTGCGTTAGATGAAGGAATTGAGTGCTGTGTGGGACACAAGTGAATATTATGCTAGGGAAGACCCAGTCAGCCCACGCTATGCCTATATACACGCGGATGCTGCCAATTTACAAAAGGAAACCAACCAGGGGCGGGGTGCATGAGCTTGAAGGGCAGGTCAGCCACCAGCTCTCCGCCCAAGGCACCGCAGTTCAGCTTGACGCGGAGGGAGTAGGACACCACGATACCAAGAGCATCGTTGGCGCTCTTGCCGGCAGCCACGATGGTGGAGGAGGCAAGGTTAGCGTCAGAGTCCTGTGGGAGAAGAGTGAGTGGGTCACACTTGTTCATAATCTTACTCTTAAATATTGTTGGCCGTGTGAGGAAATACTGTACGTATATTTTTTTAATCTTATACAACATATGTATGGTGTGTGTGTTTACTGATTTTGAGTAAGTAGTCTTTTAACTTCACACATATACAGGGTGTTATATCTTAAAAGCATTGTGCAAGAAAATCTAAATAAATGGCTGTTACCTTCTGCTTGCCATCAAGGGCGATGCCAAATTTGGTCTTGTTGGAGGAGGCAAGCGGGGTGAGGTTGAAGGCCTTCTGCAGGTTGCTGCCGGGGGTGATGGGGCAGCCCTCTTTGGACTCCAGTGAAGACACCTGTCGGGGGAGGAATATGCTATGTTACAACACCAAGTTTTATAAAGTTAAGATAATATTAAATGTAAAGTTAATTCGTTCGGTAGGAGACTGTGTTCCATCATTAAGTGTATCGTGTTTTATCTAAGCGAGTTTTATTTTTCACAAATATTTGATGTGATGGATTACAAAACTAATTAGGAGTAGGGTAGGAGTATGGAATAGGGATGAGCTAGGTAGACGTGAGAGGTAGGGGTGAGCAGGTAGGAGTCAGGAATAGAGGTGAGGAAAGTAGGAGTGAGGGATAGAGGTGAGGAAGGTACGAGTGTGGGGAGGGGTGAGAAAGGTAGGAGTGAGGGGTAAGGATGAGGAAGGTAAGAGTATGGGGTAGGGGTGAGGAAGGTAGGAGTGAGGAGTAGGGGTGAGGAAGGTAGGAGTGCAGGGTCGGGGTGAGGAAGGTAGGAGTGTGGGGTAGGGGTGAGGAAGGTAGGAGTGTGGGGTAGGGGTGAGAAAGGTAGGAGTGTTGGGTAGGGGTGAGGAAGGTAGGAGTGTAGGGTAGGGGTGAGGAAGGTAGGAGTGTAGGGTAGGGGTGAGGAAGGTAGGAGTGAGGAGTAGGGGTGAGGAAGGTAGGAGTGTAGGGTAGGGGTGAGGAAGGTAGGAGTGTGGGGTAGGGGTGAGGAAGGTAAGAGTGTGGGGTAGGGGTGAGAAAGGTAGGAGTGAGGGGTAAGGATGAGGAAGGTAAGAGTGTGGGGCAGGGATGAGGAAGGTAGGAGTGTTGGGTAGGGGTGAGGAAGGTAGGGGTGAGGAAGGTAGGAGTGTTGAGTAGGGGTAAGGAAGGTAAGAGTGTGGGGTAGGGGTGAGGAAGGTATGAGGGCCTGACCTACCTCGCGGGTGAACTGGTTGTTGGTCATGGTGAGTTCGACGTGCTGGATCACAGCCACCTTGACAGACTTGACAGTCTTCTTGGAGGAGTTATTGATGCTCAGGTTGGCCTTGACTTGCTCACCATGGTAGTACAGTTCCTTGTCAAGAGTGACTTCCATGTTGAGCTTGCCGGAGGAGAGAGCGAAGCCCTTGGACACGAGGGTGCTGGGTTGGCGCTTGTTGCCTCCAGCAGGGGAGTACTGGACCCTCCTGACGGCAAGGGCGACGGAGTTGCGCCTGTGGGGCTTCTCGTCACCATTGTCACCAACGAACACACGCAGCTCATAGATCACACCGAGGGGTTTGGCCTGTGACAGAGAGTGGGGCGTCAGGGAACATGTGGGTGGTGATGCACGAGTATATCTTAGTGTTAGTCGAGCATGGTTATCAAAATTCTCTGTGGGCCCCGTGTGCATTACCATATTTTTTAACATGGACCTAATATTTGGTATGTTTTTTGTTTTTTTTGCATTGTGTGCTTACATTTATCTAAGTATAGTGAAGTGGATTTAGCGTAGATGATAGCGTAGTGGATTTATCGTAGATAATGTTGTGAATGTTATTTAGGAAGTGCAGTGGATGTAGTGAAGATAATAGTGTAGTTGATAAACTGTAGTGTAGATAGTGTAGTGGATGTAGTGTAGATTGCGTTGTCACGAACACGGTATATGAGCAGGCCAAAGACAAACCTGATCAGAGCCGGGTTCTCCGGCCAGTATTTATATAAAGTGAAAGTCCTCTAATGTGAATGGATATCTTGTTTACACTTGGGAAATACACGGGTATAGAACTACCATTATGGTAAGCTATCATTTGCACAATGGTGAGTCAATTTGCTCCTCGGAGTAAGGCCACTCATTCCTTAAGACTGGTGGTCAGGAGAGGTCAACAAACAGTCCTAGTGGTCAGGGGAGAACACCCAAGACTGGGGATTAGGGACACTCACAGTTTCGTCGTCACCAGAGTGGAGCTGGACGGAGGAGGGGGCATTTTCAGGGAGGGTGACAACGAATGGGTAGGCATTGGCACCAAGCTTCTTTATGAGCCTGTCCTGGACGCCGGTAGGCTCGTCCTGGTTGGAGTTGGGGTAGATCTGCTGCGTGGTGAGCTGCAGCTCTTTGCTGAAGTTGATCCCCATGATCTCATCCTCCTCGCGACCGAAACGGTACGTGACCGTAACCTGAGGGAGACGCAGAAGGGTGAACGAGAGTGACAGAACGAGGAGAATAATAGTTTATGGTCAGTCCACAACGTTTCTCTACAAATCGGAGTCTACAGTATCTAGAGCAAGTTTAATTGTTGTGGTAGGAAATATAAACTTGGTTTGTGTTTGAGGCATCGCCTCAGTAAACGAAGTTTCATGTAACAGGACGCTCGGGGTGAAACTGGATTCTGATATAGAGGAAACATAAAGTGTTTGCAAATGAAAGCATTAGTGGAAGTTTTAACACACTAACAGTTAAGAGTCCAGCTTCCCGAGAACGTGTAGCAACTGAGGAAAAGTTGATCAAAATTATGTGTTTGGAGGACTAGAGTGAAGGTGTAAGTGGGCCCCCTAAGCATGACTGCCCATTAAGAACGGTGTAGATACAACACACTGTAGCCTAAGCCTTTGGTACATAAGGAGGCAGCGTGGCCGACACGCCACTCGGCTGCCTTCACTTCCCCAACCTGTAAAGTTAGGTACTCACGGTGGCGAAGACCTTGCGGCCACGGAGGTAGTCATTGTCACAGACTACGACGCCATCGACAGGTTCGGTGCTAGAGGTGTTGTCCACGAAGTCGCGGCGGCCTAGGTAGACGGTGATCTTACCTGTCGGAATAAAACATAATAGAGTCTACCGTTATACCATTCATTTATTTATTAATTTATTTGTCATTTCACCACTTCTCAGCCCACTAACCGTTCGGACGATTAGTCTGTTCATTGTTACTTTGTTAGGACAATTATTATCCTGCGTTAGTTGTTTTTATTACTGGAGGGCCGGGTCATTTTGTGCCTTAGTTTCTTGGGGGGGGGGGGGGGGGAGACATGGAACGTTTGAACATGTATGTACAACAAATTCTGATTGCATAATAACATTTAAAATTCCTCATATTCGAAATCAAAGAACTTTTCTATGAAAACTATGCATATCCTGTTTGGGAAAGTGTAGGAAAAAACATTTTATCACACGAAAATCCGTATTGAAGCGGAAGAGATTAAACAAAAAACAATAAAAATAACTTGAGCCTCCGTGAAGGGCAAATATTTCAAGCTCTGTTAATTACAAGACAACATGAATTATAACGTTTACCATAAATCGCAGGTCAGCACGTCAGAAGTCAGTCATTTTGTAAAGAAAACCGTACTTGCATTTTTTTCTCTTTTTATAAATTCTACATGAGAGGGTTCCTCTAGGCTTGAGAAATTTTCACTAACTCTTAAAACTGATCAAAATAGACGCTAAATTATAGTCACTATGTAGTTACTTGATAAATATGTCAGTTATAGTGTGTTATCATAATTCATGGTCTTAAAAATGTTGTTAGTTATAAATTGTATGCAAATTAACAGTGAACATCAGTCAGGATGTAACTCAGGTGTGTGTGTGTGTTGATAGTCTTCAGTGCATCGAGTCCACTACACCTACAGCGGTACATTATATTACTTCATGTTTTGTAAAGATTCATTAAAAATTCATTTATGCTGAAATAATGGCAGCATTTTTAGATACACAGAACATTGGTTTTCGAGTAACTGAATATCCGATTATGTACGTATATAGAATTCACTAATAAGGACACGCCTGAGTACAGCACAGTACATT
Organism: Homarus gammarus; assembly: GCA_958450375.1. Lineage (NCBI taxonomy): Eukaryota > Metazoa > Arthropoda > Malacostraca > Decapoda > Nephropidae > Homarus > Homarus gammarus. The sequence continues at coordinate 868,242 of CAUDMG010001871.1, forward strand.
GAACTGCTGGAATGAGCCCTCGAACTCCTTGTTATATACTGGAGATGGCGCTCTAGGAACTCATTTGACAGTGGTACATTTTAAGGTACTTGTGGGGGGGGGGGGGGTCAATGAATTTCAAAATGAACACTGCTACTCCGGTTGTCTCGGTAGGGTTGTCAAAATCCTTCGTTTGTTGTCATATATTCTCAACACAATTTTGTATAGGTTTTTTTTAGTGATTGTACCTCACATTTTAAATTAAGTGCTAATAAGGATTATAAGGATATACTGATTGTTGGTCAGACGATTAATAGTAAAATAAAAATAAAATTTAAACGGACAGGAAATTTTAAATAAAATTTACGAACTCTTTCAAAAAACTGTTTCATCTGTTCTATTACTGTTATATTTATGATCATTTAATGGACTTGAAAAACATTAAACAGGTCGGTAATTTTAACATTTTAATTTATCGTCACAAAATTTACACTAATTGTCAAATACAGGTAAAATGGACTAAGTTCAAATCGCATTAAAGTATGTAAAAAGATATCACCATCACAAAATATAACTACATCACATGTGTAAGAGCTGACTTTTCAAAAACTAGTGAGGGTTGTTGGACAAGTTGACGACAAAAGCTGCGTGACGGAGCATAATTGTGTAATATACAGCATATACTTATGCGACATTGCTTCACTACTTCACCCTGATGAAACCCTGTCAGAATTTGAGGAGAGTTTTAGTCTTTGTTAAGTCGCGTAAAGGACGCTTGTTCAAGTTACCTGAGATTTTTGTACAAAACCAAGAGAACAACAACGACGCCTGGCTACCATATACGATTTATAGATTATTGGAACACTGGGTGAGGGAAGCCAGTAATGATATACAGTACTGTGTAGTACAGTATATCCAAATAGGAACAGTACTCCGCCTTTTTTACTTATATCTTTGTACTTATAATTTCCCAAATAAATTATTCTACCTAAGGGTGGCAACAGCCAGTGACGTACCATTAGGGGCGGTTTTCTTGAAGACTTTCACGGCGTTCACCATCGAAGTTGGTTGGTTTTCTCTTGCGAGAAGGTTAAGAAGTCGCGTTAAAGAGTTTGCTCGACGAAGAACAACAGCGGGATGACTTGGACAGCCCAACTGACCCCTTATATACCCCGTAATAATCCAGTTACCACTAATTGGACGACTCCCACCTCCCGTGGCTCACCCGACACCTCATACATGCACCCCTAAGCTCTTTTACCCTCTATATTTAGCCTCTGTTGACCCTACACTGTCTTGGGCTTCAGAAGCTGACATATAATTTTGTTTTGTTTTGATGGGCTGTGAAATTATTATTATTATTATTATTATTATTATTATTATTATTTAATAATAACGTATAAAATTAAAATATATGAACAAAAATCAAAATAGCTGTTTGCATGGACGGAATGCACATGTTCAACCACACAACTCTCACCTGCCCCCGCTTGCCTCGCCCTTGTCAAGTGCTGCATCTCCTGCCTTGGATAATACATTACTGTGTTCTGTAAGTGATGGTGGGATGGTAGTTATTGTAGGTGGTGATGGTGTGATGGTAGTTATTGTGGGTGGTGATGGTGGGATGGTAGTTATTGTGGGTGGTGATGGGATGGTAGTTATTGTGGGTGGTGATGGGATGGTAGTTATTGTGGGTGGTGATGGTGGGATGGTAGTTATTGTGGGTGGTGATGGTGGGATTGTAGTTATTGTGGGTGGTGATGGTGGGATGGTAGTTATTGTGGGTGGTGATGGGATGGTAGTTATTGTGGGTGGTGATGGGATGGTAGTTATTGTGGGTGGTGATGGTGGGATTGTAGTTATTGTGGGTGGTGATGGTGGGATGGTAGTTATTGTGGGTGGTGATGGTGGGATGGTAGTTATTGTGGGTGGTGATGGTGGGATGGTAGTTATTGTGGGTGGTGATGGTGGGATGGTAGTTATTGTGGGTGGTGATGGTGGGATGGTAGTTATTGTGGGTGGTGATGGTGGGATGGTAGTTATTGTAGGTGGTGATGGTGGGATGGTAGTTATTGTGGGTGGTGATGGTGGGAAGGTAGTTATTGTAGGTGGTGATGGTGGGATAGTAGTTATTGTGGGTGGATGATGGTGAGATGGTAGTTATTGTGGGTGGTGATGGTGGGATGGTAGTTATTGTAGGTGGTGATGGTGAGATGGTAGTTATTGTGGGTGGTGATGGTGGGATGGTAGTTATTGTGGGTGGTGATGGTGGGATGGTAGTTATTGTGGGTGGTGATGGTGGGATGGTAGTTATTGTGGGTGGTGATGGTGAGATGGTAGTTATTGTGGGTGGTGATAGTGGGATGGTAGTTATTGTAGGTGGTGATGGTGGGATCGTAGTTATTGTAAGTGGTGATGATGGTGAGATGGTAGTTATTGTAAGTGATGATGATGGTGGGATGGTAGTTATTGTAAGTGGTGAAAGTGGGATGGTAGTTATTGTAAGTGATGATGATGGTGGGATGGTAGTTATTGTAAGTGGTGAAAGTGGGATGGTAGTTATTGTAAGTGGTGATGATGGTGGGATGGTAGTTATTGTAAGTGGTGATGATGGTGGGATGGTAGTTATTGTAAGTGGTGATGATGGTGGGATGGTAGTTATTGTAAGTGGTGATGATGGTGGGATGGTAGTTATTGTAAGTGGTGATGATGGTGGGATGGTAGTTATTGTAAGTGGTGATGATGGTGGGATGGTAGTTATTGTAAGTGGTGATGATGGTGGGATGGTAGTTATTGTAAGTGGTGATGGTGGGATGGTAGTTATTGTGTGTGGTGATGGTGGGATCGTAGTTATTGTAAGTGGTGATGATGGTGAGATGGTAGTTATTGTAAGTGGTGATGATGTGGGATGGTAGTTATTGTAAGTGGTGATGATGGTGGGATGGTAGTTATTGCAAGTTATAACGATTATATCTTAGCATACATCCCAAGCCCTGGCCTCTGAATGGTCATTTATGATTTGCGTAGAGTTATTTTGTGTCACCATCGTAGCACACTCCAAAATCGGAGGTGATGCAGGTAGGTACCCGATCTTATATGATTCCCTGTGTCCTAGAGTGTGTTTGTGTCAATCTTGTCACAAAAGGCACATTTTTTCTCCTTAGGAATTGGACTATTGAACTGTGGCGTTATATGGGTTATACTGACAGGGAAATAAATGAAAAAGTATTACGATTAAAAAAAAAAACACCAGGAGAAATATTTGAAATGTTGACGGTAATAAACATGAGATACGATGGTCAAATAATTTTAAGGATGGAGGAATAATAATAGAGTTATTACAGAGTAAAGGTAGGGATAGAGGGTCCAGAGGGAAGCAGAGACTGAGGTAGGTGAAAGAAAGTAAAAACTGGGTCCCCGGAGAGGTGCAAAATTTGGGAGGATTAGTAAAGACAGCCCGACAACGTCTGAGTTTCACAATTGTTAAGTTTGAACATTATATTTTGTGGTTACATTGTACATCTTATATTTTATTAATATATTAATATATTTTATTGTTATGAAAGTATCTTTTTTGTTGTGTGATTAGAATTAAAGCTTTATTAAATAGCGTTGCATGTGTTTGCTGTGATAGTCCTTTTTTTTCAATTATAGTTAAATACACGTGTACACAGGCCCAGCGTTGTACAGTGTTGGAGTCTTAACACTTGTGACGGAGAGTCTCAGGTCTGTTGTCCTCTCGTCGCCCAGACCGGAAAATAACACGGAGTTGGATGTCATTAATTTATTTGCAATAAAACCAATAGTTCCAAATTATTAGATTACAAACAAAATATTGAGACACGTGAAGTGGATGTTTAACAGTCACGGTCCCAGGATGGAGGGATCACAAACCTCGCTGTTTAGGTTTGTGTTGTGTTGGAACATAACGGACCACGAAGTAGGTGTTGCCCTCGCCAGCCACATATACTATACAGCTTTTGTTGTTCTTGTTGATATCCTGGGTTAATGTCTGTGTTGACAAAACAGTTAAGGCCTTCTGGTATTGGGACTCTGGGCTGTGATCTTGAACTAGGCCGTATGGATGACGTTGCCACAGGACTGATGCTGCTGGCTGGTGATGTAGACTCACGGTCATCGTCTTCGTTTTCGTTCGTTCGGTTTGAGTTGACTACGATGGTGAACGGGTTAGTGGTAAGTCCATGGGGGAGGTTTTGGGCTGCTCGATGTGTCAAGCAAACTGTCTGAAGTGGAGTCAGTGTGGAGAGACGAAGAGAGGTGTGGGACTGGACTACAAGGCAGCGATGGGGAGAGGGACAGTGCTTACAGCTGGTTGTCGACACTCTTGCCGCGACGCAGACGGGCAAAGTCCTCGAATTCGATCTCGTCACCCTGGCCCTTTTTGGAGTCTGTAGGTGTAAGACAATACTATTATAAAACTGGGGGCTGGATCGATGAAGACGTCAACATTATCACTGCCGATACCGTGATGGCGATTAGGTAATTGGTTTTTTATCTACCAGAGTAAATTAAACTAGACATTTTTAATAAAAGTTTTTAAGAAATCCGATATATACTCGTACGTAAACATGTAATGCTACTCTTCTTCTCTGTCTTAAAATTAAACCGATCTCAGTATTAAAGGGAATTGCTTGTAAATAAATAATAAAAATTTGCATTCTCTAACGAGGTGCAGGTCACTCACCACCACCAACATACTCACCAGGGGAGGGGTGTACTAGCTTGAAGGGCAGGTCAGCCACCAGCTCACCACCCAGGGCACCGCAATTAAGCCGGACACGGACGCTGTAGGACACCATGATACCCAGAGCGTCATTTGGATTAGAACCCTCTTTCATGAGCGTGGATGAAGCCAAGTTGGCATCGGTATCCTGCAAAGAAAAGAATTTGGGATCAGGTATCTGCCAGAGTCAGTGACCAATGTCGGATACATCTCCGAAAGATTAAATGGGTTTCGTCTTTTCATGGTCTTTAAAACAATGACATAGTTTCACGAACTGTACTGATAATGAATAGTAACTGATAAACATGATGTTTGCTGTACCTTTATCCTGCCGTCGAGAGCGACACCAAACTTATTTTTATTGGAGGAGAGGGGTATTACGTAGTATTTCTTCTGGAAGTGGTCGCCTGGCAGGAGGGGGCAGCCCTCCTTGGTCTCCAACGAGGCCACCTGCAACACAAATCACAGTGTGAGAATCAAATTATTTTCATAGCTTCCCCTTTATAAATCACTTCGCATGTGTGAATCTCAGTATTTGGAACCTTTTACCCCACTGTCTCCTGCACAACTAATTTGGTTAATAGACGTGTTGGGGAGGATAGTCAACTGCACCTTCATTAATAATTAAGAACTTTTTATGATTGGGTTTTAAAATGACTTCTTTCGTTAGTTATGCAGTAAGTGATTTGTAAGAAGGTGATCACTACAAAGACGAGCTGTTAGCTGAGATGGAGGTGGGCTCCTACCTCGCGGGTGAATTGGGCGTTAGTCATGGTGACCTCGATATGCTGCACGATGGCGCACTTTACCCCCTTCACCGTCTTTTTGCTGTTATTGCTGATGGAAACGGTGGGGGTGACCTGTTCCCCGTGGTAGAACACCTCCCTGTCTAAGTTCAACTCCATATTTAGCTTCCCACTGGAGAAAGTGAAGCCCTTGGACACAAGGGTGCTGGGCTGCCGCTTGTAGCGGTCAACGGGGGAGTATTGAACCTTCCTGACGGCGAGTGTAACAGAGTTCCTCTTGTGGACTACATCCTCAGAGTTATCGGCGGCGTGAACCCTCAGCTCGTAGATCACTCCCAAGGGTTTAGACTTTGTGGTGATGGCAATGTGGACAATGAACATAAGGTTACACACATGCAGTAACTACCATTGTGTTTGACTCGCAAATATAACTCCTCAGGGAAGAGATAAGTGCTGGGCTCCATCCACATTGGATTAACTAGTATGGTTGTGTATTTACCTTTTCTGATATTTACTGATCAACGGTACATTACTGTGAAAACAAGCAAATTTAAGACATCACTTGAATCAAAATACTTAGAAGAAAACACTGCACCCAAAAGTGATAATTAATCATTCTACAATCTTAACTCTAGGAAAGTATTATCCTTACAGACAAACAACTTTTTCTTGTGGTTAAAAAAAATGTCTTACGGATTCTTCCACCCCAGGGTGGAGCTGGACGGAGCAGGGGGCGCTCTCAGGAAGGAAGACGGAGAAAGGATGGGCATCGTTACCAAGCTTCTTCAGCAGCCTGTCCTGCACCTCGGTCATCTTGTTGTCCTCATGGGTCGGGTAGATCTGTTGGCTAGTGAACTGCATCTCCTTGCTGAAGTGCAGCCCCATGACCTCATCCTCCTCGCGACCGAAACGGTACGTGACCGTAACCTAAGGGAGTCCAGGGGCGTTAAGTGTGTGTGTGTGTGTGTGTTCTCACCGTAAACAGTTATGATATGCCTGATACAAGGCAGCAGATGGGAGACAAATAGGTTGACAGTTGACAATAATTATAAAACAAAAGTGAAAGAAGACCCTGAAGCGTTTTTAAACTGCAGGAAAGAAAAGTGGCGGGGGGGGGGGGGGGTAGCCTATGTACTATAGGTGTATGCGGAGAGGATGAAACAACACTTGGATTAGGGAAGTGTGAGGACGGAGATTAGGGAGTTTTACCGTGTAATAGACGAATAGTGAATGAAAAAGATGAACATGAAACGAAAAAGTTGATCTTTACAGGAATTGGCGTAAAGAAAAGCTGTGTAGTTTCAGTTCCCCTTAAAGCATAGTAAATCATCTGGTTATAAAACTGTCTTCCATCTCATACCTGATTTTATACTGATGAAACTTTGGTTTGGATGGCTTGATTAATTATAAAACAATATTTTCAGATAATTCAAGTGAAACTGACAGGGGGATGTCTTTGTGACTGAAAAAGTAAATCCTGAACCTAGCATATTAAGCGGTCCATAGTTCCACTGTTGCACGTAATCAAATCACTCACTGTGGCATACTATTTATAGCTACCTTTACTTGGTCTTTTGTAGAAAGTAAAAACTTGCTATTAAACACTCACGGTGGCGAAGACCTTGCGGCCACGGAGGTAGTCATTGTTACAGACTACGACGCCATCAACAGGCTCGGTGCTGGAGGTGTTGTCCACGAAGTCGCGGCGGCCTAGGTAGACGGTGATCTTACCTGCGGGAAAAATGGAAGACACCAATTATAAAAAAAAAATTATTTGAGGGTCAGTCACTATAATGCATAAACAAGAAATGAATTTCAAAATCGTAAATTGATAAGAGGCTTTTGTGAAAAACTTATCTGGAAATGCGGCATTAAATAAGAAAGTTTATGTTTGTGTCTCTGTGGAAGGAAGAATTATGTCAAAACAAGGGTGTTCGCCCAACAGGTGAAGAATACCCCAACAGTTAAGCACAGTCTTAGACAAGAGCGGACAGTTTTCTAATGTGATAAATTCTGAATAAGGATGATTACACTCACTCCCTTGGCACTACAAAGTGAAGGTGCAGTGGAAATGGTAGTATTATAGCCTATAGGCTTCTCTCGTTGTCAACACGGAGGGCTTGTTGATAAGCTCTTTTTTTTCTAATAGTGGCTGCGTTTAACATGATATATGAACTTCTTAGTTTATATTGTATTTGCAATTTCATAAGTTCCAGATTGTCATGAAAAAAAAAAGTTTAGATGCTTAGGAAAAGCTCTCGTAATATTGATGTTCCGTTATGTTAATTTTATATGATCTAGACACGTGTTACAGGTGCCAAAATATATAATTTTACGGGTCATGTAATTTTAGATATATCTGTACATTATCTCAGACAGCGGGACGGGACTGTTAAGTTCCTTCAGGGGAAGAACACAAAAAATATGATAATTTTGTTACGCTTACGTTGACCTTTAACCTTCTCAGTGCTGAAGGTTTTCTCTAAGCTAAATAAAATCGTCTGGAGGTAGCCAGAATAAAGTCCTAAAGTATCGAGAACACTGAACGGGTTCATTACAAACTTACTGTGATTATTTCTTGGGGAGTCTCTCAATAAACGAATGATGTTTATTACGTGAAGTTCGTTATCCAGTAGTAACACAGAGATGTATGATAGTAGCGTGATCATATTTACTTAGCTAATACTTGATACCTCTATTATTGTGAGTAACAAGAACTGAAATATCCCACCACTTAGAGAACAATGTTTAGATCTCGTAATGCCATGTTATTTGAAAGCTTATCTTACGCTCCCACAACCTGCACGTGATTGTGTACTGCAATTTCCAACAAATGAACCACTTTGCAAGATTGTAGATTAATTCTGATATTTTTTTCTTCTGAGAACTATATGTCACTGAGGAGTTGTGTTAGTGGCGATCACCGTTTAAGAACTTGGTGTCTCCAAGGAGTTATTTTAGTGCTAATCACCTTTTGTTAGTGCACGGTAGTCTAGGCCCTAGAAAGTAATGGCAAACAATAATAAACGGCCGAGTTGGGTCGTTTTTAATGTACGCAGAACTAAATCTTTCATTTTGATTGAATTTAATCATAGTTAACAGTAAGGGTAAAGACTAATCTTTCTTCACCCGCTTCTAGGTTGTTATAACTCCTGTATTATGATATTAACAACACTGGCACCATGATCGTCAACACTGAGCATGCATAAAAGAACACTTACACATGTGTTATGGCAGTTGATAGAACTTACGGGAATGTAAATCGGCAGTAAGTGGTGCCACAAATGATCTGTCTTCAGAATTAAATATATAAAAATAATTATGTAATTGAAATTCTATTACTTGAACTACTTTTGTTAACCAATGTAAATTCTCAGTACAGTTAGTGAATGCAAATAAAAGTGGGAAACTAGAGGCTTCGTGTCACAGGCGCTGAAGAACGTACCATTGGGGGCGGTTTTCTTGAAGACTTTCACGGCGCTCACCATCGAAAAGTTGTTTGTGATCAACTTTGGATCAATAGAACCTAGGTCAAACTGTAGGTAGGTGTTGTTCCGACGAGAGATAGGACGGAATGGCTGCAAATCAGCAAAGCGGAGAATATATACACACAGCAATCCTGTTAACGCGCGAAGCATGTTGTGTGGGGATTCGCACAGTGACCTCAGAAATAATGAGATTACCCTCAAGCATTGTGTTTGCTGTGGTCCTTAAGCTCGTCTTCCACCACGGCCTGAGGTAGCAGTAGGGATTCTCTGTTAGTGGTCTTTCTGTTGCTTTAGTTAGGCTAAGCTTCCGCGCCACATTCCACGGTGTTAAGGGAACATGTCACAATTTGTTTTCCTGGAGGATGCCTTTAATTTTCTTTGAGTTACCATTTTAAGATGAACACTTCAAATTCTCTCAGAATCAATTATGTTCTTGTATGTATACATCTAAAATGTGTTGAGTTGCAGTATGTAAAAAAAATTCCTTTAAGAAATATATGATATAATTCACAATGACATCTCGTCCAGCATAGTTTTTTCTACTGTATGATATACAGCAGTATGTATTTTGTAACGCCTGTTTTTTATGAACCAGTATGTGTAGGCTTGACTGGCGATTTATAATTTCATCTTGTTCAAGTGTGTTAGCAGCATTAAGCAAGAAAACTTTCAGCGGAGAACAAAGAAATTTATTAGGCTTCTTAGGTAGCATTGCATAACCACAATAAGTTTGTATGTTTTCAGGCTATTTTGACTAACGTGTAGCAGTGAGACATACTGTGCAACTATATGGTATTAAAAGAAAAAATATGTGTGATATACAGTATAACTGAGTTATGTTTATTTCAATGTTTTTAATTAATCTATAATGTTAATAGGACGTGTCTGTGAGTCTGTCTGTTCTAGCCATAGCTCCAAAACGGAAGCAGTTAGAGGCCTGGTACTTTACGCACATAATATTATTACATGGGTCCAAAAGTTGTGCACCCTAATATTACTATTGACCACAGTCCTCCGGGTGGTCCGGGCAAGAACAAAAAATAACCGCCGCGATTGTTTGGGAGGTGGTTACCCGTGTCAGGGAGAGCAAACTGTGATGGTTTGCAGTGTATACTTAACCCGAATGAAAACGAGGAGTTTTGCTTGCAATATAAGTATTTAGGCATAACCAACAAAACAGTAGTTAAACAAGTAGTGAAACTAACAATGTACACCAACCCGTGTCATGCCATAATCAATGTACACAGCCATCTGTGTTATGCTATGATCATAGAACACTGACCTGTGCTATACCACACACAGCCACACTGTGGAATGCTTTGCCTTCTGTGTTTCCATCCTTTTACAATCTGTCTCACTTCAAAAAGCTGATTCTCCGACATCTTCGTGGTGTAGATTAACATACCCTTTTTCTCCTCTAATTTTACTCCCCCCCCCCCCCCCCCCCCCCGGCCCAGTTGAAGATTGATGACCTGTGCCCGGTTGGGCTATTCCCCATAAAAAGAAAAAAAATGGATTCAACTCCTCCTGTCTTAAGGGTAGCTGGTTCGTACCCGGTGAGTCCCGAGCAGTCAACGGGTACCTAATATTAGCGGCAAGGTATAAAGATATCTTTATGCCTTGATTAGTGGTTGGGAAGTGAAGGCGTTCGAGTGTCATGCCGGCCACACTGCCTACGGGGCCAATTTTCTATACATTATGGTATTTCCACAACACGAGAGACGTCCTTACAACCAAACTTACACAAAGACGGACAAAGGAATTGTTATCCGGCAGAAGAATTTGGCTCATGAATGCCGTGTGTAAAGGACCAAGATCCCCCAACCGTGTACAGCAGGGTTAGTGATGTATGGTCCTCTTGTTTAACATCATTCAAGGATGACATCACGTGGAAGCATTCCCGGTACTGACACCCAACCAACAGTACCAAAGACCTTAATTCCAGGTTCTTTAGGACAGGCCAACACACCTGGGATCACTTGAAAATTAGACACCCCAGCGTATATCATCTGAAGATTAACCAACCAAACTCAAACCTAACCGAACCAAACCTACCTTACCCTAATCTAACTCCCTTGTAGCGTTAGGGAGTTTAATCTTAAGGAGAAATAAGCTGGGGTGTCTAATATTCAGATGATCCTTCTCTTGTCCCATGGTGTGTTAGTCTCTTGACCATCTGAACGGGCAGGTGTAGATTGAGGACTCGTCTATGTACAGTACACACACATATGGAACACAAACTTGTTACCAACTCACACTGGAGATGTGAGTTCTCTTGGGTGGTTCCTGAATCACGCTTTGAAATAAGAGGTCGTACAAAGAAGTTTAATAGATTTAGTTTGAGGTATGAGGTACAGGTGTATTTTCACAGGGGGGTTCGTGAGTCAGGCAGTGAAACAGCGTCATCCTCCATACATGGGTACTTGAGTTTGGTGAGTCTGCAGTTATGTACGAGATGTTGTCAATTTTTATGAGATGTTCTGTCACATGTACAGTAATGTTGCATGTGCAGTACTATTCTGCATGTGCAATACTGTGTTACATGTGCAGTAATTAAAAATAATAATAATTTTGATAAATAATGCACTTGCATTCACCACCAGTGAAGTATTTTCTGAAAACTGTATATGATTGAAAGTATATGAGAGCAGATAAGTTAGCCAAGGCATAATTTTGCCTAACAGATATACCAGTATTTGTATCTTGTACGCTAAGGTTGGAATACAGTTCATATACCATCCACATTGATGTACATTGATGGTGTGGATGGCTCACCACCATATACTGTACTGTATTTAAGTAGCACACACACACTTCTTCCTTGACCACTAAAGGGTCAAGACGTACCTGGCGCTCCTCTAGGAGCAGCCAGGTCAACTGTTGAGTTGGCCCATACCAACTCCCTCCCCTGAACCCTCCCCCCCACCGGAATATCAACAAGTTTTCACCAGAAGTTATAATTTCATTTAGGAAAGGAATGGAACCAGTGTTGAACAGAGGTGAACAGTGGTGAACAGTGCTTAAGTAAGTGAGAACAACTCAACAGCAACAGCGGCGTCGTACCCAAGTTAACCTTCACACAGTGAGGTCCCAGGTACCCAGTGATAAATGCCCGTGGGACTTAACAAAAACCAGCGATGTGTTAATCCGTCTACGATAGGAAGTCCTGGGACCACACCTCACTCATATAACACAATCTGTGAGGGAATTATTACATCACGTGATTCCCCTCATAACACCATCTGTGAGGGAATTACTGCACCACGTGAGGTCCCTCATAACACCATCTGTGAGGGAACTACTACACCACGTGAGGTCCCTCCTAACACCATCTGGGAGGGAGTTACTACACTACGTGTTTGCTGTTCAACACCTACATTAATCTGTATGTTCACTGTATGTTCCTTTACCTTTCTCTGATGAAGGTTTTTGTTAAACCACCAATTTCAATGTATGTAATAAGTAATTTATGTCCAATGTATATTTTCAGCCTTCGGGCTGCAGAACTTTTTCAATAAACCATTAATTACTGCAACTGTTTGGGGGTCAACAGTTCGTTCCCCTTCGCACCTTCTTCCCTCAATTCTTCCCCACCAAGAATCCAGTGCAAGAATTGATAATCAATCCACGACCGATACGAAAGCGATAATTTCAAGAATGAAAATCAGTGGATAGTGAGTACATCCGATGAACAAGTAACCAGTGGTAAATGAAGGTCATGGCTGGTATTTCGCGCCCATATGTGAAATTTGGACTTCCCCGAAGGGTCGCTTTCAACCTCGGGTGAGGTTTTATAACAACCCCATCACTGTATCCACTGTGAAACAAGTCAATGGATCTCTGGACCACAGAGTTATATTGCTGCTATAAACCACCTATCAAGAGGCCTTCTCAGCTCCCCTGATCTTCATTATTTTTCCAGCTAACAGAGCTGCTACACCATCCTCACCACCAACCAGTTATCTTGGAACAGATCCCATCCACATGCAGCTGTCCGACACCACAGCTGCATTAAGCACAAGCCACGCTACTGTAGTTTCTGTAGCACTTGTTTTCATCTTATGTTTCCCCCTCTTTTTGTAATGAAGGCTTTTGTTCAATTACCCACTCACTATACCACTGAAAGTAATTTATATAATCTCTGTTCATTGTGTATTTTCAGCCCTTTAGCAGCTATTTTCTCTCAATAAACTTTATTATTATTATTATTATTATTATTATTATTATTATTATTATAACATTATTATTATTATAAACATTATTATTATTAATACTCTTATTATTACAGTACTATTATTTTCATCAGGCGTTTTAAGAATAGGTACAAAATGCCGATAATATTTTTTTGGAGGTTCAAATGACATGTGGATAATCGTGATAGAAACTGTACAATTTAATCATTACTGCACCTAACTTAATTTAAGTAAAGTTAGGTTATGATAGTGAACGACATCTTAAAATAATGAAATATCCAATATTACCATATATGACCGATATCCATAGCATTTTAGTTATAAAACAAAATCACTTTTTTGTGGTAAAACTGTCAATGTATTATTAAAGCTTAATTGACTGATTAATCCTAAACAGCATGACATGTTGGCCGATGTATTGAGGGGATTGGGATTATATGTCAAATGTCTGATAATTTTAATCATTCATGTGTTTTGAAGTATTAAAATCGTGAATGATTATGTATATTACCACAATAAGTTTTAGCATTGTCTGGCATCTACCAGTACGCGTTTGTTATATCGTGGTCATACACTTGGGTGAACATCAGTCCAGTTATTACTAATAGTGTGGTCATGTATAACTGAGAAACGCAGAGATATTATCTTCAAAAATATTGTTTTTGATGGTCACCTTTAGATCACTGAATTAAAACAGGTAGTGATGAATTAATTTTAATTTTGTTCACACGTTACAACTAATAGCTGCAGATAACAGATTGATAGGTAAATTTGCTCCAATAATTCAATGAGCGGAGTAATACAGGAGTACATAATGCAGAGGGACTCAACAAGGCAGGGCCTACAGGGTAGTACAGTAGTCATGGTCTCCGGTATGTTTATGGACCATCTTAGAGTTGTGAGTTCTGGGAGAACATCTCAGGCCTCTTTTGGTGTTGCTCCTGCTGCTGTGCCTTAATAGTGTCGACTGTGTCTTCATATTTGTACGGTCACGGGCGTTATTACTGGTGAAGCAGCAGTGTTTGAGGCCGTGGTTATACACGTATATATATATTGGTTAAGGTCTTAATAAAGGCTATGTAATCAGGTAATTACCATCTTGGATTTTCTACACACGAATGACTAAACGTAAGGTGATTACAGACTCAGCCGTCGTCTTCGTTCGTTCGGGTCGAGTTAACTGCGATAGTGAACGGGATCTGGGAAGTGCCGCAAAGGGGCAAACAACGGAACAGATGGGGTTGTGGAGAACAGGGGTGTATGAGTCAAGTTGCTGACAAAGACGTGCAGGCCAGGTTGACAGCGAGGTCGTCAGGACACAATTTAAAGCTGGTTGTCAACGCTCACTCCACGACGGAGAGTGGCGAAATCCTCGAATACGATGTCCTCGCCCTTGCCGGAGCCTGGGGGAGAAGGGGAGGAACATTTAACTATTTCACCTGCTTTCAGTGGGACTCCTTGGCACTGGAAATTCCAAATATTATTGAAATTTATTGTCAGTTATTTTATGCCGAAAATAATATTCAAACCGTAATTATTGAAAGTTTTGTCATTATCGTATGTTGAGACTCTTGACGTAAGATATGACAAATACTCACCAGGGACGGGGTGTACCAGCTTGAAGGGCAGGTCAGCCACCAGCTCCCCACCCAGGGCACCGCAGTTGAGGCGGATACGGGTGCTGTAGGACACCACGATACCCAGAGCGTCGTTGGGACATTTACCATCTCGCATCACCGTGGACGAGGCTAAGTTGGCGTCAGTGTCCTGGAGAAAAAAATATATAAATGATATTGAAGATATTTGAAATAAAATAGATCAGGTTAAGCGAACCACCGATAGAATTTGGTTCCATCTGAAAGCGATCTTATGTTGTTTTGTGTCATGGACAAGGTAATTTCATTCAACACAAAAGTTGATCACATATTGTTAGTCACTAAATAATGAAAATCAGCGTGAACTGTACCTTCATCTTGCCGTCGAGGGCGATACCGTACTTGCTCTTGTTAGAGGCGAGCGGGATGATGTGGAATGTCTTCTTGAAGCGGCCACCAGGCTGGAGGGGACAGCCCTCTTGGGTCTGCAGAGACGCCACCTGCCAAAACCATCACCAAATATTATACATTGGAAATGAATCTTTTAGCTAAAGTGGTTATGGAGTGTACAGTATTTTGATGTTAAACAGACTTTAAAAACGAGACAAGGCAAGATAGACTGAATTTATCATAGGACTGCGTTCTGGCGGCCGTCAAGTACCAGACCATTAATGAAAGGTGTTGTAGATTTTTCCTAAGGTAGTGAACAAATAAACAGATATAGTTTGAAAGTTAACTAGTAAGTTATGTATAAAACCAACTTCCTGATACTACAGAGCCGGGCTTTACCTCGCGGGTGAACTGGGTGTTGGTCATGGTGACCTCGATGTGCTGCACAATGGAGCACTTCATCCCTTTCACCGTCTTCTTGCTGTTGTTAGTGATGACTACGCTGGGGGTGATCTGCTCCCCGTGGTAGAACACCTCCTTGTCCAGGGTGACCTCCATGTTAAGGTTGCCGGGAGAGAAGGTGAAGTTCTTGGTAACCAGAGTGCTGGGCTGCCGGTTGGACAAGGTCCTTGGGGAGTACTGCACCTTCCTCACGGCGAGGGCTACAGAGTTCCGCCTGTGGGTTTTTTCTTCAGAGTTGTCGGCAACGTGAACCTTCAACTCGTAGATCACTCCCAGGGGCTTGGCCTGGGTCATTATGACGATATTAGTGATCATGAATTAAATATGAGAAACTTATGTTGCCTTATAATAGACCTAGAAAGTGAAGGTAAATTTCTGTTTTCGAGTCCAAAACCTGAAAGTTCAATGTTTTAATAACTGAACAATATCGAAGGAGGAAACAGTTTTTACTCACATCTAACTACAACGTTTGAGACCAGAAAAGCTCTGGTGGGTTTAAAATCAATCTCCTCTTTACTACGGGATGGGTAAGTCAGCCCTACAATTAATGCACTTAATGAGTTATTCTCTGGGATGTTTCAAAGGAGCTTTATACTCCACTCACTAACACTTATAACCTTTGTAAAATTGTAAAGTTCTTACATCAAAGATAGTAATAACTGAGAGTGTTTTTTGTTTTGTTTTCAGTTCAAGAAGAAACTGTTGGACATCTCACCAGTTCCTCAGAGCCTGGATGGAGTTGGACGGAGAAGGGGGACTCCTCGGGGAGGTTGACATGGAAAGCATGAGCGTTGCCTCCCAGCTTCTTCAGCAGCCTGTCCTGCACCTCGGTCATCTTGCTGTCGTCATGGGTCGGGTAGATCTGCTGACATGTGAGCTGCA
Source organism: Homarus gammarus (assembly GCA_958450375.1). Lineage (NCBI taxonomy): Eukaryota > Metazoa > Arthropoda > Malacostraca > Decapoda > Nephropidae > Homarus > Homarus gammarus. Next base: position 884,721 of record CAUDMG010001871.1, read on the forward strand.
TCTCCTTGCTGAAGTGCAGCCCCATGACCTCATCCTCCTCGCGACCGAAACGGTACGTGACCGTAACCTAAGGGAGTCCAGGGGCGTTAAGGGTGTGTGTGTGTTTTAATATTGGATAGGAATAAAGTTTGCATGCATGTGTGTGGAAGCTATTATTGGATTTCAGAATAAAATTGTTGACAGCTTAGTAAATGAAAATATCCTATTTCGTGTCATTGAACCCTTTGTAGGGTAGCGGCGCACCAGGGTAATTTATTTTTGCTAATGCCGGGCGACTTTATTCAGGTGAGAGGAGCCACCTGCTTTACAAAGGGTTAAATGTTTAAGTTATGGCTTCTTCTTCACTACATGAAATGTCAAAACTTTAGATAAACTTTAAAGTAATGTATTTTCCGGATGTTAGAGAAAATGTTAGACACTCACGGTGGCGAAGACCTTGCGGCCACGGAGGTAGTCATTGTCACAGACTACGACGCCATCAACAGGTTCGGTGCTAGAGGTGTTGTCCACGAAGTCGCGGCGGCCTAGGTAGACGGTGATCTTACCTGCGGGAGGAAGGGGCTAGAGGTCAAATTCTGGTTTATCATCACGTAAAATTTTAACTCGAGAATAATGAGGAAAGTTCGTCAGAAAACCAAATATCACTCGGGATGAATTTGTCAATATCAAAGCGAGTAAAAACACAATGGTTGCGAGCAGGTGGAGTTAGACAAGGCAGCAGTGTCATTATTGTGGTCTTGACATGATACCTGCAGAATTATTCCTTATCTTCGAGGGTGTGGAAACAGGGTGACTAGATTGTTAAGTTTTTTGGGTTGTCTCGCGTCCTGCTTTTTCTGACGCAGTACTTTTTATTATTATTATTATTTACTGATACATTTATTAATTTTATTTACTGATATGTTTATTATTATTATTATCTACAATGATTGTTATTATTATTTATTATTATTATTATTATTTACTGATATATTTATTATTATTATTTACAGACACAATGATTATTATTATTCGTGAGAGGATAAACCTACATAGTCGACTGATTAAGACAATAAACCGGTGTAAATGCCATACCACTACAGTACACAAGGATAAGTGACTCGCTCGCTTACAACGGGCCCATTTAAAAACAGTAATGTTTAATTTCCCAATAGAGAACACTCACACCAAATGACATTCATAACGTAAAGATATTTTCGAAAGGTTTTGTGATATATCCAACAAGGTGAGTGTTGAGGAGTTACAATACAACTACTGTCAGCCTTGAGTGACACGTGTAAAGTTTGTGTGGTGTATCGTAACTCACCAAGTACTAGTGATAATTTTTGCTGTTGGTTTTAGGAGCGGTTTATACTTTAAGATATTTTTTTATTGGAGTTTTGCTGGGTTTTTTTAGTAAAGTGGACTTGTTATGCCTTTGTATTTAAGTAAGTGCACTATCACAAACATACTGACACGTAGAGTAGTACCAGGTAGTACCATCATGGCTGGCGTACACGCAGCCACGTAAGGAGGCAGGTCCTCATCAACGTACCATTGGGGGCGGTTTTCTTGAAGACTTTCACGGCGTTCACCATTGAAAAGTTGGAGTGGTTGCTGTTAACTCGAGTTAAGAAACGTTGGCACCACACAGGTAGCTGCTCAGTGGCGGAGAAATAAGTCGAGTGTGACTGGAAATTCGCAAAGTTGACAATATATACCCTGAAAGCGATCCTGTTAGTGCACGCACCAAGTGTGTCGGGATTAACTTTACTCTGCACATAATAATAAGATCATCCCAGCAAGTTGTCTTCCTGGTGTGATCCTGAAACTTCTCCGGAACTCATGCATGAGGAGACCCAGGAGAGCTGAAGGGCTATGACGTAGACCCTCCTCTTGTGATTTATCTTGCATTATGTCTTCAGCTTTCTGTAATGAACATTCGTAAGGAGTCATATTGAGGGACGATATTGTTTTTGGAACCTGTTTGTTTTTGTGTCACGAAGACATTATTTATTGGACTCAACCAGTGGCTTGCCAATTTTGATTTTTTTTTATGGGGATTAGCCCACATGGGCACAGATCACTGACTTACATCGTCTTGAACAAATACGAAAGCTAAGGTGCTCCATTGTTTCCCTTTTCCCTGTGTGATATTATCAATATATATATATCGAACCCTCGACCTACTGGGTGTGACCAGGGAACGCTTACCGGCTAGGCCACAAGGACACTAAAAGCAGTTCTAGACTCTGTTATATTTCACACAGAGCCTGTTCATCGAGCTGATGGCGCCGTGAACCTCATTGGGAAACTGCCCGTGCCTCGTCACACCCAGTAGGTCGAGGGTTCGATTCCTTGCTGGTGAGGTCGTTGATTGTATGTTCAAAGTCCGCGTGTTAAATGGACTGAAAATGAAGTATATATATGTACCTCGCGTTTCATACCAGCTGGATTCGGTAAAATGCTACTGACACCACATACGAGGCACGGGCAGTTTCCCAATGAGGTTCACGGCGCCATCAGCTCGATGAACAGGCTCTGTGTGAAATATAACAGAGTCTAGAACTGCTTTTAGTGTCCTTGTGGCCTAGCCGGTAAGCGTTCCCTAGTCACACCCAGTAGGTCGAGGGTTCGATTCCTTGCTGGTGAGGTCGTTGATTGTATGTTCAAAGTCCGCGTGTTAAATGGACTAAAAATGAAGTATATATATGTACCTCGCGTTTCATACCAGCTGGATTCGGTAAAATGCTACTGACACCACATACGAGGCACGGGCAGTTTCCCAATGAGGTTCACGGCGCCATCAGCTCGATGAACAGGCTCTGTGTGAAATATAACAGAGTCTAGAACTGCTTTTAGTGTCCTTGTGGCCTAGCCGGTAAGCGTTCCCTAGTCACACCCAGTAGGTCGAGGGTTCGATTTCTTGCTGGTGAGGTCGTTGATTGTATGTTCAAAGTCCGCGTGTTAAATGGACTAAAAATGAAGTATATATATGTACCTCGCGTTTCATACCAGCTGGATTCGGTAAAATGCTACTGACACCACATACGAGGCACGGGCAGTTTCCCAATGAGGTTCACGGCGCCATCAGCTCGATGAACAGGCTCTGTGTGAAATATAACAGAGTCTAGAACTGCTTTTAGTGTCCTTGTGGCCTAGCCGGTAAGCGTTCCCTAGTCACACCCAGTAGGTCGAGGGTTCGATTCCTTGCTGGTGAGGTCGTTGATTGTATGTTCAAAGTCCGCGTGTTAAATGGACTAAAAATGAAATATTTATATATATATATATATATATATATATATATATATATATATATATATATATATATATATATATATATATATCATGTAGATCCACAATGAAAACGTGGATAAGATAAATCTTGATAAAATCACACGGGAAAAGGGAAACAATGGAGCACCTTAGCTTTCGTCTTTATTCAAGACATCTTTAGAGGCAACTGGATTACATGGACAGAGAGAGGCTTAAATATACAGGGTGACCCCCTCCCCTTCCTTAGCCATCTCACAATGTTGACGCAGCTGAGCAAACAAATAACCATTTCGCTACTATATGCCAGACGCTCCCACGGCTTGACACAACCACTCTCCCTGCTTACCTACCAGACCCCCTTCCCACTGACTTAGTAGAAGAATTTGACGTAGCGAAACGCCTGGACAAGCTAAAATTATAACGCTCTACCACCCCCATTGACTTACCAATGAAACTCTTCAAGGAGTTCTCCCCGGAGCTTGCTAAACCCCTATGCTCCATCATCAATGCTTCTCTCAGTCAAGCCAGATGCCCAGCTGACTGGAAGACCTCTTTTGTATCACCAGTGCCCAAGTCAACCAGCCCACAATCCTTAAATCAGCTACGACCTATTGCAATCACCCCAATACCCAGCCTAATCTGTGAAAGTTTTGTGTTCGACTGGGCTTATGCTGATATTGCAGGAGTCGTAGACCCTCAGCAATTTGGCAACATGAAAACTTCCTCCACCACTCACTGGCTTGTCAGCTTTCTCGATTACATATACCGCCATCTCGAGAAACGATAAACGTCTGTAGCTGTCGCCTTCATTGATTTCACTAAAGCGTTCGACCTAGTCGACCACAATATAATCATCAACAAAGCTATTGACCTCGGGCTTCGGAGAAGTCTTATACCATGGCTTACAGACTTCCTCAGTGACCGACGTCAAGCTGTACGCTTCCGAGGGGCTGTCTCCACCTTTCAGTCACTCACCTGTGGCGTCCCCCAAGGCACCAAGATGGGACCACTCTGCTTCCTTATGCTCATCAATGATGCCCTAAGAGAAACCCCTGCTCGCTGGAAATATGTCGACGACTCCACCATTGGGATCAGCGTCAACAATTCTGCTCCCAACTATACCGCCCTTCAGGATTTATTGAACAGTCTCCAAAACTGGACCACCAACAACCATGTCACCATCAACCATACCAAGACCATGGTTATGCACATCAACCTCTCCTCCGACATTGTCCCACCTCCTTCCATTACTCTAGGTCCGAACACACTCCAGGTTGTAGATTCCACGAAGCTCCTCGGCGTCACCATAGACAACAAACTAAATTGGAAACCACACGTCAGTGAAGTTATCAAATCCTCCAGTTTCCGTCTCCACCTCCTCCGCTGACTCAAGTCCCTCGGAGTTCCTGCACACGAGCTCCTCAGTGTTTACACAACATTCATACTTCCCAAGCTCACCTATGCCTCCCCCACCTGGTCTTCCTCCCTAAATGCCACACAACGTAAACACCTAGAAAAAGTGCAAAAGAGGGCATGCAAGATTATTCTCTCCCCTTCCTACTCCACATATCAAGAAGCACTCAACACACTGACCCTTTCGACTCTCACTGACCATCACCACGACCTCATCTGCAAATTTGGTAAGAAGCTTCTACACCATCCCCGACACCGGCTCCTACTACCACCTGAGATCCCTTGTCCGAGAATTGCTGTTCGACACCACAACCGCATCCAGCCCATACGTGCACGAACTGATCGCTATAAGAACAGCCCAGTCCCAACCATTGTAAAAATTATCAATAACTTGTAATAAATCAGTGTATTCACTCCCAGTAAACACTGCTCCTTACACTGTCACTATGTTGAAATTAACTGTAGTCTGAGCTTTTCCCCATCTAGTTATTATATGTCTCATTTGTGTCACTTATGTTACTTGTATATTATTTGTAATTCGTAACCCATTCCCCAAATATGTAACTGTATATTTTCAGCCTTCTGGCTGCCAAGCTCTTTCAATAAACCGTTAATTATTATTATTATTATTATTATTATTATTAATGATGTCATCAACTAATCCCCACACCAACACACACGTAGAGGAGCTTAAGAGAAGGGGGGTGACGTGACTAGTCAGGTCAGGTAAAAAATAAGAGACCCACTAAATAACTATCATACATCTGGATCAAAGGTTTGCAAAGCATTTTTAACCTTGGGCCACTGACAAATAAATTTATGTAACATATTATCAGTTTTGAACTGACCATCACTAAGGTTTATTGATTTTAATTCCTTAATCAAACTAGCTTCAATCAACGTGATGCAGGTAGTCCCCATTAGAGGATCATGGCGCCATAAGCTCGTTGAACAGGCTTTGTGTGAAATATAACAAAGTCTAGGACTGCTTTTAGTATCCTGGTGGTCCAGAGGTAGCGTTCCCTGGTCACAGTCATGGGCTCGTGGGCCGTGGGTGAATTTCTGTTAAAGTGCATCCCAAGTATCAGTCGTTTTCTGTGATAAATTGCACCAGCGATGAAATTCACATTGCTGGAGCTAGCATGTAATGCAGTACACGAAAACTTAGTTAGTTTAGAAATTTAGAGACTCGACATTTCTGTAAGCGATTGCAAAATATGTGACTCGGATCCCAGGTTAAATCTGTTACTTTATGCACAGCTGGAGCCTGTGTTCCCATGTTTTTTTTTTGTTTTTTTTTTATCTGTTATACATTACTCTTCTACTTCGTCACTCTGACAACGTGGCAAACTAAGTGGCTGTGCTGAGGAAAGAGTCAGGAGCTGGTTGAAGTGTTTCTCGTGACAGAAACGCGTGTGTCAGCAGAGGACAGTGACGCTCTCTGGCAACTGCTCCACTTTGCAGGAAGCCTTATAGTAGTGCACCTCTGTCGCTCTGTGTCTTTTTCTATGTGTACTTCTTTGTTTACACAGATGACATTGTTCACTGTATTAGAAAAGGTTATGTTATGAACTTATGTACGGTACTCTAGTTATGTAACACTCAAATATCTTTCTTCATGTTGCGCAGCAGAATGTTTAATGTAAAGTCTTAGTATTATGATGGAAAATGCAGTAAGATATAATAGATCTGTATTTATTCAGAAAAGTTATCATGCACGTTCACATTGGTTCAGTATGTACTTTACATGCCTGTAGAAAGTACAGGTATGCAAATAATACTAAACGGTAAACAGTAAGTTGTTTGGCAAAGAATGGCCCTGGAAAGTAATTAAGAGTTATATCCATCGGGGTCCTTAATTGTGCTGGGTGGTTAAACAGTAACATTGTCTATCGCAAAACGAAAATAATAAGTTAATACGAATGAAAACAGAACGTGTCTTGTATCATGACGGTGTCAGAGTTGATAGATTTTCTGTAAATTGTTTACTTGGTAGATATAGTAATAATTATACTAATTAATAAATAACGGTTTATTGAGAAAACATGACAGCCAACGGGCTGAAAATATAGTCAACAGGGATTATGAAAGTTACATAATTGAGGAAAGGGGAAATTGATTGACAAGAAATATACAAGTGACATAAGTGGCACAAATATAATATATAATAACAAGGTGGGGAGGGTGTAGGTCATTCAACAGGTCATGAAAACACTGATTAATTTCGAGTTGATAATTTTTACAATGGTTGAGATTGGGCTGTTCTTATAAGGTGTGTGTGTTTGTGTTAATTCTTTTATCTTGTTAGTGAGGTCGTTCATCTCGTAGTCTTAAACTGATACAATACATGAGCACTTTGACCCATAAGAGGCAAGAAGTGTGGCAGTACGGTCCTTCTCTTGCTCTCTTGGTGTGTGTCAACACCACTATATGAACACACTTGTTATTACATACATACATACATATTTGTTCAGTGCAATCGTCATATAAGTTTATAGTGAATCGTGAATCAGTATGTACAGTGCACTCACTCCAAAAGTATCTTAAAACGAATTTGTGTGAGGCAATATAATACAACGGACGAGGGAAGGATTTTGACAACCGTACCGAAACAACAGGAGTCGCGGTGTTCATTTTGAAATTCATTGACCCCTTTCCCCCTCCACCTTGAAGTTATACAGCACAGTCTCCTACACAAGTATTAATAGGCCAGTGTTGACTACTGTAGACTGTTGACTCTTACGACAAATATTAATCGTAGCTGGCTGCCATAAGTTAAATGAAAAATAGAACTTTCCGAAAATAACATCAGTGTCGCTAAATACGTTTATATGATGAAAGTGTTTGTCAGTGAGGCAGTGTGTGAAGGTTGTGGTGACGGTGTATGTATGTATGCATGACATGGTGGTGCATAATAGATGATGTATGTACCATGACAGATGGTCGTGTATGTATGACAGAAGGTGTGTGTATGACAGATGGTGTATGTATGCCATTGTGGCGTATGGCAGGTGATGTATGTATGGCGTAGTAGTGTATGACAGATGGTGTAAGTATGACATGGTGATATATGACAGATGGTGTATGTATGACATGGTGATGTATGGCAGATGGTCTTGTATGTATGACAGATGGTCGTGTATGTACAGTATGACAGATGGTGGATTGTATGTGACAGATGACTGTGTACACTTAACAGGAGATGTGCATATGACTCTCTAGTGGCTTTATAACCAAATGATGTTATATGCATGTCAGGTGAGACGTGACAGGTAGATGATAGTACACATATGACAAGTGAGCTATGACAGTGTACGTATAGCAGATGAGCCATGGCAGTACACGTATGACTGGTGAGGCATGGCCGTTAGTGTACGTCTGACAGGTGAGGCATGACAGTGTACGTATGACAGGTAAGCCATGACAGTATACGTATGGCAGGTGAGGCACAACTGTACGTATGACAGGTGAGGCATGTGTAGTGATGGGTTGTCAGACCACAGCTTACATCTCAGAAACAGTCCAGACTTGACCCGACATTAGGGGGGTCATATGTAAGGGTATCCCTCGCGGGTGCTCAAGGATGTTACAAATCAACTAGCTCCCCTTCCCATGTCACACGGCCCCAACAAACATGTAAGAAGGCACCGGCCGACTCTCTCCCAATATACACAATAACCTACACCGCAGAAGAAGTCCAGACCTGACCCTACATTAGCGAGGGCAAATGTAAGGAGACCCTTCGCCGCTGCCCCGATCAGCTCAACCTGACGGCTCGCCTCCCAATATATAGGACGTCCTAGTCCTCCCTCGGAGAGAGGGAGAGAGAGAGAGACAGAGAGAGAGTGTGTCTTGTAACCAAGAAGGGCCAGCTACGACGTCCCCAGTCCTGCTCGAGAGAAGTCAGGGGCCGGAGGCAAGCCGCCTCCGGTCGCCTCCAGTCGCCTCCGGTCAGGAGCGAGTTGCCCTCGACACACCTGTGCCCAGCTAAGCAGTCTCCCATAGAGACAACCCAGGACTACCTGCTAGGCCTCCCCTAAGTCACGTGAGTTTTTGTCAGAGCTTTCCATGGGATGAGTTACTTACGTGGGAAGTGTATTCATATCATGTTCTTGTCCGAGAATTAGTGTCTAGTAACGTAATATGATGTCCTAGTAACGTAAATATAATGTCCTAGTAACTTCAATAGGTGTTATTAATGTGTCCATGTCATGTTCGTAATTAATAAAGAGTTGTAACGAAGCGGTGTTTGAGAAGTCGCCCTTAAGACGTAATAGATGTGTATTGACATATATAAGATAAGATAAGTGTAAATATCTATCACGGCCACGCTACCAAAGTCTTCCTCTCTTTTATACTCTTACACTATAAATATTCTACCTATATGTAATCTTCTTCTTCTGAGTTTTGTCTCATTACACATGGCAGTATACATGGCATAACAGGTGACAGCGTACGCATAACAGGTGAGGCATGGCAGTATACACATGGCAGGTGAAGCATGACAGTGTACGTATAACAGGTGAGGCATGGCAGTATACACATGGCAGGTGAAGCATGACAGTGTATGTATGACAGGTAAGCCATGACATTATACATATGGCAGGTGAAGCATGGCTATTAGTGTATGTATGACAGGTGAAGCATGACAGTTAGTTTACGTATGACAGGTGAGCTATGACAGTTAGTGTACGTATGGCAGGGGAGGCATGACAGTTAGTGTACGTATGACAGGTGAGGCATGACAGTTAGTGCACGTATGACAGGTGGGGCATGACAGTTAGTGTACGTATTGACAGGTGAGGTATGACAGTTAATGCACGTATGACAGGTGGGGCATGACAGTTAGTGTACATATGACAGGTGAGGCATGACAGTTAGTGTATGTATGGCAGGTGTGGTATGACAGTGTATGTATGACAGGTGAGGCGTGAGAGTGTACATATGACAGGTGAGGCGTGACAGTACACGTATGACTGGTGAGGCATTGGCCGTTAGTGTACGCATGACAGGTGAGCCATGACAGTATATGTATGACAGGTGAGGCGTGACAGTATACTTATGACAGGTGAGGCAAGACAGTGTACGTATAACTGGTGAGGCATGACAGTGTACATATGACAGGTGAGATGTGGCAGTATACATATGACTGGTGAGGCATGACAGTGTACGTATCACAGGTGAGACGTGGCAGTATACATATGACCGGTGAGGCATGACAGTGTACCTATGACAGGTGAGCCATGACAGGTAAGGTGTGACAGTACACGTATGACTGGTGAGGCATGGCCGTTAGTGTACGTATGACAGGTGATCCATGACAGTGTACGTGTGACAGGTGAGGCATGATAGTGTACGTGTGACAGGTGAGCTATGACAGTATACATGACAGGTGAGGCATGACTGAACGTATGACAGGTGAGACGTGGCAGTATACGTATGACAGGTGAGGCATTGTCAATGTGGGTATGACAGATGAGGCATGACAGTGTACGTATGACAGGTGAGGCATGACAGTGTACGTGTGACAGGTGAGGCATGACAGTGTACGCATGGCTGGTGAGGCATGACCGGTTAGACGTGGCAGGTAGATAATTCTAGAGCGGGTCCTGAAGCAGCATGAGTGAGGTGCGTCAGGTGGGATTAACCTCAATACTCGCCACTCTGGTAAAACATGGCTTAATCCTCTTCTGGTTACGTCCCCGACTTGTAATACTTTCCTGGTGATTGTAAAAGTTATCATTCGTATCAATCCCGGAAAATACATTTCTATGAGAGAAAGTGTCAGGAGAGAAAGCAGAACGTGTTAGAAGGTTGTGGAAGGTGAGGCGGCGGCGCTGGTGGTGATGTGCCGAGGCGTGATGGTATTAGTAGTGGTGGACAACGCAGTAGCAGTAACCCACAAAAGGAAGGCAGTCACTTGGCTTCATCAGCGTCCCCCCGAGCTCTCTGCCCCTTGGTGCAGTCCACCCAGCCCCGTAGTAACACTTTTCCCCATGACCGTCTTCCAGCCTCCACGGCCCTCTTCCACTCCACCGTGCAACCTTTTTGCTCTCCCCATGGTCCGAGTAGCCATTCTTAGTCACTGTGTCATCCCTTTGTGTTTTGTGAGTGCGAAAGTCACTCACACATTGTGTATCACAAATACCTGTAAACGAATAATGGTGATAACCCATTACAAATCATTCCGTGACTCATGTGTTATATCTGAGGATAAATTATTTTTTACACTACTATATCAGATTATGTAACTGATGCCTCACATCGGTAAACATTAACTCTGAAGTTCACCATCTCTGGGTCCTTATTCTTAAGGCGTCGTACGTGATTTTTTACGCCTGAACGAGAATATAGATGATCCCCCAATTGGGTCACTCTCTCAATAATGAAAAGTAACTGGGAATAAAAGAGAACATCCACCAGTTATTTCACCCACTACTATATACCGACACTGTTGTTGCCCAGTATCTCTTGGCTTTACGCAGAGTAGCTCTCAGCCTTCCAGTCAAAATAAAATTTTAACTTCTGAGTAAACGAGGCCATAGATGGCCAGATGTATACACGTGGGTGTTTACACTCCTCGGGATCTTCACACTAAAATGACGAAGTAAACCCTAGCACGACATGACATCTAGTTACAGAAAATGTAGGTGTAGGGCTTCCCTGGTCTTTGTTGTCCATGTTTATGTCGAGTTTAATGTATAGTTACTGTGTTCCTCGGGTGATTCCCTCATCATCCTCTACTGGGTCATAAAGGTTCAATCTGCTGTCGTCATGTTTTGGGTTGGGAGGTATTGGGGAGTGGAGAGATATTGTGGAGTGGAGAGATATTGTGGAGTAGAGAGGGTGGGGAGGTATTGGGGAGTAGAGAGGGTGGGGAGGTATTGGGGAGTAGAGAGGGTGGGGAGGTGTTGGGGAGTAGAAAGGTGTGGGGAAGCATTGGGGAGCAGGGAGGGTGCGGGTAGAATGAGTGGGGATTGATTTTTTTTATTTTGCCGCTTACAGCGGCTACTTTATTGTGCACCCCACACTCATCCTGTGGGGTGCACGGAGGCATGATGGTGGGGAGATGGTGGGCATAGGTTGCATCTCATTTGGTGACGTCGTTGCATCATGTGGTAGCGCTTCCGTGTACTGCTGTAGAGAGTTAGTGTTTTTTTTTTTACCTTAGCCCCCCCCCCCCCTCCATCCGTCCGTTCGTCCATTAACCGTTCATGTCAGTCTACATTACCCTACCTTCAGTATACATGTTGGTCTATCTTCCTTCCGTCCGTCCATGTCCTCTATCCATCGCCTCACATATTTCTTCTTTACCTCGTACCCAGTCGTACGTTTGTCTCCACCATCACCCTTTATAACTTTAGTGTTTACGAATTTTTTTTAACTTTAATATTCTATTCCCGGGAGACAGCTATAGGGTATATAACAGTCACATTATACTTCAGTGTGTCTGTATAACCAATCGCGACAAAAGATTTTATATTTTAATTCTCCCCCCCCCCCCCCCCCCAAAAAAATGGTTTGATCGATTTGGGTTTTGGTCGTAAAGTGTCATTATGGGAGATACTTTTGTATGGATTGTTGAGAGAGAGAGAGAGAGAGAGAGAGAGAGAGAGTGTGTGTGTGTGTGTGTGTGTGTGTGTTCTTAATTCCTACACTTATTCATATATTTATGGAACAAGGGTGTTCGGGGGTTGGGGAAAGGGGGAAGAGTCGGGGCACAACTGGGTGGCCTTGGGATTAGGGCTTTACTCAGCGTTGACAGAGCTACACTTGCGGTGGGCTTCTTCCTCATGAATCACACTCCTAACTGGCTCACCTGTTGTGGGTCTTATGTACTCAGGGCAGGGTCTTCTAGCACGGTTCACTGAGTCTTGATCTTTATGCACTATATATATATATATGCAAGTAAATCACTGTAGGTGCGCGTGATCTAGGTATATGCTGATAACCACCAGGAAAGAAGAAAACACGAAGTTCCCAAGCGCTTTCGTGTAATTCACATCTTCAGGGGTGAGTACAGACTAGATAGAGTACTGCAAAACAAGATGAATATATACAGAGGAGGGTGAGACCAGGTCCACAATGGTCAGGTAATTAGGTAATGACCCTACTAATCTTTAAATGGCACACAACGGTTGGTGGTTGGGTCAGATGGGACAGTGACCCGCCCTCTCACCTGATCACAAATCTTCTTAATTACAAAGTTGTCCAGCTTGTACATGCCGTTACTCAAATTCATGTTGAATGCTTCGGTATGTTTAATAAGACTAGATTCTATGATGTTCCTACTATCAATTGAATTACATGGTAATATTGAGGAGGCATTATCCCAGTCAATGCAATGCTTGTTATCCCTCAAATGAACAAACAGAGCATTGGATTCCTGGCCTGTCCTAACACTGTATTTGTGTTGTTTAATTCTAGTTACAAGATCTTTACCTGTCTGGCCTAAGTAAAACATATTACATTCCTTGCAAGGAACTTTATAAATGCAACCAATTGTGTTGTTGGGGGAGTTCTTGATTAACATTTGTTTAACAGTGCATGAGTTTTTAAATGCCACATTGACGTTCCAGGTTTTTAGCTGTGCAGGAATGTGTGAGAAATTTTTGTGAAATGGTAATATTAAGGTATTCTTATGGTCATGGGTGGGCTTGGGATCAGTTCTATAAAAAGTTTTCTTAGTAATGTTTAAGCATTTGTCTATGAAAGATCTAGGGTATTTAAGGTTTGAGCCAATATTATATATATATTTGTATTCCTCATCGATGAATTCCGGACTGCAAATTCTCAAGGCACGTAAAAACATTGTTGAAAATACTGACTGTTTGACTTTATTATGGTGGGCAGAATAATAATGAATGTATGAACACACATTAGTTGGTTTTCTATAAATACTGAACTTAAAAGTGTTACCTATTCTGTGTATCAGACAGTCTAGGAATGGCAATTTACAGTCTTGCTCTAATTCCACAGTGAATTTGATCGAGGGGGCTAAGTTGTTAAGTTGTGGCAGGAAAGCTTTTAGGTCCTCATTACATGGCCAGAGACATAATACATCATCAACATATCTAAACCAGACTGCTGAGGGTGGTAAAATATTACTTAATAGTTTCTTTTCAAAGAATTCCATATATAGGTTGCTTAATACAGGTGAGAGTGGATTACCCATTGCCATACCAAATTTTTTAGCATAATATTCCCCGTGACGGACTCGGATTCGCTCCCTGACACGAAAGAAACTACTGAATTGTTTGTGCTACGTCAAAATGTTAATATATTGTTTATGTATTACATTACAATTATGGAGGCCATTTTGATTTGATGACCCATTTATGGTGAAGTTTTTAGATAAGTGATCTCTGAATGGTAAAAACTCTAATATAGTAAATACAAAATATTAATTTGTACTTGTGTGGCATGACTGATCAATATTATGGTGAGCAGAGAGTTGGAGAATGGTCTATTTTACAGAATTTGAACTGTATACAGTAAAGTTGGTCCGGGGTGATGACATTACCGGTGACGTAATTATCACTGGTTAAGTTACATAAGACGGCGGGAAAACCTTCAAGACACTGAAGGGTGAAGGTGGCAGCATTTTTACTACGCAAATTTTTTCATAAAATGGATTACCTCCCGGATATAAATGCCCTCCTGCACCTTCTTCAGTCAACCCGCTTCTCCTATTCGCCGAACACAACCATTCTCTTGCGACTCTTGTCTCCCGCAGAACAAAAACAACCAACTTCAATGGTGAACGCCGTGAAAGTCTTCAAGAAAATCTCCCCTAATGGTAGGTGACTGTCTTGAGACTTGACAGATGGAGGATTTAGGATTACTTGTGATACCAACTTTTGGTTCTTTTAAAAACTCGTTGGTTCAAGCGGTTCCTGATTAACTTTTCTTGACTTCAAGTGCTCTTGCCCACTAAGGGATATTTAAACAAAAACTGGCTAGAACTCGAAGAATTTTTTTATGTCCTTGATGTGAATGAAAGGGCTGTAGTTACGAAGACTTGATGTGAAACACTTTTTCCTCAGAGTCTGTGTACAAATTTCACCTCGGATTTGTATTTCAGTAGTTTCAGGAACGGAGACGCAATTGCTTGTTTACTGGTGGTAGAAAAAGGCTGCTCCCAGATATTCGGTGTTGGCTACCAAATGTGTTAGCTCTCATATTACCATCTAAGGATTATATTTATTTATTTGAAGACTTTGTCTTGGGATGACTTCATAAACTACGATTTATAAGTCGAATGAAAATACGAACACTAAGATGCTCATGGATTAAGTCCGTCCCGGCCGAAACTGTTGTCGCCAGCGTCCATTAAGTTTGAGTGTACTGGACAGGTTAAGCCACATTGTATTCCTTATCAGTATAACATACCTAACATATCATACCTCAACCAGTCTCAGTTGTATCACTCACTGTAAAAGTAAACACCACAGTCAGTCACGAGACCCCGAGACAAAATCCAATTCCAGAATACTGTCATATATTACAAGGATAACGTCCAAACATGATATAGCAAACCGCCAAATACGATCATGCTTATCTCTTCCCTCCCACAGGTAAGATCACCGTCTACCTAGGCCGCCGCGACTTCGTGGACAACACCTCCAGCACCTAGCCTGTTGATGGCGTCGTAGTTGTTGATAATGACTACCTCCGTGGCCGTAAAGTCTTCGCCGCCGTAAGTGATCCTCCTCTGCTCTTGTGTATCTTCTCCACCTCCCAAACATCACTTCCTGTCCTTCTTTGTGTTAGTGTTGCGTCAAACCGATTTTCTTGAAACCCAGAGGTTATTCGCATTCTAGTATATAACCCACCAGAGCCCGCTCCTGTTTTTCATTGAATCCTCTCTCGTATGCTTCAGGCTCATTAGGAGTTCTTTGTATTGTTCCCCCTGCATTGCTGTGCTATCTGGACTTGTGAAGGGTTAGATTTTCTGCTTAAAGTTTTTTACTTATCTTATGATATCACATTTGTTTTTCCTATTTTAAACTGCGATCCTGAGGGGACGGTCTTATTCTAGTTTTTTATTTCCTATTTTACTCACTTCATTAGATTGATAATCACCAAGGATCCAGTTACCTCTATTTTCGTCTCTTAAATGTCATTTTCCTTTATGATCTACAATATCCTCGTCGGCTCTGATCTCACAGTCAGGGTAATACAAGCAACAAATTCTATCTTTGTTATATTCAGCAGCATCCTATATCCCTAATCGTCTTCAACCGTACAATCCTTGGAAAATTGCTTCTCACAGTATTTGCATGTCAGTAAACTCCCTAGTCCCGCTGGGGTCACACACTCTGAACTACTACACCCATGCACGTCTCGTCTCATACGTTTTTGCGCTTCGCTGACCTGTGAGGCAAGCTGTCGCCAGTTTCTCTGACTCAAGCCTACAAGCTATAGGAATATTCTTTTCCTTGAGCACAATTTACGATGCGATATAATTGTTCTCAAAATTTTGTCTAAATGACAAAGACTTAGCTTATAGTACCTTTAAAATATACGAATTGGCTGCATTACCATACCATAACGTCCTCGTAGGCCTCAGTGCCCGGTGCGGGTGGCGGAGGTGACAATGCCACGTTATCCAGTGACTCGCCAAACATTGCAGGTGCACCAGAGTAACAAAGAGAACGGACCAAACCGGCCGAACATTGAGAAACGATCAGTTAAAAAAAATCATTCGACGTTATCCATTTATGTTTAAGTTTATTAATTTAATAAACTTAAACATTAAAGGATAACGCCAGATGAAATTTATACTTTAGTAAGTGACATCCATACTTTTCATGTCCGACAAGTCCGATAAAACCGGAATACCATTTTCACGAAAAAAAAGGTAGAAAGAAGAAATATACTGTATGTCAGTCTGCCATACTGTACCTGATGGTCAGTACTGTCACACTTACCACCAGCGCTGTGGTAAGTAAATAAAATAAAGTTTCTCAGTTAGGCCCACGGTTAATAATGACATTGTAGGGGTGTCGATATATTAATGTTGTCTAGCACTCAGGATGGAAGGAAACTCTAATGTGGTTTTTCTTGTATAATATAAGTTATATGACGGACAGTGTGGTGCTGGAGGTGCCGTGTGGTGAGGGGCTGCACGGTAGAGACGTTTGGTGAGTAGCTTGTTGAAGGAGGTAGATGTGCAGGAGCTTCGTTAGAGAAGATGTTGCCTGTTGCTGGTCTCCTGGTTGAATGAATGCTGGACAGCTATGAGCTTGCTGGGAGGAGGTGTTGCGTGTTCAGGAAGATGGGCCAGAATGAGAGTTGGTTGGTGAGGAAGCTCAGAGAAGGACAGCTGGTGGGTCGCCCTGCTCGCTGGCGGGAGCAAGGACCACCAGGCAGGCGAGGAGATGCGAGGGCTGCCAGGCAACGGCGGAGGAGGAGGTGTTGCTTGTTGTAGAAGAATGATCAGAATGAATCTCAATGGAGAGACAGAGCTTATATACCCAGCAGCAGCCGCTATGAGTCATGTTGGGAAAACCCGAGAAGTCGCCGGTGACTAGGGAAGGACTTGGTATGTTGTGTAAGAGTGAGGGATTGACTTGGTATGTTTTGTAGGAGTGAAAAATATTCTTGTAGTATTGTGTAGGAGTGAGGGATGGACTTGTAGTATTGTGTAGGATTGAGGGAAGGACTTGTAGTTTTGTGTAGGAGTGAGGGAAGGACTAGTAGTATTGTGTAGGAGTGAGGGAAGGACTTGTAGTAATGTGTAGGAGTGAGGGAAGGACTTGGAGTATTTTGTAGGAGTGAGGGAAGGACTTGTAGTTTTGTGTAGGAGTGAGGGAAGGACTTGTAGTATTGTGTAGGAGTGAGGGAATTACTTGCAGTATTGCTTAGGAGTGGGGGAAGGACTTGCAGTATTGTGTAGGAGTTGGTATGTTGTGTAGGAGTGAGGGATGGACTTGGTATGTTGTGTGGGATTGAGGGATGAACTTGTAGTATTGTGAAGGAGTGAGGGATGGACTTGGTATGTTGTGTGGGATTGAGGGATGATCTTGTAGTATTGTGTAGAAGTGAAGGGTGGACTTGTTATGTTGTGTAGAAGTGAGAGAATTTCGTAGCAAATTCTCACCAGACTGAAAATAAAAGACAATTGTTTTATCTTTTGGGAGGGAGTTTTATAAGGCACTGAATATATTTGATTGAGAGGTAATTACACTGCTTCTTCAGTAGGTAGGACTATATTTTATATATGTTGCTGTATGTAAACATTGTCTAGTATGTTATATATATAAATTTATGATAAGTATGTAATAAGTAAATGAGCTCAACGTTGTGCATTTGTTAGATAAATAGTATAGTAATTGGCAGCATGGTATCCACATTGTGTGGGTCACGGCAAGTGCAGGGAGGTAGACGAGTCTAGCTGGTGATAGTGTGTGGTGCAAGTGTGGTACAATTGGTCTGGACTCTGGATATATTTATATGGAGTTAAGTGGTGTATACTTTTGTACTTTTCTAGTGTATGGTGAGGCTGAGGTTCGAGTTTGAGTTAATTTGGCTGTGGTCATCTGTACTGTACTTAATTGTTCCTTTACTTGACCTTTGTTTGTGGTCTCTTAACTTTATAATGCCAAGTTATGCATTTCATGATTCATCTTCAACATGATACCTATATTTTGAGTTAATCTGAGGGTTAGTATTGAGAATCTGGTGGAGATAATATAAGAGTCATTATAGTGTTTACCCTGCTTATTGTTTTAACCATTCGTGTGACTTGTGACTTGACTAGTGGTAAAATCTTGATAAGGAGGAGTGCTGGCATAACAGTATGAAGAAAGAGTGATTTTAATTCTTGTTGCCCTGCAATATATACCAAAAAATATATTTTTCGTTAATAAAATTTTAATTTCACAGGTATTAACAGAAAATACTACTCCAGGGAGGATGAGGACCATAACTTGGTGTACAGATGAGGAGGCAACATCAAGATGGACAAGAGAAACGATCAAGAGTACAGTAAAGGATGAACATTCTCTAAATAACTCAGTCTACCAAACATGACAGGAAGTTGCATTGTATATTTATAAGTGTTGGTTAAATACGTCCGCATAAATACTAAAACAGATTATAACAGTGCGTTGAAATCGTATCTTCTGACTACTGTAGAGATACTGTAGACACTGTAGGAGTGAGGAAAGAACAAGCAATATTATGTAAGAGTGAGGGAAGGACATGCGGTGATGTGGAGGAGTGAGGAAAGGTTATGCGGTGTTGTGTAGGAGTAAGGGAAGGTCATGCGGTGTTGTGTAGGAGTGAGAGAAGCACTTCTAGTATTGTGTAGGAGTGTGGGAAGGACTTGCAGTGTTGTGTATAAGTGAGGGAAGGACTTGTAGTGATGTGTAGGAGTGTGGGAAGGACTTGCAGTGTTGTGTATAAGTGAGGGAAGGACTTCTAGTATTGTGTAAGAGTGAGGGAAGGACTTGCATTGTTGTGTAGAAATGAGGGAAGCACTTCTAGTATTGTGTACGAGTGAGGGAAGGACTTGTAGTATTGTGTAGGATTGAGTGAAGGACTTGTAGTTTTGTGTAGGAGTGAGGGAAGGACTAGAAGTATTGTGTAGGAGTGAGGGAAGGACTAGAAGTATTGTGTAGGAGTGAGGGAAGGAGTTGTAGTAATGTGTAGGAGTGATGGAAGGACTTGCAGTATTGTGTCGGAGTGAGGAAAGTACTTGTAGTTTTGTGTTGGAGTGAGGGAAGGACTTGTAGTATTGTGTAGGGGTACTTAAGAACATAAGAACATAAGAATGGAGGAAACTGCAGCGGGCCTATTGGCCCATACTGGGCAGTCCCGTTTACACCCAACCCCTATTGCTCATATGAGCATCCAACCTATGTTTGAAGCAATTCAGCGTATTCGAGTTAATGATGATATTTGGTAACTTGTTCCATTCATCCACTACTCTGTTTCCAAACCAGTGTTTACCTATTTCACGCCTAAATCTAAATTTGTCCAATTTAAAGCCATTGTTACGAGTTCGCTCCTGGTTGGATAATTTGAGTACCTTTGTAATGTCCCCTTTGTTTAGCCCTGCCTTCCATTTATACACCTCTATCAGGTCGCCCCTCGCTCTACGTCTCTCAAGGGAGTGCAAATTAAGATGCTTTAACCTGTCTCTATACTCAAGGTTCCTGATACCCGGGATTAGTCTTGTCATTCTCCTCTGGATTCTTTCCAAGGATTCTATATCCATTCTGTAATACGGTGACCAGAACTGGACTGCGTAATCCAGGTGTGGTCTCACAAGAGCAAGATACAGTTTTAGGATGACCTCGCTAGTCTTGTAACTAACACTCCTTTGTATGAACCCAAGTACTTTATTAGCCTTGTTACGAGCAAAAACACATTGTTTACTTGGCTTAAGGTTCCTACTTATCATTACTCCTAAATCTCTCTCGCAGTCGGATTTCTCTATGGCATCGTTGTTCATCTGGTATCTGGTTTCCCTGTTTACATTCCCTATACTGAGTACTTTACATTTGTCAATGTTGAATTTCATCTGCCATTTTTCAGACCATTCGAAAAATTTGTTTAGATCCTCCTGTAGTTTTGCCGAGTCCTCGTCAGATTTGATAACACGTCCTATTTTAGTATCATCAGCAAATTTACTTATGTTGCTGTCTATGCCGATATCTATGTCGTTTATGTATATAATAAACAATAATGGTCCAAGTACTGAGCCTTGGGGAACTCCACTTGTGACGTTGCTCCAATGGGACTTAGTGCCGTTAATGCTCACTCGCTGTTTCCTGTCCTGTAACCACGCCCTAATCCATTTAAGGATGTCACCTTTGATGCCATGAGCTTCTACCTTTCTAATTAGTCTTTCGTGGGGTACTCTGTCGAAGGCTTTGCTAAAGTCGAGATATACCACATCATAATTGTGCCCCTCGTCCACTGATTCGAAAACTGATGAAAAGAATGTTAATAGATTAGTTAGGCAAGAACGTCCGCTTGTGAAGCCATGCTGGGAATCATTGATCAATCTGTGCTTCTCCAGGTGATTTCGAATAGAGTTTGAAATGATTGCTTCCAGTAATTTGCCTACTATTGATGTTAGACTGATTGGGCGGTAGTTAGAGGATAGTGATCTATCCCCCTTCTTGAAGATCGGTATTACATTCGCTATCCTCCAGGATTCTGGTACTACACCTGTTTTTAAGGACATGTTAAACAACTTTGCTAAGGGCATACTAAGCTCTTCCTTACATTCCTTTAATACTCTGGCAAATATCTCATCGGGACCAGGTGACTTATTAGGCTTTAGTTTGTCTATTTGCTTACTAACATCGTTACTAGTCACTACTATCTCACTTAATTTGTTTTCTTCACTATCTCTGAATAGAGTCGGTGCCTCGGGTATCATGTTTAAATTTTCGCTGGTGAAAACTGTTGAAAAATATTTATTCAAATTATTGCTCATTTCTCCGTCGTTATCAGTGAGCTCGCCGGAGTCTGACCGTATTGGTCCAATCTTTTCTCGTGTTTTAGTTTGGTACATTTGGTAGAATCCTTTGGGGTTTGTCTTTGCCTCCCTTGCTATCCTTACCTCATTATTCCTCTTTGCTTTCCTTATCTCGGTTTTAACCCTACTCGCCAATACCCTATAATAGTCCCGGAGGTGAATTTCGCCACGATTTATCCTTCTACCTATAGCCTTCCTTTGGCCAATGATGTTCTTTAAATAATTATTTATCCATTTAGGGTCATTGTTGTTTGATCTGAGTTTTTTGTATGGTATGTTCTGCCTCTGTGCATTAAGTAACTCACTATTTAAATTGTCGTGGAACTCGGCAATCTCAGATCTCGTTATCAGGTCGGTGTCATCTGTCAGGTTCACGGCCAAGCGCGACACCCCCTCTCTTAGCTGTCTCTTTAAACTGTCAAAGTTTGCCCTTCTGAAATCTGGTACTTTAGTGGAATTTTCCTTACGTCTGCCCTGAAAATCTAACTGGAATCGAATTTCTTTGTGATCGCTGTTTGCAAGTTCGTTCCCTACCTCGACATTGCTAATGAGGTTTTCTCTGTTTGACAAAACTAAATCCAATATATTATCACCCCGTGTGGGTTCGGTTATATGTTGACTTAGGAAACAGTCCTGGATCGTCTCGAGAAAATCCTCTGATTCTGAGTTTCCCGTAAGGTCGGTCCAATCTATTTGGCCAAGGTTAAAGTCGCCTACTATACAGACTTTGTTGTGTATGGAAGCCCTGCGCATTTCATCCCAGATAAGTCGCTCATTGACTCTGTCAAGATTGGGGGGTCTATATGTTACTCCTGTGATTAATTTTTCCCGACCGTCGCTTAATTCTATCCAAATTGTTTCTGTATTCCTCTCAGTTTTTATTTCCTTATTTATTTCACACTTCAGATTATCCCTAACATAGATTGCTACTCCGCCTCCTTTCCTGGTCTGCCTATCGGTATGGAACAGTTTGTAACCCGCAATTTGGTATTCGACTGGTAATTCACGTGTGTCTAGGTTGATCCATGTTTCAGTGAATGCAATTATATCGATTTCTTCTGTACATACCAAGGCCCTAATATCATCCATTTTGTTTCTCATACTTCTACTGTTCGCGTAATATACATTTAAGTTAGTCGTGTTCTGAGTCCTTCCCTTACCGCGTTTAGTTTTAAACTCCCTGTCTAATTTAGTTTTGTCATCATTCCTAACACTATTTCCCTGTAATCTTTCGCCTTGTTTACCCGCTCCCACTGCAGTCTCCTCCACCCCCGTGCCCCTATGTTCTCTTAGCAGTTTAAAGACTACGATATCTTTTGAACTGCCCCCTCTAGAGCCCCAGCCAGGGTTGCTACTCCATCCCTAGACAGGTGCACCCCATCCCTAGCATAAAGGTCCCTTCTGCCATAGAAGTTGTCCCAGTTGTCAATGAATGGGACTGATATTGACTTGCAATATCTGTCAAGACGGTCGTTAACACCAACCGCCCTTGACAACCATTCACTGCCAACTCTCCTTCTAGGCAGGACACCGCATATGATAGGGATCCCTCCCTTAGTCCTAATACGATCTATGGCTGCCTTGAACTTATCAAGAAGCTCCTCGCTCCTACACCGGCCAATATCATTGCCTCCTGCACTGAGGCAGATAATGGGTTTGTTCCCATTACCAGACAAGATATTGTCCATCCTGTCAATTATATCCCCCACCCCAGCTCCTGGCAAACACACCCTCATCCTATTTTTGTTTTTACCACAAAAGGCCCTGTCCATGTACCTTACCTGTGAGTCACCAACAATTAAAGTTTTTATACCTTCCTTGTCATCCCTGACTGTACTAACGTCCAATTCGTCTATCAAGGGACTGAACGGGTTGGTACACTTAGCTGTTGTTGTCGTTGTTGTCGTATCCTTGGTGTGCTTCTTCACCAAAAGCTTTGTCTTCCCACTACTCACAATTTTCCACTCGCTTGATTTTTCGTCAGCCACTGGCTTTACTCGTCCAGCCTCTCCTTTTAACATCGCCAGCTCTTCCCTTAATTTCAAGTTCTCCAACTTGACCTTCGCCAATTCTTCAGTGGACCACTCCAGTTTGGTCACCAAACTCTCATACCCAAGACCGCACCTTGCTCTGGCCATATCTGATAATTATCCCTCCAGAGCTAACCCTGCCGTGACCTTTCCCCTAGTGAGGTCTGGCCTGTAATGAGTGAGGTCTGGTAAGGGAAGGACTTGCAGCAGTGTGGTGTAGGAGTAAGGGAAGGACTTGTAGTATTGTGTAGGAGAGAGGGAAGGACTTGTAGTATTGTGTAGGATTGAGGGAAGGACTTGTAATATTGTGTAGGGGTGAGGGATGGACTTGGTATGTTGTGTAGGAGTGAAGGAAGGACTTGTAGTATTGTTTAGAAGTGAGGGAAGGACTTGGAGTATTTTGTAGGAGTGAGGGAAGGACTTGTAGTATTGTGTAGGAGTGAGGGAATTACTTGCAGTATTGCTTAGGAGTGAGGGAAGGACTTGCAGTATTGTGTAGGAGTTGGTATGTTGTGTAGGAGTGAGGGATGGACTTGGTATGTTGTGTGGGATTGAGGGATGAACTTGTAGTATTGTGTAGGAGTGAGGGATGGACTTGGTATGTTGTGTGGATTGAGGGATGATCTTGTAGTATTGTGTAGAAGTGAAGGGTGGACTTGGTATGTTGTGTAGAAGTGAGAGAATTTCGTAGCAAATTCTCACAAGACTGAAAATAAAAGACAATTGTTTTATCTTTTGGGAGGGAGTTTTATAAGGCACTGAATATATTTGATTGAGAGGTAATTACACTGCTTCTTCAGTAGGTAGGACTATATTTTATATATGTTGCTGTATGTAAACATTGTCTAGTATGTTATATATATAAATTTATAATAAGTATGTAATAAGTAAATGAGCTCAACGTTGTGCATCTGTTAGATAAATAGTATAGTAATTGGCAGCATGGTATCTACATTGTGTGGGTCACGGCAAGTGCAGGGAGGTAGACGAGTCTAGCTGGTGATAGTGTGTGGTGCAAGTGTGGTACAATTGGTCTGGACTCTGGATATATTTATATGGAGTTAAGTGGTGTATACTTTTGTACTTTTCTAGTGTATGGTGAGGCTGAGGTTCGAGTTTGAGTTAATTTGGCTGTGGTCATCTGTACTGTACTTAATTGTTCCTTTACTTGACCTTTGTTTGTGGTCTCTTAACTTTATAATGCTAAATTATGCATTTCATGATTCATCTTCAACATGATACCTATATTTTGAGTTAATCTGAGGGTTAGTATTGAGAATCTGGTGGAGATAATATAAGAGTCATTATAGTGTTTACCCTGCTTATTGTTTTAACCATTCGTGTGACTTGTGACTTGACTAGTGGTAAAATCTTGATAAGGAGGAGTGCTGGCATAACAGTATGAAGAAAGAGTGATTTTAATTCTTGTTGGCCTGCAATATATACCAAAAAAATATATTTTTGGTTAATAAAATTTTAATTTCACAGGAATTAACAGAAAATACTACTCCAGGGAGGATGAGGACCATAACTTGGTGTACAGATGAGGAGGCAACATCAAGATGGACAAGAGAAACGATCAAGAGTACAGTAAAGGATGAACATTCTCTAAATAACTCAGTCTACCAAACATGACAGGAAGTTGTATTGTATATTTGTAAGTGTTGGTTAAATACGTCCGCATAAATACTAAAACAGATTATAACAGTGTGTTGAAATCGTATCTTCTGACTACTGTAGAGATACTGTAGCACTGTAGGAGTGAGGAAAGAACAAGCAATATTATGTAAGAGTGAGGGAAGGACATGCGGTGATGTGGAGGAGTGAGGAAAGGTTATGTGGTGTGTAGGAGTAAGGGAAGGACATGCGGTGTTGTGTAGGAGTGAGAGAAGCACTTCTAGTATTGTGTAGGAGTGAGAGAAGCACTTCTAGTATTGTGTAGGAGTGAGAGAAGCACTTCTAGTATTGTGTAGGAGTGAGAGAAGCACTTATAGTATTGTGTAGGAGTGAGGGAAGGACATGATGTGTTGAGTAGGAGTGAGGAAAGGACATACGGTGTTGTGTAGGAGTGAAAGAAGCACTTCTAGTATTGTGTAGGAGTGAGGGAAGGACTTCTAGTATTGTGTAGGAGTGAGGGAAGGACATGATGTGTTGTGTAGGAGTGAGGAAAGGACTTGTAGTGATGTGTAGGAGTGAGGGAAGGACATGCGGTGTTGTGTAGGAGTGAGAGAAGCACTTCTAGTATTGTGTAGGAGTGTGGGAAGGTCTTGCAGTGTTGTGTAGAAATGAGGGAAGATCTTCTAGTATTGTGTAGGAGTGAGGGAAGGACTTGTAGTGTTGTGTATAAGTGAGGGAAGGACTTGTAGTGATGTGTAGGAGTGTGGGAAGGACTTGCAGTGTTGTATATAAGTGAGGGAAGGACTTCTAGTATTGTGTAAGAGTGAGTGAAGGATTTGCATTGTTGTGTAGAAATGAGGGAAGATCTTCTAGTATTGTGTAGGAGTGTGGGAAGGACTTGCATTGTTGTGTAGAAATGAGGGAAGCACTTCTAGTATTGTGTAGGAGTGAGGGAAGGACTTGCAGTGTTGTGTATAAGTGAGGGAAGCACTTCTAGTATTGTGTTGGAGTGTGGGAAGGACTTGCAGTGTTGTGTAGAAATGAGGGAAGCACTTCTAGTATTGTGTAGGAGTGAGGGAAGAACTTGCAGTGTTGTGTATAAGTGACGGAAGCACTTCTAGTATTGTGTAGGAGTGTGGGAACGACTTGCAGTGTTGTGTATAAGTGAGGGAAGGACTTCTAGCATTGTGTAGGAGTGAGGGAAGGACTTGCAGTGTTGTGTAGAAATGAGGGAAGCACTTCTAGTATTGTGTAGGAGTGTGGGAAGGACTTGTAGTGTTGTGTAGGAGTGAAAGAAGGACTTACAGGGTTGTGTAGGAGTGAGGGAAGGACTTGCAATGTTGTGTAGGAGTGAGGAAAGGACATGAAGTGATGTGTAGGAGAAAGGGAAGGACTTGTAGTGTTGTGTAGGAGTGAATGAAGGAGTTGCAGGGTTGTGTATTAGAGAGAAAAGGACTTGTAGTGTGGTGTATGAATGAGAGAAGGGCTTGTAGTGTTGTGTAGGAGTGAAGGAAGGACATGTGGTCTTGTGTAGGAGTGAGAGAAGGACTTGCAGTGTTGTGTAGGAGTGAGTGAAGGACTTGCAGTATTGTGTAGGGGTGACGGAAGGACTTGCAGGGTTGTGTAGGAGAGAGAGAAGGACTTGTAATGTGGTGTCTGAGTGAGGGAAGGGCTTGTAGTGTTGTGTAGGAGTGAGGGAAGGACATGAAGTGATGTGTAGGAGAAAGGGAAGGACTTGCAGGTTTGTGTAGACGAGGGAAGGACTTCTAGTATTGTGTAGAAATGAGGGAAGGAGTTGCAGTGTTGTGTGGAAATGAGGGAAGGACTTCTAGTATTGTGTAGGAGTGAGGGAAGGACTTCTAGTATTGTGTAGGAGTGAGGGAAGGACCTGCAGGGTTGTGAAGGAGTGAGGGAAGGACTTGCAGGGTTGTGTAGGAGTGGGGGAAGGACTCACAGGATTGTGTAGGAGTGAGGGAAGGACTTGCAGGGTTGTGTAGGAGTGAGGGAAGGACTTGCAGGGTTGTGTAGGAGTGAGGGAAAGACTTGCAGGGTTGTGTAGGAGTGAGGGAAGGACTTGCGGGGTTGTGTCGGAGTGATGGAATGACTTGTAGTGTGGTGTAGGAGTGAGGGAAGGACTTGTAGTGTGGTGTAGGAGAAAGGGAAGGACTTGGTAAGGTGTGTAGGAGTGAGGGAAGCACTTTCAGTGTTGTGTATGAGTGAGAGAAGGACTTGTAGTGTGGTGTAGGAGTGAGGGAAGGACTTGTAGTGTGGTGTAGGTGTGAGGGAAGGACTTGGTAAGGTGTGTAGGAGTGAGGGAAGCACTTGCAGTGTTGTGCATGAGTGAGAGAAGGACTTGTAGTGTGGTGTAGGAGTGAGGAAAGGACTTGTAGTATTGTGTAGGAGTGAGGGAAGGATTTGCAGGGTTGTGTAGGGGTAAGGGAAGGACTTACAGGGTTGTGAAGGAGTGAGGGAAGGACTTGCAGTGTTTTGTAGAAGTAAGGGAAAGACTTGCAGGGTTGTGTAGGAGTAAGGGAGGACTTACAGGGTTGTGGAGAAGTGAGAGTAGGACTTGCAAGGCTGTGTAGGAGTGAGAGAAGGATTTGTAGTGGGGTGCAGGAGAGAGGGAAGGACTTGTAATGTGGTGTAGGAAAGAGGGAAGGACTTGTAGTGTGGTGTATGTGTGAAGGAAAGACTTGTAGTGTTGTGTATCAGTGAGGGAAGGACTTGTAGTGTGGTGTAGGAATGAGGGAAGGACTTGTAGTGTTGTATATGAGTTCGGAAAGGACTTGTAGTATAGTGTAGGAGTGAGGGAAGGACTTGTAGTGTGGTGTAGGAATAAGGGAAGGACTTGTAGTGTGGTGTAGGAGAGAGGGAAGGACTTGTAGTGTGGTGTAGGTGTGAAGGAAAGACTTGTAGTGCTGTGTATCAGTGAGGGAAGGACTTGTAGTGTGGTGTAGGAGTGAGGGAAGGACTTGTAGTGTTGTGTATCAGTGAGGGAAGGACTTGTAGTGTGGTGTAGGAGTGAGGGAAGGACTTGTAGTGCTCTGTATGAGTGAGGGAAGGACTTGTAGTGTTGTGTATCAGTGAGGGAAGGACTTGTAGTGTGGTGTAGGAGTGAGGGAAGGACTTGTAGTGCTCTGTATGAGTGAGGGAAGCACTTGTAGTGTTGTGTAGGAGTGAGGGAAGGACTTGCAGTATTGTGTAGGGGTGAGAGAAGGACTTGTAGGGTTGTGTAGGGGAGAGAGAACGACTTGTAGTGTGGTGTATGAGTGAGGGAAGGACTTGCATTTTTGTGTAGGAGTGAGGGAAGGAGTTGCAGGGTTGTGTATGAGTGAGGGAAGGAGTTGCAGGGTTGTGTAGGAGAGAGAAAAGGACTTGTAGTGTGGTGTATGAATGAGGGAAGGACTTGTAGTGTTGTGTGGGATTGAGGGAAGGACTTGCAGTGTTGTCTAGGAGTGAGGGAAGGACTTGCAGTATTGTGTAGGGGTGAGGGAAGGACTTGCAGGGTTGTGTCGGAGAGAGAAAAGGACTTGTGGTCTATGAGTGAGAGAAGGACTTGTAGTGTGGTGTAGGAGTGCGGGAAGGACTTGTAGTGCTCTGTATGAGTGAGGGAAGCAATTGTAGTGTTGTGTAGGAGTGAGGGAAGTACTTGTAGTGTGGCATAAGAGTGTTGTAAACTTGTATGTGGATTTGTAACTAGACAGTGAGGAAGTATTTTGTTCATCTTAATTATTTTGGACTTTTGTTTCATCTTCATTTGCAAAACAAAATATTGTATTCTTTCTGGCAGTGAAATACAAGATGTTAGTTTAAGATTTTTCTGTAAAATTAAGTAATTATTACAGCTTTACAACTTACTTGTAAGCAATGAGCATTACCTGTGGGTAAACTTTTGTAATTGTAAAAAAAAGAGTTTGTATTTGTTGTAAATGTTCTGAGGCAGTATGTCACTCCTAGGGGCTATGTGAGGCCCCCAGGGCTTATATGCCGTCGCCACGGACTGTTTGGCTAATTAGGGCTGTGTGATGATCATAGGTGGTTGTATAATGGATTTAAGGACTATGCAAGGTTGTCAGGGGTAGTCTGATCCAACCAGAGGCTGTTTGTGGCTATATTGTGAATATCAACTTGGAGATGTGTGAGGCTCTTAGAGAGCTATTGTACTTGTGAATGAGTGGGTTAATTGATGCTCCTAATGTCTGTGTACAGAAAGAGGTGAAGATATCCTAAATAAGTCAAGTCTACTCGACATGACAGGAAGTTGTATTGTGTATAATATTTACTCCTGCTTCGACAAGTCTTTATAAATGCTAAAATAGATTATAACGGTATATTGACAGTTTATCTACTGATTATTGTAGGACTGAGGAAAGGACATGCAGTATTTTGTAGTATTGAGGGAAGGACTTCAGTATTGTGTAGGAATGAGGGAAGGACTAGTAGCGTTGTGTAGGACCTAGGGAAGGACATGTAGTGATATTCGTAAATGAGGGAGGGACTTACTGACCTCCTAATGAATGAGAGGAGGACTTACTGACCTGCTAATTAGTGAGAGGAGGACTTACTGACCTGCTAATTAGTGAGAGGAGGATTTACTGACCTACTAAGGAGTGAGAGGAGGATTTACGGACCTACTAAGGAGTGAGAGGAGAATTTGCAGTGTTTTATAGGAGTGAGGGAAGGCCATGCAATATTGTTTAGTTTAAGGGAAGGACTCATTGTGATGTATAGGATTGAGAGAAGGACTCACTGTGATGTGTAGGAGTGTTTGAAGGACTCACTGTGATATGTAGGAGTGAGGGAAGGTCTCGCTGTGATGTGAAGGAGTGTAGGAAGGACTCACTGTGATGTGTAGGAGTGAGGGAAGGTCTTGCTATGATGTGTAGGCGAGGGAAGGACTCACTATGTTGTGTAGTATTAAGGGAAGGACTTCAGTATTATGTAGGAATGGGGGAAGGACTTGTAGTGTTGTGTACGAACTAGGGAAGGGCATGTAGTGATGCTAGTAAATGAGGGAAGGACTTGCTGACTTAATGAATGAGAGGAGGACTTGCTGACCTGCTAATTAGTGAGAGGAGGACTTACTGACCTACTAAGGAGTGAGAGGAGGACTTACTGACCTACTAAGGAGTGAGAGGAGGACTTACTGACCTGCTAATTAGTGAGAGGAGGATTTACTGACCAACTAAGGAGTGAGAGGAGGACTTACTGACCTAAGGAGTGAGAGGAGGATTTGCAGTGTTTTATAGGAATGAGGGAAGGACTCACTGTGATGTGTAGGAGTGAGGGAAGGACTCACTGTGATGTGTAGGAGTGAGGGAAGGACTCACTGTGATGTGTAGGAGTGAGAGAAGGACTCACTGTGATGTGTACGAGTGAATGAAGGACTCGCTGCGATGTGTAGGAGTGAGGGAAGGACTCCCTGTAAGGTGTAGGGGTAAGGGAAGGACTCACTGAGGTGTATGAGTGAGGGAAGGACTCCATGTGAGGTGTAGGGGCGAGGGACGGACTCCCTGTGAGGCGTATGGGTGAGGGAAGGACTCACCTTGAGGTGTAGGAGTGAATGAAGGACTCACTGTGAGGTGTAAAGTGAAGGGCTTCTGTCTCGACAATGAGGCAGACTACTTGTAATGACGTCATTGCTCTTCTCGTCTGTTCCACCATTGACGTAGACTGCTAGTGGTGACTTCACTGCTGTGGTCCACCAATGGAATTCCAAAGGTGATTTCAGCTCACTTAAAATGCAGAGAACTTGTGACAAAATGTTACAAGCAAGTTGTTATGATTTAATAAGAACTGAAAATTACAGTAAATTCTTGAAGTAGCATCTTTTAATCCAGTGCCAGCAAGAGTAAAATAGTTCGTTATACAAGTGGAAATAAAACTGAAGTACAAAATAAGTCAACAATGTCAACATTGTTGAAGTTGCTATATTTTGTACAGTAGTTTCATCTTCATTTGTATAACACAATGTTTTACTTTAGCTGGCACAGCACTGAAATAATAAATGCCAGTTTAAGAATTTACCTTAATTATCAGTTATTTATTTATTACGTGTTCACAACTTTGTAACCAATGAATTTTTCCTCTGGACAAACTTTTGTAATTGCATTTTGTTTGTTTTTTAAATGTTACACATTAAAAATTAATTACAAGGCAGTGTATCTTCAAGGGGATAAGTGATGTTTGTGGCAACTTGGGGATGTGTGAGGCTCTTAAGAGCTGTCTGTGTCTCTGAGGAGGCTGATTGATTCTCCCCTAAGATCTACATGATGCTTCTAGGGGGCTTATAAGTAGCTAGTTGTCTACAGCTAGTAAGGGCTATATGATGACACTAAAGGCTGTCTATCACTGCTAGGGACAGTGATGCTGCCAAGGGCTGGGTGCCGAGGCTTGTCTGAGCCCCCTACTGTAGAGATAGGGGAGACACGTCGACCAAGGTACACTGGTAACCTTGCATGATCCAGGTTGGGTCGCCTTTCTGGGACCCTGTGTACACAGGTTGTAGTACCATAAGGGCAACTTAACCTAGCAGTAATCTGGTGTCAATCATTACAATAAATATTTGTAGAGTAACTTAATGTGTCGTATAAATAAAAAAAAAAATACTTCTTTTTCTTTGTTTATAATAATCCTAAAAAAAAGTTGAAAACAAAAGGGTTCCAAATGCAAAAATGAAAAGAGCCAAATATTATACTTTCCCGAAAAGTAGAAAATCTACGTCACCGATAAGTAGATACTTACGATGTTTTGAGAATCCGAATTTACGATCTTTTTAATTATTGTAAGCTCGAACTTAAGAGAAAAAATGACTTAAAAGTAGATACTTAAGAGAAAACATAACTTACGATTTCTCTAATTCTCAAAAGATCCTTTTCGGGAAAGTAGATTATCGACTTTTCGGGGAAGTAGATTTTCGAATTTTGGGGGAAATATTACCTAATTTTCCGAAGTAGATTATCATAGAAAACGGGAAATTTGTATCACAGAAAATGGGAAATATCTACTTTCCGGGAAAGTTGGTTATCTACTTTCCCGAAAAGTAGATAGATTTTCTACTTTTCGGGAAAGTAGATTATCGACTTTTTGGGGAAGTAGATTATGGACTTTTGGGGGAAATATTACCTAATTTTGCGAAGTAGATTATCATAGAAAACGGGAAATTTGTATCATAAAAAATGGGAAATATCTACTTTCTGGGAAAGTTGGTTATCTACTTTCCCGAAAAGTAGATAGATTTTCTACTTTTCGGGAAAGTAGATTATCGATTTTTTGAGCAAGTAGATTATCAACTTTTTGTGAAATATTACCTAATTGTGCAAAGTAGATTATCATAGAAAACGGGAAATTTGTATCATAAAAAATGGGAAATATCTACTTTCCGGGAAAGTTGGTTATCTACTTTCCCGGAAAGTAGATTATCTACTTTTCGGGAAAGTAGATTATCGACTTTTTGGGGAAGTAGATTTTCGAATTTTGGGGAAAATATTACCTAATTTTGCGAAGTAGATTATCATAGAAAACGGGAAATTTGTATCATAGAAAATGGGAAATATCTACTTTCCGGGAAAGTTGGTTATCTACTTTCCCGAAAAGTAGATAGATTTTCTACTTTTCGGGAAAGTAGATTATCGACTTTTCGGGGAAGTAGATTTTCGAATTTTGGAGGAAATATTACCTAATTTTGCGAAGTAGATTATCATAGAAAACGGGAAATTTGTATCATAAAAAATGGGAAATATCTACTTTCCGGGAAAGTTGGTTATCTACTTTCCCGAAAAGTAGATAGATTTTCTACTTTTCGGGAAAGTAGATTATCGACTTTTCGGGGAAGTAGATTTTCGAATTTTGGGGAAAATATTACCTAACTTTGCGAAGTAGATTATCATAGAAAACGGGAAATTTGTATCATAAAAAATGGGAAATATCTACTTTCCGGGAAAGTTGGGTATCTACTTTCCCGAAAAGTAGATAGATTTTCTACTTTTCGGGAAAGTAGATTATCGACTTTTCGGGGAAGTAGATTTTCGAATTTTGGGGGAAATATTACCTAATTTTGCGAAGTAGATTATCATAGAAAACGGGAAATTTGTATCATAAAAAATGGGAAATATCTACTTTCCGGGAAAGTTGGTTATCTACTTTCCCGAAAGTAGATAGATTTTCTACTTTTCGAGAAAGTAGATTATCGACTTTTTGGGAAGTAGATTATCGAATTTTGGGGAAATATTACCTAATTTTGCGAAGTAGATTATCATAGAAAACGGGAAATTTGTATCATAAAAAATGGGAAATATCTACTTTCCGGGAAAGTTGGTTATCTACTTTCCCGAAAAGTAGATAGATTTTCTACTTTTCTGGAAAGTAGATTATCGACTTTTCGGGGAAGTAGATTTTCGAATTTTGGAGGAAATATTACCTAATTTTGCGAAGTAGATTATCATAGAAAACGGAAAATTTGTATCATAAAAAATGGGAAATATCTACTTTCCGGGAAAGTTGGTTATCTACTTTCCCGAAAAGTAGATAGATTTTCTACTTTTCGGGAAAGTAGATTATCGACTTTTCGGGGAAGTAGATTTTCGAATTTTGGAGGAAATATTACCTAATTTTGCGAAGTAGATTATCATAGAAAACGGGAAATTTGTATCATAAAAAATGGGAAATATCTACTTTCCGGGAAAGTTGGTTATCTACTTTCCCGAAAAGTAGATAGATTTTCTACTTTTCGGGAAAGTAGATTATCGACTTTTCGGGGAAGTAGATTTTCGAATTTTGGGGAAATATTACCTAATTTTGCGAAGTAGATTATCATAGAAAACGGGAAATTTGTATCATAAAAAATGGGAAATATCTACTTTCCGGGAAAGTTGGTTATCTACTTTCCCGAAAAGTAGATAGATTTTCTACTTTTCGGGAAAGTAGATTATCGACTTTTCGGGGAAGTAGATTTTCGAATTTTGGGGGAAATATTACCTAATTTTGCGAAGTAGATTATCATAGAAAACGGGAAATTTGTATCATAAAACATGGGAAATATCTACTTTCCGGGAAAGTTGGTTATCTACTTTCCCGAAAAGTAGATAGATTTTCTACTTTTCGGGAAAGTAGATTATCGACTTTTCGGGGAAGTAGATTTTCGAATTTTGGGGAAATATTACCTAACTTTGCGAAGTAGATTATCATAGAAAACGGGAAATTTGTATCATAAAAAATGGGAAATATCTACTTTCCGGGAAAGTTGGTTATCTACTTTCCCGAAAAGTAGATAGATTTTCTACTTTTCGGGAAAGTAGATTATCGACTTTTCGGGGAAGTAGATTTTCGAATTTTGGGGAAAATATTACCTAACTTTGCGAAGTAGATTATCATAGAAAACGGGAAATTTGTATCATAAAAAATGGGAAATATCTACTTTCCGGGAAAGTTGGTTATCTACTTTCCCGAAAAGTAGATAGATTTTCTACTTTTCGGGAAAGTAGATTATCGACTTTTCGGGGAAGTAGATTTTCGAATTTTGGGGAATATTACCTAACTTTCCGAAGTAGATTATCATAGAAAACGGGAAATTTGTATCATAGAAAATGGGAAATATCTACTTTCCGGGAAAGTTGGTGATCTACTTTCCCGAAAAGTAGATTGTCTACTTTCCGGGAATGTACATATTTCGCATTTTCTGTGATAAAAATGTCACGTTTTCTATGATAATCTACTTCAGAAAACTAGGTAATATTTCACAAAAAGTTGATAATCTACTTCCTCAAAAAATCGATAATCTACTTTCCCGAAAAGTAGATAATCTACTTTCCGGAAAAGTAGATAACCAACTTTCCAGGAAAGTAGATTTTCCCCATTTTCTATGATACAAATTTCCCGTTTTCTATGATAATCTACTTCGCAAAATTAGGTAATATTTCCCCCAAAATTCGAAAATCTAGTTCCCCGAAAAGTCGATAATCTACTTTCACGAAAAGTAGAAAATCTATCTACTTTTCGGGAAAGTAGACAACCAACTTTCCCGGAAAGTAGATATTTCCCATGTTTTATGATACAAATTTCCCGTTTTCTATGATAATCTACTTGGCAAAATTAGGTAATATTTCCCCCAAAATTCGAAAATCTACTTCCCCGAAAAGTCGATAATCTACTTTCCCGAAAAGTAGATAATCTACTTTCCGGGAAAGTAGATAACCAACTTTCACGGAAAGTAGATATTTCCCATTTTTTATGATACAAATTTCCCATTTTCTATGATAATCTACTTCGCAATATTAGGTAATATTTCCCCCAAAATTCGAAAATCTACTTCCCCGAAAAGTCGATAATCTACTTTCCCGAAAAGTAGATAATCTACTTTTCGGGAAAGTAGATAACCAACTTTCCCGGAAAGTAGATATTTCCCATTTTTTATGATACAAATTTCCCGTTTTCTATGATAATCTACTTCAGAAAATTAGGTAATATTTCACAAAAAGTTGATAATCTACTTGCTCAAAAAATCGATAATCTACTTTCCCGAAAAGTAGATAATCTACTTTCCGGAAAAGTAGATAACCAACTTTCCCAGAAAGTAGATATTTCCCATTTTTTATGATACAAATTTCCCGTTTTCTATGATAATCTACTTCGCAAAATTAGGTCATGTTTCCCCCAAAATTCGAAAATCTACTTCCCCGAAAAGTCGATAATCTACTTTCCAGAAAAGTAGAAAATCTATCTACTTTTCGGGAAAGTAGATAACCAACTTTCCCGGAAAGTAGATATTTCCCATTTTTTATGATACAAATTTCCCGTTTTCTATGATAATCTACTTCGCAAAATTAGGTAATATTTCCTCCAAAATTCGAAAATCTAGTTCCCCGAAAAGTCGATAATCTACTTTCCCGAAAAGTAGAAAATCTATCTACTTTTCGGGAAAGTAGATAACCAACTTTCCCGGAAAGTAGATATTTCCCATTTTTTATGATACAAATTTCCCGTTTTCTATGATAATCTACTTCGCACAATTAGGTAATATTTCCTCTAAAATTCGAAAATCTAGTTCCCCGAAAAGTCGATAATCTACTTTCCCGAAAAGTAGAAAATCTATCTACTTTTCGGGAAAGTAGATAACCAACTTTCCCGAAAAGTAGATATTTCCCATTTTTTATGATATAAATTTCCCGTTTTCTATGATAATCTACTTCGCAAAATTAGGTAATATTTTCCCCAAAATTCGAAAATCTACTTCCCCAAAAAGTCGATAATCTACTTTCCCGAAAAGTAGATAATCTACTTTCCGGGAAAGTCGATAACCAACTTTCCCGGAAAGTAGATATTTCCCATTTTTTATGATACAAATTTCCCGTTTTCTATGATAATCTACTTCAGAAAATTAGGTAATATTTCACAAAAAGTTGATAATCTACTTGCTCAAAAAATCGATAATCTACTTTCCCGAAAAGTAGATAATCTATTTTCCGGAAAAGAAGATAACCAACTTTCCCAGAAAGTAGATATTTCCCATTTTTTATGATACAAATTTCCCGTTTTCTATGATAATCTACTTCGCAAAATTAGGTAATATTTCCCCCAAAAGTCGATAATCTACTTCCCCAAAAAGTCGATAATCTACTTTCCCGAAAAGTAGAAAATCTATCTACTTTTCGGGAAAGTAGATAACCAACTTTCCCGGAAAGTAGATATTTCCCATTTTCTGTGATACAAATTTCCCGTTTTCTATGATAATCTACTTCGGAAAATTAGGTAATATTTCCCCCAAAATTCGAAAATCTACTTCCCCGAAAAGTCGATAGTCTACTTTCCCGAGAAGTAGATAATCTACTTTCCGGGAAAGAAGATAACCAACTTTCGCGGAAAGTAGATATTTCCCATTTTCTATGATGCAAATTTCCCATTTTCTATGATAATCTACTTAGAAGTAGATACTTAGGATCTTTTGAGAATTAGAGAAATCGTAAGTTATGTTTTCTCTTAAGTATCTACTTTTAAGTCATTTTTTTCTCTTAAGTTCGAGCTTACAATAATTAAAAAGATCGTAAATTCGGATTCTCAAAACATCGTAAGTATCTACTTATCGGTGACGTAGATTTTCTACTTTTCGGGAAAGTATAATATTTGGCTCTTTTCATTTTTGCATTTGGAACCCTTTTGTTTTCAACTTTTTTTTAGGATTATTATAAACAAAGAAAAAGAAGTATTTTTTTTTTTATTTATACGACACATGAAGTTACTCTACAAATATTTATTGTAATGATTGACACCAGATTACTGCTAGGTTAAGTTGCCCTTATGGTACTACAACCTGTGTACACAGGGTCCCAGAAAGGCGACCCAACCTGGATCATGCAAGGTTACCAGTGTACCTTGGTCGACGTGTCTCCCCTATCTCTACAGTAGGGGGCTCAGACAAGCCTCGGCACCCAGCCCTTGGCAGCATCACTGTCCCTAGCAGTGATAGACAACCTTTAGTGTCATCATATAGCCCTTACTAGCTGTAGACAACTAGCTACTTATAAGCCCCCTAGAAGCATCATGTAGATCTTAGGGGAGAATCAATCAGCCTCCTCAGAGACACAGACAGCTCTTAAGAGCCTCACACATCCCCAAGTTGCCACAAACATCACTTATCCCCTTGAAGATACACTGCCTTGTAATTAATTTTTAATGTGTAACATTTAAAAAACAAACAAAATGCAATTACAAAAGTTTGTCCAGAGGAAAAATTCATTGGTTACAAAGTTGTGAACACGTAATAAATAAATAACTGATAATTAAGGTAAATTCTTAAACTGGCATTTATTATTTCAGTGCTGTGCCAGCTAAAGTAAAACATTGTGTTATACAAATGAAGATGAAACTACTGTACAAAATATAGCAACTTCAACAATGTTGACATTGTTGACTTATTTTGTACTTCAGTTTTATTTCCACTTGTATAACGAACTATTTTACTCTTGCTGGCACTGGATTAAAAGATGCTACTTCAAGAATTTACTGTAATTTTCAGTTCTTATTAAATCATAACAACTTGCTTGTAACATTTTGTCACAAGTTCTCTGCATTTTAAGTGAGCTGAAATCACCTTTGGAATTCCATTGGTGGACCACAGCAGTGAAGTCACCACTAGCAGTCTACGTCAATGGTGGAACAGACGAGAAGAGCAATGACGTCATTACAAGTAGTCTGCCTCATTGTCGAGACAGAAGCCCTTCACTTTACACCTCACAGTGAGTCCTTCATTCACTCCTACACCTCAAGGTGAGTCCTTCCCTCACCCATACGCCTCACAGGGAGTCCGTCCCTCGCCCCTACACCTCACATGGAGTCCTTCCCTCACTCATACACCTCAGTGAGTCCTTCCCTTACCCCTACACCTTACAGGGAGTCCTTCCCTCACTCCTACACATCGCAGCGAGTCCTTCATTCACTCGTACACATCACAGTGAGTCCTTCTCTCACTCCTACACATCACAGTGAGTCCTTCCCTCACTCCTACACATCACAGTGAGTCCTTCCCTCACTCCTACACATCACAGTGAGTCCTTCCCTCATTCCTATAAAACACTGCAAATCCTCCTCTCACTCCTTAGGTCAGTAAGTCCTCCTCTCACTCCTTAGTTGGTCAGTAAATCCTCCTCTCACTAATTAGCAGGTCAGTAAGTCCTCCTCTCACTCCTTAGTAGGTCAGTAAGTCCTCCTCTCACTCCTTAGTAGGTCAGTAAGTCCTCCTCTCACTAATTAGCAGGTCAGCAAGTCCTCCTCTCATTCATTAAGTCAGCAAGTCCTTCCCTCATTTACTAGCATCACTACATGCCCTTCCCTAGTTCGTACACAACACTACGAGTCCTTCCCTCATTCCTACATAATACTGAAGTCCTTCCCTTAATACTACACAACATAGTGAGTCCTTCCCTCGCCTACACATCATAGCAAGACCTTCCCTCACTCCTACACATCACAGTGAGTCCTTCCTACACTCCTTCACATCACAGCGAGACCTTCCCTCACTCCTACATATCACAGTGAGTCCTTCAAACACTCCTACACATCACAGTGAGTCCTTCTCTCAATCCTATACATCACAATGAGTCCTTCCCTTAAACTAAACAATATTGCATGGCCTTCCCTCACTCCTATAAAACACTGCAAATTCTCCTCTCACTCCTTAGTAGGTCCGTAAATCCTCCTCTCACTCCTTAGTAGGTCAGTAAATCCTCCTCTCACTAATTAGCAGGTCAGTAAGTCCTCCTCTCACTAATTAGCAGGTCAGTAAGTCCTCCTCTCATTCATTAGGAGGTCAGTAAGTCCCTCCCTCATTTACGAATATCACTACATGTCCTTCCCTAGGTCCTACACAACGCTACTAGTCCTTCCCTCATTCCTACACAATACTGAAGTCCTTCCCTCAATACTACAAAATACTGCATGTCCTTTCCTCAGTCCTACAATAATCAGTAGATAAACTGTCAATATACCGTTATAATCTATTTTAGCATTTATAAAGACTTGTCGAACCAGGAGTAAATATTATACACAATACAACTTCCTGTCATGTCGAGTAGACTTGACTTATTTAGGATATCTTCACCTCTTTCTGTACACAGACATTAGGAGCATCAATTAACCCACTCATTCACAAGTACAATAGCTCTCTAAGAGCCTCACACATCTCCAAGTTGATATTCACAATATAGCCACAAACAGCCTCTGGTTGGATCAGACTACCCCTGACAACCTTGCATAGTCCTTAAATCCATTATACAACCACCTATGATCATCACACAGCCCTAATTAGCCAAACAGTCCGTGGCGACGGCATATAAGCCCTGGGGGCCTCACATAGCCCCTAGGAGTGACATACTGCCTCAGAACATTTACAACAAATACAAACTCTTTTTTTTACAATTACAAAAGTTTACCCACAGGTAATGCTCATTGCTTACAAGTAAGTTGTAAAGCTGTAATAATTACTTAATTTTACAGAAAAATCTTAAACTAACATCTTGTATTTCACTGCCAGAAAGAATACAATATTTTGTTTTGCAAATGAAGATGAAACAAAAGTCCAAAATAATTAAGATGAACAAAATACTTCCTCACTGTCTAGTTACAAATCCACATACAAGTTTACAACACTCTTATGCCACACTACAAGTACTTCCCTCACTCCTACACAACACTACAATTGCTTCCCTCACTCATACAGAGCACTACAAGTCCTTCCCGCACTCCTACACCACACTACAAGTCCTTCTCTCACTCATAGACCACAAGTCCTTTTCTCTCTCCGACACAACCCTGCAAGTCCTTCCCTCACCCCTACACAATACTGCAAGTCCTTCCCTCACTCCTAGACAACACTGCAAGTCAGGTTGTCCCACATGTAGGCAATCATTTTAAATGGAATGCCGTTGATGTCTGGAATCTCCGCGAGCTGTACGGGCATGCCCTTCTCGGCGAAGGTGATCTTGATGTCACCATGGAGCTTTAGACGTTCCACCTTGGTGACCCCCACGATCCCATTAGTTTCAAAGAACTTCTGGAGAACTAGGAGGTTTAATTTCTTGGGGCAGGTCGGCGTATCCGGACGTATCCGCGCCACATTATCAAACTCGTAACCCTTCATGGTGAGAGAGGGTTAGAGAGTGACTGAGCGTACAGCCGAAACGAATCAAAAAATGCTAGTGACAGGGGGGAAGGAGGTTCAGGGGAAGAATAAAGGGAGGATTGAAGTGAATTTTAGGAGGAGAGAATAGATGAAGTGGCTAAACACCGCTTGCGTGAGGGAGTATAAGATGGGGGCAGCAGCAACTCGCCCGGACGCGGCCAGGAGGCGACAAGACAGAGCCAGGCTAGCGTCAGGTGCGTGTTAGGTTGGGCAATGGATATTCAGTGCTTGGTCGGCTTCATTGTGTGTGTTGGTTTCTTGTGTGGAGGAAATGTCTTGGCCTTCTTAGCTTGATGTCGATTTTCTTCTCACTCTCCTCCTCTTCTTGCTCTCTTGAAGTGTCCATTCGTTTGTGTTTGGGTCTTGTTGTTCGTCTTCCTCGTGTATTAAGTCCTCATAGGTGTGGAAGAAGTCAGAGACGGTGAGGGTGACCACGTGGGCTTCAGCTCCACGGGCCAAATGGTGTTCTTGGTTCTGTGTGGTGGGCGTCTTCTCTTGAGTTTTCTTTTCTGCTGGTTTTTTCTTTTCTTGGGAGCATACAGCAAGGAGGGCCTCTTTGTAGCTCAGTTTCTTCTCGAGACGAGCCTTGGCTATCCTGCATTCCTCCTTCCATTTCGGGCAGGTCCGATCGGCGGAGGAGTGTGGGCCACCACAAGCAGCGCATTTTTTTACTTTGTTGGGGCAGACCGTGTAGCGGTGTCCGGGGCTGTTACACATGGAGCAGGTGTCCTCCTGCGCCTCACACTTGTTTACAGTGTGTCCATAGTGCTAGCATTTGTAACACCGTTTCGGTCTGCAGTAGGGCTTGACTGGCACAGTTACCCACGCCAGTTGAGCCTCCTTGGGTAAGGTGGAGTGGTGTCTGATGAGGGCAGTGGTGTCGGACAGTTTCTTCACAACTTGGAGTTGCCCCTTGAGCTCACTCAGCTCTGTTTGGTCCATGTGGGCAATTTCGGTGTGGGAGATTACTCCCATCTTCAGGTTGTCCCACATGTAGGCAATCATTTTAAATGGAATGCCGTTGATGTCTGGGATCTCCGCGAGCTGTACGGGCATGCCCTTCTCGGAGAAGGTGATCTTGATGTCACCATGGAGTTTTAGACGTTCCACCTTGGTGACCCCCACGATCCCATTAGTTTCAAAGAACTTCTGGAGAACTAGGAGGTTTAGTTTCTTGGGGCAGGTCGGCGTATCCGGACGTATCTGCGCCACGTTATCAAACTCGTAACCGTTCATGGTGAGAGAGGGTTCGGGCGTACAGCCAGAATCAGAATCAGAAAATTGCTAGTGACAGGGGGGAAGGAGGTTCAGGGGAAGAATAAAGGGAGGATTGAAGTGAATTTTAGGAGGAGAGACAGCCAGCTACGCCGAGAGACTAGGTCTATGCAGAGGACGTAGGGGTATGATCGCCGACCTAGTCTCGACCATCAACCTCCAGTTCAGGATCAGAGCGTTTCACACCTTACGCTTGAGCCGCTGTGATTGGTGCTCTCGCTACGCCTGCCCATGGAGACATCGAGAACTGAACCTCAGCGAGGTAGGTTCTCTCTGCTCCCGAGGTACCGTGTGACCATGTTCACCTGCGACCAGGCGAAGGTCGTTAGACTGTATCCAGTCAAGCGCCCTTCACGCAAGGAACTCAACCTCCTTGTCCTGAGGAAGTTTTTTGACTCCTTGGGAATCACGGGGGTGACAGGGGTCGTCAGCAGTGACAGCGGTGACCTTATCGTCACCTTCGCGGAGCGGGGAGAGGCCCGGCAATTAGAAAACATAAGACAAATCAATGGAATCGAGATCCAAGTTGAAGCCTGCCTACAGGACAACATGGTTTTGGGAGTCATCTCCCACACAGAAATCGAACATCTCGAAAAACAAGAACTTGCCGAGCTGATCGGAGATCAGCTCTCAATAATTCGGAAGCTGACCAGCACAGCTGCCCTGGTTGGCTTCCCAAAGGAACTGCCTAGCTCCGTTTTGCTGGGATGGGAGAAGATCCCAGTAAAACCGTACCAGCGAAGACCTACTCGTTGCTACAAATGCCAGAAGTACGGCCATCTGGCACGGAAGTGTCGTGCTCGGGAGGTGTGTTCAAGCTGCGGGACACCCGGGCACCAGTACGCTAACTGCTTGGCGGCCGCGAAGAAGTGTGCAGCTTGTGGTGGCCCTCACTCCTCCTCCGACCGGGAGTGTCCCAAGTGGAGGGAGGAGTGCAGGGTGGCCAAGCTGCGGACTAAGGAAAGACTGAGCTACAAGGAGGCCCTCCTTGTAGTGGAAAATCAAGAAAAGAACAAGTAAGACAAGAACAAGATCAAGAAACCCGATTACATTACACTATCTTTAACATTGTTTATTGACGTGTATGAGAATATCCCAGAAGAAGACCAGGAAGAAGAATGGAAACTGAAAAGCAAAAGAAGAAACAAGAAAAGAAAGAAGTCCAACCAATCAGCTTCGGCCGAAATAGCCTAACGGCGAAGAGGCCAGTAATCCCCAACACCATTCCATTCCATGGAGAACATTCTACACTCAGCTACTGGACCAGCAACATCTCTCTCAGCTCCTCACCTAGTCACTCCTAAGCACTGCGCTGTACAACAATATATATATACAGAAAGCGCATTGTGAATTTCTGTCCTACCTCATTCCTGAGTGGAGACATCTACATGTACGTACGTTTGTGTGCCCATACAAAGAGATAATAGAC
The DNA here is from genome assembly GCA_958450375.1 of Homarus gammarus. Lineage (NCBI taxonomy): Eukaryota > Metazoa > Arthropoda > Malacostraca > Decapoda > Nephropidae > Homarus > Homarus gammarus. The sequence continues at coordinate 927,908 of CAUDMG010001871.1, forward strand.
AACTAAAGAGAATTGACAACTGGCCACATACAGTACGCTACAGTCTTAAGGAGGTTTTTTCATTATATGAGAATATCTCGAGAAACTTTCAACTACATTTTGAAGGTTGAATGACAAAATATTAATAAAACACCTTGCACAACTAGCAATCCCTCAGCAACACGTCCACCAGCACGGACAAGCGAGAAAAGAGAGTTTTGTTCATTCCAGTAAACTTGTCGGTGTGGGCAACCAGTGCCGACAGGCTTGATTGAACATGCTACTACGTACTATGTGCGGCCTAGCTTGACAGTGCTGGTCAGCATTGGTAATCCACTTTCTTTGTGTTCTTACCCTTAACCATTATCTTGGCTGCATCCTTCTTTATCGTCCGGATCGTAGATTCATTCACATCATGCTGGCGTGCCAAATCAACCTATCTTGTTCCTTTCTCTAACTCTTGGATGATCTTGTACTTCACCTCGTAGCTTAAGGAGCGTTGTGTCTTCTTGGGCTTAGGGCGGCTGGGTCCAGGCAAGGAAAGGTTTCTCTCTGGGGGCGGTGGTCCGGCGGAAGCCATTTTACAGAACAATGGATGCACGATTACACGGTGTGGCCTGGAGGGATGAAACTGCCGCAGCTAGGTCAAGCGTTGTCTTTCCTCCCTTCCTCCCTCCCCCGGGTGGGCACGTCACATTACTTTAAACCAATTACAGCTAGCAGCGGAGGGAGGTAGGGATGCTTGGCCAATCACAGTCCGATACGTCATATGACGTCACTGATAACGCAACAGAGACATGCACTGCGCAACGTTACCGCGCGGCTTGCCCAGGCGGAGGCAGGAGCAGGTGGGAGGGGCGAATCTAAAAATAGCGTCGAGCCGGACACTCTCCGCGTAAAGGGGGTACACGCACCGCTGAATGTGAGCATCCCGGGTTCCGGCAGGGTACCGCGTAAACGTGGAAACGCGGAATGTGGGACCGTGTAAAGTGAGGGTTGACTGTATATGAATGGTAAATAAGTGTTGCTTTCATATTCTTATGTGGAGTAATGACGATATGTTTTCACATGTGCGCACTTATATACGCTACCTCTCTTTTTTTTCTTTACCATTATCGTTAGCTACTTCCATTGTTCCATTTATTAACATTAAATCACATTACTTAAAACAACCATATTAATTTTACTACAGCTACAACCAGGGTCTTATTTTTTTCAGTTTTATATGTAGAACCAGTCAGTCACTGGTTTTGTAAACAACGAAAACAAAGCCGTCTCGTCTCCTCGTGTGTTTTAATATTCTACGTATTATTAATGAATTGCATTGCTCATTTTGCACACATAAACATTAATTCAATCAGAGACATTCAGTAATAAACAATAATGAATCCTTTGTACATAAGAGAAATGACGCTGTTTACACGATTGTGCACGTCTGAACATTGGTGAGCCGTTCAAACCCGTCGAAATTCGAGTTTCCGCCGTCAAATTTTTTAATTGTTTATTTTTTGTGTGTTCCAATAAAAAATTTTGAATTAAAAACTCGCGAAATTTGAGAAGCTACTGTACGACATTTATGTCTTCAAAGAGACCATGAAGCAGAGAAAGTGGTGCTAGTGTTTCCAAGCATAAGCACAAGTCACTATCTATCCAGGAAACGGGTGAATTTCCATGGTCTGGCATCGGTCAGGTCCCGAAGTGGCTGGACTAGAGAGGTACAACCTGTACTTTTAACAACCATGTCAACAAAAACTCCTCTAGTGTTCATTAAGTGAAGTTTACATGATGAACCTCAAGTAAACTAATTTCATCTTGTGTACGTATTAGGATTTTGTAGTAAAAAAAAAAATTCCGGAGTGGATTTCCGACAAGTCAGAAAAGGCGCGCCTGTGTTTAAATCATGTTATTGAACAATATCTATAAGTTAATTCTTAGGAAACAAAAGTTTTTTAATCTCCACTAACTGTGGGTAATATAACAACTCTTAACATGCAATGTAAGAATCCTTGGTTATGGAAACACTTTTTATTTGAAATAGATTTAATAACTAAACATAACTGTGTACATGTCTTGAGACTATCACACTAGATAATTTATAATTTGGTGTCAAGTAAGTTTCAACGAGTCATAGCAAAAAAAAGAATCCATATAATCATTACAAGCTAATTTATTTACAGCAGATACAGGCTTAAATACAGTCAATGAAAAAGCATTCGGCATGGGGATTCTATAATGCCACACAGTAGCTTCTCATGCTGGCTTATCAAGGTGCACAGGTATTGCTTCACCAAGCTGCAATGTGTTGTACACCTCAAAACATAATACAGTATTATATATAGACAGTGACTTGAAAGTAGAGATATCTGGTAAAAAGATAAATATAATACAGGAAAGTGGTAAAAATTAAAACAGTAAAGATTAGAGATAGAGAGAGATCTGAAAAAAAAAAAAAAATCTTAATACCCCATCTCTCTGACCTAATCAGTCTAGAGTAAAAGGCTAACTGACTGGTGGCCACCGAGGGGATAAACTAAGCCTGTACCAAGCACAGCTAGGTACGGCATCCCTGCACAGCAAAGGATATGTTTATTAAACTGCTCCCAGGTGGGCCAACAGTGCAGCAGGCACATTGTAATAGTTTTATTTACTATTATTTAAGTAATCTTTCCACAAACAAGAACTCCATCCACTATGATTCGAATGATGTACTCGCTAACTATGTATCTGTATTGCATTTTCCTATTACTTTTAATTGCTACATGTTGTTGATAATTTATTACAAGACACAAAAAAGGCAATACCTGTATAATGAGGGTAGTTTAATCAGTATGATATGTTCCAAGTTAGTCTGTAAACACACATATGTCACTTCTGTGTATGTACTAATATTTTGCCAATGATGTTCATGCTGGGACCACCACAGATAATATTAAAGGGCAGCAGTATCTGCAAAGTTATATTGTTATAATGATGCATGTAAACAAAATAAAACAATTAGTTAGAAATTCAGTACTTCATAAATCAACATGACAGTTTATACCTGGTAAATATACTGGCATCATTTATACAAGTAAAGTAAAAAAAAAAAAAAAAAAAAAAAAAAAAAAAAAAAAATTATATATATATATATATATATATATATATATATATATATATATATATATATATATATATATATATATATATATATATATATATATATATTTATTTATTTTCTAACTATAGATACTTTGGCAGTATTTTGTGGATGGAGAACTACTGTAAGTGGTATTAGCAGATGTAAATTCATCCCAGAGCATGTTCAGTGACAGAGATACAGAGCGATTCCAGGCGGTCTGTGATATCATTATCCGCTGGATCAGGAGATGATGGAGGAGCTCCCAAGTGAGAGTATGATGTTGCAGGAGAAAAGTGAGGTTCCAGTACCGTTCCTGAAGCCCCTGAGATCCGCAGTTCTCCACAGCCATTGCTTCCTGGAGCAAGGGATGAAGAGGTGGAAGGAGCAGGTACAGGACGAGCATGACCAGTCAGTGGCAATTGGTGGGGACGGGATGGTGCTGATCTCGTTCGCTGTAAAGTGATGTGAGGTCTCAACTGTGAATGAAATAAAATTTGTAAATAGATAAAGATTTTCAGCACATTAGAAAGAAAAACTTTTCATGTAAGTACAGTATACAGTACAGTATATAATACAAGTTGGCCTTGGGACCAGGACCATGCTGGATGTTAGAAATTACTATTAAATAGAAACTTAATAAGTCATGGTACTAAGCCTAAGTTACAGTTTGCTAATGTCCATAATGTTATGGACTTCTTTGTAAAGTTTATATTTTAGGAATTGAATAAATAATCAAATACAGTAAGTCCTCGCTTAACGTCGTTTCGGTAATAAGTCGCTAAACTAAAAGAGACCCAAAATTCGTTTAACGTCCTGATGATCTGATACTATGTCGTCACAGACTACATTTTACGGTGCATCACCCTCTCTCGTGTGTCCGCGCTATCTCTGTGGAACGTCACAGCGTCCCCAAGCGACGCCGAACCAGTCTCTGTTACAACTTCACATCATTTGTGTGTGCTTAATTGTTTTTGCTCTAAAACTGTACCCTAACCATCCAAAATGGCTTCCAAGCACCCACCAAGTGCTATTGATGCTAGTGTAGTGAAGAGGCAACATAAAACCATTACCCTGACTACGGAAATGGATGTATTAGCCCCTTTTTGAAAAAGGGGAACGTGCTGTGGACATAGCCGCTGTGCTTGGTCTAACCACCACAACGGTGCGTACTATCCAGACCAATGCTAAAAAGATTAAGGAATTTACACTGTTTGCCCCAAAGTAAAATGGGATGGAAACCATTATTCCTTTAGTGTAAATGATGCCTGCTGCTCCAAGCAAACTAGGCAGTTGTTATTTCAGCAATGATACTTAATAGTGCCTTTGTAATTTTAAGCACATTATTGCTTAATTAATTTCATGTGTTATTTTTGTGACCATTATTGTGGTGTACTTCTATGCTGATTTTGTTGCTTTAATTAAGGTATTACTCAAAGTTAAATACTGTATAATAAATGATTTGGGGGTGCCATAGTAAGTGTTAGGTGCTGCACCTAATTTTTTCTTTATTATTTTAAGCATGATTTCATGAACTAAATCTGCTTGATGCTAGACCTATAAGAATACTACTTTCATTGTACTAGGTATTTTATGGGGGGAAAAAAATACTTTTAATTTGTGCTATGGGTATAGGCACCCCTTATGCTACAACTTCTAGCTTGCTACCCTGGACGCAATAGTGAAAAAATTTTCTTGAAGACTATTTCAAATCTAATTACTAAATACACATAAAGAGAACGAAGTGATGTAGGATGTAACTTACCTCGGATGGTGTCTCTTGAAGTGAGGGTCGTTTGGCAAGGAACTGTTGTGGAGATAACAACCCTCCTACACCAAGTGAGGGCAGGCCGGGTAAACTATTACGCTGACTCATGAGCCCACCCAGACTAGCAGCTGCAGCATGTTGTAATGGGAAGAGTGGATGTGGCTGAGGTGCAGGGAAACCCTTGCCCCCTACAAGAAGTCCTGCAGGTATGTGAGTATGACGCTGTCCACTGACCCGAGGAACCCTGAAGGACCCACTAAGGAATCCATCACCACTGTACTGCTGACTCCACCTTATGGGAGGAAAGATAATATACTTTAGATCTTAAACACATTTCGTTATTCATTTACAGGTTTTTAATTTGTTTAGGATCAAGATGACAAAATAATACTGTACAGAAAATAAAACTACACTATACTCTCAATTTAATGGAATCCAATATAACAAATTAAAGATTTAGTGGAAGGCATTTTTTTTGCTTGATTTATTGAACTAGTTCGCTAAATTGAGATTAATTCCGTTAATACACGTACACCTACGGAGAAACCTCAGACACATGATACAGTAAAACCTACTTCAGCCTATGGCAAATGTAATAAATGGATAAAAATTATAAATAATGATCTGAGAAAATCACTCCCAATATCTGTTCCAGACCTGGGAACAAAGGTTCCCAGAGTTATGAAAGATTGCACCATGTTTAGCCGCATCCTCACATGGTTGGTGAGTGAGGTGACATGCCAAGACACTTACACAGCACACACATTAACAGCACTTATAACATTTGACTTTATAGTTTCTATTTTAAAATAAATCGATACATAATGGTTCAATTTGGCTACCTTTGCACTCAGACAACTGATCAGTAAATAATCCAGGGCATATGGAGACGCATTATACACTAGTGATGTCAAATGTACCAAAGCTAATTACTAAAAAAAATGTCTAGTGCAAACTATGGAATGTTTATATTCAAATTAATCGCCATCTTGCAAGAATTCCAACAATGCAAGTTATATCTGCTCAGTCAAGTTGGTGACATTCTATAAGCAAATAACTTACTCCTTGTCTTTTATAATTCCAAGTCCCTCCTGACTGTTCCACTAATAACTATGCGCCCCCCTCCTCCCAGCCAGCAGGGGAGGCAGATGGTGGTGGGTGATAACGATAAATGGGATGAAGGTGATTATAGGCTTAAAGTTTTTATCTTATAAAATGTCAGACCCGACTTAGCAGAATAAAACTTACATTGCTGGAATCCTTGCAAAATAGCAATTAATTTGAGTATAAACATCTCATAGTTTCCACAAGGGATAAAAAGTTTAGTCCTTTAGCTTAATACATTTGACTACAAAGTGAGTGCAGTAATATGTTGCTCAAAATTATGGCTTTTTCACAGGAAAAAGTCTGTATAACTAAGCCCAGTGGGCAGGATATTATAGCATTGAATGTTACAGAGTATTTCAAATAAATCCTGGTGGTGGAGGAGGGATAGAGACCCTTAGTGGGAAAAACCAACCACTCACCCCCCACCCCTGCCTCTGTCATTCTTACTGTAACTTGACGAAATATTGTTTATTAATTACAGTAAGATCTCATATTTCGCGTGATTTCATTTCGCATTTTTGAATTTCGCGAGCACCACCTATGCAACCAAATCTTATATTTAGCGTAAAATATCGTGAATTTCGCGAGATCCAGCCAGTTGAATGCTGGCCACTGTTTTGAATGACATGACAGCCCTCATACCAGTTACAGTCATTTCTGCTACAACGCGTGTTTTGTCAACGTGAATTGGTTGCAAGTTTACAATGCGACTGATGAATACAGGAACACTGTTTGTAAAATGCGAACTTTTGCATTCGAATGTTGGCTATAGCGCGATTCCATTCTCAATGTTTTGATTCCATCCTCAACATTTTAAGCATGGCGCAGGGTTATGCAATGCTTACAGTTCACTTTCGACATCACATGTTCAATTGATTCATGTCTTTTGTTTGTGAAGTGTTTTTTTGAGAGGTACTCTAAATTTAGTTGTTTTTTTTTTTTTTTAAATTTAGCTGTTACCCATAAATACTGTATGAAAAGAATAAGTAAAAAGAATGTTTCACAGTGAGGACTAATAACGGTTTACACCAGCACTCGCTGTTTACATCACGTGATTAGTTAAATCGTGGTTTCTGTCAATTACTCCGTGATTTTCGCTATTTTCTCCAAATTTGTTGTGTTAGCGATGAATACGGAAAGACAAGGTAAGAAGAATGTTTCCAAGAAGCGTTCTGGTGATTAAATTGCAGGTGGTGAACGTAAAAGAGGTTTACAAGAACGCAACTATCGGGTTGTAGCCCACGCCATCCTAGCGACTGTCCGGGCTGTTATTGTATGCTTTTTTTGGGTGGTGCTATCACCTGTTGAGTCAAGATAATGGCTTCTACCTCTACTGGGGGTCCTGCTGGTGGGGGTGGGACAGACCTACCTAAGCAGCCAAATAAGGAAAAGGAGAAGCGGGACTATCATAAGGGAGTTCAGTTTGCCAAGTACTTGATGCAGGAGAGTTCTGGGTTTGAGGGACTCCAGCTAACTGAGATATTACTGTATTTAATATTTTATATTGTCATGACAATACAGACACCATAGGAGGTTGATCATACAAGAGTACTGTATAAAATAATAAATGTTGGAGGGTGTGGGCATGTGATATTGAGGTGTATTCCTGACACACACACTATTGTACTACTTTGCCGTCACTCGGAATTGAGTATGACAATCATCCAGCCATGATACAATGATATGAGTTATTGAGGATGTCACCTAGGTTGGGTGAGCTTTAAGATGGCTAAAGAGGCCAATACAGGACCTGCAGGGTCTTCCACTGATGTTACACATGTGAATGGCTCGATCTAAAGCAGGAGGGGCGGCGGCAGCGTCTTTAAGGCACCAGCGTTTGTCTGCCTCGGTTTGCAGTTGGGTTAATTTGAAGGTATTGACACCTTCTCTTGTGGTAATCCTCCAAGCATTAAGGTGTAGAGTGATCGTCTCCCAGGTGAGGGGGGTTAATTTGGCACTTTTTCAGGTTTGTCCAAGACTATCCTAATACCTTTTCAGTTGCCCACCAGAGTTACATTTACTATTCGTTAGTTGACTGTAAAGTAGCTGCTTTGGCAGTCTACTGTCAACCATGCGGGTAAAATGGCCAGTCCAGCTTATTTGTTCATGTATAATGGTAGCCTTGATGCTCCTACAGTTGGTGTCAGCAAGAATACTGGCATTTGTTCTCTTGTCTTCCCAGCAAACTCGGAGGATGGAACATAGACTATGCTGGTGAAAGTTTCAAGTGCCATGTCTCACTGCCATATAGCAGGGTGGGGAGGACCACTGCTAGATATATGCAAATCTGATTCGATGCTGAATCTCTTCATCGATGTTCACAGTGGTGGACAGGTGGGAGCCGAGATACTGAAAGTGGGTAACATTAGAGCTGGATGGATGGAGGAGGTGTGGCTGAACCAGGGACTGGCTGAAAGAGAATCTGAGTCTTACGCACATTCACCTCAAGGCCGAAGTGCGCATACGCATTTGAATAGGTGTTCAGGATCTCCTGTAGGGTGCGAACCGTTCAGTGTGAGCGACAAGGCTAAGGTCGTCTGCATACTAAAGTTCAGTAATGGAAGCTGCCGAGAAACACACACACACATGCCATCCCTCAGTGACCTCCACCACCAAGCACTAGCAAGGTTTGGCAGAGGACTACTGCACCACCCTCGTCATCGCCACCTCCTGCCACCGGCAGTCCCCCCCCCCCCACCTCACACAGTCCACCACTACAACAAAATTCAGCCCAAAAGAGCCCGCACCGATATATATAAGAACAGCACCATCCCATCTATTGTTAAAATAATAAACAACTCCTTATTTATGTACTGTACAGCCCTGCAACTGTATTCAACGCATATCATTATGTCTAAATGAAATGTAAGTTTGTATATTTTCAGCAACCGGCTGCAACTCTATTAATAAACCGTTTATTATTATTATTATTATTATTATTATTATTATTATTATTATTACACGCAGAGGAATTAAGACCACATGCATCACCCACTTCTTTTTGTTTTTTCACTCCATATTTTAAAACGTTAGGTAACGTAATGTAGAAGGGATACAACTTTGCTCATTCATTTACTGTATTTATGTTTTACGGGGATGAGCCCACCCAGGCACAGGTCACTGACCCACATCTGGGCCTGGGGGGGGGGGGGGGGGGGGGGGGAGGAGGATGTAGTAATAATAATAATAATTCATACAGTGGTAAATAGAATTTATAATTAAAAATACAAAATTAAAAATAGAATAATAAAATAATAATAACACTAATAATAATAAAGAACCATAAAGAAATAAAAAAAAAAAAAAAAGATCAAAAGATCCTTATACTTAACACAATCTCTCTAAAAATACTTTAGCTATTGTATTTATTCAAGACATCTTCAGGTCACGAGTCCCACTAATCCCCCACCTCAGAAAGGGTGACCTGACGTCCCATCAATAGGTCAGTAATATGAGACCACTAATACCCCATCCTACCTCCACCTGACATTGCATCAGGTCAGGTCAGGTCTCTCCCTAAAATAATTTAGCTATTATCTTTATTCAAAACATCTTCAGGTCATGAGACCCACTAATCTCCCACCCAAGAAAGGGTGATCTGACATTCCACCCCTGTAAATTCAGTTCCCTCTGAAGATGTCTTGAATAAAGACAAAAGCTAAGGTGCTCCAGTGTATAGTACTCAGTTGACCGAGAGCTCGATTTGACGGAAATTTCGATTTAACAAACGGGTGGCTGGAATTAGTTCTTTAAATTGAGAAAATACTCTATTAAACAACAGTTACTACATTCCTAACTTGATCCTCAATCTTAGGATAAAGTAGTACAGTATCTTGCATTATTCCCACTGGTACCAAAATGCCACAAATTAAGCCAAGATAATACTACTAGGCATGTTATAAGTTATCAATTAAGATTCTAAGTTAACATTCAATTAGTCAATAAACATTACAAATTCAGCAAGATTTTTTTCAGGGTAGTGTAAGCAACTAGTGGGTCTCTGAAATAAACATAATTCCAACTGATGAACAAATGAAATTGGAAGAACATTCCTGCAAGTATTTGCAGTATGACAGCCAATGCGATACTTTTCTACATATGGAAATAAAGTCATATTTTCTTTTTATGCTATAACACTCATTTTCCTGAAAGGAATTTTAAAATAAAAGCCCCAAAATTAGCCCTGAAGCCCCGGGTTAGGGAGCTGCTGGTAGTACCCCCCGCGGAAATCAACTGAGAAAAAAAAAAAAAAATGGTGGGAAAATAGGCGGACATTCTGGAATGTCACTCGGGGTGCGCTAGTCGACCGTTCTGGAACGTTGCCCGGGGCCTGAGGGTTAAAATCTAAAAATGGTTCCAAAGTTCCATGCAATTAACCAATGAGTTGCAAAATTTATTATTGCTTACCCTACCAGATCTTGCCTCTGTCCACACTGAACACTTCCAGCAGATGTGTATTTACTCCACCACCATACAGGTAGTCCTCACTACATGTTCAACACATTTCCACCATACAGTACATATTTTCACATATACGGTACTGTACAAAAACTATAAATTAGAGAACACTTTTCATATGGTTTTGCTGACATGCATTATTTTTCCTATTGTGCAAATTTAAAGTCACTCTCAAGGTACTTTGGACTGCATCACTCCATTTCAACCTGTGCCAACCAAGACATTAGATCTACCAGTTCTTGAATCTCACCCTCAGACTCCAGTTCACACAATATTTTGCTTATTTTTCTGGGTGTCAAGACAACACTATTGCTGCGAGGGTTTTTTCCACGAGATGCGTCAACTGGAATTGCAGATACAAGTACTTTCTCCACAATGACAAAAACTGCTACTGGTGTGGGGAGGGACCAACATGGAGAAGAAAAATTTGCCACAAATCACTTGAGCAGAAATCAGTCACCAAACTTAAAAAGTATGGCACAGAAATATGCTGATTATATAGAGCAGGGGTTCCCAAGCATTTTCCAGTGCACCCCCATCTAGTGATGTCACCTATCCAGTGCGACCTGAGTCCCTACATTAAATATAAAGATTCGTAGAATAAAGAGGGACATATTTTTACACTGTAAAACAAATAAAGAAAATATAATACATAATTGAGAAGTATAATGGTAAAACACTGGCAGAAACAGGTTACAACACTTTCATGATTACAGTATATCATTTAGTGCTCTATACTTGGGGGTATAATTACGTGGTTAAGCAACATAAAGTAAACTTTTCTTAGTTACAACTCTGTAACATGTGTGCATTATCATTTAATTAATCTTAATACACATTGCATCAGTCATAATTCATATGAGACATGTGCATTACCATTAATAATTTCTGTTAACTGGGGGTATAATTATGTGGTTAAACAAAAGTTACAACTCGGTCATATTTCATATGACATGTGTATATCATCATATGATTAATTTTCTATACGCGGAGGTGTAAGAGGTTAAACAACACAGTACACAATTTTCTAAGTAGAAGTTTGATGATATACGGTTACAGTAATAATATTTTATGCCAGTACATTGATAGCTCAAAATTTAACAGCTGAATGTCTGATAAAGTAATCCAAAACTTTGCTATGTCATGATAGATGTCAAAATTCACCCTTGCCTCCTTGTCATCCTGTAATTCTAACATTTCAAGTGCAAAAGACTCAGTAAGCAACTCACTGAAATTTGCTGCCATTTTCTGTGTGCATCCATAGGAAGTAGAGTGAACTGAGCTGAGACTAGTTAAAAGGTATATAGTACTATACAAGAGTGTGAACTTCTATTGTGGAATGTGTCACAGGGCAAGGAGACTAACTGCATTAATCCCTTGACCATAATTTATGGTCACGACTTAACGAGACCGCACTTGTTGGCCTTGTCCTTCAGTTCTTGACACCTGGATTAAAAAGAAGAAAAATCTCATTTAACCGCTGCAAGACCCCGACCCCGTGTTTGGGAACTGCTTTTATAAAGGATCAAATATTCCTCCTCCTGCAGACAGGCCTGGAATTTGGCTTATTGGGGACTTGCCACACCTTGCCATAAACAGATGTACTGCATTGTATTAGAAATCTTCCCCACACACTCATCCTGTCACTTTATGTAACTTGTCGATGGAATCCATGGCCCTTCAGGCACTTACACCCTTTTAATGCACGAGTCGACTCGGCAAGCATGAACTCTGCAAGCTTCCCTGTTGGGTGCTGTAAACGCTTTTTACGCTATGCCTTGCAGAGGGTGCAAGGGAGTGCCAATAAACCAGCCCCCTCGTGGGACAAAAGGTGCTCATCATCTATATGTTGCATTTTAGGATTAAATGCCACTCTCCACAGTTTTTTACTACAGTACAATATTTTTTACTACTGTATCATTTTATCAACACTCTTGAGTTTTTCATATGCAAAACTCCGTATGATATAAATCATCACTTTAGGGTTTTCATAAGGAAATTTGCTTATTAGTAAAAAAAATCAAGTAAAATAATTTAATGTTTGCATATGAATGCTAAACACACAAGACACGCATTTGACTTGGTCAGCGCGATCTGGCAACTATATAGACTGCCCTCCAAGATTAGGTTACCACACCAGTTTCAACGACTCGGGACATAACCTTGACCGACACTTACTTGCGGCTTGTGGTGATTTCTCACTCATCACAATGATTCAATTTATTCATAACAGTGTTGTAAGAGTTTTAAGCCATGCCTCATGTTGCTGGTAGGTTGGAGGGGTGGGAAAATGTAAAAGTGCAAAAAGATTGCACCGCGTGGTTGATAGCGTGGTGCCTCCTGATGCCATCTACTCATGCTTACGTGTACAGTATAGAAATACAGTAAAACCCCCATAATTCAAAGCACTGGGGGCTCTATCCCTTCCGAAATATAGGATTTTACAAAATATGGGGAAAATACATAGTACAGGGGATGCACGTACTAGGTGTGATCCAAAAGTTCACGGACTGGCTTCATAAAACCTTTCTCTTAGCAGATATCGAATTTGAATCATCAGCAGTTACTCACCTTGGGTATAAGTTGTTTATTGCGCTGATTTGGCGGGAATCTGTGGCACCAACTGGCCGTAGTGCAGCTTTGTGTGAGAGTCAGTCGCCACTCTACCCTCATCATGAAGGGAAGTATTGAGCAATGCTGTGCCATCAGAATTTGCTTTAGACTCGGAAAAAATTGTGCAGAAGCCCACAAAATAATCAAGGAAGCCTACAAAGATGGTGCAATGTCCATCTCAGGTTTTCAGGAGGCACAAGAGCTTAAAAGAAGGGTGTACCTCTTTTGAAAATGAGCATTGTTCTGGGCAGCCTTCCATTGAGAGAAATGATGAAAATGACCAGAAGAATGACCAACTTGTCGATGAAGATCGTAGGGTGAATATCCACGGCAGGTGGTTGAACTTCTCGTATGGAAATGTTAACAGGATTCTGACTGACGACCGGCAATTGGCTGCTTCACCAGGACAATGCACCTGTGTTCTGCGCACACTCTGCATATACCCTGGTTTATTCATTAATTAGTTGTGTATCCAAATTGCACCATCATGTATCACTCAAAGGTAATAAATAATGTTGTTAGGAAGGTATCAAATAAATTTAGATTTACAGATAACTTTCTTTTCACATTTGAGTCTATAACACCACTGGGGGACAATGTAGCCAGGTTACACTCGTCATTGTAACCACCAGGCTACTGGGCCAAGCTGTGAAGTGTTATGGTCGTTTTTCAACTCATATTTTTGGGTAGAAATATGTAACTTTCTTCATTTATTTTTACTCGGTTATATGCACACACCATCCTACATACATATTGAGAAAAAAAACGGCAAAAGAAATACTGTAATTGTCATAAGTACAAACACATAAAGGGAATATACATTTCTTTGCACATCAGTTACCTTGCTCAGCGGGAGGAGGGTGCCGTGTGTTGGGGGGGGGGGGGGAATTGCTAGGGAGTCAGCAGAGGTAGCATCCCTGCTGGTCTGTGTTGCTATGGTATATGCAATGGTGAGTGTGTTAAACTTCCATTTGGCTTTCAGTTACGAGTTTGGCAATATTGTACAATATTTTTTGTTTTAAACTTATTTATTGGTATTACTGTACAGTAAGTCCTTGCTTAACGTTGTTTCGGTATTACATCGCTAAACTTTAGAGACCAAAAATTTGTTTCACGTCCCGTTGATCCGATACTACGTCATTTTGTGTCGTCACGGACTACTTTCTACGGCGCATCACCTGCTCGTATGGCCGCGCTACACTCTCTCAGCTCGACACATTGCCCTCACTCACGGACCGTCACAGCGTCCCCAAGCGACGCTAAGCCAGTCTCTGTTACGACTTCACATTATTCGTGTGTGCTTCAGTGCCTTTGCTCTAAAACTGTACTCTAACCATTCACAATGGCTTCCAAGCACCCATCAAGTGCTACTGATGCTCATGTAGTGAAGAGGCAACGTAAGACCATTACCCTTGCTACGAAAATGCATGTATTAACCCGATTAGAAAAAAGGGAACGTGCTGTGGACATAGCCACTGTGCTTGGCCTAACCCCCACAACGGTGTGAGCGTCGCATTCCGAGCTATATCACAAAAACTGTTTTTTTAGAAAAAACGGCTTTTTTCTAAATTATTGAAGATGTTATATTAATCATAATGAACCATACACCATAGGAGGCTGATCATATGAGAATGTAATATTGAATTAATAAATAAACCTGACGAATGAGGCAATTCCCGATCAGGCCGCCACCCCCAGCTTCCTTTCATACACAGTGTCTAAGCTCTCGCTAGGCCTACAGCAAATCTGATTAGACCACACTGTACAGTATTCAGTGAGCAAGTGTTGTTCTTTTCATAATTTTTTTTCAATTTTACCCATTTCTTAAAATATGTACTTACATAACTTTAACCTATTTCTTAAAATCTGCAAGTACCTGTATCCCCATTCAAGATACTATGTACTCTACAAAAACGTTCACATAAATGAGTGTAGGTAGCGAGGAGCGGCACACTGATACTATACATATGAAGGCAGGACTCAGACTGAGAGTCTGCGAAAGTGAGATATGTGCCACACGACACCCACGCACAGATGTTCAACCGCATTTCAGGTGCCCCACATCATATGGGTTATTTGTGCCAAAATTTGAAACCAAGAAAACTGAGTTTAAAGTTTTCTAACTTCAAATATGCATAACTTGTTTTTATTTTTCAGGTAGAGCATTCATTTTTGTGCATTTTAAAGCTAAAGGATTGTACTTGCAGATGCTATGCAGGTAGTGCATCATGAAGTAATGTACTGGGTTGCTGCAATGTTGATTTAAAGCCAAGACTCCACCCGCTTATGGCTTTTTTTACTTTAATTGATATCAGAGTGTAGATCCCGCCCGCTGGAGGGGCCATGACATAGAAAGACGCTCACTGTCATTGGCCGAAATGGGGGAGGAGGCTCTTGGCTGGCCACTGTGATTGGACACCCGCTCCTCTCACTCACTCATTTACAGGATGAGAGCACCTTACGAAAGCCAAGCCCATAATTTCCTGTCTGCCACAAATCTATGCTCTAACCTATTTTCAATGGACTTTCAACCTTATTTACAGTGAAGTAAGAAGATCTTATCATATAGAGATAGGCCAAAAAAGTGCTTTCCAACAAAAAATGGGTTTTGCCTGAATGGTTCGAATGCACCTTATGATGCTCAACACCAAAACCGTCCTAACTGATGTTGAATTTTTCAAACTTAAAAAAATTATTTCTAGTAAATAGAGAGGCAGTCCAGTGCACCTCAAAAGTCAGAAAAAAGAGTATTCCAATATAATGAAGTCCGATTTATCGAGATTTTACTGTATATATAAACATTCATACACACAGTACTCACTCACCTTCTGTTATGGCGGCTATCTTTAGTTTTAGGTGGAAGTGGATGCCAAACTCGAATAATCTGTTGCTTCCAAGATTGCAGCCTCCGTGCTTGAGTTGGGGTAAATGCCTCATGGTTGACACACTTCTCTACTAACCCTAAGAAAGCAGTGACACACTCGTCCTCCGGTCTTACACTGACCAACAACTGCGTGCATACTGTAATAAAGTGTTCAAACATACAGTATACTGTATACTTAAAAAAATGAAAGGTATATAATTGAGTAGGTACACAAATGATAAGCAAGTACAATACAATACATATTCACAGGAAAAATCTGTTATGTTACGACTAACTTGAATTTTGGGTCTGAGTAATCAACTGAACTAATTATATGATTAATGAAAGACATTAAATTATTATCTACCATTTCACAATTTTAAACTGAAATGGTTTATTTAGCCATAAAGATACAGATAAATAATGTACAATTATGTTGATGAAATTGCTATAAAACATTTAGTACAGTTTCATTTAGATTAATAATAATGGAAGCCCCTCGAAATCGAGTATGGCCGGCCCAAGGGCCACCTAGGCGTGAATTTGTTTAAGGTGTAGAAGCTGTCACCAACACAACAACCACACCCTAAGTTAACGAGCTGCATGACCCAGTGTCAAGGAATAGTTCGAGACAACAGGACACTCGCCAACTGCACTGGCTAACAATTACCTCGGAATACAATCCACAAATCGATTAACATCCAGGATTCCCAATTACTACTGGGTAGACAGAGGCAAATGGCGTAAAGAAACTTGCCCGAGGATCGAACTCGGGTTCGCTCGCTTGCGAGGCGAGGATGCTGACCATTACATCACAGGTCACCATCATGCACATTACATAGTTAGTATACTGTATACATGGCCAATATGGTAAACTGGCAAAATTAAATTAATTTCGAAAGTGCTATTGAATGGCTTTGAACTTTACTAAAATTTGTCTCTGGTATTGTTCCACTGCAAAAGTTTACTTAACACATCTGGTTACTGCACATATCCATATTCATATCGCTATACTGTACAATACACTGCCCCCTCGCTTAACATGGAGGTTGTGTTCCCACAAAATGCCGTGTAGAACGTACCTATTATAACATGAATATAAAAAATGCATCAGGTGGACTCTAACCCCCCCCCCCATAAAAAACACTTCAAAACCAAAGATGAGGAGGGGATCCATGAACTCGAAAGAAATTTTTAACCATTTTATAGGCTAGGAAAGGTTGCTTAGTGTTCTTTTTTAGTATTTTCCCCCCACATTTTCCCTCTACTGTACTTCAAAGCCCTGTCCACTTTGAGCAACCAATATTGTTGGTAATTGGGAAAGCCTTATCGTTTAAAATGCTTGAAAAATATAAATTTGCGCAGTGATAATGGTAAAGAATACAAAATACCTATTGGAATAAAACGAATATTAATTGAAAAATTATAATTTGCAGTCAGGTGAACTTTTCCCATTACCTAATAAGTACCCATCCCATTTCATTAATGAATGCATGGTCTGAATGCACTAGTATTTCAGACCATCAAAGTAATACTGCAATATCATTAGAAATTAATGTCCTAAAATAATATTTGAGCTTTACTTGGTATTTAAATTACACCAAATACAATATTGGGATTATCAAACTGTTGTATGTCAAGGTACGAAATAAATAAATTTATAATAATAATTAATTTTGGTTAACAATTCACTGTAACAATTAAAGTTTATCTTAACAAACATGGGGTTCATATAATGTGAACCCATGAGGAATGATAGCATTGATGCACTCTGACTGGGTTGAGTTTGAACCAAGAAGTTCTTTAATTTATTTGACATTCCTCTCATACAGTCCTCCCAAGAAGTATCGTCAGCTATGGGGTCGATGTGATGTGCGTGTTTCTGAGTAATGTTACTCGACCTGTTTCTGAACAGTTGGTAGTTCTACATCCACGACCTTTGAGCATGAATGAGTATACAGTAAGTCCTCAATACAGTATATGCGTACAGTACTCAGCATCTACCCAAGTTGATGTATCTGCTTTTATTGTTAAGTACACTGTACTCTTCGCTTGCTTTATCTATTATTTAAAAAACAATATTGTATTGACTTGTTTAATGGTTTACTTGTCTTGCAATTGTGTTAAACATTTACATTTTGGGTAATGGAACGCATCCTATTTTTTCCCATGCAACTAAGTACTGTATTCGATATATAACATGCGAGGGTGTTTAGGAATGCATCCCTTGCGTATATCGAGGACTTAATATGTTCTCGAATGATAAATACATTATTATAGCTTAATGGATTTCTCGTTATATTGAAGTATCTAGTATGCCATACAAGGACGACGCCCTCCTCCAGCCCCTACCCCCATCTTTATTTGTTACTGATATGGATAGCAGGCATACCAACTTAACATGGTGCACTGGGGATCATATCAAAGCATTTCAAATTGTAGCAATGGAAAATCTAACCATATATTTTGGGGGTTGTACATCCACTAATTCATATCTTTAATTGTCTAATACAAATGGAAAGCCTAAAATTAATCAATAACTCTCACCTTTGCCCATAACCCGTGTAAACTGAGAAGGGAGATCATTTTCAGAGATGGTGTTGCCACTGTCTGCCTCTAAAGTAGGTCTTGGTATTTCAACTCTGTCTTCTTTCATAAGTTCTCTCTCTTCCCCTCTCAGTGAACAAGCAGATGAGGATGTGGAAGTTGATAGTGAAGAAGCAGAGGAAGCAGTAGTGGTTGTTGCAGAAGAAGTGGAAAAAGCTGGAGAGAAGGTGGAGTTTGGAGTGGAGGAAGACATTGTGGAGGATGGAGGTGTTGGGTCAGGAGTAGAAGAGGTTAGAGGAGGCTGATTTAAGTGTTGTTGGGAGGGTTGAGAGGTATCGCTTGGAGGATTGTAAGGTGGGAAAGGTGTAAGGATGATTGATTTGAGGTCGTTGAGGCAAGATAATAAGTGACCACCGTTCATCACTTCCTGCAGATTAAAAACATATTTTGAAATTCATTAGTTGTACATAATAATAATTTAATATTTTGCTTACTATATAAAGAAAATCATTAAAATAAAAGCTTCCATTCCAAAGACAAGAGCAGTACTATTCAAGATAAGAATATTATAGAAATGATCCTAAAATCCCATTGTTTAACTGCAGTGAGACTGGGCAACTCTGAATAGTCATTAAGACTATGAGTTGATAACCAGATTCCCAAAGTTATACCTGGAACCTCAAAAATGAATATGTATACTGTATCTGGAAATCAGAATATTCTTCACTCTCATTTTTTTGGTTCCAGAGGAAATATTTACCATGAAGGTAATCAAAAAGAGATTTTTTTTTTTTACTGCTACGTAAGCACATGCACCAACTAATCCTATTTTATTTAGTTCAGCCAAGAAACAATATTGCTGGATAAATCACCTCATTTCAAGCACACTCAACTACTTTGAAAGTAAGGATCTGTACCATCCTATCCAGACCTGGCTAGAAAACACAATTTCAGGATCATTACTTCACTTCTAGCGAATTGCCAATCATAGGTAACTATACATATGTACAGGCCCCCCCCCCCCCCCCCACCAAATTCATGGATTTTTATTTTGCGGTCCTCAATTATTCACGGATGACACTGATGCACCCAAGAATGTCTGTGGGTAGTTTTAAAGTTGTTGACATTTTCGCGGTTGGGACGGAACCATTTGTTCTAGACAGTAATTTCCTTTACCTGTATTGTAAATGCGTGTGTGTGTGTGTCTACCCTCAAGTCCTTGCTTTAATAAATAAAGCAAGGACTTGAAGGTAGACTCACATTTTTAATAAATTTGTTTCTGATTATTTGTGAGAGGATTTTCCCATTATTATTTATTTGTACAATGTGTTTTGCACACACACACAAACAAATTAATAAAAAATGTGACGGTACCCCCTCAAGTCCGTGCTTTATTTATTAAAGCATGGACTTGAGGGTAGACTCACATTTTTAATATATATTTTTTCTAGTTATTTGTGTGAGTATTTTCCCATTATTATTTATTTGTATGTGTTTTGTCTGTGTGTGTCTACAC
This sequence comes from Homarus gammarus, assembly GCA_958450375.1. NCBI lineage: Eukaryota > Metazoa > Arthropoda > Malacostraca > Decapoda > Nephropidae > Homarus > Homarus gammarus. Next base: position 947,874 of record CAUDMG010001871.1, read on the forward strand.
ACACACACACACACATATATATATATATATATATATATATATATATATATATATATATATATATATATTATATATATATATATATATATATATATATATATATATATCAGCATATACCTAGATCACGCGCACCTACAGTGATTTACTTGCATATATATATATATATATATATATAATACAGGTAAGAGAAATAATTGTCCTAAGGTCAAACACAAAGGGAATATACATTTCTTTGTACACAAGTAAAAATGTTATTCACGGGTTTGGCGATTTGCAGCCATTTTGAGAACCTAACCCCGCAAATTTGGGGGGCCCCCCTGTATACTGTACCAGCTAGAACAGGGATATAGGAAGAACCAGTAAGCTCCAAGTGTTCATGTACCATCTAACCCCACTCAAGAGTTTCACTCTACAGTTCCAAATTCAGTAATGGCAGCAGTGTAGAAAATTAATCTTTAAGATTTCAAAGTGCTACACAGTCCTTGTCATTGAGACATTGACTTATAAATGTTTAGCTTACATTTGGTTCATATTGATCTAAATGGGCATGAGGGACATATCTTGTATGAAGGTTTTGGATGATGTAATATTCTTAAATGCAAAAAACATTATCATGCTGTGCCATCTCAACAGCTACAAACAATACAGTACAGGGTACATGTTTAAAATTAGAACATCTTTTTTGCTTCCACATTAAATTTAAGATGTATACAGTCAGTTCTACTGTATAATGCATGTTTTCAAGACACAATTAATGTATTTGAAAACCCAGTTTTTACAACGTAGATACAAATTGGATATAACGCAATTAAGGAAACATAACTCTGTCGCTCAAGTAGGAATAAGCAGTTACAAGGCTGCCTCGGTGTAGCATCACACAAGGCGGGATGCTGCCCATGTACTTCATTCTTAGTTTATCTTTCATATGCATCATGTGTGTTATCACAGACTGCTTTACCTTAGTCTAAACTTTATTGCTATTAATTACAATGAGCAGCAAGAGTGTGAAGCATTCTGGTAGTGGAAGTGAAGTGAAAAAACAAAAGCTATTACTCTTGAACAAAAATTCCATCATCACACTGACTCCATTTCTCGTCTCAAGCAGCCATCTTCTCTTCTTGTGGCGAGTGTTAAATTTTTTGTAAGTTTAATTACAAATTTTTTTGTAAAAAATGTTTTGATTAAAAAGTTTTTATCATTAAAAGTGTTTGAGAGATTCACCTCTACTATATATTACAGGTATTTCATAATTTTCTTTCACTACCCTCCTTCATGGTTACATTTTCTATGACTTCATACCATACTGTAGACTCATACGCTGTAACAAGCATTTTCCCCTTATACTTTTATTCTATTAATGAATGATATCATCAAACTAAAACAGTGATTATAAAATAATATATAAATGCTAACAATTATATATCAAACTGTAAAGAAAATTTGTCGGTCTTCTTGAAACTAATACCCCCTAACCCCTGAATTCTAATTTAATCAATGGTTACTATAACATGATGTTCTGGAACGCAACTACCGCATTATAGGAGAACTGACTGTACTGTGTCTAAGTCCATCTCATGATTTCCTATGTTTCATTAACCAAAACAAAAGTACAATATACTGTGGTACTAAAGAATCTAGTTGAGAAAATGTTTATATGCAGGATGTTAAATCTCCTGTAATGTAAGCTTCCTTAATCTCATAATGATTGGTTAAGCCATTATTAACGTGTGCATCTCTCATGCAAAGTGACAGATCTTTTTTGTCCTATTCTAACTTCCTCAGTACTACAACATTAAAGAGGGAAAATTACTTGTGTGTTTGTGAATCACTAAGAGATCCTTAGCACTAGGACATATAGGACAGCACCTGTAATTCACATGAATTTTATGCAAAGAAACCTACCAACCCAAACTTGCATAATAATGGATATGAGTGACAAATTATAGAATAGCTTACAATTTGTGTCGCATAACCCAAACTGTGGTAAACACTTGGAAATTAGAAAATGCTTGTAGCAAAGAATCGAGTGATAGTCCATGGGATGCAATATGGTTATGTTGAGTTTTAAAATGATATGAGCCCTGAGAGTTAAAGATTTTTTATCTGAAACATAACTTGTTGCTTAGTTGCCAAGACATGTGCTGAATCTGGATCTGAACCAAGATTTGACTGGGTTATAAGGGTGAAGATTGTCCACTATTCAGGAAAACACTGCCCATATAGGAAATATTAAGTTTTCCAAGTGTGCCTAATGAAGTCTATCTTAGAGATCAATTGTGAGGACTCTAAAAAGAAATACGGTACATATAATGAAAATGGAAATTATGAAACTGTCAATTACAGGTATCCCTTGCTATACAAATGGGCTAGGTTCCTTGAAAACCATTTGTTAAGTGAATTTCCCTATATCGAATAACATATGGGAAAAATAGGGTTCGGTGCCTAACAACAAGAAATCCCCAATACAGTTTTCTACCTAATAAAATGAAATTGGTTTACAAACATCAAAAAAACTATCTAACTCCTGTAAATTAGTACCTAATTACTGTAATTTAGTATACTTATGTACAGGAAAACCCCAAAATTATAACTAAAAATAATTAAATTGGCTATGGTGTTCCGGTGTTTTTTGGCATCATTATTTCAAGCTTGTTTTCAATTATCACAGGCTTCCACAGTCTCTTAGTGATGGTGGGAGTAGCACAATGCTTGAATGCCCTTGCGAAAAGATTCATGAAACGATGGCACAAATACACACAGATAGATAGTATACTATACTGCTTTTGAATCAAACATTAAGGGAATATGGCTGTCAGATAGATGGTCTGAGAGGGATGGAGAGGAAGGGATAGTGACAGCTGCCAACAAAAAATGACAATATTATACTTTAACTATTAAAATTAATTTGGTTGATGAAAAAATATTAGAAACTGACTAAAATATGTTACACTGAGTGAGGGACATCTGCCAATCTTGCTGGAAGTGGCTATTATATCAAGCTTGTTTTCAATTATTACAGGCTCTTGGTGATGGTGGGTGTAGCCAAAGAATCAACACAATGCTTGAATGCCATTGTGAAAAGATTCATGAAAGGATGGCACAAATACACATGGATAAATAGAGATAACTTCAAATCCACTGTATAGTAAACAAATGGCAGCAAGTTGACTGAGGGAGGGGATGTGTCTGGTGTGTGCAATTTTAATTTTCACTGGGATCATCATTCATATCAGCAAGAATAGCTTTTGTATACCTGTATTAAGAAAGAGGTGCAAGAATAAAAATTTTTATAAGCAAATATTCACCGATTGAATGTTCATAACAAGGGATACACGCATATGACTTTTCAAACATTAAAGGTAAATGTGTACCAATGATATATATAATAACAGGTTAGAGAAATATTCACTGTATGGTGATCTCCCTAACAAAAAGTCAACAATATTCAAATATGCCATTCATATTGTCTTGGTCAGAGTTCTTACCACACCAATATTTTATTCCATAATTTATACACTTGTACAAGTCAATCTACCTTTTCAATCTGAACTAACTGCTTGTGACGTTCCTTTAGTTTATTAATAGACAAGACAATTTTGTGCCGTGCTCCTTTGGTAACACCCTGACTTTCCAGTGTTGCTTCATCTAATGCCAGCAGCTCATCATAGGTTAAACTACAGAGCAATGGCGAGTATTTGTGGAGACGCAGAGACTTAAGCCACACGCCAACATCTGTAAAATGAGACACAAATGACAATTTCTTCGTCTGTACTGTACAGTACAATCAAGGTTAATGTTCATTTAAGGTGAGCATTCTTTTATTCATCCGATATTTTAAAATGAGACAACCAAAATAACTATAAAGAAGTTAAATCTTCTAGGTACTACATTATTAGAGTACTTGTAGATTTCCCCATAAACAATAAACTATCTATCACCTTCACCATTAACATTTTATGTTGTCGTATTATGCAACTTCAGAAATTAGTTGTCTGGGAATTGTCTTTCCAAATTACAAGCTCTTCCATCAATGAAAAAGAGTACAGTATACAGTGGTCCCTCGGTTAATGAACGGTTCGATTAACGAAATTTTGGTAAACAAATTAGCTCCCATAAGGATTTTCAGTTCGATTAACGAACAAAACTTCGATTAACGAAATCCTTACGACAAATATGTTTTGTTGTGCGCATCAGCTGATCGGCTAGTCCACCAATACAGTAATTGGTTCTATGTTTACATTCGTTTCCAGTGAAGTAAATATCAAGAAAGTTGGTCTCTTGAATATTTCTGCATTTTATTTATATTAAAATCATTGGTCATTCTGAAATTTAGTTAACATATTGATAATAGAGACAGTACAGGGAACAGTTTTTGTGTGCCCATCAGCTGACTGAATCACCCAACAACCCTTCTCAGTTTAGCTTTGTTTACAGTGGAGTGAACATCGATTTTGTTGGTCTCTTGAATATTTTTGCATATATACATTAAAATTATTGGTCATTCTGAAATTTAGTTAGCATATTGATAATACTGTATACAGTGCAGAAATTATTATGAAACATGAAGAAGGCATTAGAACCAAAGAACTCTGAAAAGAATATGGAGTGTCATCATCGACTGCCTCTGCAATCAGCTGTTTGATATGTAAACAAAGCTGCTGGTAACTTTTATTTTTATCCTCTTCACCACTGATCGGCTCGTTAGCCGCTTGGGCGATCGGTCACGTCTCTCATTACTTTTCCTTTTCATTTATCCTCTTCACCAAAAAGATCGGCTCGCTAGCTGCCCGGGCGATCGGTCACGTCTCTGTCACGCACTGTTGGCAAGTACTGGGCATGCACCGGCTCCTGAATGTACCTGAACCCGCTCCAGTGTTGGTCAAGTCTGGTCTTGAAAGAGCTCACACTCTGTGCCATCACAACACTCTCTGGTAGATTGTTCCAAGAGTTTACAACCCTCACTCCGAAAAAGTTTGCCCTCACAGTTTTCTGGACTTGCAGCTTCTTCAATCTTGAGCTGTGACCCCTTGTGGGGTGAGCGTCCGCCAGCTCCAAGTAAGGACACTCGACTGAGTAGTGCCCCCTGAGATGCTTATACACCTCAACTAGGTCACCCCTTGCCCATCTGTAGTATAAGCTAGGTAAGTTCAGGCACTCAAATCTCTCAGGGTAGCTGAAGTGCCGAAGTGCAGGCACCAGTCTGGTGGCCCTCCTTTGAACATTTTCAACCAACTGACAGTCCCTAGCATATCTCGGGGACCAGACGGGGTGACAGTACTCCAGATGGGGAAGCACTTCACTCTTGAAGATCGTTACGAGGGACGGACCATCAAGATATCTGAACGACCTTCTTATAAGACCCAATAATTTATTTGCCTGGTTTACCTTCTTCTCACAATGGCCCGAGAACTTCAGCTCATTGTCAACATACACACCTAGGTCTTTCTCACATTCAGTCTCAAAGTAAGTTAAAATACAGTATTCTATTGTTTTTTATTTATTATTGTACAGTATACTGTACTATGCAGTACTGTATTTAGTCTATATTTAATGTTTCGTTAATTCTATTACCGGTAAACAGTACTCTTTATGTACTTTTTCTGTTTGTTGAAACCAATTACCCAATATCCCAATGAAATAATAGATTCGGTTAACAAAATTTTCGGTTAATGTACGACTCTGTGGTGGAACGAATTGCGTTCATTAATCGAGGGATCACTGTACTGGTAATGATACATAAATTTAAATCACATTTACACAAACTTAATTGAAGCTAAAAATCTATAACTTGAGGAATATTGAAACACCTTCTATAGGTGCATAGAGCAGTAGGCTTAGGATTAGTGAAGAGCTCCTTACCTCTCATGCCAGGGTGTGGTTGGCAGGGTTCTTCTGGGTTGGAATCACAACCAGAGGAGCGTGAGGATGTGGCTGAGTTGTTAGGAGACTGGGGGGCATCACCAGGAGCCCCACCTACTGCAGCTGCTCCACTACACCATCCTACATCATCCTGGTAACAAATAAAGAATTATCATAGAAAGCATCCTAAAGTACTATTGTCATAGCTTCTTAACCCTCAAGCCCCGGGTTAGGGTGGTGCTGCTATGTGTATTTATATAAAATGAAGAAACTGACAAGAAAAGTATCGTACATACATTCAAGGATTTCATGCAACGAATTATGAATTTCACACATGGTTTCTCTTGGTATAGAATTAATGCTACATGGTGTGTAGTAACTACTAAACTGCACACACTATAGGTCTTCTCAGATTAACAATATTTTAGACTGAATAGCTTTTCTTTCCTGGGTTAGATCTGAATGATTTGTAAAACATAAATTTCAATGGTATTTTCAACTTAGATCTTCCGTTCTTTTTGACGACTCTCCAGTCTTCTTTTACCTAAGATTATACAGAAATCTTGTTACACCCACCAGCAGGGGATATTATATGAACTTTTTCGATTTTTCTGACTGGTAGTCATATAAGAATTAATTAAATTTTATAAGTTGCTAGTCAATGTCAAAATACATCACCAAATGAAGGTTCATATCTGATGAATACCTTCATAGATTGCCTGCAGAGGTGTAAGAGAAACACTTATAAATCCTCAGAAATCTAATATCTTGAAAAAAAAAAAAAAAATTGTGGGATATGAAAGAACTTCTCAAGTCAAAGATTACATCCATATTTCTAAGCACCTTCCATGGGTGCATGTATCCATCCATATTCCATCCAATAAAATTTATCACCTTGGTGGAGTCATTTATTAAAAAAAAAAAAAAATTCTAGTGCCTGAAAGATGTTAATTTCAATAGAGAATGGTTCAAGCAGGAAAAGAAATCCTACATAATTTATCCTTGTTCTCTATCAATGGTTCACTATGGTATGTACTGTACTGTAGTGTTCAAGTGTGTGGTCTCTGTCAGACATACTGACTTAACACTTCAAGTTTTTATAGCCCATGATCCTAGATGATGTTTGATGATGAGTCAGCACATAAAAGTTTCATGAGTTTTGGTGCAACACATTACTTCAGGCTTTTAATATTTATTGAAAGCTGAAGTTCACCAACGAGGCTCTGTCACCCTGTATAAATAAAGTGCACAATTTCTTCCTAGTTCAGCAAATTGAATTTATAACTTAGTTCGTCAGGATAATCATGTCCTGCACACTTGGTGAGTACTGTATTATCATAAAAACTTTGCTTTAGTGATGTTGCCTTTCTCAGTGAAGTTTCCTTGAGAATGTTCCTATGGAAACTACCAGTATGTGAAAATCTCTACAAATACAATTTTGAAGAATTCTGTAAGATGAGTGTGGAGATGACCAAGGTAGGAGGGGTTGAAGGCTCATCAGTGAAGGGTGGTGAGGAAGAGTAACTAAGTACACATCCAAGGTGACTGAAATAATGAGGTAACTGAAATATGATGTGGCTGAATTTTTTAGGGGAAATTAAATTGCACAGACTACCCACTGTATGAGAAAAGACTACTGTAACAGAAAATGGAGCATAATTTGCAACTATGAAACACAAAATATAATAATAAAATAGTTAATTAGTAACTATGAAGCATACTAAGACTAACAGATAACTACTCTATTAGAAACTATGAAACACAGACTAATAGAAAATTATGTAATAAATATGAAACATACTGCGACTAGGTAACTGAAAATAAGAAGTAAATCAGCATTATGGAAAATAGAGAAATATACAAAAGTAGGACTGTTAGCATTATAAAAAAATAGATATACAGTACAGTACACTACTGTATTTACTGTAAAAACTCTCTTAGTGAAGTATGAAAGTGCAGTATATTGTATGCTTAGTTCTATATGGAGTCAATCAAAAGTTTTAAAAACATAAAATGAAAAAAAGAAAAAAGACTAACCCAAGCAGCCAGTGAAGGAGAGCTCAGCGTCCTATCCTGAAAGCGGAACCATATGGTGTTAGATGGACGCATAAACAACAGGTGCAGTTAGAGAAATTGAGGTCACCAGTTAGTAAATGGTGTGAGATCCTACAAATCAAGAAAAAGGGGAAAAAATATGAAAGGTAAGTGACATTTAACCTGTCAGAAGTTGTCAAGGATTCTAAATAACTACTGTACAGTACATCAGTCAATTATTTTAGACTAGGGAAAAATACAAGGTAAAACAAACAAAGAAACAGAAAAAAAAATAGCTAGCAAATATTTAAGAATTTCCATTCCATTTAGTATAGGATCATTAATAAGATATTCTTTATACATGTAATTATTCTTGAAAAAAAAACAACAATATAGTGACTCAATTCGAAAGAAAGAACTATACCAAATTTGGTTACAGATATAGGAGAGTATTGTGAAAAAAATAGAAACTGTCCATAAACATTCCCTGAACATTATAAAAGTTCCTGAACATTACATTTAATAAGTGGGACAAACATTTTAAAATTAACAGGACACAGTGGGTGTAAAGTCTCACTATATGTCAAGACACTATAGACTGGTAAGTTCAAATATGAAAGGTGATGTAATAGGAAAAGACACTGATCTTATAAAACATTTCTTAATTCCATTATGTGAAGATTTACACCAAAAGGGAAGAGCTGCAAGATAATGTAAACATGTATACGAGTGTTGAAGTATAACTGTAGTACAGAATACTATACCCTGTACTGTACTGTAATTTTTTTCTCTCTCAATAGTAAGTACAGTACTATAATTCTTTATACTTGCTGTAATACAAAAAAAATGTGTAGGGAAAATGTTTAATATACCCCCCCCAAAAAATGATCGAACTACAGGTTGTACCTCTCATACGGCAACCTCGGGACCTGACCGGTGCCGGACCATGGAAATTTACCCTTTTCCTGGATAGATAGTGACTTGTGCATACACCTGGAAGCACTAGCACCACTTTCTCTGCTTCATGGTCTCTTTGAAGACATATTGAAGGGTTAAATGTAGTACAGTAGCTTCTCAAATTTTGCGAGTTTTTAATTCAACGTTTTTTATTTGGACACACACAAAAAAAAACACTACACAATTTAAAATTAAGACCACGGAAACTCGAATATCGACGGGTTTGAACGGCCCGTCAACGTTCAGACGACGTGCACAATCGTGTAAACAGCATCATTTCTCTTATGTACAAAGGATTCATTATTGTTTATTACTGAATGTCTATTTGATTGAATTAATGTTTATGTTTGCAAAATGAGCAATGCAATTCATTAATAATACGTAGAATATTTAAACACACGAGGAGACGAGACGACTTTGTTTTCGTTGTTTACAAAACCAGTGACTGACTGGTTCTACATATAAAACTGAAGAAAATAAGACCCTGGTTGTAGCTGTAGTAAAATTAATATGGTTGTTTTAAGTAATGTTATTTAATGTTACTAAATGGAACAATGGAAGTAGCTAACCATCAATGGTAAAACAAAAAGAGAGATCGCGTTTGTAAGTGCGCACATGTGAAAACATACTGTCATTACTCTACATAAGAATATGAAAGCAACACTTATTTGCTGTTCATATAGAGTATGTTTTAATTAATGTTTCTGAATTTTTTTTTTATTGAATTCATGTTTGAATGTGTGCAAAATGAACAATACAATTCATTAATAATACGTGGATTAAAACACATGAGGAGACGAGATGGCTGCCGGCATTGTTTTTGTTAATGTTTACAAAACCAGTGACTGATTGGTTCTACGTATAAAACTGAAGAAAATAAGACCCTGGTTGTAGCTGTAGTAGAATTAATGTAAAAAATTAATATGGTTGTTTTAAGTAATGTTCTTTAATGTTAATAAATAGAACAATAAAAGTAGCTAACCATTAATGGTAAAGGAAAAAACTGAGACTGTTCGTATGTAAGTGAACACATGTGAAAACATATCATCATTACTCTACATAAGAGTATGAAAGCAACACTTATTTACAGCTCATATATATTGAAGGGTTAAATGTTGTATTCTGTATAGACAAATAGAGAGAGAGAGAGCAGCCGATCTGCCGGATGTAAACAAACCTTAATTTCCTGCGGCTGTTTTTTTTTTTTTTTTTTTTTTACGGGGATTAGCCCACCTGGGCATAGGTCACTGACCCACATTGGGGCCTGAGGGGCGAAAACTTAATACTCCTGGAATAATAATAATAATTCAGATAAGTAATAAAAAAAAAAAATAAATAAATAAATAATAATAATAATAGCTGCCTATCTACCTACTGGGCAAACTAAAATCGTTCCGGACCACAGAATGCCGGACTAGAGAGGTACAACCTGTATTAGTAACTAAAAGATGAAGTGAAAGGAAGAATGGTAATTTCTGAGAGCACCACTACCACCAGAAGGAGTAGTTCGATTTTGGTATTTTTTTCCATTTATGTTCTTATCATTAAGTATTTTAAAAGAGGCAACAACTTATTATTTTGATTATAAATACTGTAATCTTTTTTCTCTATCTATGATCATAAATCACCTGTAGTGGGCAAGGCATGAAGAATGAGGGAAATTGAGGGGTAAAACACAGTGAAAACTGATCATATGACACTAAAATTATATCTTTACATCCTTTATACATGAAGAAATTAATTTACCATAAATACTCCTCCACGTGTTGCCGTCTGCCCAGTTTGTTTACAACCAACCCGCTCGATCTGAGCATACTCTCATGTCCACAAAAAACATAAATTATACCATGACAGTTCAACAAAGTTGATTTCATTGGTACCAGATACTAAAATAAGTACTTCCTGTTTAATATGGCGAGGGGTCTGGGGGCCCCGGCTAGGAAGTTAGATAAGGTTTCTTTGTTTGGTTAGGTTGGATTCTATTAGGATCTAATAAATGTCACCTATTTTAAAAAACAGACTATAGTATAATGAATGTCTCATATTCAGCAATTTTACCAAATAATACCCAATTTGAAATATACCATACGGTATACAGTATTTCATAACAGCTAAACATTACGAATTATGAGTGATTTCAACTTGGAGGCGTACAAATTATGGGGATTTTATTGTACAGTATATAGTATTGTAATCCTAATACAGTATACAAGGAGAAGAAGAGGGTTACTAAAAAAGAACATAAGGTACATGAGCAACAAGCATACCATGTATACCTGAGAGCTACCATAGAGAAATAATGACTTCCTGCTTACAATGACAATCAACAATAGTCCTTACTGCCTACAGTAACACTTGTGATATCACACTCTGTAGTCATAAATAATTACTCTTTCTAGAGTGTCTGTTCATTTTTTGTAACATTTTGCTTTAATTCTAACTAAAACATTCTCTTCATCTACTTGTGTTACCTAACATAATAAAAACACTTCTAATATATTCAGATTTATTCTAATTATACAGCAAGAAATCTTATAAGTACTTATCCGTACTTGGCCAGTATCTGGAGGTGGCACAAGAGGTGGATCATTCCACCTTGACTTGCCAGTAACCAAGATGTTCCCTGAGCTCACACTGCTACTGCTAGTGAAACCTGAGGTACATGGAATATCATATAATATTAAACTTCAGTTTTGTATTATTCATTGTGTTCAATTTCTTTTTGAGATTTGCCTAATACTGTAGTCTAATAATTTTGTTGAAAGTATAGGGTGCTATATTTGAGCTAGATATAATTTTATTTGTCATAAACAAATACAGTAAATAAAATCACATCTATCTCAAATAAAGTACTTTTATTAAAAGTAGTAGACTATTAAGCAAATCTCAAAATGAAATTGAACACAACGAATAAGATAACTTTTACTATAGTTATATTTTTACCATAATTAAAAAATCTCTATACACTAAGTTTTCTTCTAGGTAACACCATATTTTCTCTATTAAATCTACTCTTATACTGTATTCTTCTGACAAGTGTTATCTTCACATGTGTCCTAAAACAGGATTTTAAATAAAAGTTTAACCTTGCATTTTTCGTATTGTTAATTAAGCATCTGAAATGTGATAGTTCTGAATTTAGTGCATCAACTCTCATTTAACTCTACCTTCTCTTTGTTGGTTTGGGGGTCTTCTTCGGAGGTCTGCCAGTCTGTCTTCGAGGGCTCGTAACCAATGTGTGAGTGCACGCCGCTCCTCGGCAGTGATGGCCGGGTGGATGAGAGAGTAACTGAGGAGTTGTCGAGCATTTTCCAAAGCAGCTGGCTGTGTCCCAGCTGATGTAACAGCATGTGCCAATACCTGAAGTGAAAATATTATCATAAAATTAAGAAAAACAAGCTTCTGTAAGCACCACTATGTTCTTGTATATTCAGCAAGATAATTATGCAAAATAAATCATTACGACTGTGCATGCTACAATTAATTCCTAACCAATAAAATTACCCACAATATTAGTTGTTTAAAGTGGGCTGCGTTTTGAACTACTGCAGAAGGAAAATGGGTACTGTATTATTATCGTTCTGGTTGTATAGTGAATTCTATAATTTTAAGTTTTGGAATCAGTAGTTTAGACAATTATAGGACACTTTTCTTCTATAGTGTTTCCGTCATATTTTTTTTTAGTATTTTAACCGTTAAAATTACCATCAATATTACTTGCTTAGGTAATTACTGATGACTAACCCGCGAATGATTTTTCATAGAAAATGGTTACAAAAATGCTGCAATTTCACTGTGTTTGTGCAAATGTTCTAAAACTGATTATTTCTAAATTTAATGTAACCTAACCTTAGTTGATATGAAAAAAAAAGGAGCAGAAGATCGTTACATGACCTCACCAACCAAACCAAAAAACCTACTTTACCTAACTTCCTAGCTTGGGGACTCCAGTCCCTGGACACCCAGTATATTAAACAGAAAGAACTTACTATGATAAGGTGTAATTTTTTTTACGTTTTTTGTGGACGTGAGAGCAGTCGCCCATACAGAAAAGTTCTTAAGCATACACTGAGCATCGGAGTTGATGAAGCCCAGGTGATGGAGTGTTTTGAAATACGTCAATATGATTGGCTGTTTACATCCTGGGATGAGACGTCACCGCCGCATTACCGAGAAGATTAAGTATTGTGCGTCTAAGCACCTAATTATCTACCAAACAAAGCATTTCTACAAGAAATGATTATCATATCAGAACTCACTGATGAAAATAAAGTAAAACAAATAACTTATCAGTGGGTTAGTTGTCAATATTAACCTTTGTTTAAAGTGAGTAGGGCTTTGAAGTAGAGGGAAAATGTGGAAATGTGGGGTAAAATATAAAAATAAGGTATTATTTCACTTGTTGCCACTACACATATCTGGGGAATTTTATAGCTGCAATCAGTAGTTTTGACAATTCTAAGACACTTTTCTTCAGTAGCATTTCTGGCACAAATTACGTATAAGTAAGATGTTTAACGTTTTATTATGTATGTTCATACATGGCGGTACACATGCAAGACATTGATAGACTGTGGAGCTCCCCAGTTAGGTTAGGTAAGTTTTTTTCCCAATGGTTTTCGATGTGTTTTGAACACTTTTAACTTGATTTTTATATCAAATCTCTAGATTCTGAGATGGGGGGGGGGGGGGGGCTAATATCAGAAACTATTGATTTGCACCAGAAATGAAGGTCAAATTTGTTCATAACACACCAAAAACTATCGGAAAAACACAGTTTCAACTTCGATTTTGTAGAGTAGCAACAAGTGAAATTTTACCCAAAATAACACCAGACAAACCTTTGAAAACCTTACCTAACATTTCCTAACTTGTAAAAATGTTATAAGAATCACTTTCGAGTTTATGGATCACTCCCCCTTTGAACACCGAAAACAACAACACATACTAAAAATAAAAAAAAAACACCAACACGAAAACATGAAAAAGGTATTTTTTTTTCTTTTTATAGTTTTAGGATTTTTAAAGGTTAGGTAAACGTTAGGTCAGGCTTTTCAAAATTTAGTGTTTTTTTTTTAGTAGTTACCCCACAGTTTCCCTCTCTTTCAAAGCCCTGTCCACTTTAAACAAGAAATATTGTTGGTAATTTTATTGATCAAAATACTCGAAAAATATCAATTTCCAACGGAAACGCTAGTTTAAGAAGAAAATTGTCTTAGAATTGGCTAAACTACTGATTCCAAAACTTCTAATCCTTAAATTCACTACATGACCGAAACGATAATTTTACAGGAAAACGTATGGTAAAATATAAAAAGAACATCAAACAAACCTTTGAAAATCTTACCTAACCTTTCCTAAGTGGTAAAAATTTTAATTATCACTATCGAATTTTATGTCTCTCCTCATCGTAACACCGAAAACACCAACACAAAAAACGGAAAATAACACCATCATATACTAGGCACCGAAAATATAAATAAGGTAAACTTTTTATAGATTTAGGATTTTTAAAGACTAGGAAAGGTTTTCGTTAATATATAGGACTAACCATAACCAGCCGGGGCTGCACAGCGCCAATGCGGCCGTATATCACGTCCGGAAAATGCCTCAAATTTCAACATATTATAGTAAGTTCTTTCTGCTTAATATAAGGGGGAAGTTAGGTAAAGTGTGGGTGGGTGGGTGGGTGGGTGGATGGTTGGTTGGTTAGTTCTGTTCTTCATACCCACAAATGTTAAGTAACGTTTATTTAAAAAATATTAATATTTTAACATATTTCCACAAATTACAAGTGTTCACTATAATATAACAAAGAAAATCCGTCGTTTTTATAACTTTTCAATCAATTTCCCTCGCGGGTTAGTCCTATATAACTATCAAGGTTTTTAAAAGTTTGTCTTGTTTTTGTTCTTTTTACCCTACATTTTCAACCTCGACTTCAAAGCCCTGCCCACTATGAACACGTAATATTGTTGGTAATTTTATCGGTTAAAATGCTCGAGAAATAAAATTTCCGACGAAAAACGCGGTAAATATTCGTCCATTGGTTGTCCTCATGTTTTCGTACGAGAATACATACATATATATATATATATATATATATATATATATATATATATATATATATATATATATATATATATATATATAAACAGAAACTACTAATTTGTACACAAATGGAAGTCAAATTTGAGTAAAACACCAAAAAAAACAAAAAAACTCATGAAGGGCTACCTACATGGTAATCAACTACATTAGGTGGAATTACTGTTTTCATCTGATGTGGCTATTTTTTGCTGGCGTGTTTGCAATCGCGAGTTCTACCGTGAGATGGTAGTGACGTCAACAAGTCGTCATGAGTCACAGGGAATCCCTTCTAACCCCCACCCTCACTCCCTCGACGCCCCGCCCAGCTGAGTCTGGGTGTCTCCCGTCTCTCCTCTATACAGGTTTCACCCATTACAGTTGTAGTTACTGGAATTAGCTAAGGGACTCGGTGACACCACTACTACCAAAAGTCTATGGACTTAACCATTCGAATTTAACTTATATCACTTTTATAAGAAAAAAATCCAACTTTCCCCTCCCATGTTTTGTTTTACATATGCACTATACGTAATTACTGTATAGCATAATATCCTCCGTAATTAAAAAAAATGAAAATGAAAGAAATTACTTTTCTCGTATTGCCATGCTCTCATGTAAACGGTATTGTACGTATTGTGTACATCTAAATTCCCCTAAGAATCCAAGATATACAAAGCTGTTTGTAAAAACTGAACGAAAAAAAAAAAGTTGCCCACAAAACTTAAGAAATGTGAGCAGTAAGACTTGGCATCCAACAATTTTTTCTCCATTAGAAGATATTTTTATTATTCTAATTCTGTCATATCCGGTGACTAAATTTTTAAAAATAGTCTAAACTCACGTATTTGCGATGAGGCAATACGAACCAATCATACCCAACCTAATCTACCTAACTTAACTAAAAAAACAAAATATAAGAGTGAAAAGTAATGTAAGGTATGGGTGGTTCATTTTGTGTTTTAAAAGTACTGTACTGCATGATATTGCTGCCGCCATGACAGATCCTGGCTTACAAGGAGTACGTTTTACATTATAAATTTACTCTCGCTGTTAAAATTTAGATATCGTATATGGCAGATGAGGAAGATAATAAACAAGGTTGATTCTATGTCACAGAAAGTAGTTAAATACATAGTTTGACCAACCAAGCATCCTTCTATTTTACCAAACACGCCACATAATCAAATCATGTTCTGTTCATTACTTGTTACACTGGAGGAATAGAAATACAATTATTCTACACTACAGTTTTACAATCATAACGTATTTATCCCAATTTTAAAGAACATATACATAAACGCATGCACGCACGTACAATATAAAACAGCTAAACACACACACGCCTATAAGCACGAGCGCATGCATATACAGTATACACTTACACTACACACAAACGATGTCACAGGATACAGTACACATGCACACAACTTATAGAAAACACAGTAAAAAAAATGTGTTGGTACTTTTAACCAGTTCTGAGCACTAATCTTCCAGACACACACATTATCGTTCCTATCTCAAAATAATAATAAATATACATAACAATGAACTAGTACAGTATACTCCAAACACAGAACAGATAAGTGCAGTAGGTATCCATGAATCGATCGACTGTGGATCAATGTTTAACATAGGTATCTGGGCCACGTGACGCGCAGGCGTACTATCGCAATGGCTCACAATACTGCTGGAGCGTCCTTGATGCAACACCAAGTTTGTTTGTATACCTATGAGGATATGGCCATACAGCCTGTCCATGTATTAGTGCATTTCTGACGTTCGGCTGTATTCCTGATTTTTCTTATTTCGGATCTTCCCACAAACTATTACTGTTGGTTTATACGAAAGCAAAAACGGTAATAAGGAAAATGTGCGATTTACTGCTCTCCAACTTCTAGTTCATTCTTGACCACATTAGCCCAATTCTCACCTCTACTGACTTGGTCGAAGTGTTTCGCACACGAGCCCCATTTTTTATTAATAGCAGATTACTCAACAAAGATAATTAATTTCTCTTGAATCTATGCACAGTAATTACCAATAAGGTCACCGAGATTTGCTTCCTATTTGGGAAGCGTTATAGTTAACTAAAACGCCACATTAGTGAGATGATATATTGACCATTATACACCAGGTAGTAGGCAGCTATCAAACAGGGAGGTACTACCGCCTGGGAAGATATTGGAAGCATAATGTGTTGTCTAATGGTAGACCCTGCTGCCATATGGCACGAACTAGTTATAGTTAACAGCTTCTTCGGGAGTTAACTTGAATGTTATCCGCCGGTGTGGTGTGACCAGTGGTGTGACAACTATCCATCCTTATCACATTACTAACGGCTTGGAATGATCTATAACCTCACACAGCACACAACCAATGGCTGTCTGGTGCATGGTTGAGGTCTGTGGCTATGTTAATGCTTGAAGTGATGGTGCTTGACGCGCATCATGTGGAGGAGATTAAGTGACCTAGTGGGATAATGGAGTGATACTGTATATTGGCCTCAGTGTTGTGTGAGGGAAGACTGAGATAGTATGAAGGTACATTACTCACCTTGGGGATGATGGAAAGGTACTGTAGTTTGGCCTCAGTGTTGGAGGGTCGTAGTAGTGGTAGGTGGTGGAGCAGGTCGGAGGCCCCACCATCCTTGGCCTCAGGGATCTGACTCACCCACGCTGTAACACAAAACTGATTGTTAGATCAAATTATGCATTCTTTATAAACACAACGTCTCAATTGCTCTTAAAAAATATTTCCTCTTTATAAAAAAAACAAACATAATAGGGCCTAACCCAGAGAGGAAATAGAAGACGGTGATAATGAAGAAGCAGGAGAAGAGAAGAAACAAGGTCAACTTATACCCGGGGTCCAGTGTGAGGTAGGGAGCTGACCCACCCGCCTCCACATCAAACAGTGGCCCGACAACTTTTACGAGTCCCGGATGGATCACCGCCGTGTACAGAGAGATTACACTACACTAAATTCATGACGCTAGATGAGGCAAGTAAATGGATGAAATACTGCATCACCCATATTAAAGTCCATAGCGACGACTGGTAAGTGTACATAACTACCAAGATGAATTTGTATCAAGTCAATTAACAAACCGAGACATACGCCATTTTTTCTTAGTTGGTAAGCCGCTGTTGTGAACTACTTAAAGATCAGCGTCTTCGTTCTACCTCAGGATGATTCTTACGCACAGTCTAGGGTATTTTGTCTCACAATTTCTCAGGAATATATGATCAAACAGATGTAACACAATATAATGGGGAATATATATATATATATATATATATATATATATATATATATATATATATATATATATATATATATATATATATATATATATATATATATATATATATATATACCTTGCCAAACTAACCACACGGTGACCAGAGAGAGCAATTCAGACACACACACACACGAAAAAGCCCAAGTCATAGCTAACACACACTTGAGTGTTTTTGTGGCAGTAATACATCAAAACTTTGAACAACCTACGAGGCCCAGACTGTTTCAAAAGTGTCTGAAGAGAGAGAGAGAGAGAGAGAGAGAAAAGTCTTAAAATAATTTTTCCAAATCTTCCAACTTCTCCCGTCTCAGATTTCTCTATTTTTTAAGTGTGAGTGAGACACATGTAGCTCCTCCAACTTCACTACACGCAAGGCTAACAATTAAATGTATATCACGCACCAGTACAAAAACATTAACTTCAAACAATATATTCCGTCACTCCACATCCAGTACGTTTAAATCCTGTCCACTGTCTATTCTATTTATTTCTTTGTGTTTCAGCCTGTCTATCTCAAAAGATACCACCGAGCATTGTTTAAGTCGTATTTAACACACCGTCGCTTACCAAGACACCAGCCCCCTTTTGTAAGACATTAACCCCTCAGTTCATAACCACGCCATACAGCTCTTCACCACCACAGCACATCTCCAGCGGCCGAAAAAATGGTGCTCGGACAATTTACCCAGCGCCGCCAACACCCACTTGGCGCCAAGAGTCGGGCATGAGTTCCCTCACTTCCGTAGTCTACACTCCCTCACACCCATGACTTACACCAACAAAAACTTAATCATAACAAGCTTGTATGAGAAAGCTAAAAAATTGTGTTATTCCCCCTCCTCTTCCTGCTCGATCAACCCGAACATGTGTTGTGTGGTACTTTATGTTCTCATAATAACTGAACAACGGCGACAAATAAATAGTTAAAAAAAAAAAAACACTTCACGTCCTCTCACCAGGGAACACTATGCCGTGTGCTCAGGTCAGTGCTGTGGTGTAGCGAACACCTCCGGGTGACGGAGCGGGCACCCGGAGTGACGGGGCGGGCACCCGGAGTGCGGGGAGGGTACCTGGAGTGACGGGGTGGGTATTTCGTGTGACGGGACGGACACCCGGGTTGGTAGGGCGAATACCCTGGG
Source organism: Homarus gammarus (assembly GCA_958450375.1). NCBI lineage: Eukaryota > Metazoa > Arthropoda > Malacostraca > Decapoda > Nephropidae > Homarus > Homarus gammarus. The sequence continues at coordinate 967,254 of CAUDMG010001871.1, forward strand.
TGACGGGGCGGGTAGGAGGCGCCAGGGAACCGGGAGAGACAATCAATAATACGGCCGCAGTGCGTAGTGTACACGCGGGCGTTACTCCCACACCCACTAACACCCTTTAACCCCTCATAACCCAGGTCATGGCTCCCCTCCCCACCCGCTGACAGTCATGCTCTCTTCCCAAGTTCCTATCCTCGCATTCTCCTACTTCCCTTTCCTTCCTCTCCTCGTTTGAGTTTCCTGCCTGTCGATGAATCACCAGTTACCACTTCACGTCTCACCCCGCCATGCATTCATTCATCCTGTCTCACCCCGCTATACATTCATTCATCACGTCTCACCCCGCCATGCATTCATTCATCACGTCTCACCCCGCTATGCATTCATTCATCACGTCTCACCCCGCTATACATTCATTCATCCTGTCTCACCCCGCTATACATTCATTCATCACGTCTCACCCCGCTATACATTCATTCATCACGTCTCACCTCGCCATGCATTCATTCATCACGTCTCACCCCGCTATGCATTCATTCATCACGTCTCATCCCGCTATACATTCATTCATCACGTCTCACCCCGCTATACATTCATTCATCACGTCTCACCCCGCTATACATTCATTCATCACGTCTCACCTCGCCATGCATTCATTCATCACGTCTCACCCCGCTATACATTCATTCATCCTGTCTCATCCCGCTATACATTCATTCATCACGTCTCACCCCGCTATACATTCATTCATCACGTCTCACCCCGCTATGCATTCATTCATCACGTCTCATCCCACTATATATTCAGTCATCAGGTCTCACCCCGCTATACATTCATTCTTCACGTCTCATCCCACTATATATTCAGTCATCAGGTCTCACCCCGCTATACATTCATTCATCACGTCTCACCCTGCTATGCATTCATTCATCACGTCTCATCCCACTACATATTCAGTCATCAGGTCTCACCCCGCTATACATTCATTCTTCACGTCTCATCCCACTATATATTCAGTCATCAGGTCTCACCCCGCTATACATTCATTCATCACGTCTCATCCCGCTATACATTCATTCATCACGTCTCATCCCTCTATCTTCTCGTCTCTCTTGGTCATTTTTTTTAAGTTCGAGAAGATTTATATACAAAATTTGCTACCATATGCTTGTATTATATTATGTTTGTATAAAAATGAAAAGTAAAATAATAATACTGTAATACTAATAATAATAATAATAAAATATAGTGGTAGTAGTATTAGTAATTATAAAAGTACAAATTTAGTAGTAGTAGTTGAAAATTCGTATTGGAATCCATCAGACCTCTATACAGTATAGTAAACAACAAGGCTCTAAGAGGTGATGCCATCTTACAGTCAACCGAGGGAACAACACAGGGGGACCCTGTTGCAATGGCAATGTATGCAATTGGCCTATCAGTGCTCCAACAAGAAATAAAATTTGAAACAACTGGGATCAAACAAGTGGCATATAATGATGACCTTACAGGAGCAGGAAAAGTGGAAGGCATCAAAAAGTGGTGGAACTTGGTAACATCGCGAGGTCCACAAATAGGGTACCACCCAAACGCCAGCAAGTCCTTCCTCATCGTGAAGCCAGAACATTATGAACGGGCAATGGAGGTTTTTGGCAGAAGTAAGGTCAAAATAACTAAGGACGGCCAAAGACATCTAGGCGCAGTAATTGGCACTGCGGACTTCAAGACCGAGTACGTAGCGGGAAAGGTGAATGAGTGGGTTAGTGAAATCCAAGCTCTGTCTGAGATTGCTAACACAGAGCCACATGCGGCCTTTGCTGCATTCACCCATGGAGTCAAGCATCGTTGGAACTACCTGATGCGTACTATCCCTGATATCGGACCCCTCCTCCACCCTCTGGAAGAAGTTATCAGTGTCAATTTCATTCCTAAATTAGTGAAACACCCTGACTTAATCCCAGCAGAAAGAACACTTCTTGCACTTCCATCAAGACTGGGAGGGATGGGACTAACAAATCCAAAGGAGATTGCTGCCACTGAACATCAAAATTCACTTAAGCTCATGGCAGCCCTCACGGACCACATAATAGCCCAGAATGCAACAGGGTAAGTGGATACCAGTGAAGTAAATAAGATTCGTAGGTCCACTACGACAGATCGACAGCACTGCCAAAATGATAAGTTGCAGCAACTGTTGCTGCAGGTACCAAAATACTTGAAAAAAAAGTAGCTATAGCGCAGGAGGTGGGCGCCTCGAACTGGTCAACTATGCTACCGATAAGGGCAAATGGTTTCAGTTTTAATAAACAAGAATTTACAGATGCCATTGCTCTAAGGTACGGTCGGCCAGTAGAAGGTTTGCCCTCCCAATGCGTGTGTGGCTCTTCCTATGATGGCGATCACGCCATGGTGTGCAAGAAAGGGGGCTTCATATGCATGAGGAATGACGAGGTAGACCTCACAGCAAATATGTTGAAGGAAATCTGCCGGGATGTCATGGTAGAACCGACCCTCCTTCCATTGGATGGTGAGTTCTTCCAACACAAGACTTCAAACACATCTAACGAAGCCCGTGTGGACGTCAGTGCTCGAGGATTCTGGACGCGGGAACAGCGAGCTTTCTTCGACGTCAGGATTTTTTATCCCATGGCTGCATGTCACCGTACCCTAGCTCTCGATACTGCACATAGGGGGAACGAGAACGACAAGAGAAGGGCATAGGGGAGAGAATTCAAAACGTTGATCAAGGCAGCTTCACTCCTCTAGTGTTCACAACCTCTGGTGGGATGGGACCAAGTGCAAGATGTTTCTACGCCAGACTCGCGGAGGTGATCTCCGAACAGAAGCAGCAGCCCAGAAGTTATGTTACAGCCTGGATGAGATGTCGACTGTCTTTCTCTCTCCTTCAGTCGGCTTTGCTCTGCCTCAGGGGAATGAGAGCTTCTGCCCCAACTCCGACAACTGCTGCAGATATTGACTATGAGGCTAATGTCACTGAATGCCGCATAGATCTGCGGCTCAACTAATTTAACACAGATAGGATAGCTACTTATGTTTTAGGATATTTAATATTAAGGTAATTAAATGGTGGCGAAGGTGTGGCTATTGGGGGAGGCTGGAGGCCACGTTTAAAAAAAAAAAAAGTAGTAGTAGTAGTAGTAGTAGTAGTAGTATTCTGCCAATAAAAAGAGAGACAGTACAACAATTGAAGGAAAAACACATCCCTGCAAGTGAAGAGGGAGGCATCAGGTTCCAGGGAGCCTATATTCCTCCTAATGCTGCCCTGTTCGAGAAAATAAAAGGAGGGATGGTGTGGGGAAAAAAAAAACACTGAAAACACAGGGAGGGGGCAGGCCCTTCAGGCCTAAATGCAAACGGTTGGAGAGTCATCCTCAGCACTAACAAGTTTGGTGCCATAGCAAGTGATCTCTGCAATGCCATCGCCGCCCTTGCAAGAAAGCTAGCAACCTCGTGCTGCCATCACCTCCATGCTCTGACGGCCTGCCGCCTCATCCCCCTGGATAAAAAATCCAGGATGTAGGCCTATGAGAGTGGGGGAAGTGTTGAGACGAATCATTGGAAAATGCATACTGAAGGTGGTAAATGATGATGTCAGGGCAGCTGCAGGCTGGAGGAGAAGCTTCCATTCACGCCATGAGAAAGATATTTGAGCAGCGTAATTGTGAGGCAATAATGCTCGTTGACGCTTCCAACGCATTCAACATAATCACAACATAATCAAAGGCAAGTCTACACTGCACAACATCAAGATCAAGTGTCCAAGCTTTGCAATGTATGTTGAAAACACCTTTAGGAACCCATCAGACCTCTATATAACAAGCTTCAAGGCCCAAAGAGGAGATACCATCATACAGTCAACTGAGGGAACAACGCAGGGGTACCCTGTCGCCATGGCGATGTACGCACTATGCATACCCTTGCTCCAACACACAATGAAATATGAAACAACCGCGGTCAAGCAAGTGGCTTACGCTGATGACCTAACAGGAGCAGGATAAGTGGAGGACATCAAAAAGAGGTGGGGCCTGGTAACAACACAAGGTCCACAAATAGGGTACCACAAATGCCAGCAAGTCCTTCCTCATTGTGAAGCCAGAACACTATAAACGGACAATGGAGGTGTTCGGCGGAAGTGAGGTAAAAATAACAAAGGAGGGCCAACGACATCTAGGTGCGGTAATCGGCACGAAGGACTTCAAGACCGAGTACGTAACGGGAAAGGTTAGTGAGTGGGTGAAGGAAATCCAAGCTGTCTGATACTGACAAAACAGAGCCACATGCGGCTTTTGCGGCATTCACCCATGGAATCAAGCATCGCTGGAATTACCTTATGCGCATTATCCCTGATTTTGGACCCTTCCTCCGCCCTCTGGAAGAAGCCATCAATGTTGCTATTATCCCAACACCAGTGAAAAACCTTCAATTAACCCCAGCAGAAAGGTCACTCCTAGCACTACCACCGAGACTGGGAGGAATGGGACTGACTAATCCAGTGGAGCTTGCCGCTACAGAACATCAGAACTCTGCCAAGCTCACGGCAGCTCTCTCTGAGCACATAATAACTCAGAATGCAGCAAGTCAGGTGGATACCAGCGAATTAAACAAGATTCGACGGTCCATTACGACAGAACGGCAGCACACCCAAAATGATAAACTGCAACAACTGTTGCAGCAATTGACGAAGAATTTGAAAAAAAGTAGCTATAGCGCAGGGGGTGAACTAGCTAACAACGTTACCAATAAGGGCAAAAGGCTTCATCCGTAATAAAACAAGAATTTACAGATGCCATTGCTCTAAGGTACGGTAGGCCAGTAGAAGGTTTGCCCGGCTCTTCTGACATTGACCATGCCATGGTGTGCAAGAAAGGGGGCTTCGTATGCAAGAGGCATGACGAAGTGAGGGATCTAACAGCAAATTTACTGAAGGAAATCTGCCACGACGTCATGGTGGAACCGCCCCTCCTTCCATTGGACGGTGAGAACCTCCGTCACAGGACTTTCCGTTTAATATCGTCACACACCTGACATTCACCTTTACCAGCCGTCAGTGTCAGAATCTCCTGTCAACTGACCACACTTGTTTCAGCCCTTCTTCACGGTCCCCCTTCTTTAATCACCCAGTAACAGCATAACATAACCCACTGTCTCGTGTTAACCATTTAATAAATATACACAGTGTGTTAAATAAGTGATTATCATTATTATTGACCTAGGCGGGAAAATTTGAATCCAAACATTGACTACGACAATAAATTTAAAAGCGACGACAACTATGAGAAGTGACAAGACAACAAAAAACAACAGTGACGACAACAACAACCAATATATGTGAGAATGACAGCCATAACAACAGTGACAACAACTACCAGGACTAGCGTGTAAGGGAGTGTATTAGTAGCCGCAGTTAACTCCAACTGACCTTTGATCCTGAAGCTGCTAAATATAACCTCCTTCCTCCACCCCTCCCCATGCAGTCTCTCCCTTGCCTTCCTCCTCACTGCAGCCTAACCCCCCTCCCCTTCTCCCTCACCCCAACCAACCCCTCCCCTTCTCTGCAGCCTCCTCCTCCCTCTCCCAGCACTTTCTTCCCCCCCCCCCCTCCTCTCACTGTATTCTCCTTCTCGGTCTTCCTGCCTTCCTCGTCTTCTTCCTGTAGCCTCCTTCCCCCTCCACCTCACCCTCTTCCTCCTCTCATTTTATACCCTTCTGTCCCTCCCACTCACAACCTATTCATCCCTCTCCCTCACCTCCATCCTTCTCCTTGCCTCGTCCATCCTTCTTTTATTTTTTCTCACACTACATCAGATCCTTTATTCCCATCCTTCTCCCTTCATCCTTCCCTCGACGTCACACACTGTATAGATGGATCTCATTATTCTGAGCCCAGTGCCTCCCTCCCAGTGCGACAGAGGTCAGTACCCTACGGCCATCCAAAAGACTTTCAATTTTAACACACTCCAACATGATCCACTTCAATATATCCTTTTGATGCTAATAATATTAAGATACTTTTGACATATTCAGGTCAGCAGGTAAAAATATTCCCTTTTTTTTATAGACAAGCGGTAAGCGCGGCTTCAGGGTGTACTGTACTATTATATCACAAGCAACTAATTCATTTTTTTTTTAAATCTTAATTGTGACACGTACGACCATGACTGACAGCCTTGTATACTACAACACTATAAACAAACAACAACAATTGTTAAAATGGGTTTCGAAGGCTCGACACTGTCTACTAAACCTCCAGCACTCAAGGAAGTAGTGTTACTCACAATGCACTCCACCGCCTGCACTTCCCCAACTGCAAAATTAGGTAGCCATTTACAGTTGAGTCGACTGAGAATGTCCAAGACACGAACACGAGGCAAGCAATGTATCCACTCAGTCACTGCAACCCAACACAACCCTCTTAAAATACAATCATTGATTAAGGATGCAGCAGAACTTACTTCCGGCCGGAACCTCGATTTTTATGAAGTTCCAATTCCGGCTGGAATTTAATATTTGGTTTCCGCTGCAACTCTGTCATAGATGATTTGTTTTTGAGTAATAATAATAACAACACAAACATCACATAAAAACAATAATAAAAACAATAAGATACTATTCTTTGAGTAACGAATATACCCCGAGACAGTTCATCAAAGCAGTAAGACATTATGCTAAAGGGGGGAGGATTAGTCATGAAAGCGGAGGGGGAGTTTGTGAGGACTGAGTGTATATATATATATATATATATATATATATATAATATATATATATATATATATATATATATATTATATATATATATATATATATATATATATAAAACATTGGTCAACATCCTCCTGCCTACATTTTCAGAGTGATAAGTTAACACGAATATTTCATGAAAATACTTGAGAAAGCACTATAGATACGTGTGCAAACTATGGGTGTGTGTGTGTGTGTGTGTGTGTAACGCCTTTAACACTAAAACAACTAAATATGAAAATTTCCTTGAGCTCAGGTGAGGAATAAAAGCCTAGTGTGTAGCAGGTACCCCCCCCCCCCCTCCCTCTCTTGACCAGCATGTTGAGGCGCTGGAACATGTAGCTGGATGACCTATAGCGCTGGTGGCTTCAATAAAAGTAGAGCCAAGCCGATGCTGGAGCTACAAGGCTTTGTTGATCCTAGATCCCGGTCTCTAATTTTATTGGAACAAAACATACTGTATATTCATTGCTATGGGTCCTACACTTTGCTTTCATTTGGTGTTTCCTAAAGGTTGCCGCCCTCCCTAGCCCAGCTACAACAAGGAGGTGATAAGTAAATGACTCGTGGGGAAGCATATTTGTAACCCTATACCAACTGTCTACCGTCTGTACACCTGTGGTAGCCTGTGTGTTGGGCAGCAAGCAGTGGCCAAGATCCTTATGATGATGTCACCGACTTCTTCAAATCACACGCCATCCCTCGATGCCTCACAGTAGAGGGCATGGGGGCTATTAGTCAGTTCACTCACGACATTTGTGTACAGTGTGGATGATGAACTGTAATGGTGGCGAGGCAAAGAATTGTTCAATTATGTGGTCCTGTGGCGCAAAACGATTCTTTAATCACCAACATGAGGAACACTCACAGACTGCAAGTCAGTAGTCTCTGTTAGTTATTGCTCTCTCTAGTATGCCTAAGATAATCTCCTCCACGATGGACTAGTTTACGGTCCTTTGGGGGGGTGTTGGTCTGGCCACTTGGGATGTGACAATCTCCCACTAGGAGGCTGCATCAATAAAACTTGGGACGTTTACTCCTGAAGAAATTCTAAGGCATTCTGGGGAGATCCTTCCTACTCGTTTACCAGTTCACTAGATGCTATACAAGACGACAGTAAAACTGGAAATGCAATCTGGTAGGTTTTGCGTATACCCACTCCTCCAGGGCTTGTTCCCACTGAGAGCCACCCAAGTAAAATTTATGGCTTTTGTCAACATGAATTTTAGCGCGCCATTACAGTACTCACTGAATATTTGGTTGCTGAAGGATAACAAGAGGCACCCAGTAAAGAAGTACAAGATAATCTATTCTTCCATCCCCTTCATGTCGCCCAGCCAAAAAGACCTTGGTCCAGCCTACACAGGAGGATGTCGGCGTTCATGTTGGCGCCCAGGGGTACCCCGAGGCCCAAACAGGATGCTGTTGGCTCGGGTGTCCGGGAAGGAGTTCCTCACTAGGTCGACGATGCCTTTGTCAGTAGAGACAATTCGCATTTGAGAGTGTAGATGAGGCCTAGCGTCTCTCCCCGTACTATCACTTTACGGGTATCGTTTGATAATATAATAAATCTACCGGACCCGCCAAAGTGTCTTCATCCAGGAGCCAGATGTTCAGTTCGCAAATTAGATTATTTATGACTGAGTTACTTTCTAGTTAGACTGAACAGGGGTGGGGCGACAGGCCTTCCACTAAAATAATTTCGCGCGCGCGTGCGTGCGTGCGTGTGTATGCGTGTGTGTGTGTGTAGTGTGTGTGTGTGTGGAGCTGTTCTAAGCTGGAAATCCAATGCAATATTTCACATATTCGAAAAGATCATCTGTTCAATCTAATTTTTTATTTACGCAGAACGAGGATGAACCACACTTTATACTCTGGCAACAGTGTCAGTTACAAGTAGTTCTTGAGATTTCGGCGACCAATTGTGCGAGATAAAAGCGAAAAACCACCACATAAGAACATTACTTACCCATGTGCCGGATGGTCTTGACTACATACTCTGCTATATGAAACATTAAACTTAAACTACCATCGCCCATCACGACCCACTTTAGCAAGTTATATAATATCAGTGCGTCTATGGCATCCATCAAGCTCGCTGTCCACCAAACTTTATTAAAATAACTGAAAATCCTCCTGAATAGCGTATCAAAATATACAGTTTGTATCTACCAAGGGCCTTTATACTGTAGAAAAAATATATTGATGATACATCTCGTCATGGTGTCTCCGTCCCAAGCGGAGATAAAAAGTGGCCAGCAGGTTGAGGATCATATCAACACGGTGTTGTTCTGGCGTCGACCACCTGCGATAAGATACAGGTGACCCCAAGATAAGATACACAATGTACTCTCAAGTGACACACCAACTCTACTGCACCTGCCTCTACTGTGTTACTCACTGCTGCACTATGTACTGTATTGAGTCACTGGCAGAGGCAAGTAATCTAGCCACAATAGATGCGTGAGTTACCCCAACAAGATTGCTGATGGCGTAGTTAACACAACAAGTTAATAGCTATACTACATAATTTTCTACAAGTGACGAGGCTTTATTTTTTTTTGTATTATTATAATTTACTCATTAATTTAATTATCATCACTCTTAAGGGTATTACAACTAATTATTATTATTATTATTACACTAATAGTATTATTAACAACTGTAATAATAATTTATACTATCATAATTGTCATTATTATTATTCTTGATGGTAATGCAAAACAATTACATTAGAACAACCTCTATGGCCTGGTAAGCACATAGGTCACGGTGCTGTAGGGGAAAGTGAAGTATTCCAAGGGTGAGGGTGAGTCCTTCACCACCACCAACTGCAGTGCGCACTCCACACATTATGCTAAACCTCAACGACCCACCCGCACCGCAACCAACACCACCATGGACGGTGATGCTGACGTACAGTATGCCTCGCCATAAAGGTTCGTATTCGTCCTCACAAACATAAACAAAAACAGATAAATAAACACATACAGTACATGAGACAGTCAAGTGCTAGGTAGTCTACTATACACATACAGTACATGAGACAGTCAAGTGCTAGGTAGTCTACTATACACATACAGTACATGAGACAGTCAAGTGCTAGGCGCTAGCCGTTGCCTACCTATACACATACACGCTACATGAGACAGCCATCCAAAAGCTGCTATGGTCAGTCTAAACTCTAACATCACAGTACATGAGACAGCATACGTGTCTAGCGTCAAGTATACTATACACATACAGTACGTATGAAGACTAGTCAAGTAGCTAGGCCTAGTCTAATCTATACACATACAGTTACATATGAGCACAGACAATGTGGCTAGGTAAGTTTACTACTATACACATACAGTACATGAGACAGTCAAGTGCTAGGTAGTCTACTATACACATACAGTACATGAGACAGTCAAGTGCTAGGTAGTCTACTATACACATACAGAAAACAACTTCAACGTCAGGTGAATTAATAGTACCGAGCTTAGAGTTTACAAGTGAGACAAATGAGTAGTTTATCTAATGCTTACAACCATTAACACAACATTTACGTGACAATAACCATGTCAGTGTTTAAAATTAAGTGAGAACTATCATGTAAGAATACAAAAACCAACAAACAAACTTCTTGAAAACAATAAATACAAACAACCAAGACTTAAAATACCTCTCATTAATACAAATATATACGGAACGTAGTGGATACATTACGTATTAATCATAATAAAAAATATACGTATTGTGTGAATATAACCAAAACAAGTCTTAACATAACCAAAACAAAAAGTCTAACACTGTGTTGTCATCGGGACGAGTCAGCTGATATAAGTCGACAAGGGATGCCGGTGTGAGTTGATCAATGATGACGGAAACTAGTACGGTACTATCATATAATTAAATGGAATATAACAAATTATCATCACCAGAACACCCTTGAGAGCGCCGTCTCCGTCAGGGGGCCAGATACTAGGACGACGACGGCTCAATTCAAGAGATATTTCACTGTAGACAAGTCTAGCGGCCGCCAACGTTTACTACTGAATATATAGTGCTGTTCAGACTGCCGGGGCTCTCGTGTGTGTGTGTGTGTGTGTTACCATTACTTCAGTTGGATTTTGGTAAGTTTTGGTTGGATGTAATTCAGTTAAGTTGTATTGGCTGAAAATTGGTATTGGTTGGGTTAAAAAAAGGTGTGGTTGTGTGTGACATCAAGGTTATAACAGGTATGGATGTGTGTGGCAACAATGTAAACATAGGTGTGGTTGGGCTGGGTGTCGCGTGGTTAGGTAAGACTTTGAAGTAACATCATATTTCTACTCATTCTGGGTTACTCACGCCGCGTGATGCAGCTCAGTCAAGACTTACATGTAGACTGGAGTGGTTAGGTGTGATCAACATGGTTTTATACTGGTAAGGTGAATCAGGTTTGGGTTTAATGAAGCTTATATGCAATAAGCATTTTTGGGGGTTTAATAAACTTATCTATCCGTCCGTTTTCCTGTAAAAAAAAAAACCCAATCTATTTATCAATATCTACAGTAGACATTATCAAAGCTTCCAGACTCGTAACTGCTCTCTAAGTGACGTCTAATGCTGTACAGTCATCAACTAAAGACCTGTCGCTTCTCCTGAACCAGGAACCCTGAGTTTCAGACTCATGAACCCGAAGCAGTAGACACTGATGCATTATTCTGCACAGTACATAAAGGCTTCGGATTCACGAGTCTGAATCTCGGGGTTCGTGGTTCAGGAGGAGAGGCTACAGGTCTTATATGGGTGACTGTACCAACACCGTGACAGTTACAGTATATACACCTCCATATATAAATACTTAGAATGAGTAGGTATATGCTACGTATATTTATGTACGTATATTTATGTCAACATAACTCATTCTCGCGTCCCGTATAAATTTATTTGTACACATGGTCATGCCAATATAGGGTTGTTACCGTCCTAAATATATCTGCATAAATCGTTAATAAGGGCGCGACTAACATACGTGACGTCACAAGTGATGACTCCTGAAAATAAATATCCCACTCATGGCAAATAATGATAAACAGTCAAACGAAACACTAAACACCGCTGCCAGTAAATGTCCATAAAAAATAATACAAGTTTCAGGGTCAGACTGTGGGCAACATGTGCATCTTATTCCTCTATCTACACACTTGAATAGACCTTTTTTTTTTTAATAAAACTTTCTGATGCGCCATGGCTGCCGGATGTGCTGTTGCCCGATGCCTGATGGGTGGAGAGAAGAGAGGTGACTGGCATATATCCCCCCCCCCCCCCCCCCGGCAGGGCCGTCAGTGTACGTGGAGTCTATTACATACCCTATGTTTGTGTTTCCATGCATTCGTAATCACCTGCATCCCACACCTCACTCCCACTCGGGTCATATGAGAGAGAGAGAGAGAGAGAGAGAGAGTTAATCATCACCTGGCAGTCACACAGGTAAACACCATCTTCCGGTCAACAGGAGGCGGCGGAAGACACAACATCCCTGAGGGAGGTACTACCGCCTGGGAAGATATTGGACGCATAATGTGTTGTTTAATGGTAGACCCTGCTGCCATATGGCATCACAAAAATTGTGACCAAGTCCCAGGTTGCTGATCTGACTTTCTGCCTCATTTACACACAATTGCGGGGTCTCAATTGTTTCTCTTACTATTGACAACACAACATACATATATATTGTTTCTCACATTTGATCTTTTTTCCATTTTTGTATTTCTTTATGGTTCTTTATTATTATTATTATTGTTATCATTGCTATTTTTATTTTTGTATTTTTATTATAAAGTTTCCTTATTTGAATTATTATTATTATTATTACTATTATTACCTTTTTCGCCCCCCAGGCCCCGATGTGGGTCAGCGACCTGTACTAATCCCTATATATATATATATATATATATATATATATATATATATATATATAACTCTTCCTCCTCCCCCTCCGCCTACTCCTCACACAACGTCTCTACCACAAACCTACACCCCCCTGCTTCCTGTCTATTTGTTCTGTCGCCTGTCTGTCTACGTGTGTGTGTGTGTGTGTGTGTGTGTGTTAGCCTTACTGTATCCACCTTTATATTTGTCTACTTGTTCGTCGACCAGAATTTGTCTGTGTGTCTGCTCCTCTGCATCACGTCTGTGTGTCTGCTCCTCTGCATCACGTCTGTGTGTCTGCTCCTCTGCATCACGTCTGTGTGTCTGCTCCTCTGCATCACGTCTGTGCATGGATGCCTTTCCGTGTATCTGCCTGTCTACATTCCTATCTACCTGTACGTTTATCAACACCTGTCTAATCGCTTGTCTGTCTGCCTGGTTACAGAGAGATAAGCCAACCTGTTTATCGGTCGTCTACCTCTGGTTAGCATGACGACGACCCGCGTTTAGGGTGGAGATCTGATCGCCCCCCCCAGGACACGAGAACACCAGTTAACAGTAGCAGTAACATCATCAGTAACAGAAGCATGAATAGTAACAGTAACAGCAGTAGTAACGGTAGCAAGAACCAGTAACAGTAGCAGTAACATCGTCAGTAACAGAAGCATGAATAGTAACAGTAACAGCAGTAGTAACGGTAGCTAGAACCAGTAACAGAAGCATGAATAGTAACATTAACAGCATAAACAGTAGCAGCAGTAGTAACGGTAGCAAGAACCAGTAACATCATCGGTAACAGAAGCATGAATAGTAACAGTAACAACAGGCTAAACAGTAACAGTAGCATTAAAAGTAACAGTAACATGTCTCCAGGTGGCTCTCCCCCATACACGCAGATACCACCACTACTGTCATCACCACTACCACCACCATCAATATCACCTCCACAAACACTATGCCACTACCATCACTACTGCTACCACCAATACCGAGTGGAGTGCTCTCTCTCTCTCTCTCTCTCTCTCTCTCTCTCTCTCTCTCTCTCTCTCCGGTGTTTGCGAGTTACTCCGTCAGCGAGGATATACACTGACGTCAAGAAGTGTAATTTTTAGCTTTAAGAAATGTAAAATTCCCGGGAAAAGCAGCAGCAGCAGCCGTTCAGAAAAAAGAGTAATATTGTAGTTTAATTCAGGAACATCGTTATCAGCAGTCGGAAATGATAGCAACTGGACAAGTGATCACTTTGAAGACTAAGGCATCCCAATTCATTTCATCTGATGATTAAATACTCCAATACTAATCCAGCCTAACTAAACACTAACCTGTCCTGACCTGATGCTAACCAAAGATGACCTAACACTATCCTAAGCTGACCCAACCATAACCTAAGCTGACCCAACACTAACCTAAGCTGACCCAACCCTAACCTAAGCTGACCCAACCATAACCTAAGCTGACCAAACCCTAACCTAAGCTGACCCAACCCCTAACCTAAGCTGACCCAACCTACCCCGCCAGGTACCGTTAGGGTATTTGTTTAATCATCAGGTGAAACTAATAGTTGCCGTGCATGATTTTCGCGTGATCCTTAAACTATAATGGTACCGACATCAAAGACTAAAATAAGACGCAGTAGTGAGGAGCTGAGCCAACAGGAAGGAAGGAAGGAAGGAAGGAGGGAACAGCAGGAAGTAGAGAAGAGCCTCAGGGGGGTTCTCACCATTATGACGCCACCACAACACAGGTGATGGTTTCTTCACTTATGATAGTCATGAGTGTGTGTTGGAGGCCGGGTGCATGCCTGAATGTATGTATGTATGTGTGTGTGTGTGTGTGTGTTACATAAGACGATTGGTTGCTGGAGATGGGAGAGGCGACAACACCTATCTATACATACCAGACTACAGTATAAGACACCACACCTGCCCCCCAGTGAGCGACTACAGAACCACCTTCTCACACAGGAACTGCAGCCCGTGAGAACCAAACTTGCCCCGGCGGAGACATCTTCCCAGTCACTACATTATTAGCGGTGGGGTGGACCATGATGCACGCCGGGTCAACACACGGCTCATCTCCAGGTCAACACGGAAGGACAGTGGAAGGTGAGGTGGGGGGCGGTAGAGACTTAGGTGTAGGAAAGCAGAGTCAAGGTGACAGGGAACCCAATCTGTCACTATACCTGTCATACTGTACAGTGTACACTCACTTCTCCCACCTGTTATTGCACCTGTCACACTGTACACTCACTTCTCCCACCTGTTACTGTACCTGTCATACTTACACTCACTTCTCATACTGTACACTCACTTCTCCCACCTGTAACTGTACCTGTCATTCTGTACACTCACTTCTCCCACATGTTACTGTACCTGTCATATTGTACACTCACTTCTCCCACCTGTTATAGTACCTGTCACACTGTACACTCACTTCTCCCACCTGTTACTGTACCTGTCATACTGTACACTCACTTCTCCCACCTGTAACTGTACCTGTCATATTGTACACTCACTTCTCCCACCTGTTACTGTACCTGTCATACTGTACACTCACTTCTCCCACCTGTCACACTGTACACTTACTTCTCCCACCTGTTACTGTACCTGCCACACGGCTTCTCCACGGACCCCAGCTGCTGAGTCAACCCTCCACTGCCAAAGTCTGCCAGGACCTCTTACACTGTTTACTATTCCATCAACACGTCAAGACTCAGCTGTAAAGGGCACATATCTATCATGTTATGTTAATAATGTCACCTGGCCAAGAGGTAGAAAACACCTGTAGACTCATTTGTTCAAGATTTTGGCGATGGTTGTAGCCAAGCGAGGAGAAATTCGTGCACGCCGGAGTTTAGGGCTCGGTTGTACGACTAAGAGACACTTAACTGACCAACGTCATATGGTGCAGCCCCAACAGTTTGTATAGCAGGGTGAGAAGTCCAACATGTAAAATAATTAACAGGAGCCCTAGAAAGTAATAAAAGCGATGGACACACAAAGAGCGAAGAAAGACCAGCGTTAAGTGGTAGATCAGTGGGGGACGTGAGGGGAGATAGTCTAGTAAAGTTATAACAACAACCTTAACAACTTGATAAGAAAGGTCAGGAAGCTCCACCAGTGAAGGCAACTACAGACTGGTGGGTCAGCCCTCACCACTCATAACCGACAGAAACAAACTCACCCGGGAGACACCACACCCAGCAGCCCAGTTCAACATCCTACACAGTATCTCCAGTCGCTCCACCCAGCGTCCTACACACGACCCCCGACACCAAGGACAATATCCTTCCACAGAACCACTAGATGGGTGTCACCTATTGAGGAGTGCCAAGAGTGTGTGGGTGTAGAGCGGGAGGTGCTCGCCCCAAGACCTACGACAATTGAGATTAATAATCTACTTTAAGAGTCTCAAGTCAGGGGTGTGGGCGGCAGGTGGAGGAAGCTCACCGGTGTTCAACAAGGTGAGGTATTGTAACAGACGGGTCGCCATGGAGGTGGCCGCCCCGGAAACCAGCATCGATCGCTTTGAACATTTCCCAGAACCTGCCGCCCAACTTTACCCCCCTTCAGACTCACTTGAACAATGACCCCCCCCCCCCCAACACCCACGCATACACTCCGGTTCACTCTCACGCTTGCTTTATTCGTGTTCACTCATCTGTTATTCCACTCTCCCTGAACGGTTTCCTGTAACAACCACTCCTACTACACCACTCAGCTTTAACTCCTGTTCATTCATGTTTAGTCTTCTCGTGTTCATTCATACCTGATATCCTCCCGCTGGTGTGTTGGTTATTACTGAACACTGTCTTACTGCTCCCAACACCCAGGTACCACAAGGTTGTGTTAAACTATGCCATTGTGCACCTCATCTACTGATCACTCACACCTGTTCTTCTCTTGTCCACACACACACACACACACACACACTTATTTCCCCTCCAGGCCAGCACAGCAGCCCAGCGAGTGGTGTCAAGGAGTGTTGGGTAAGCCTTCACCACCTTCCTACCTCATGAAACAAGTAACTGGTCTTCATCTTGGCTAAAATTCTGAACATGACACTGCTACACCTCTTCAACACCTACACAAGTTTTTTATCGAAATCCAAAACTAACCGAATCGAAAGTGTGGATGAAACACCTAGATCGAAAGCATCAACACAAGCAGTTTTTAATTGACATTACCAAAAAAAGCTGTCCCAACCACAAAATTACACGACTCACGGTAAGAGTTCTGAAGGTAACATATACGACCTGTAATATAAATTTCCTGTAACCGATGACGAGTGACAACAGCAAAAGTACGACAGTCAAGGCACAACTACGTCATTTCGGAAGTCATCCTTGAACCTCAGCTAAGGTGACTCAGCTGTGTTCTCACACCACAAGGAAGAGGGAGATGTACCTAAAACTAGTAAGAATTGCCTAAAACTAAATATAATAATAACAAGAAATAAGGACAAGGTTACAATAAAACATATGTAACACCCCTACAGTACCCTGGCTGTATGGGTGACGTCTAGAACAAGTCCATCTGTTGTTCATAGTCAACTTCTGATAAAGTGGAAGACATCAACGCGATGGAAGCATGAACTGACGGGTGGTCGGACTCCCCATAACACAGAGATGGAGACACAATTACTGCAGATGTGACAACAGACAATACAAAAGTGTGTGTGTGTGTGTGTGTGTGTGTGTGTGCGACAAATCTCCAGCAGCAGGATGACACAACCAGCCGCTAACTCTTCCTCACTAAGGTATTCTGAGCTTCCAGGATGTGACGACAGTGGAAGACGCGGGGGGAAAACTTCACCGTCCCGACTAAATTTCAAGATAATCTCTCTATTTTACCAAGAGTTACTCACATCATACCACAATACTAACAACCTCTAAATACTAACAACCACGGCACTACCACAAGCAATAACAAAACACTACAGCACCATCCACAACAACAACACTGGCTAGAACTCTGCCCTCACCATCACCTACAGTTACAGTATATACTACATGAACCACCCTGACAGCAATACTATATTTTACACACACACACACACTGTATTAGCACCCAGCAGGCCAGACACCTCAGTGATAGTGAACAAAGATATGACGAGTTTCACAGTTTACGAGGGGCTGTTAATTATTTTATTTAACATATCGTAAGAAATGATATAAAGTTGACTCAAGTTCACATAATGGTAGTACTGAAGAACCAAACTTTACCTCGAAATTTCAGGAGGATTTTTTTTTTTTTACAGATTTTTGGCCCATGGTTTTGATTGTCTTTATTGCATAACCGGGTGAGTCAGATGAAGGGGATCACGGTGTGCACGTTGTTGTATTTATTATTCTTCATCTCTATCATAAAAGTTTACAGGTACAAAATTATGTCAAGACATTGTCCTACCTGCTGCCGTGACACTGGGTGTGTGGGAGGAGATATAGGGTGGAATAAGAGAAAACGTGTAAGGGTGTGTGGGACGGGCGTGGGTGAGAGATGGACGGTGTGTGACATGTGGGTGTGAGGTGGGGCACGAAAGAGTGTGTATGAGGGCGCGCGCGTGCGAGGGGCATACGTGTAGAAGGATGAAAGACTAACTAGCGTGGAAAGTTTGATACAGAGAGATAATAGAAGCAGAAAGGTCAGATGGGCGTGGGCCGTGTGGTAGATCCTGAGGTATGGGCGTGGTAAGGTAAAGGCTGAGAGGAACCAGAAGGCGTGGCGTGGGGAATGTGTCCACTACAGCTAACTAACTGAAGAGCGTTGCACCGCCATCCTCAGTGAGAAGTTGGTTGTGGGCTGACTGGTTGGGTGAACGCCCTCCTCCACTCCTACCACAACACACACACACACACACACACACACCCATTCCCCAAATATGTAACTGTATATTTTCAGCCTTCTGGCTGCCAAGCTCTTTCAATAAACCGTTAATTATTATTATTATTATTATTATTACACACACACACACGAGGAAACTAAAATTTAGACAAAACAACTCATTCAACATGTTACTGACTACAGAGAAAAATGTAGGCCACGTCCATCCTACCCACTACTACCACCATTACTACCACCAGCAATATTACTACCACCACTACTACCATCACAACTACTGATAAGACGTGTGGTTAGGGAAGCTACGATGGTGGTAAGAAATGTGGTACTGTTAGTGGTAGTAATAGTAGTAGTAAGTGGGGGGTGGTAGTGGTAATGGAAATGGTGGTGGTAGTAGTGGTAGTGATCGTGGTAGCATAGCCTCAGCCACACAATCAATGGAAACTGACGCGACGTCTCCGTGGCTTTGGTGTCCCGTCTGGATGTCGGTCTGGGTGTCTGGCTGGTTGTTAGTCTAATTAAGTTTCCCATTTAGAAACAAAGAGAGGACAAGTGTTTGTTTCCTAACAAAGCAACGCATTAAATCCCTCTCATTCACCACCATCCTCATTCCTCATCATTCACAATCATTCTCAACACCATCATTCCTCATCACCACCATCCTCATGTTTCTCATCACCATCCTCATTCTCATCACCATCATTCCTCATCATTTTGGTCACCACCATTCCTCATCATTCTCATCAACAGCATCAGTCATCATTATTCACCCGTTCACCACCAAGACTCACGAGGCACCCTGGTGTGACTGGCACTTCAGTAATCCCCACTCGAGTCGTGACCTCATGTCTGCGTCAAGCATCTGAGACGATCCGTAAATTACACATTTAAATATTGTGTGTTTCTTTTCTTTCTATCTCTTATGAACATGGTAAGTATTTCGCAGAGAGAGAGAGAGAGAGACTCAAATATGTGAGTTGTTCAAAGGGTCAATAAAAAAGGAATGCACTCCACAAGAGAGGAAGAGAGGGGGAGGGAGAGGAGGTAGGGAAGGGTTCAAGGGAGGGCAGGGAGGAAGGCTGAGCTCCCTGGCACACCACCACCAACCCTGACCCCTGACTTTCTGACCTCACAATCGATAGAGTTGCACCTTGACCAGAGAACAGGATGTTAAAAATTGCTACAGATCAGTTGTGTAAACCTTTGGGCCTCAACAACAAAAAACAAACAAGTCCCCGTGTTCACAATTAAAAAAACAGTACTTCCTTTTGTCTCTCTTTTCTGATAATTTTCAACCCTTTGACCTCCATGACTCCAGAATCAGTCAGGTTTAATATCCGTTGGGATCCCGTACACACGAGGTTTTGGTCAGGAGTGATGCTCGAGGCCTAAAACACAGCATACATACACATTATCCCCTTCACCTCCCTCCTTCCCCTTATGACACGATAACCTTGAACTTTGGGTTAGTTAGTTTGTCATTCTTCCAGTCTCCAGTCAATACAAATGTCACTGGTCTCAAGGGCAAGTCCTACACACGCGCGCGAGAAATACGGCTAATGTATAATTCTGGTCATTGCATCACACTCCTTTATCTATTTTACGAGGAGTTCTCTATGTTCTCATCCATTTTATGTGAGTATTAATGTGACCTTCAGGTGTGTGGTCAAAGAATCAAGAGGTATTATCAATGTACCGAGGCCAAGTGATGCATCAAGTGTGGTCAAGATCGATGATACAAAGATACAGTCTCACACAAACGAGTTTTCTTGTTCGGGGTTACAGTGACCTTCTAGTTAACCTTTGACCATGCAGTCAAAGCGATCATCACGAGTAAGTAAACTTTGGTCAAGATCGCAGATAAAGACATAAAATTATCTTAAGGTTTGAGGTGACTGTGGTGGTACAATTCGGACCACTGAAACTTACAATCAAGAAGGTTATCTTTGTCCCACAAGAAGGTCATGCAAGACCTTTAGTTTCATGTGCCACTTATAATACTAGTTGTGAGAAAACGAGTCCAAGTACAAATGAACCGGAACGAACAAAGTTGGGGACGGACAACGCCCCCATTAATAGTAGAAACCGGCACAATGTAGCCAGTGTACGTGACCAAGAACTAGGATGACACATCCTAAATACACAAACCACAACACAAACAGGTAGACAAACCAAGAAGAGAATCTATGTAAACATGGGGAGGAGCACGACCACACAACCATGCAAACACTGGTGGTGAGGGGGGACGACCGCCAATCTGGCCAAAGATAACTTCTTGCCTTTATGTTCCCTCTCATGCTCTTGGGGAAAGTGCTGCCGCTACTGCCGCTGTGTTTTTTCATTATGATTACTCTTATTGTTACTATCGCTTCTGTTTAGTGCTGCTACTGCTGCTGCTATTGCGACCTCTAGTGGTGATGCTGGAGCCACTGAGCCTATTATAACATAAGAATGGAGGAAACTGCAGCGGGCCTATTAGCCCATACTAGGCAGCCCCGCTTACACCCGCTTGTATATTCGTCCAACCTATATTTGAAGCTACCCAGCGTGTTCGAATTAATGGTGAATTTCGGTAACTCGTGCAGCTCGGACGCGTTAGCAAGATCACCCATGGCAGCCAGCAAGATGCACGGTTGCCCCGCACTACACCAACTTCTGAAGCACACCTCCCAACACCGCAGCAAGAGCCACAGGCAGCACTAGATCTCTCTGTCTACGAGCAATAGCAGCAAAACCAGCGGCAAGTACAGCAAGAACTGTACATGGAGCAGCAGCAACCAAAACACAGCCCCATATAAAAACACCAAGAATAACAGCAAAAAAGTAATAACAGCATCACATAATAACAAAAACAAAATAATCAAGATGAGGAGCAGCAAAAGTAGATGCAGCAGTAGCGGGAAGAAGCGGGAAGGGCGCGTGCCACGCTGGTAGAAAGTGAGGGAGGGAGAGAGGAAAGTCCGGGAAGACACGTCCCTCCCTCTACACCTGCACCTCCTGCCAGGGACACTCACACCTCCCCCACCCAGGGTGAAAGGCGGCCCCACGGTTGGTTACCTCCTGGTCCAGATGGTGATGCAGGTCACCGGTAGAGGTGCAGGACACAGGTGGATATGCAGGAACATAGGTGGTGATGCAGGACAGGTGGATGTGCAGGACGCAGGTGGTGATGCAGAACACACACACACACACACACACACACACACACACACACACACACACACACACACAAGGACAGCCTAAGCAAACAGTTACCTAACAACAACAAAATCACTGTATAAAACTAACCAGAAAGACCAAATAACTGCATGAAAATATTTTAAGTAAAAAAAAAAAAAAACTCAACAATAAACAGAAAATATATACACAAGGACATACAGTATATATGGTGAGGGAGGCGTGTGAGGGAGGCGTGTGGGCTGAGACTAACCAGTGAGAGGAAAAACTAGTGGTGGTGACGCGGCCAACACAACCTTGAGGGAACAACATACACCTGGGAGATCACTCGAGATGGTGGTGGTGGTGGTGGAGGAGATGGTGGTACTGGTGGTGGTGATGTTGGATGTGATGGTGGGGGTGATGGTGTAGGTGGTGAGGTGATGTTGGATGTGGTGGTAGAGGAGGTGGTTGGGGTGGTAATGGTGATGAGGAAGAATACGGTGTTGCCGATGGTGTTGCTACTGGTGATATTACTTTAGTTTACTGATGATGATGGAGATATAATTGGCGAGAATGGTGATGATTTTGATGATGATGATAAAGTAAATAACGATGGTGACGATGATAATAATAGTGATAATCATTAATGGTGACTTTATTACCTGTCAGAGTCTACCTGCTGGATTATACCTATTCCGCCTCTGGGTATACCTTTACACTAATTAGCATAACCACAAACTAACGACGACCTAACCAAACCTAACTCAACTTAACCTAATCCAGTGTGACGTAACCTAACCTAACCTGATTCAACCCGATGTAACCCAAATTAACCTAACCCAACCTATCCACACCTATACAAACCTGACGTCACCCAACCTAACCTAACCTAACCCAACCTAAATTAACTGTCCTGGAAAGTGTGAAAATGAACCGAACTGCATAAAATTGATAATAAATACCGTGAATAAATAAAATCTATCGAACATGTCTGCTTAGAATCCACTGTTCAAGTTATCATCACACACACACACACACACACACACACACACACACACACACACACCTCCCATCTCCTTCCTACCCAACAAAGATATAAACACAGTACAGGATAATAAAGAATAAATATAAA
The DNA here is from genome assembly GCA_958450375.1 of Homarus gammarus. Classification (NCBI taxonomy): domain Eukaryota; kingdom Metazoa; phylum Arthropoda; class Malacostraca; order Decapoda; family Nephropidae; genus Homarus; species Homarus gammarus. Next base: position 990,033 of record CAUDMG010001871.1, read on the forward strand.
AGATAAAACAAACTTGCATATTCACCCGGTAAAAAAAAAGGTAAGATAATGAGAAGACAAACAGTTTCTTTTCACGAAGGAGAAACTGTACAAGAACTTATGATGACGTCTTGAGTATAGAGATTGTACTGGGAATCACCTGGGCTCATTATTGTTACTGTCACCACCAGGAAATTACTGCGTCTCTCTCTCTCTCTCTCTCTCTCTCTCTCTCTCTCTCTCTCTCTCTCTCTTTTATATTTCTCTGTCAATTGTCCGAAGAAGGCAGGACACGACGCCACACCCATAACACCACACGCACACACATTGTTGACATCTCAAGGTTTCTCTCACACACACACACACACATGTAAATAACCTCCCCATGTCGGCTCCGATAATGCACTGTTGAGAGAGAGAGAGAGAGATATTCTGACCTCTGATCTTCCAGTGACCCTGACCTGTGTCCCGAAGTCTCTTAGTGACGACACAAACTTATATAGAGCACCGTAAAAAAAAAAAATCTAAATCTTTGCCAATAATTAGATCATGATTTCACCTTTAAATATATCACCTGTAACCCTGACCTCTTCACACACACAAGAAAGGATAAAACACACGTACATAGACAGACACACTACATCCTTGACCACCGAAGGGTCAAGACGTACCTGGCGCTCATACCAACTCCCTCCCCTGAACCCTCCTCCCCACCGGAATATCAAGTTCTCACCAGAAGTGTACAATTTCATTTCGGAAAGGAATGGAACCTGTGTTAAACAGAGGTGAAAAGTGGTGAACAGTGCTTAAGTCAGTGAAAACAACTCAACAGTAACAGCAGAGTCGTACCCAAGTTAACTTTCACATAGGGAGGTCCCAGGTACCCAGTGATAACGGCCCGTGAGACCCAACAACAACCAGGGATGTGTTAATCTGTCTACGATAGGAAGGACTGGGACCACACCTGACTCATATAACACCATCTGTGAGGGAATTACACCACCACGTGATGCCCCTCATAACACCATCTGTGAGGGAATTCGTACACCACGTGATGTCCCTCATAACACCATCTGTGAGGGAATTACCACATCACGTCAGGTCCCTCATAACACCATCTGTGAGGGAACTACTACACCACGTGAGGTCCCTCCTAACACCATCTGGGAGGGAGTTACTACACTACGTGAAGGCTTTTGCTAAACCACCAATGTATGTAATAAGTCATTTATGTCCAATGTATATTTTCTGCCTTCGGGCTGCAGAAGTTTTTCAATAAACCGTTTATTATTATTATTATTATTATTATTACACACACGACTCAAAAAAGATCAGGAACGCTATACGTGTGTTGTTCCCGACTCCAGACACCATTTTACTCCCACAATAACAAAGTTCCCTCAGTGTTGTGGATGTGATGGACAGGTAGGCAATTATTACCTACCCAGCCCCTCCTCCCCACTCACCTGGATACTTTCCCTCGCTACTCATACTACCCACATCTTTCCCACCTCGCCACCCACACCTCCCCCTACCTCGCCACCCACACCTCCCCCTAACTCGCCACCCACACATTTCCGCCCCCCACTTTCCCGGGGATATTTCTGATCGTTTCATGGCTTATTACAAGGATTCTGTTCATGAACTATTGTGCTGGGGAGAATCTTTTATTCATAATGATTCTGTTGGTATAAATATAGTACCATCATTATTGTTGTCATCATCATCATCATCATCATCGTTATTAATGCTTTTTTAAACTGTCACCATTACTGCTTCTATAATGATCACTGTTTTATCTACTGTCAACCTTATCATAATTATACTGTCATTATTGTTAACTTATTACTGTCATTATCATTATCTCTACACTAGGCAGTTAACACGCCCTGGTGTCATTGTTTTTTGCACCGACAATAATTCTTGTGGTGACGTCATGCTTAGTTGTGTCCCGTTAACAGAGTATTACACCACCCCTCCTAGGAGAATCGTGTCCCGTTAACAGAGTATTACATCACCCCTCCTAGGAGAATCGTGTCCCGTTAACAGAGTATTACATCACCCCTCCTAGGAGAATCGTGTCCCGTTAACAGAGTATTACATCACCCCTCCTAGGAGAATCGTGTCCCGTTAACAGAGTATTACACCACCCCTCCTAGGAGAATCGTGTCCCGTTAACAGAGTATTACATCACCCCTCCTAGGAGAATCGTGTCCCGTTAACAGAGTATTACACCACCCCTCCTAGGAGAATCGTGTCCCGTTAACAGAGTATTACATCACACTCCCGAAGAGAATCGTGTCCCGTTAACAGAGTATTACACCACCCCTCCTAGGAGAATCGTGTCCCGTTAACAGAGTATTACACCACCCCTCCTAGGAGAATCGTGTCCCGTTAACAGAGTATTACACCACCCCTCCTAGGAGAATCGTGTCCCGTTAACAGAGTATTACATCACCCCTCCTAGGAGAATCGTGTCCCGTTAACAGAGTATTACACCACCCCTCCTAGGAGAATCGTGTCCCGTTAACAGAGTATTACATCACCCCTCCTAGGAGAATCGTGTCCCGTTAACAGAGTATTACATCACCCCTCCTAGGAGAATCGTGTCCCGTTAACAGAGTATTACATCACCCCTCCTAGGAGAATCGTGTCCCGTTAACAGAGTATTACATCACCCCTCCTAGGAGAATCGTGTCCCGTTAACAGAGTATTACACCACCCCTCCTAGGAGAATCGTGTCCCGTTAACAGAGTATTACATCACCCCTCCTAGGAGAATCGTGTCCCGTTAACAGAGTATTACACCACCCCTCCTAGGAGAATCGTGTCCCGTTAACAGAGTATTACATCACACTCCCGAAGAGAATCGTGTCCCGTTAACAGAGTATTACACCACCCCTCCTAGGAGAATCGTGTCCCGTTAACAGAGTATTACATCACCCCTCCTAGGAGAATCGTGTCCCGTTAACAGAGTATTACACCACCCCTCCTAGGAGAATCGTGTCCCGTTAACAGAGTATTACATCACCCCTCCTAGGAGAATCGTGTCCCGTTAACAGAGTATTACACCACCCCTCCTAGGAGAATCGTGTCCCGTTAACAGAGTATTACATCACCCCTCCTAGGAGAATCGTGTCCCGTTAACAGAGTATTACACCACCCCTCCTAGGAGAATCGTGTCCCGTTAACACCACACCACCTTAGGGTAGCAACACCCGCTACCTGAGTTACAATCATTTACTGATAAACGTGATCGACTACAAGTGGCACCTCCAGCAGCGGTCATTATTATTATTATTAACCGAGCTTATGTCACAATGTAAACACGGCACACACACACACACACACCAGCCTGGCTATTTAAAACACTCCGGCTGTTAAGAGCTGATCAAGAAACACAAGGATTCAATAGAAGGTAGATAACAAACAGGTGACTATAGCATAAGGTGAGATAAACTACTTAATCCTATAGGTGGATCATCTGAAGATTAGTTCCATCAGTTTATTTCACCTTAAGATTAACCAACCTACAGCTAACCTTAACATAATCTAAAGTATTCTAACTTAATCTCACACAACCACCACCAAGTTGCTTTGGGGTGTTAGTCTTCAGGTGATCTCTATGGTCGGTCGGTTAGATGCTGTCTCACGCTGAGGTAGTATCACCACCACCAGCCATGATGACGTGTCCGTGTGTAGTCTCGTCACGTCTCTGTGGACACCATCAATAGACGCTTCCCCGGTACTGAAGAGCCAACAGTCACACGCGTGATGTACCCTGACCTCTGCCACCTCTTATACAATGATTCTGACAGGTGACAAATGATTACCAGTACCGAGGTCAGTCTTTAATCACCAGGTTCACCTCACACAACAACGTCACCAGTCTCAAGGGTGAGTGCTGGGAGGTCTTGGTCAACAATCGCAAGTTTGTCACCCAAGAATGTCAACAGTCTCACTAGGCATCAGGTGGAAGGTGATCCAACAGAAGGACAGGCTTTGTGGCGTCTTCTTGACTGTCTACGGAGTTTCAGCATCCTGGACCAACGACAACCTCCAGTAACACCTGTCATGACTGCTAACGATTTCTAGTCAACTGAAACAACGTGCAAGAAGACAAGTCCTAAGTGAAGCCTACGTGGCCACCTCACTGTTATTTTGTATTACACTTTATTATGCCAGTTGCTAACTAAAGGTGTACAGTGGTCATTACATCCACCTTATCCTTATCTAACCTCTGTACTTATCATTAACCAAACCTTACCTAATTCATCCTAACTACACCAAACGCTTGTATACAAATAGCCAATTACTTTAAGATCCATGTGACAACAACAAATGAACAAGATCAGGCATGTTAAAAATTTTCCTCATTAACCGGGGGGGGGGGTGAAGTGCAAGAGGGAGGGGGGTGAAGTGCAAGAGGGAGGGGGGTGAAGTGCAAGAGGGAGGGGGGGTGAAGTGCAAGAGGGAGGGGGGGTGAAGTGCAAGAGGGAGGGGGGGGGGTGAAGTGCAAGAGGGAGGGGGGTGAAGTGCAAGAGGGAGGGGGGTGAAGTGCAAGAGGGAGAGGGGGTGAAGTGCAAGAGGGAGAGGGGGGGGTGAAGTGCAAGAGGGAGAGGGGGGGGGTGAAGTGCAAGAGGGAGAGGGGGGGGGGTGAAGTGCAAGAGGGAGAGGGGGTGAAGTGCAAGAGGGAGAGGGGGGGTGAAGTGCAAGAGGGAGAGGGGGGGTGAAGTGCAAGAGGGAGAGGGGGGGGTGACGTGCAAGAGGGAGAGGGGGGGTGACGTGCAAGAGGGAGAGGGGGTGAAGTGCAAGAGGGAGAGGGGGGGGTGACGTGCAAGAGGGAGAGGGGGGGTGACGTGCAAGAGGGAGAGGGGGGGTGACGTGCAAGAGGGAGAGGGGGGTCATTTGATTCCCAGAACCAAGACGCTCAATGATTCCTATCTTTAAACTTCCCCTTACTGAAGACGCGAACATTGCGGTGAGATTCTTAGGTAACTGTGTACGTCATCACATTCACATGAATGATGATTACGAGTATTATTTCTGGGAACTTTAAGAGTACGAGTACAGAGATAAGCCTCAGGGACTAGATTCCCATATACTATAACCTTAACATCAGGTTTTCCTTGTAGCTGGGCACGAAATAGCGTATCTAAAGGTTGTTTTATAGAGTCCATTTGGTGTTTGCATTGAAAGTCTTGAGGAAGTTACAGTGGTATTTACTACGTATTCTGCACATATCTCTGCGTTCTTCACTAAATCCGCTGTGACTGAGACTTCCAGGTGGACTTGTAAGAACACACCGTGGACGTCTATGATATGTTCTTTACAACTCCACCTGCAGGGGGGAAGACTGTCACATACATACAAGTGTCTCTTCCTGCAGGATATGTGTAAACATGAACACTATCATGATGCTGGAAGCTTTGTGTAATTTTGAAGCTAAATTTGGCCACCTCCGTGTGGGTGGTAACTGAAGAGTGTTTAAGACTGTGTACAGGACCACAGTGGACGGTGGCCACACGTGACAGCCTCATGTGTGGTGTTGTGGTGACCGTTCACTCCCTGCTGTTGTAAGGCGCCGAGTATTACAGTACAATTATGGTAGCGTCTCATTAGCCTTCAAACAGTAAAAACAGTCGCCGTCCGGCCACACCACCCATCACCACACACCCGCCACATGCTGCCTAAGGACACACTCAACGCTCCATTATTTACATTAACATTACTTAAACTAAAAGGGTACCTACTCATCTAGTGAAATAAACTGGGGTACCTAATCTTCAGGTGATCTCAAGGCGGTGCTGTATGTCATCTGACACATGTTACCATCAAGTTGTCCACACTGCCAGAAGCAAGAGTCAAGTCACACGTCTCCCTCCACGTTATTGAATTACTGTCAAGCGAGTTGCCCCCTCCCCCTTCTAACCAGCCACGACACTCCTGCCATCGATCAGGATTCGGGCTGTAATACCTGATCTACACACATATTACAAAGTATTGGTGGCATTCATGTACTCCACTTGGTAGACTGGTCAAAATGTAACTCTGCAACCTCGGGAAAGATCTACAAAGTTTTCCAAAAAGTTGCAAGTTTTAATAATTCTGGGGATATACAAAGAAATATAAAGGCTAATTAATTCAAGTTTCCTCACTGCTTCATGAACAACAACTTTCAAATACATCTTGTGACCGTCAGATATTTCCTTTCCACCCAAATATTTTTTTACAACAGTTCTTCAAGTATTTTGAAAACTTAAAATTCCATTTAAATCAAGTTTTCCTGAATATGTATGAGAATCAACTGTTATTTGCATCTTTTGGTCATCAGGGGCCCTGCTTCGTCCCTAATTGAATTTATCAGCATTTTAATATTATTTTTTCTTTTGCAAAATCTAAAAAAACAAAAACAAAAAAAAACAAAGAAGTGGAAGAAACATCAACAGGTCAAGATCTATGATGATGATTTTGAGAACAATTAGAATACAGTTAGTTGACGTTCGGGCTTGACTATGTGGAAGACAGAGGAGTAAAAAATAGAAATATAATTGAGTTACATAAAAAAATAAATACTCCAATTTGGGTGAAAAAATAAATGGAACCAACGTTTGTCATCTTCTTCTATTTTTCTGTCACGATTTTGAAGTTTCATTTTATCAAGAAGATCTGTTGACTATACCTGCATCATGTGTATCTTGGCTCACAGCGGGACAAACACTGTGTTGTAACACACACACACACACACACACACACACACACACACACACACACACACACGAATAAATATATAATCATACTATAAAGGCCTTTAGTATATGTATCACAGGTTGTTTGATTCTTTGTCAAGTTACTGGGAGTCTCAACCATCAATGGGGGAGTCAGTACTTCCCAAATTACCCAGAAATATCACCACGTGGTCTTTTTTTATTTATTTTTCATTTGTTAATTCAGAAATATACTGTATTCTTTAACGTTTACCCCAAATACATACACACACACACATATATATATATATATATATATATATATATATATATATATATATATATATATATATATATATATATATATATATATAAACAAATACAGTAGTTAGTTTTGGTTTACCTGCAGCGCGCATGGTGGGTGGGATGATGTTGTAGGAAGTAATGTTGGCGGCTGTGGTGCTGCACGAGGCAGTCTCCGAGGCTCCTAGGGTAAACACCTTGCTGATGTAGTGACGTCCGCGCCACCAGTATTGACAGATCCACTACTATATGAGAGGACACTTTTGATAGGGAGGCACTTGGAAGATGAGGATCTTGTAGGAGTGGAAGGTCTTATAGGAGGCACTAAAGTAGAACGATGGTGTGGCACACGAGGACACTTCGCAGTGGAGAGTTCTGTGCAAGTGGCAGGTTCGGTAGGAGTGGAAACCTTACAAGATGCACTATGGACGCTGTGGTAGTGGAGTAACACAAGGCAACGAAGGTGTTGTGAGAGTGGAAGGCCTCACGGGCACAGGGGGAGGCACTGGGGGTGAGGCAGCACAAGTGGATACAGTTAAAAGTGGAGAATATTAATGAAGAGGAGCAGTAAATGGTTGAATTATGATGAGTGGCGCAGTGAGTGAGGAACTGTGGTGACAAAACAAGTCAAGAGGTGAGGTCAAGTAAGAGGACACGAGAATGAGGACAGAGCTACTGTAAGGGACATTGTTGGGTTCCTAGTCGTCCTGTCGACGTAGGAGAACTGGGGACAAGAGACGAGGAGTCCGAGGCATTGAAGTCCAAAAGACGTCCCAAGACAAAAACAGATGACAAGGTATTCGTTGGGATGTAAAATACCAAACAGCTGATAAAGGTAACAGAATATAGTGGAGTGAGAACCCAACGAGGCGCCTCAGATGTCCAGTAGAGGACGCGTGAAGAGCCAAAGAAAGTAGGAACAATACGAGAGCGACGCGTCAACGCCGGGCTATTGTAGTGAAACAACGAGCAGCTACAGCACACCTGCAGCCGGAAGGTTTCACAAGAAAATTTCCAAAGGGATGAAGAAACAACCAACTTTCACACCAGACTAAAACACAACCAAACACTTACTCCAGCACACGGCACTCACCTGGAGGGGGGATGTTACTGACCAGTGTCTGTAAATGGTGACAACAGATGGACCCACAACAGTCAGGTAAAATATGTACACAGAGATGAACTCACAAAAATACCTTTATCAGATTCACAATTATCTAAAACTAGCACAAGTGAAAAGGCGAGAATACACAAGTGTGGTGTCAGAATCCCTCAATGGCAAGATCGCGAGAAATTCAATTATAGCTTTGAGAAATTGTATGAGGAAATCAGTAAATATGAATTAAAAGAGGTGGGAAAGACGAAAGATTTCACTCCAGATGGAATGAAGTATCGATCAAGAGGATTGTCCAAGAGCCAGCCATAAGAGGAGCCCGTTGTGCACTGCCAGTTGACACCGACCCACTCAAGAGGGTGGGTGGGAGGGAGGGGTGAAAGTGAAGGTGATGGAGAGAGAGAGAGAGAGAGGAGTGTGTGTGGAGGGAGAGGCGGGACCGGTCACCAGGCTCCCACTGCAACCTTTTGGGTGCAGCGGGAAGAAACCGCTGAATGTTAAAACTCCCGCAAGTATACGGAGGTAAACACCAGGCAGGTATATGGACAGAACCTCACCACATGGGTATATACTGTAAAGATCACCACACAGGCATATATGTAACTACACACATGAAAAGTATAAATAATTACACACCCACGAATTTAGAGGTATCAACCAGCAAGCATAATGTGTGTGGATGAAGGGCACAAGGCAACACAATGCGTAAGAGAACGATGACTAATCAACGTCAGAAAATGAGAAAAGACAGAGAGATCTCAGACGAAAGAGAACCAAACCTATAGTGGAGAAACACTAGCTAACAGAGAGACAGAGAGAGATATGGTAATAGACGGACGAAATGGTTGATGATACAGAAGAGAGGTAGACGAGGGGGCAGAAGAGGACCGGTGGGGTTGTGAGCTAGGCCACGGTGATCATTCACTGGAAGCTTGACCAGGTTGCACCACTACCACTATCGCCTCTTGACTTCCTCTCAGTTATCACACTCGTTATATCCCTTTTGGCTATCACTGGTTATTTTCCTCTCAGTTGCCTCACTCGTTACCCCAAACACTCTGGTTTACACCATCAACCACGGACTCCAGAGTGTGTGTGTGGCGTTGACGTTATCTATCGTCCTTGGGTAATATAACACTGACACGTAAAACCGATTCTTGTCGATAATATTATATTTTTTTTAGAGTCAAGTTTACCTGAAACAACACAACTTTGAGTAAATATCAAGAATTTCATTGAAAGATTCTTAGTTTTAAAGCTTTATAGTCTTGCATAGATAACACTGGCAGCTTTATTATACGTTTTATTTGTCTTTACTTTATAATCGTTATGTTAGACAATTATAACTTTCAGTCAGGTGAGTGCTTACGATGTATCTGTATACCATGTTGAGGCACCGTGCGTGTGTCTGTATGTACCACAACAGCAGAGCATCGTGGCATTAACCCCACACTCTACAGTATAGAGTGTGGGGTTAATGCCACGATGCTCTGCTGTAAATGCTATCGCCTAAGAGACAACAACCAACTTTTACCATAACGAGGGTGGATGGGAGGGAAGGAGGAAGGGAGGGATGGGCCACCTGAGGGAGGGATGGGCCACCTGAGGGAGGGATGGGCCACCTGAAGGAAGGATGGGCCACCTGAGGGAAGGAAGGGGCAGTTGAGTGAGGGTGAGAGAGAGGGAGGAAAACTGAGTAAGGGAGGAAGGGAGAGATGGAGAGGACAACTGAGTGAGGGAGAAAAAGAGAGAGTGAGAGAAGGGGGGGGGGGGGCAACGGAGTGAGGGAGGATGGGAGGGACAGCTGGCAGGTGGGCCACTTGTTGCGTCCCGGGTACCAGACTTAACAATGTTATCCTGGTTTAGTTTGTACCTATTCTGTCTGTCTCTCTCTAACACACACACACACACACACACAGAAGCATTGAGACATCTGTAGTAATAATTCTCATGACAATTTTATTATAAGTTTGCTAGATCATTTGGGAAGGAAATTAGGAATGGTCTTGGTGCTGTAGTGTGAGGAGCCTTTGATGGGTGTCACACACCATCTACTGCCCTAACTGATGCACTGTCAATGTACTGTCCTACTCCTCCAGGTCCAATCCCCTTAAGTCCTACTCCTCCAGGTCCAATCCCCTTAAGTCCTACTCCTCCAGGTCCAATCCCCTAAGTTCTACTCCTCCAGGTCCAATCCCCTTAAGTCCTACTCCTCCAGGTCCAATCCCCGTAAGTCCTACTCCTCCAGGTCCAATTCCCTTAAGTCCTACTCCTCCAAGTCCAATCCCCTTAAGTCCTACTCCTCCAGGTCCAAACCCGCTAAAATCTAGTTCCTAAGACCTGACCCTCAAATTCATAGTTATTTTCATATTAAATTTTTAAAGCTTATGAGGGATTAGACACACACACACACACACACAAACACACACACACACACACACAAACACACACACACACACACACACACACACAAAAGTAACCCCTTGATATACCCAAAATCCTCCTACAACAGCTGAGGTGTAAGTAAGTAAGTAAGTAAGTAAGAATGTGTATGTATGTATGTATGTACGTGTGTGTGTGTGTGTGTGACAATACCTCACCCAGCGTCACTACCAACACCGCAGTAACAATGACAGGCCCCCCCCCCCCCCTTTCCTCACCTTCTACCGGAGAACCACCATGACCCAAGCATAATTAAGTACCTGTAGATATACGTCAGATAGGGGTGTGGGTGAGGAGACAGGTAGCTAAGTGGGTAGGGATATAGTTAAGTGGGTAGGGATGGTAGATAAGCGGGTAGGGATAGTGGATAAGTGGGTAGGGATAGTGGATAAGAGGGTTGGGAAGGTAGATGGGTGGGTACAGGTGGCTAAGTGGGTAGGGATGGTGGAAAAGTGGGTAGGGATAGTAGATAAGTGGGTAGGGATAGTAGATAAGTGGGTAGGGATAGTAGATAAGTGGGTAGGGATAGTAGATAAGTGGGTAGGTATAGTAGATAAGTGGGTAGGGATAGACAGGTGGCTAAGTGGGTAGGTATGATGCTAAATTGGTTAGTTGGTTAGTGGCTAAGTGGGTAATTCAGTGGGTACTTGTGTAGGTAGACGGATGGGTGGGTACTTGTGTAGGTAGACGGATGGGTGGGTACTTAAGTAGGGAGACGGGTGGGTGGATACTTATGTAGGTAGACGGATGGATGGGTACTTGTGTAGGTAGACGGATGGGTGGGTACTTGTGTAGGTAGACGGATGGGTGGGTACTTGTGTAGGTAGACGGATGGGTAGGTACTTGTGTAGGTAGGTGGTTGGCTGGGTACTTGTGTAGGTAGGTGGGTAGGGAGGAAGTGAGGCAGGTGTGTGTGGGTGGGTGTGTGTGGGGCAGTCAGCCTTATATCCTTTCACTTTCAGCTAGACCACCACCGCCTCTCATCACCTGCACGCGTCTACCTATTAGGCGCCGCGGGGGAAGGGGTGGGGGGGATGGGGGGTCATGCACACAACACCACCTTGTGCTTTATCCTGTGCACACAACTACATTAGTGTATCCTGTTGTGCACACGCAACTCCAACTGTGTCATATTGTGTGTACGCAGCTGTGTTTGTCTTGTCAAGTGTATGCAGTACCACCTGTGTGAGTGTGTGTGTGTAATGCTGGTTCACACACAGAACCCCGTATGTGTGTGTGACACTGGTACACACACAACCCCGTGTATGCGAGACGCTGGTTCACACACAGAACCCCGTGTACGTGCGACGCTAGTTCACACACAGAACCCAGTGTACGTGACGCTGGTTCACACACAGAACCCCGTGTGCGTGTGACGCTGGTTCACACACATAACCCCGTGTATGCGAGACGCTGGTACACACACACAGAACCCAGTGTACGTGTGACGCTGGTTCACACAGAGAACTCCGTGTACGTGTGACGCTGGTACACACACAGAACCCCGTGTGTGTGTGTGACGCTGTTACATCCATAGAACCCCGGTGTGTGTGTGTGTCATACACCGTCACTACATGTGTCTTACGAAGGGTCTGAGATGAAGAATACAAAACATATTTGTTTTTTACTCAGCTTAAAATAGCGATTACGAGTCGCAGCTGTTGTTTGTGTGAGATTATTATTAAAGGCAACACTACTTATACAAGCTGTGTACGTGACTCAGCGTTGAAAAAATGACGAAAGTTTGTGTGATTCTGCTGAAGTTTGTTGATACTTAGTACAACTGTTGCCACACCTAATTATGTGTAACACAGTCCACCTATAATATTACTAACAATCGCCTGTTTGTAATACGAAAACTAAGTCTGTATTACGGTACTTATAGACTGTGTATTCACAAATAAAATTACTCTTCTCCGGAGCCTCAAGTTAATAATTCGTGAATAAATGTTGAAAAGTGTATATGGAACAAAAAAAAAGGTTTTGGCTTACACACAGACACACACACAACAGCACATTTCCCAGATAACCCAGACGAGCGCACAGGTTGTCACACTGTGTCAAAGGCTGGAAGGGTGTTGCAGGCTGACGGTGGCCACACACACACCAACACGGTACTTGTTACTATTACTGTGTTCTTGTTGAGGTCACTGTCCTGCTCCTGTCAGGATATAAATCATTTCACAAACGCTGGTTCACTTTCCTCCTCACACACCAATCCACGTAATTATCAACTTTATTTTCTCTTTTGTTGTTACTTTTTTTTCACTTTTACTTTCGTTTTCGAGACTGCATGCTGATGTTAGCAGTCAGTCAGTCTCCACCACAAGCCATGCAAGACGAACACCACTTTGTTGGCATTTAAGTACAGTATGTTGTTCAGTACTGACCCAAGGGATTATAAAGGATGATGTAGTGTACTAGAGGAGGAGGCTAGTGTGTGGTGGCAGCTGGTGCAGGAGATAAGAGGGCCAGCTGCGTGTATGTGTGGGTGGCGGTGACGGCGGGGTGTACCAACCAGACGACGCGGAGCAGCACGGTCAGCTTGCCACCACAGACCGGCCCGAACTGTTGCCTCCACACCAGTCACTCCCCTCTCTCTCTCTCTCTCTCTCTCCCCCCCCCCTCTCTCTCTCTCTCTCCCACCCCCTCTCTCTCTCTCGTCTACCACCGCCGCCGCCCCCATACCAGTGAGAGGCCGGCGACAGTCCCTCTCACATCTCCAGTGTACACATCCACTACTACAACACCTCAGTCTATTCTCTATTCCTCTACCCTATACACCTGGTATTTCAACATCACCACCACCATCAACACCTTCACACAGGTACTTCAACATCACCTCCACCACACCTATCATCACCACCAACACCTTTGCACAGCTACTTAAACACCGAACCACCTTCACCTTTATATACAGGTTCCCTCTACACCATCGTCACCCACCCATTTACATCACCTCCACAATGACACTTCTACAGGTACCTCTACAGTCATCAACACCACTTCTATAGGTGTAACTACTGTAGATACCTGCCACCATTACCACCTTTCACCAGGGTATCCGTCAACCACCACCACCACAACTACCACCATTCTTAATGATAAATCTACTACACCTCTGCCACAACCACCATTCACAGGTACACTACTACCATCACCATTCGCACAGGTACCACTACACTCTTACCTCTACCACAATTCACACAGCTACCACTACCACCATTCACACAGGAACCATTACACCCTTACCACCATTTACACAGCTGCACCACTACACCCCTACCACCATTCACACAGGTACACCACTACCACCATTCACACAGGTACACCCCTACCACCATTCACACAGGTACACCACTACTACCATTCACACATGTACACCCCTACCACCATTCACACAGGTACACCACTACCACCATTCACACAGGTACACCCCTACCACCATTCACACAGGTACACCACTACTACCATTCACACATATACACCCCTACCACCATTCACACAGGCACACCACTACCACCATTCACACAGGTACGCCCATATCACCATTCACACAGGTACACCACTACCACCATTCACACAGGTATATCACTACACCACTACCACCATTCACACAGGTACACCCCTACCGCCATTCACACAAGTACACCACTACCACCATTCAGACAGGTACGCCCATACCACCATTCACACATGTACACCACTACACCACTACCACCATTCACACAGGTACACCACTACCACCATTCACACAGGTACACCCCTACCACCATTCACACAGGTACACCACTACCACCATTCACACAGGTACACCCCTACCACCATTCACACAGGCACACCCTTACCACCATTCACACAGGTACACCTCTACCACCATTCACGCAGGTACACCACGACCACCATTCACGCAGGTACACCACGACCACCATTCACGCAGGTACACCACGACCACCATTCACACAGGTACACCATTCACACATGTACACCCCTACCACCATTCACACAGGTACACCATTACCACCATTCACACAGGTACACCACTACCACCATTCACACAGGTACACCACTACCACCATTCACACAGGTACACCACTACCACCATTCACAGGTACACCACTTCACCACTACCACCATTCACACAGGTACACCACTACCACCATTCACACAGGTACACCACAACCACCATTCACACAGGTACACCACTACCACCATTCACACAGGTACACCACTACCACCATTCACACAGGTACACCACTACCACCATTCACACAGGTACACCACTACCACCATTCACACAGGTACACCACTACACCACTACCACCATTCACACAGGTACACCCCTACCACCATTCACACAGGTACACCCCTACCACCATTCACACAGGTACACCCCTACCACCATTCACACAGGTACACCCCTACCACCATTCACACAGGTACACCCCTACCACCATTCACACAGGTACACCCCTACCACCATTCACACAGGTACACCCCTACCACCATTCACACAGGTACACCCCTACCACCATTCACACAGGTACACCCCTACCACCATTCTCACAGGCACACCCTTACCACCATTCACACAGGTACACCCCTACCACCATTCACGCAGGTACACCACGACCACCATTCACGCAGGTACACCACGACCACCATTCACACAGGTACACCCCTACCACCATTCACACAGGTACACCCCTACCACCATTCACACAGGTACACCACTACCACCATTCACACAGGTACACCACTACCACCATTCACACAGGTACACCACTACCACCATTCACACAGGTACACCACTACCACCATTCACACAGGTACACCCCTACCACCATTCACACAGGTACACCACTACCACCATTCACACAGGTACACCACTACCACCATTCACACAGGTACACCACTACACCACTACCACCATTCACACAGGTACACCACTACCACCATTCACACAGGTACACCACTACCACCATTCACACAGGTACACCCCTACCACCATTCACACAGGTACACCCCTACCACCATTCACACAGGTACACCCCTACCACCATTCACACAGGTACACCCCTACCACCATTCACACAGGTACACCCCTACCACCATTCACACAGGTACACCCCTACCACCATTCACACAGGTACACCACTACCACCATTCACACAGGTACACCCCTACCACCATTCACACAGGTACACCCCTACCACCATTCACACAGGTACACCCCTACCACCATTCACACAGGTACACCCCTACCACCATTCACACAGGTACACCCCTACACACCCTGACAACAGACCTTAATCATCACAATTCCTTCTTCCTGTGGCAGCGACAAGTGTTTCAATCTGGTCACGCTGCATATGATCTTTCAGTGTAAAAGTGAATAACCACCATACTGTCATTCACACCCATCATACTGTCATTCATACTCACCATACTGTCATTCATACTCACCATACTGTCATTCATACACACCATACTGTCATTCATACACACCATACTGTCATTCATACCCACCATACTGTCATTCATACCCACCATACTGTCATTGAAACAGGGAGGGAGGAAGGAAGAGGAGGAGGAGGAGTGTAGTAACAACATGACTCACACTTGCCACAGCCAGCCTTGTCACCCACAGGTAGACAGACACTTATCTGCATCACACACACACACACTTCCTAACTCCTACCGCAAACCTCCCTGATACATTTAGTGGATCAACTGAAGAATCTCCAACCCGGCTTATTTCACCTAAAGATTAACCACCCTACCGCTAACCTAACCTAACGACCTTGTGCTAAGTAAGTAAATAATAATAATCTACGCACCTGCTGGCACTCTCAATCAGTCCCCTTACACCAACTTCTCCTACCTATGACTTTCTCCCCCCCCCCCCTTTCCTTTGGACCCCAGGATTGCATAGCCTCTCGGACCCCCCCCCCCCCCCAGCCTTTTCTCCTCTCCTCCCTCCATGTATCCAATTGCATGTAATTTCTCTCCTCCACACACGCACCCACCCCAGCTAGCCCCTCCCCCCACCACCTCCCACCCGGACACTCATATCGCTTCCCTCCCTCACCCCCCCTCCCCATATTCCCTTGCCAATCTACCCCTCTTACTAGTACACAGGAAGTTGGGTAAGGGGAGGGGATGTAGGGGAGGGGATGTAGGGGAGGGGTGTGGTCGCTCTCCCCTAACATCACTTATCAACCTACCCAGCAGTACCTCCTCGAGCATCACCTAAATATTAAAACTACAAGTGGTCCAAAATGAAGCCCTGAGATTCATCACAGGTGAGAGATACCCCCTTCACCAGAACCACAGCCGAGATACATAGAGACCTGAGGATATAACCCATAAACCAACAGCTATACACCCTGGCCAACAGAGTCTGGCAAAAGATAGAACCATCAAAGCAAGAACTCCTTCAAAGACTCCCACCAGACAACGACAACAACCATAGATGGTGCCCAGAAGGTACCAAACCTCAAGAAATCCATTACCACCCCCGATCTATACGGCCAGGCACTAGACAACCTCCCTAGACCAGTACCCCCCCAGTAGGGTCGGCGGAATATATGGTCCTCAAAACACCCATATATGAGATAGGGTAGGCTGTTTAGGGCGTGTGCCGACAGAGCGGTCAACCAACCTGTAAACCAACTCTAAGAAAACCACCCACAATAATTAGCCCAAGATAACGTGAACACATTATTAGCCTACCTAGCCAACAGCGATGCGGTCAGCCCACCTCCTTTTACCTCCTCCCAAATTTCTTCAATTTCCGAACAATTAACCCCCCCCCCCCCCCATCTAATCTTCTCTCTAAAAAAAATAAATAAATAAAAAAAAATTAAAAATTCCCTACTCTGGGCCACACCACACACTAAATACTTACCTCACGGGGTCCCATATTAACTATGTCACCACACACACACACACACACACACACACACGTAATAAGCTACATATCACCACAAACATCCAACCACACATGCTTTGTTTCTTAGGGATATTTTTTTTTTACCACACATACCTTCCCTACCACCTCCATTACACAATGACCTCATGAAATACCACAGTAGAGTCTCACCGTCACATAAAGAATGACTCCCTCCAATGAACGAATATCCTCACCACTAACCCACTCCCTCTTTACCCCCCCCCCTCCTCACTTCTTTTTTTCTTCCCTAAGGTTTCCCTCTTCCTCCCTACCATTCTCCCCCCCTCCCTACCCATATCCTCTGTCTTTCCCATTATCCACCTTTCTTCCTCTCCCCTTCATTCTTCCCCATTGCCCCCCACCCTCCCTCCTCTCCACTATCTCCTCCCTCCCTCCCTCCCTCTCTCTCTGTTTGTTCACGCTACAAGTTGACTCACCCTTCCACATTCCTATTCCCCGGATGGCTAATACACTGTACACCCTTTGTAGCTAGCTGGTGACAAGACCCAGTGTTGTTGAGCAGTGTGTCGTGATCTGAAACTACTACTATTACGTTTTTTTTTTAAACGTGGCCTCCAGCCTCCCCCAATAGCCACACCATCGCCGCCATTTTATTACCTTAAAATTAACTATCCTAATACATAAGTAGCTACCCTGGCTGTGTTGAGTTAGTTGAGCCGCAGATCTATGCGGCATACAGAGACTGTTGCCTCAAAGTCGATATCTGCGACTATTGTCGGCTTTGGGGCCGATGCTCTCGTTCCCCTGAGGCAAAGCAATGCAGACCTAAGCAGAGAGAAGGACAGTCGACATCTCAACCAGGCAGCAACGTGGCTTCTTGGGCTGCTGCTTCTGTTCATATAACTCCTCGGCCAGTCTTGCATAAAAACATCTTGCACTTGGTCCCATCCCACCAGAGGTTGTCAACACCAGAAGAATGAAGCTGTCTTGATCAACGTTCTGAATTCTCTTGGACTATACCCTATTCTTGTCGTTTTTGTTCCTGTTGTGTGCAGCATCGAAAGCTAGGTTAAGGTGATATGATACTACTACTATACTACTACTACTACTACTACTACTACAGGTAGGGGGTGTTGTGGTGGTATGGTTCAATTATCTAAGGAGGGTGCTCTGATTTTCTGGTATACATGTGTCGTCAAGTATGGTCATTCACCTTCCTGCCACCATACACCCACCAGCCCTCTCCCACAGCTCTTCACAGCACGTAATAAAAAGTTCCGTCTCATTAACAGGTTTTTCCTCTCTGTATGAGAGAGAGAGAGAGAGAGAGAGAGAGAGAGAGAGAGAGAGAGAGAGAGAGAGAGAGAGAGAGAGAGAGAGAGAGAGCATAATTCCACCTACAACACATATCAACCAATCACCACAAAGATAACCATCAACAATGCATAATATTAGATAACAAGTGTCACCATCCACCTCACGCCCCTCTCTCCTTTCCCGTGTAAATACAACATGATTCTCATCCTAGCCCCTGTGATGTGACCCCCCCCCCCTCCCTCACACCCCCAAATACACTGACCTGGTCCTCACCATGCCAAGAAAACACAGCCACAAGCTTCAGTTCCGGGATGAGATGACGTCAAATTCATTCCACGATTCCCTGAGTTAAAAATACTGTTAGTGGAGGTGCTGAGGACTCCCTAGTATACCCAGTCAATGTTTTCTCCAGGAAGGACGACATCTACATCACATTTTAATACAATTCAAGGAAGAAAGAAAAGAAATCAACAACACTAACCAACCCCACGTACAGTATTCCAGCGCTTCGGCAAACCTTTCTTATATTATACTTACAGCGCCTCATCTTTCTAGGAAGGCTTCCCACTAATGTGACTGTCGACTTGGGAAATCAAATCCGTATCAAGCCCGCATGTTTCACTGTAAGTTTCTCACCAGTAATGTGGGTTTTATTTCCAGCCTCTGAACTTTTGGTGGTTAATCTTTTCAGGCGGGAGGGAGGGAATCACTGTGTCCCTGTCATGCTGTGGTGGGGATGTGGTAAAGCAACAATATCCAAGAGAGTTATAGTTAGTCCCTGAGCACCATGACGAGACTCAAATGTCACGCATTAATCTTAAATATTTTCCACGAACTAAGGCGACATTTACAACTTTGAGGATGTTTACAGGACTTGCTAAACTCTCAGTAAGGAGTTGTCAGCCATCTCTCTAAAGAACGTTCCTGAGTGTCTCAATATATATATATATATATATATATATATATATATATATATATATATATATATATATATATATATATATATATATATATATATATCGTGACTCATCCAAACCTCTGACTGCCTGTTGAAAGTTTGAGTTCAGTGACAATGAAAAATATTGATATTATTCCAGCCCCCCCCCCACCCAAAGGCTCCGGCAGCCCGATTGACCCTATTTTTGAGCGCCGTATTAAAACGTTTTTATCCAGGTAAAATATCACCAAGTTCGTTTCTTGTGACCTTTCACGACAACCGTAAAGTGCAGGACCTTAAAGATATTACAATAATATTCTCTCTGTAAACTATATTATTATAACTTGTATAACAACACGTTCACGGACAAAACATCCATCCACCCATCCGTCCAGACAGACTTCTTATTAGAGTATAATCGGAACGACTTGAAGCCCTTTTTTTACCCAGATGAGACTCACTTACCCAGGTGATCACACAAGCAGAGTAGGAAGATAGTTTTAGGCTCTGTAATGGAGAGGGAGAGAAGTAAGAGAGAGGGAGAGAAGTAGGAAAGAGGGAGAGAAGTAAGGAGATGGAGAGGAGAGACGGAGAGAAGTAAGGAGATGGAGAGGAGAGAGAGAGGGGTAGATAGGGGGAGGGAAGGGGTAAGGAGAAGAAAGAGGTGGAAAGGAGAGGGAAAGGGGAAGAGAGAAAGGAGGAGGTCAGTGTAGACACAGCGTGAACTAATATTGCCTGACACGAGGCCACGACAGGCCACCAGTACCCCACACCCGCCCCCTTCACCACCACCACCACCACCCCGTGCACCCACCAGTCAGTGCACCGTGATCATTAGCTCAAAACCAAAGAGATATCTTTCTTTGTTTATGTAATTAAGGTTTAGTGCACGAACTGCCTACGTGTACTTGCCTACAATGCCCTGCACACCTTAACTGTTGAAGCTGAGAAACACACACACACACGTCGCCTCCCATCACTAGTTCTCATCCTGGGGTCCAACACACTTAGGAACCGAGTGAGTAAACACACACACACACACACACACACACACACACACACACACACACACGAGAGAGCGAACTGTGCGATCTACGAGACACACAACACAGGAGCACCGACAGTAGTTAAGTGACAAGCAGTTCTTCATAACCCCTTCACTCACTTGACCCCCTCACTTACCCAATTCTCACTCACACCCCCCCTGCCCTCACTCACACCCCCCCTGCCCTCACTCACACCCCCCCCTGCCCTCACTCACCCCCCCTCCCCTACCTCACTCAACCCCTTCCACTTCACTCACCACCACGAGAGGCTGTAAGAGGAACATCCGCCTCGTTTATAAGTACAGTATCAGCTATATAAATAGATATTTATTCAGATCACCTGAAGATTCGCCCCTTCTATCTGATATCATGTGAGGAATGACCACCTTAACACTACATGGGGGAAGTAGATTAGATTAGGTCAGATTACAATAGGTTAGGATGGGTTAGGTAATATCAAGGTGAAATAATATGGGGGTGGTGATCTATTGTATTTATCCAGTAACATTATCATAAAATTCTACATGAAATCATGTATATATATATATATATATATATATATATATATATATATACATATATATATATATATATATATATATATATATATATATAGGCTATATATATATATCTTGATAAAATCACACGGGAAAAGGGAAACAACGGAGCACCTTAGCTTTAGTCTTTATTCAAGACATCTTCAGATGTCTTGAATAAAGACGAAAGCTAAGGTGCTCCGTTGTTTCCCTTTTCCCGTGTGATTTTATCAAGATTTATCTTATCCACGTTTTCATTGTGGATCTACATGAAATATATATATATATATATATATATATATATATATATATATATATATATATTATATATATATATATATATAGTGCAGGTATACAAATTATGTAATGTACAGTGAGGATATACAAACAATGGCAGAAAATAAGTTTTCCCTTCATAACAAGTATTCACCGATTGCCAGCATTGTCAGACTCTGCTGTTACAACAATTAAGGGGCATTACGAGGCCGATTAAGAGCAGTCAGAGGAAGAAGGGCATCGCTACATGAGGTGCGCAGGGAATACTGCTGAGCTTAAGGGATCAGCTCATGGGTTTACTCTGTGTGTGTGCGTGCGTGTGTCAGGGTCACCTCACAGTTTCAAAGCGACCCTGACCAGTCGTGAGACCAAGTGCATAAAAACACGTGCCATTAGTCCCTATTATTCTACAGCGACAACCCTTATTAGTGCCACACCGTATACAGTTACCATATTACCCAAACTACCGGATAATTGTCACTCTTCCCGCTTACTCAGCAAATGACGACCAACAGGCCCAGAGCGCAAGCAAACACATTAAATCTCACATCAAAACACTAATTAAGAAATTCATACAAATGTCCTACAAATAAATCAAATGCACGAATCGCCGCTAAACATTCAACTAATTACGTCAATATCAAGTAGATTCAACAGGTCGTGGCACTCAGATGTCGTGTGTGGCACTCATGGAGACCCCACATCACGCCACTACTGGTAACCGTCACGAGAGGAAATGACCTGCACTAACGCAAGATTATCCTCACCATAGTTAATTTATCTGAGTTATAAAACATCATCTAACAATAATAATATCAACACTTTTTAAACCCTTAGTTGACTGTTTTTCGTTTTCCCCACGACTGAAGAAAATCATTTCTCTTTCATTAAAAAAATAATACTAATAATTGTTTATACTTTTTTTTGCATGGTTAATTATTGGGTCATTAAAGTGGTGGTGAGGAGAAATGGCTAAATTTGGGGCTCTAGAGAAAGAAATTTATCAGACCAGGTAGAGGCAGTGACGGCGAAGAGGAGGTGAAAGGAGGCAGAAGTGGAGGAAGCTGGAGGAGGGATGAGAAAAGCTGGAATTTGAAGGAAAAGGGAGAAACGGGTAAGGCAGGGAAGGAGGAGGTAGGGAGAAACAGGAGGAGAGGGAAAATAAAGGAAGGAAAGAGGATATAGAAACATGGCTAAAGGAGAAGGGGGGAAAAGAGGGTGGGTGAAATCTGCGGGAGGACTGACAGAGGCGGAAGAAAATTAAACAATAAGAGGACCAGACGTTTTATCTCCGGGGTGAACACTGCAGCAGCTTACAAGAGAGAACCGTCACCCCCTTGATTAATCCTTAACATCATAACGAAATTCTCCACCATCATCAACCTCGAAATGTCATATTAACTTCATAAATATTAAAAACTCCTCTCAGGCCAGAACGTCTCCCCAGCTGTCGGTATACAGACTCGTGTAGCAGCTCTCTGACGTCTGTATACAAAGCATCATCAAATTTGTATACAGTGCACACGACGCGGTTGCCATGAGGACATCTATATGTAAAAGTTTGGTGAATCCGGAAGAAAGGCACTCGTTTACCATTGGTCATTCTTACGTCACCACACACACACACACACACAGTTTCTTGTGGATCACTGTGGACCAATCACCTACGTAATTTATGGCCTGTGGATCAACCTGCGGACCATCGCTTGGATCAGTCACCATCTAAACTTAGGTTACGCTGCACAACCTAAGGGTCACTCAGTCGTTGTATGTACTCTGAGAACGTAAACAAAAACAATGACAGATGATACAGTGGAGCCAACTTGGTACACTACCAACATGTGCCAACACTGTGTTGTGGTTTAGCAATTCCATTCTACCCAGTTACACTAACGTCACTCACACACCCACTCACTCTCTCCCTTTCTCCCGACAGTTTTACTCTCTCAGTCGAGGATTTTTTTTTCAGCGTGTGTGTGTGTAAAACACAAATAACGTGGGGTTCATTTAAGAAACATTTACCACACTGCCTGCAGGAGGTAACTTGTCGACGCTCCAGTACAGCCAATAACTGTGTCCAGAAATGTTACACCAACCAACCACTGACCCGCTTACGGTCAATAACTACGTCCCTGACATACACCCACCACCGCCTAAAATTTCCTCTCAGTATATATATATACTGTATATATATATATATATATATATATATATATATATATATATATAATAT
The DNA here is from genome assembly GCA_958450375.1 of Homarus gammarus. Taxonomy (NCBI): domain Eukaryota; kingdom Metazoa; phylum Arthropoda; class Malacostraca; order Decapoda; family Nephropidae; genus Homarus; species Homarus gammarus. The sequence continues at coordinate 1,013,838 of CAUDMG010001871.1, forward strand.
ATATATATATATATATATATATATATATTAAATTGGCATTATTTTCAGTGAATAGACAACGTTAAATGAATGATGTGAACCAATCATCGTTACCCTTTACGCTCACTGGACAAATAATATTTTTTGGGAGTCGTCCAAATTTACGTCTTATCAGTCAGCCAGTGGACAATTACTGTCAAATTTTCAGATCTGATCTCAGTGGTCTACCAGTGGTCTGTCTACCAGGGTAACAATCACCGAGCAAGCCTAAGGTCTCACTCCCAATCTGTCCATCAAGCATACGTCGCCGTGGACCATACAACGTCTGTGATGGCAATAAGGCCCTTGGGGAGAAGATGGATGAGGCAATAATCAGATAACGGGAGACACAGGAGGCAGACACTAAGGAGGCAACAGCAGGTGAACCAAAGAGCTGAGTCAGGTGAGGGAGAGGAGCGGCAGCAAGACTCCCTCCCTGTGTCAACAATGAGTCCCGCCTCTCATCTGACAACAGGCCTGAATGTAAACAAGAGAATGACCTCCTTTACTGCCAATCACCTCAAAAACACGCCACGCCTACCACTATCATCACCACACCACTCGCCACGCCAGCCACTATCACCACCACACCACACGCCACGCCCGCTACTATCACCACCACACCACACGCCACGCCAGCCACTATCACCACCACACCACACGCCACGCCAGCCACTATCACCACCACATGCCACGCCCACCATTATCACCACCACACGCTGCCCACCATTATCACCACCACATGCCTCGCCCACCATTATCACCACCACACGCTGCCCACCATTATCACCACCACATGCCTCGCCCACCATTATCACCACCACACGCACCTCCTTACCACTAACATCATCACCACTATAACACACACCGACTTCCACAAACACCACCACGAATAAAGGTCATTTTTAACACCACCACTACTACCACACTGACCACAATCCCCACCACTGACCATATTACCACCAAGTCCAAAGACACATGTATTGACCACCACCACCACCACCACCACTACCACCACCAACGCCATTCAGTAATAGTAGGTCATTTTCGAGGATGGCCGACACTCAATCATCAAGGCGTGAATCTGTTTATCTAAGGTGTAGAAGCTGTCGCCAACACAACAAGTACACCCTCTACGTTAACGACCTGTATATGATCCAGTATGAGTAACTAACCCAGGGAGACCATATAACACGCTAACCGTACCAGCTAACCATTAACCCGTAATACAATCCATTAATCGATTAATATCCAGGTTCCCAATTACAGCCTGACAGACAGAGGGAAGTGGAGTCCAGTCCCTCACCATCACACACACACACACACCTCTACAAAGCTTCCATCCTTATTCTCCATTAGGAAGTCACTTTCTGCGTCAATAAATGAGTCTCTATATCCCCATTCTTTACTTTATAAGTTCATTCTCGCATTTCTGTCCCAGGAATGGACTATGGCAGTGTCCTGGTAACAGTCAGGCTGAAGTCTGAGTAATAACAAACACGGAGACAACATTAATACCAATAGTCTATTCACACCACAACTTGAGATAAGAAAAACAACTATTGTAAATTTTAAGTTATGGAGGAACTGTAGTTAGATTATTCCTACTTAACACAACAAGGAACAATGATAACTTGATTTACGGACGTAAAAAAATACTGAAGAACCGTTGCTAAGAAGAAAAAAAAAACAATGACACGTGCAAATACCACGACAATTGAATCCAATGTAGCCAATCTAAGAGGCTGGGGTATGTTAACAGATTTGGGGAACCTTGCTCAATTGTTAAGTTACTATATCAGTGCTGGTGTTGCCATATAACAGCTTCATCCATGCAGAAACCGTCACCTCTGAATTTAGGGAGTCGGATCATCATAATTTTTTTTCCAACGCCAAATTCGGGGTCACAACATGAAAATTTAGGAACGTAATTAATACTACCATATAGTCTAGCCCTCAGGTCCTTTAGAACCCAAATCTGTGTGCGGTAGAACCTGCAGAAGTACTAGTACTTTACTTTACTTAGAGAGAGAGAGAGAGAGAGAGAGAGAGAGAGAGAGAGACCATTTGTTGAAGCTGCTCACAGCCTCCTCACGGTAAACCACAATGGACACCCTTCCGGCAGACGCTCCCTGATGAATATTTTCAACAACTTACACGACCCAAAACCCATAATTTTGTAGGTCGTGAAAGAGAGGACTATGTGCCTCTTCTTAAAATCAATACAATATAACCAAACAATACAATATCGTGTGAATAATGTTATCATGTTGATACCGAACCGATATGTCTGTACAGTACCTTTAATAGTATTTTGAATTAAAGCAATGAAAATAAACACAATAAAACACACACTTTACCCTTTGTGTGTGTGTGTGTGTGTGTGTGATTCAGGTAACAGTCTCCTGAGTATTCACCTGAGTGTCCTTATACACACTTAACGAACGCCTTCCATCACCTGGACAGAACAGATAGGAGGGTAGTACTATCCTCCTCATCCACTCAGTGTCAAGATCCACCCCACTAGCCATTACTCGTCCACCAAGATCTGCCTCCTAGGATGACACTCACTCTACCTGCTGCACTTCTAAAGCAATTTGTTTACATCAGCTGGACAGATAAGAGCGGCTATATTACACCCCCCCCCCCCCCACCATCAGTTCACTCACTGCCTCTGTACCCCCCCCCCCCAAGAGCCATCATCTATTACCTAACCTCATGAACCTAATCATACACAACTTAATCCAACTCAACCAAATCCAACCTATCCAAAGCTAAGTTAAACTCATATAACTTAATTCAACGTACCAAAGCCATCCCAACCAAACGTAACCTAACTTAACCCAAACCAACACTATCAATCATAACTAACCTAAACTCACCTAATCCAACTTATCAACCCATTGCAAAAAATAAATAAATAAATAAAAAAAAAAATCCTCAACAAGTTAACCTTCAGCAGAAAGTGTTCAGCCATCCACTGGGCGACAACACCCCCCTAGCGCCCTCTCCTCCATCAATATTCTGGGCTGCGTATAAACCCACAATCTCTGAACCTCTCCGGCGTAACAATCACAACCACCTTCATCTTTTTTTTTTCTTCTGTCACTACCCTGTTTTTTTACCCATGTCCTCTCTAAGGTATTAATTCATCCTTGTCTCTCTCTCTCGTGTGTGTGTGTGTGTGTGTGAGCTGTTACCAACTTGTCATAAAAACTAAACTGGTTCATAAACACCCGGACCAGCAGGGGGGGGGGGGGGGGGGGGGGGGGGGGCGGGGGCGCGAAGACCTACCGATACCTATCCTATCTAAATAATAATAATAATAATAATAATAATGATAATAATAATAAACGGTTTATTGAAAAAGTTTGCAGCCCGAAGGCAGAAAATATACATTGGACATAAATGACTTATTACATACATTGGTGATTTAACAAAAGCCTTCATTAGAGAAAGGTGAAGGAACATACAGATTAATGTTTACACACGTAGATCATGTGAGCTGAGGTGTTGAACAGCAGACACAGTAACTTCCCTCACAGATGTCGTTATGAGGGGCATCACGCGGAGTACTAGTTCCCTCACAGGTGGTGTTATGAGGGGCTTGACGTGGTGTAGTAATTCCCTCACAGATGGTGTTACGAGGGGCCTGATGATGATGTAGTAGTTACCTCACAGATGGTGTATGAGGGGCCTGATGATGTAGTAATTCCCTCACAGATGGTGTTATGAGGGGCCTGATGTGGTGTAGTAATTCCCTCCCAGATGGTGTTATGAGGGACATCACATGGCGTAGTAATTCCCTCACAGATGGTGTTATGAGGGGCATAAGACTCAACTGCCGAGTTGTTTTTCACTGACTTAAGCACTGTTCACCATTATTCAACACTGGTTCCATTCCTTTCCCAAACGAAATAGTAACTTCTGGCGAGAACTTGTTGATATTCCGGTGGGGAGGAGGGTTCAGGGGAGGGAGTTGGTATGGGCCAACATAACAGTTGACGTGGCTGCTGCTGAGCAGCGCCAGGTGCGTCTGACCCGTCTTGACCCGTCGGTGGTTAACGTGTCCTGTGATGACGGCACTTCTGCTCCACGTGACTTGACACCACCTGACAGAACCAACTAGTAATCGTCTCAGAGTGGAGGCTTGAATGTGCACAGTTAGTGGCCAATTAGTTGAGTTCTTCCATGACAACACACGCAAATCTGTCGTTAAGAATGATAGTGATGTTACAGTCTAGTCGTGATGCCTCTCTCATGTACTTTTAACGTATAATAAAAGTATCGAATATATGACATCTAATTAAGTTGGCCAAGTCCCTTCACCGTAAGTAACGCTCAAGACAAAATACTGGTATCTCGGGATGTTTGTATATAATTATAAAAGTTAACTGAAGTGTTATTGTAATATATTTATACTGATATTAGTGTTGATTATAATCCTATTTGATCAAGTTAATGACACGGTGTCAGCCAAACACATGCAGGGAAAAAAAAACTTACTTGCTTTAATTACACAGTAAATATGAGCGCTAATACTGGTTGTTTGCCCTGGACACCACCGACAAGTAAACATTTAAAACCACAACTTCACCCGGGACGCAGCCACTGAGATAAACACAGGATGGAGCAAAATGAGAAGACTTGCCATAATAGAAGGTCTGGATCTCAAAGCTCCCTGTGATATGTTTCGCCGCCAACGGGAGGTAAGAGATCCCCCATCTAGTTACGGCAGAATCTCAGGAAAATCTCGCGCGATTCTGGCCGCTATAATTGGGCCGTATCTTAAATGATCCAGCTTAGTGTGTTCCCACAACTCCACTTAAGAAAAATATTAACTTGTTACAGTATCCTGACCTCAGAGTATGGAGTGTTTGCCGCCACCTAAAGTGTTTAAGATACATCTCCTATACTCAAAAACAACATCAACAGCTAAGTTTATCAAAGTTGACCTTGACCTCCCGAGTAAAACATTATGTTCTAGAAATATTGAGGTTAATCCCCGTATTGTCTAGCCCATCACCTAGTTTCATTCCAGTATATATTTGCTTTACCGTCGCCGTACCTTTAACCTTTCATAAAGCAGACACACACATGTCACTGTTAGATAGAACTGGCTTTAACTTAATGGCAACCTTGAAGACTAGATTTGGCCCAGACAGACAGGCAGACATACAACACATCACGAGGGGTTGTGGTGTTGGTGGTAAAATAAATCACGTGACCAGGTATAGCAATTTTACCTACCTGTCTGCCTACCGTGACGATACAACATGATGGGTGTGTATGAGTGAATGTCGACACTTTACAAAACCCACCTGTGTAAATCTGTTGTTATGTACACCGTGTTTACCAGGAGCCAGGAGAGCCACCTCACCCTGACACACATTCTACCTTCACAGCGTCACTCAATCCCTCACTATGACGCTCCACCACACCACATCTATAAATATTGCTATACTTTGTTGCGTAATAATACCACAACACAGAATTGTATATCGATAGAGGTCAGTTTCCACATAAATTATCAAGTATTTTTTCCCTTCGTGGAACTTAAGTATAATATACAGTATACATAAATAAAAATAAACATCAATTCATATACATATATGTTGACTCACTGGATTCAGATCTCAGTTTCAGCAGTTTAAAAGTTTATTTCCAGTTCACAGCAGAGAGAGTCTGAGGAGTTTGTTGTTGTGGAGCAACACGTAAATTCAGCGTCACAGCTTTTAACACAAGGAAAAACTTCACCTGACTACACCTTCATCATGACGGGAGCCAATATGTGTTGAGGTGTGCGAGTCACGTACCTGTGAATAGAGAAAAATATATTAGTTCATCAACAATGACCAGAGCTTGACAAAACACAGCTAACTACCTGACACACAGGTGGTACACACAGCACCAGGGGTTGTGACACATGGCACACAACAACGCTCACACACAGTAACAGGCAACGCTAATTGAAAGTAAAACTACGCCCTTTGTGCTTGTTGTAATGAGGGTGATACCATATGTCTTGTTATTTACCCCTGACACTTTATTTCCACTCAACACACAGTATAAGTTCATCTTACTGATGTTAGTGTTCATAAACCTTGACAATAATAAACTCACCAGCTTTAACCAGTTGACCTCCAGGATTAAACTCCACTTATTACAACAGGTGACGTTAGCTACGTCTTAAATAAAACTTTCCTGTTGAATCAACAATGATCTCTCTCTCTCTCTCTCTCTCTCTCTCTCTCTCTCTCTCTCATAAAAAGTTACGTTCAGTTGTATAAATGAGATCTACCTCTAAAGGTTGAGTTTACGATTTACAAGATTGTCGTACAAATTTTACAGGTGAATTAAATCTGTTAACTCTTGACATAATCCGGTGATGGAGAACAACTTGAGGTGACCGCGAAAGAGATCATATAATTCATAAAAATAACGTTAAAATGATAAATGAACTGGCAAATAATGATAAAAACACAAACAAACATTTTAACAAAACTTCACTATTTTTCCCCAAACTTCCCAATTCCCTGAAACTTTATTTTTTCCTGAGCAATAACAGTACATGATGCTTCTGGAATGTTCGCCCGTCAGTCAGTCTGTCCATCTGTCACACTGTTGACTATCAAGCTGTCCAGTAACAACTCTTGTACGGACTTGCAAGAGAGGTCACGCACACAGTGGACAGGATGAGTACTATAAGTGTGCATGGTGTATCTTGGTGTGACCTTGACCTCTACATGACACCTCATCCAAGTTTTAAAGGCCACAACTCTTTCCGTGGGTGGCGAAATGACACACACGGGGCATCAGTGTTCCTCTGTCCACACATCCTAGTTTTTACCAATAGTTTCCACATTTTTTGCCACATTATACCATCATCAAGAAACTATCTCCAAATTCTGCGAAGCTATTTCTCAATACCTCGCTGAAGCTCCACATTCTGTTGAGCATAATGGCATTGAGTAAACATTACAGTCAGAAAAATTACTGCAATGAGGCAACGCAAAATTTGGCTACATTACAGATAACTGCTTGGGGCTCCGGGTGGAAGGGGCCGTCAGCTGCTGTGTTCGGAGAATGTTACGACACACACTACCACTCATTGTATTTCTAAACACAGGTTTACTACGGAGCAGCTATCATGTATGCATAAATAGACCCGCGTACTCAAAAGGAGGCATTTTAAAGTTTCCTCGTAATTGGTGATGACGAAATGGATCTCACGTGGATAGTTTTGCTTCAACACAAAGATGGTGGTCGGAACGAGGGAGGGGGGGGGGGGGGGGGAAGGAATCTGGTAGTTGTATTAACTTACCTCATTTATAACGAGAAAAAAATAACGCAAAATCATTCTATCCAGGCGGGGATGCACCAACAGTTGAGAAACATATATAACTGTTAAATACAAGTTCAATTACTAGTGTATACATGCTATGTCAGACACGAATTCAACACGTAGAGCAATAATATTCACAAACAGCCAGTACAGGTATAAGACACAGGTACAGTATTGATATAAAACACAGGTAGATGTATAAGGTACATGTATAATAATTTTTCAAGTGATATCATATAAGATCATAACATCAACTACACCATGAGCCTTATACAACAGAATCCCTCTTTACCATCACCTCTAACACAAGCGTCCACACTTTCTCTACTTTCACTAAAGCTTTGAGACTTGTTACACACCACCAACACAACACTCAAAGTACAGTGTCTTGGAACTTGATAAAAAGCTGGTTGTTATATTTCACTAGTCACGAATGAACATAATAAGCACTTACATAATATACCATGCAGTAATATCTCTCAGCACAAGTTTAAATTCCTTTTAGTTTGAGTAAAATATCTGTTTGAGACCTTTTTTTTTTCTTCTTCGTGGGAATCAGAGGAAACAACGATAGAAAAAAATGTTGATATGAATTAAGAGTGATTGAGAGTGAGAATAATGTGTCAGTAAGTCAGGATGGTTGAGGAAGTGGTCCCGCCCTTGCTTGTTACCGAGTTGCTGCTGCTCCTACCACTTTCACCCACCACCACACGTCATGTAATAGTACACCTCCTCCCCCTCCCTCACCCTACTGTCACACCCCCTCCCTGACCCTACTGTTACACCCCCTCTCTCACCCTACTGTTACACCCCCTCCCTCACCCTACTGTCACACCCCCTCCCTCACCCTACTGTCACACCCCCTCCCTGACCCTACTGTTACACCCCCCTCACCCTACTGTTACACCCCCTCCCTGACCCTACTGTTACACCACCTCCCTGACCCTACTGTTACACCACCTCCCTGACCCTACTGTTACACCCTCTCCCTCACCCTACTGTTACACCCCCTCCCTCACCCTACTGTTACACCCCTCCCTCACCCTACTGTTACACCCCTCCCTCACCCTACTGTTACACCACCTCCCTGACCCTACTGTCACACCACCTCCCTGACCCTACTGCTATACCCCCTCCCTCACCCTACTGTTACACCCCCTCCCTCACCCTACTGCTACACCCCCTCCCTCACCCTACTGTTACACCCCCTCCCTCACCCTACTGTTACACCACCTCCCTGACCCTACTGTTATACCCCCTCCCTCATCCTACTGTTACACCCCCTCCCTCACCCTACTGTTACACCACCTCCCTCACCCTACTGTTACACCCCCTCCCTCACCCTACTGTTACACCCCCTCCCTCACCCTACTGTTACACCACCTCCCTCACCCTACTGTTACACCCCCTCCCTCACCCTACTGTTACACCACCTCCCTCACCCTACTATTACACCACCTCCCTCACCCTACTGTTACACCCCTCCCTGACCCTACTGTTACACCACCTCCCTGACCCTACTGCTACACCACCTCCCTGACCCTACTGTTACACCCTCTCCCTCACCCTACTGTTACACCCCCTCCCTCACCCTACTGTTACACCCCTCCCTCACCCTACTGTTACACCCCTCCCTCACCCTACTGTTACACCCCTCCCTCACCCTACTGTTACACCACCTCCCTCACCCTACTGTTACACCCCCTCCCTCACCCTACTGTTACACCCCCTCCCTCACCCTACTGTTACACCCCCTCCCTCACCCTACTGTTACACCCCCTCCCTCACCCTACTGTTACACCACCTCCCTGACCCTACTGTTACACCACCTCCCTCACCCTACTGTTACACCCCCTCCCTCACCCTACTGCTACACCACCTCCCTGACCCTACTGTTACACCCTCTCCTTCACCCTACTGTTACACCCCCTCCCTCACCCTACTGTTACACCCCCTCCCTCACCCTACTGTTACACCCCCTCCCTCACCCTACCTTTTTTGTCTACTCCCCAACACCTCCCCCACCCACCAACACCTCATGGGAAAACCCATAAAATAAACACTACACACACACACACACACACACACACACACACGCCCATGAGAGTGAGCAAGAGATTTACCCTTTAAACTTCGGAGAAATTCCTTGACATCATCTGTTCGTCGAAGTTTATCTATCTCCCTTTCTTCCTTCCCTCTCCTTCCTTCCTTCCTTCCTCCTCCTCCTCTCTCTCCTTCCTCCCCTTCCCCCATCTCCTCTTCCCAGAAACGTTAATAACCTTTAGGAAGGAAAGCCTTTGTTATCCTCCCAAGTGATATCGTTTTACAGATACAGTATTAGAATTATATAATAGAAAGATAAACACACACACACACACACACACACACACACACACACACACACACACACACACACACACACACACACACCTGTCGTCAACACAAGCCAGGTAGATCTATCACTACCACACACCTTTCGCCAGCGACCTTTTCCCCACACAAACACCACCAACGCATCTCTCGACCTGCCCACACCCTAGTCATCTGTCTCACTCGGGAATAAGAGATAACTAATGAGAGATAAAGTTAGAAATGGAAAGAAAAAAAAGCATAATTTATTAATCTATCCTAATCTAACCTTTCCAAACCTAACCTATTCTTTCCTTTCCTAACCTAACCTTAACTTTCCAAACCCAACCCAACCTAACCTAACCAGCTATCTGATCTATTGCCTAAAAAAGTTCTTTACTGATGTGCAATATTTGGTAATCTATTAATAATACCTTGGCTAATCTTACTTCTATTTATTCTCAATGATCAATATATTTAAATTTATCTTACATATCTTTTTTTTTTTTTTTTGAACCTATTGTAAGGCAGCGGCGCACAATGGTATTTTATTCTGGCTAACGATCCGATAATTTTATTCAGCTGACAGAAACAACCCCTGTCCTCTAAAGGGTTAAGAGAGAGAGAGAGAGAGAGAGAGAGAGAGAGAGAGAGAGAGAGAGAGAGAGAGAGAGAGAGAGAGAGAGAGAGAGCAATCAATCCGAATGAACCTTTCCCGGTGACGTCAGACACAGATGACGCAAAATTATGTAATGACGTCAAACTGACTAAACTAAACACACACACACACACACACACACACACACACACACTAGAGATCCGCTTTATTTCAGAGATTTTGTCTGAGATAATACGAGACAGCTGAATGCAGATTGGTATAAGTTTATTTATTCAATTAAAATATCACAATATGAAACAGGCGAATACAGTTCAATTAAAATTATTGCTGCTAACTAACTCAATACGAGATAACTTAATACAAGAGATGTTGCACAAATATATTTTAACGTGATTTAATAAGTTGGAACAGGTGAAACTAATTGGTACGAGCTGTAGAAAATATAAAAATGTGATGACATTTTGTACTGTATGACGATACCGACGACTAACGAAGCGTCGCTAAAAGTTACAAACATTAAACTGTTCACCATTTAATGTAGTCCTCAGCAATATGTTGCGTGTCTCCTACTGTACTGTACACCGCCGACTACTGCTGGAGTGCTCGTAGCCTCAGTTGCTTCCCCGACGCCTTCACAGTGTACAGTATTACACAATGGTGGGGGCACGTGTCCGCCGCGGGCTGGGGATATTTTGAAGTGATCATTTCATCAGTTACAGGTACCAGCTTACTAGCCGTTCGGGCAGATTATCTCTTCATTGTTACTTTGTGTGTTAGTACAGGAGGGAACCGAAGTACGTGGAGGACACCTGAGATGTTTGGTTGGGTCACACTGGATAACACCCTTCCCACATTTGTCCCGGGCGTAGACTGTACCCAAGACACAGTTACAAGTTTCATGTATGATGTGTTAACTGGTACCAACCATGGTAAGATACAGTGTGATGTTGACCTTGTCCCGATTTTTAAATCTTGTTCAAAGAAAATTTATATTTTCATCCTAAAAATTCAATGACACTAAACGACAACTAATCGTCTTTACAGCGATAAAAAATAATGTTTTATCGGGGATAAGAAGGGGGAGGGAGCGTTCCATCACCCACACACACAGTGAGCTCCCCCACCCAAGCAGGTAACACAGACACGGTGACGCTGTTCAGGAGGAAACCAGGCAGAAGCGACACGAGACAGAATTTATGGCTTCCACTACACCTGCCCACCAATCATAATATTCTCGCTTACATTCTGATATTCACAACCTGTAGATAATTCAGATAAGGTTTTCAGAAACATCAATCCAAGTATAAGCATGAAGTCCAGACACAAAATTTAAATTGAGTTTGAAACAAATATGGGAAGAAGACCGTGCAGGAGGCTACAGATCTTCGTCGGATGCAGAGATTAAGAAAAAGAGATTGTGAGTTCTGAAGGTGGAAGATTGTAAGAATTCTAATATCCGCTTTTTGCCGAGACGGGTTTGTGGTGACATTTAGCGGGCGACCCTACGCACCTACACACACACACTACAGTAAGTGAGGAAAGTATAGAGGAGAGTGTAACATAATGTCAGGGGGCGTCTTACGGGAGGCAGCTGTGTAATTCGTCATAAAAAACACTGTGAATTTAATAACTCTTCTCGAAGTATTCTTACAATGGGAGTTTGAGGCAGCAGGTTCTTAAGTTAGCGTCCTATATGTAAGAAGTTAGACCTCGTTTACTGTTACACAATCATCCCGCGTTACAGGGTCATCAGTCATTGTGTTATAGACAAATTATCCAGGTGCATGATACTTCCCTGTTCCATCGTCAACAAACATTATAGAATTTAAATGACCTCGGAATTATTGTGTTTTGAGGTTCACTTCTATACAACACAAGAGTTTGGAGACAACATATACACACTACTGATTTAATAAAGATGCACTGATGAAGCACTACATGTTCAGCTACCAGTCGTTGGCTCACTGGGTCAAACATCTCGCGTAACCATAAAACTACTTCAGCAACTCTTCCTTTTAACTGGTATTCTCAAGTACATGCGTCTCGTCAGTCTATTGTATGCTCCTAGTTAGTACGACACCATTGGTACTCTCCTAGTTAGTACAACACCATTTGTACTTTTCTTGTGCCAGACTGTGATAGATTTCCTATAGTTAGACTGACAGATTTATATAGCGGTAGGCTGTGATAAATTTATATAGTGGTAGACTGAGACTGGTAGACTGGCACACTACATCATCTAAATACATTCACTTAGTACTAGATAAAAGTAAGATATAGGAATGATTCATATACGTATATTTCATAACCCCGCCCGCCAGTCGCTCATAATATTATTGACCACATTTCTAAAATATTACCCACAAATTCTCTCTAAACATTTTTTTTTTTAAACTGAGGAAGAATTGCTAATTTCCCTGGCGATCCTCAACTCCCCAGCATCACACTGCAATTGAGACTCCTCACCTAGCACCCTCCTCAGTGATCAACTAATTTTCTTGATTATCAGCAAACTTTCTCGGCTGTGGTGGGAACATCGACCAGGTGAGTTACGACTGTGACTTGGGACTACGGCAGTGTATCGAACACTATATACTCCGTCAAGAAAAGACCTTGTTGATTAACTCGTAGCAAGCAGAGAAGTTCAAACAGGTACGAGTTGATCTATCGTCTATCAGGATGAGATGAATCAATTAAAACAAGTACCAAGATGTTGTATCCGCCAGAGCTAGACAAAAGTTACGATTTAAGTGTCTCTGGCAGTCTGTCCTTCATGCAGATATGAAGAGCACAAAAATTAAAGTGCGTGGTCAGACATTTGGCCACACACACCAACACTAAGTCCTTCACTGTGAAAAATAGAAACTTTAAGTAACAGATCCAAACATAGTGAGTGTACAATGTCACAACAGTATATCTGGTGATGGCAAGATAGTTGATATATTAATACTGTATCTATATTCGGCATCAATAAGATACGTGACCTCCCATATAAAGATCTTGACGGAATGTTGTATTGAAAACACACTGTAACATTCAATGCCACAACAACCAGACCACTGTGATCTAACAACCACAAAAAAGCTAATGTTTATGTACCCATGTAGGTTATGCATGACAATACCTGGAATATACTAGGACAATGCGAGTGCGCACTAAGGTAGTGGCCGGGAGGCGATTAAACACACCTGCAAAGGCTCCACAAACGTAATGGCCTCCCGAGAGACGACTGGATAAGCCTCTTGCAAATGGGAGACTGAATATACCGTATGCTTTAGTTCATTCTATTGGTAACCACTAGTCTAAGAACAATCCACCGTCACTAACCTAATGATATAAGCTGCAAAAACTCTCTCTCTCTCTCTCTCTCTCTCTCTCTCTCTCTCTCTCTCTCTCTCAAACTATTGAGAGTACTGTAGGGAGAGGAGTGAGAGTCGGAAGGATGGAGAGGGTAAGGGAGGCGAGGAAAGCAGGGAGAGGGGAAGTGAAAAATATGAAGGGAAGGATGAGAAAAGGGCAGAGAAGGAAGAATGGTGATGCGAGGGAGGGAGGGTGGTTGGTTAAAGGAGGCAGAAGGGACGATGATAGGAGAAGGGCGGTAAAAAAATACAGTAGGGAGGAATTGGGAGGATGAAGAGGATGAGTAGGGTGAAAAGGAAAAGTAACAAGAGTAGAGAGAAAGACAAGGGATGGAGAGAAAATATACAGGGAGGGAGGGAGGGAGGGAGGGAAAATATGCAGGGCGACTGGAGGGAGGGACGGGTATAGCGGTCACCACTACTTTCACTGGCCTCCTCCCTCCCTTACTCTCATACCATACCCCCCCCACCCTTTATTTTTATTCCTTGTTCCCTCCATCTACACATCCTGCTCCCTCCACACATCCTCCTTGCCTCCATCTACACATCCTGCTCCCTCCTTCCCTCCATCTACACATCCTGCTCCCTCCTTGCCTCCATCTACACATCCTGATCCCTCCTTCCCTCCATCTACACATCCTGCTCCCTCCTTGCCTCCATCTACACATCCTGCTCCCTCCTTCCCTCCATCTACACATCCTGCTCCCTCCTTCCCTCCATCTACACATCCTGATCCCTCCTTCCCTCCATCTACACATCCTGCTCCCTCCTTCCCTCCATCTACACATCCTGCTCCCTCCTTCCCTCCATCTACACATCCTGCTCCCTCCTTCCCTCCATCTACACATCCTGCTCCCTCCTTCCCTTCATCTATACGTCAAGGTCCCTCCTTCCTATTTAATCCCTCCTTTCCACTTCGTTGTTCCATGTTTCCTCCCTTCCCCCTCCATTCTCTCCCTGTTCACTCTGTGCCTCCCTCCTTCCCTTCCTTAATCCCATGTCTTGTTCTCTCTCTCTCTCTCTCCGTTTCTTCCCCTCCCTCCACCCTCTTCACTTTAACCCCCCCCCCCCCCTACCCGGTTTAACAAGACAATTCTGAGGGGAAAAAGGGGTTATCTCTTTAATTCAGTTTTGTAAAAGGGTTCAAAATTTGCCATGAAATGGACGACACTGCCGGATGATTTTCGCTAATGAGCATAATTTATGATAATGACACCCTCGGATTTAGACAGTCTTACAGTAGGATGATTCAAGGGTTCTTTGGGAAGATTCGAGTCTCTTGTATTTAAAGATATAGTTAGTTTGATCACGAACACTGCCAGGATACGATGTTTTAGGCCCTGTTAGACGCTATGGGAGTTTCACTGGTCTACCAACTCCGTGTTGTGGACCATAGTCTCGTTTACACCTGGTCCTCGATGTTGTCAGTTGCAAAATCGGGGTCCAGTAAGGATCCTGCCCTTCCAACAGCTAGGGGTGGGAGAAACGACCCCGTGGTCATAGTAACAGTACAAGACATGCTGATGGACGCTGCTGTGTATCCTAACTGACCACCCGGGAAATAACCTGAGCTATGACGTCACAGGTATACATCCCAGACCACCAAGCCTTTGTTTAACAGGGAAGACAGCTGGTGATCAAGGAAAGGGTAACAGGCGTATGGAGATGCCCGTGTTATAAATGGTACAGAAGCATATACGTTATGTTGTCAGGTAAGGGACACAGATTGCGGTCTATTCAACATAAATACCCAAGACAAACCTACAAATTATGGAGGAAAAAAATTACAGGTCTAAATATCAACTCTGGATTATGTTGTAAAGGGACGATAGGTAGAAATTTTAACGCTAACAATTAAGATAAATAAAAGTACCGTTAAATATTACTTCTGTGCAGGTACAGCTGGATTACCATTTACCGAATAAATTGAACCACTTTTAAAAAAAATAAATAAAACGAATACGCTTACATCTGTCAGTTGAGTTTGATGCTCAACAGCTCAGACTGATACAGCACAAACTGTTATAAATTGGAACCTCTGCTTAAAAAATATACATATACACATAATCATAGTGAAACCTCCGTATAATAGACTTCTCTTTCCTTGTAACCAGTTATATGGGGGTGTCACATCTAACGTACCCTCGATATAACGGATTTTCATCTCGATATAGTTCATCAGACAGAGGTGTCACATCTAACGGACTCTCGATATAACGGAATTTCCTCTATATAGTCCGTTAAATAGAGGTTTCACTATGTATCTGTTTCCTCGTGTGGGTAAGGTGATGCAAGTGAGACAACATACTGACACCACGATGACCTCACACTCAGGTCACTAGGATCTCCTTGCTGTCGTCAGTGGTCCAGGCAGCCCTGATAGTGTGGCAGATACGAAAACAACTCTCTTGGCATCATCAACCATCAGAAAGTTTTGCCAGGTCATTGGAACTACTGTGGATGGAACTACTGTGGATGGAACTACTGTGGATGGATGGAACTACTGTGGATGGAACTACTGGATGGATGGAACTACTGGATGGATGGAACTACTGTGGATGGAACTACTGGATGGAACTATTGTGGATGGAACTACTGGATGGATGGAACTACTGTGGATGGAACTACTGCTGATGGAACTACTGTGGATGGAACTACTGTGGATGGATGGAACTACTGGATGGATGGAACTACTGTGGATGGAACTACTGTGGATGGAACTACTGTGGATGGAACTACTGCTGATGGAACTACTGGATGGATGGAACTACTGTGGATGGAACTACTGTGGATGGAACTACTGTGGATGGAACTACTGTGGATGGAACTACTGTGGATGGAACTACTGGATGGATGGAACTACTGTGGATGGAACTACTGGATGGATGGAACTACTGTGGATGGAACTACTGGATGGATGGAACTACTGTGGATGGAACTACTGGATGGATGGAACTACTGTGGATGGAACTACTGCTGATGGAACTACTGGATGGATGGAACTACTGTGGATGGAACTACTGTGGATGGAACTACTGGATGGATGGAACTACTGTGGATGGAACTACTGTGGATGTAACTACTGCTGATGGAACTACTGTGGATGGAACTACTGTGGATGGAACTACTGTGGATGTAACTGCTGCTGATGGAACTACTGTGAATGGAACTACTGTGAATGGAACTACTGTGGATGGAACTACTGTGGATGTAACTACTGCTGATGGAACTACTGCGGGTGAAACTACTGTGGATGGAACTACTGTGGATGTAACTACTGCTGATGGAACTACTGCGGGTGAAACTACTGCGGGTGGAACTACTGCAGATGGAAAAACACGATACCGAACTAAACTTGGCTTTGCATCGCTCGATTCCCGTGTTACCGAGCCAGACCGCCACTAACATTAACTAATTATAAAAGATAACTTATCTAACTAACGTATGTATAATAATATATAATCTATAAATAAATCTGGTAGAAAATCATTGCACATTCATTGTTGGATGTTAATAAGTGTTTTTGTCAGTTGTTAATTATAAAATCTGGTGATAAATTTAAACACATAAAACATGAAACCGAAGAAGTTAAAATCTATACATTTTAAACTAACCCAACGTAACGTAACCTAACCTAACCTAACCCAACCTAACCTAACCTAACCCAACGTAACCTAACCTAACCCAACGTAACCTAACCTAACCCAACGTAACCTAACCTAACCCAACGTAACCTAACCTAACCTAACCCAACGTAACCTAACCTAACCCAACGTAACCTAACCTAACCTAACCCAACGTAACCTAACCTAACCCAACGTAACCTAACCTAACCCAACGTAACCTCACCTAACCCAACGTAACCTAACCTAACCTAACCCAACGTAACCTAACCCAACGTAACCTCACCTAACCCAACGTAACCTAACCTAACCTAACCCAACGTAACCTAACCTAACCCAACGTAACCTCACCTCACCTAAGCATGTTTTAACAAATAGTATTAAATAACTCAAAGCAATAAAGTGAAAAGTCAAAATACAAATTATCTTTTATTTTCACAACTAATATTTAAAAATAATTAAGCAGTCATAAAATAATCTTCTCCAAGGCCATTGTTGACGTCCAGGTAAACCACAATCTTCACAATCCTACAACAAACACGATTTACTTAAATAAAAAAAAATCCCTTGATACACCACACAGGTAATATCAACAATTTCCCTCAAACTTACTAAAATATTTACATATATTATTTATTTTTTAATTCTAAGAAATAACATAAAGAACCAGCCAATAATTTTCTTATAACATATACAGGTTACAAGTATGTATGTATGTATGTATGTATGTATGTATGTATGTATGTAACAGGTAGATTAGGCTAGGTTAAGTTAATTATATGTAGTAGTTGATTCCTAGGTTGTTAATATATACTGTATTAGTGCCAACATAATACCCACATGTAGACTCCAGCTAGATTATTACCCCCCCCCCCCCCCAGGCCTACTGAAGGTACCAGGAGGGAGTCACGTACACAGGGACACAAGTGGCACCACTCCTCTTTTAACTCGACTCCTTCCTCAGGTTCACACTACACTAGTGGCCTGAGACTCGATTGAGGACAGGAGGAGGAACTTTAAGCACTTCTCCACTATGGTTTTCAGAAGTAACAATAATCTTATATAAATTTGGGTAAACTGTAAGACTATACGAAGGAAGGACGGAAGGAAGGAAGGAAGGAAGGAAGGAAGATGCTTCACCTTAGCCCCCTGCTCACCACTCACCCAAACACACACCAGGTGCATCAAGTTGTTAAAAGATCCGTTGAACACCAGGCGGTCGTGTTGGCTATGTACAGAACAAGATTACAGTACATAATCAAACAAACGAGTAACTGATCCCTCCCACGCCTCGCCCCTCAAGCCCACGGCCGGCGGAAGGATAATATTGACAGTATCAGTACAGTATCGTGGATGTTAAGTGAGGGGAGAGTAGAGTAACACACACACACACACACACACACACACACACACACACACACACACACACACACACCACCTACGTCACGTTTGTGCTCCTCGAATAGCCATGATGTAATTAGCCCCTGAGGTTTAAAATGTGTGCAGCGGCGTGACGTGGATGGAGTGACGTGGGCGGTGGTGACAGGAGGGTGGCGGTGGTGAGAGGTGGGTGGCGGTGTGACGTGGGTGGCAGACACACAACACCGGGATATATGGAGATGAAGGAGGAAAATAGGTAGGTCCTCTGACGCACCTATGATCCCCCCCCCCCCCCCGTCCTTACCTTTACCTGTGTGTGTGTGTGTGTGTGTATTATTCTACTCTCCCCTCATCACACACACACAACCATTACCTTCACCAGCACCGACTCTCCCTCCACCACGTTAAGGTCAACCTCACCCAACAAGGCTACCAACACAACACTTCCTGGAAGATGACTCAACTTCCCCCCACCCCCTCCCCTCCTGCCGACCAACACAAACACAAACAAAACAACACTCACTCCATCCTCACTCCCTCACCCAACACCACTCATCCACCACCACACACTACATTCGCCATCCATCCCCTCCTTCACACTCATCCAGCAGTACTATTCACCCACCATCACCTCCCATCACCCTCCACAAACACCACAACTATATCCCTCACACCCTGCACCACCCTTCACTACTACCACCATCACAACCACCCCTCACTACCACCCAACACCAACCCCACCACCCTTCACTACCACTATCACCACCACTATCCTTCAATACCACCATCACCAACAACCTAACCTAACCAAATGTAACCTAACCTAACCTAACCTAACCAAACCTAACCTAACCTAACCTAACCTAACCAAACCTAACCAAACCTAACCTAACCTAACCAAACCTAACCTAACCTAACCAAACCTAACCTAACCTCCACTGAGAATAATAAAAGTGAAAAATGAAAAACAAAAAAAATCTGAGAAATAAAATCCTCACCATCACCCTCACTTACCTGGACGAGTGATAATTACAACACCAATCAGGTAAAGAGAAGCGATTGCACAGACTGACAAAACACACGTGATGGCCTGCTGTCTCCCCCTGAGTGTTGCCAGATAAGAGCGGGTACCTCTCGTCAGGGATAGGGGGTGTTCCTCTTATCATGCCCGACTGTTGACATTATTGAGAGGGGGGAGGGATGGGGGAAGGGAGGGGGAGGGGGTAAGGATGGGGAAGGGATGGGGAAGGGAGAAAGAAGGAAGGGGGAAGGAAGGGAAGGAAGGGGGAAGGAGGGGAAGGGAGGGGGGAGGAGGGGAAGGGATGAGGAAGGAGAGGAAGGGATGGGGAAGGAGGGAAAGGATCTCCACGACATGTACAAAGTGTCTGCTGGTCTCCTCGTCATATACAGTGTCTGCTGGCCTCCACGTCATATACAAAGTGTCTGCTGGCCTCCACGTCATGTACAAAGTGTCTGCTGGCCTCCACGTCATGTACAAAGTGTCTGCTGGTCTCCAGGTCATATACAAAGCGTCTGCTGGCCTCCACGGCATGTACAAAGCGTCTACTGGCCTCCACGTCATATACAAAGTGTCTGCTGGCTTCCCCGCCACGTCATATACAAAGTGTCTGCTGGCTTCCACGGCAAGTCATGCACAAAGTGGTTGCTGGCCACCACGTCATGCACAAAGTGTCTGCTGGCCACCACGTCATGCACAAAGTGTCTGCTGGTCTCCACGTCATGTACACCAAGAAAAGGAGAGTGAGTCAGGT
Source organism: Homarus gammarus (assembly GCA_958450375.1). Lineage (NCBI taxonomy): Eukaryota > Metazoa > Arthropoda > Malacostraca > Decapoda > Nephropidae > Homarus > Homarus gammarus. Next base: position 1,034,303 of record CAUDMG010001871.1, read on the forward strand.
TCTAGGAATGGCCGCATCAATAATGTCAACACTCACTACTATAACACTAATGCACTTCTCTAGGGTGTTCTGGGCTGGTATTGAGGGAATCCAGTGTGAGGACTTTTAAATAATATTCAGGAATGTTAAGGAAATAAGAGTGTGTCATGCATCCAGGCACAGACACGCCCTTTCTTAATCCATAATCTTAATAGAGCCTTGACGCGACAAGCAATTACGATAAAAACATATAATACAATATCAAGAGTTCGAGCACAATTAATAATAACAATATTAAAAAAATAATAACATCATTACAATAGATAGAAACATTATCAGGAGTAATGATTGCAATAATTAATAACGACAGTATAAATAACAATAAAAGTACAGGTATTTAAAGTAATCGAAAATAATAACAATATTTACATTAATTATAATACTAAAAATAATGAACATTATTACTAATAAAATAAGAGCTAATACAAGTGTCCAAATACTACCGCATTGTACTGTACTGTAGCCCAGTCTGTCTACCAACCTGCTTCTGTATATGGTCAGTGTCCACGTCAACAATCTAACCTAACCTGTACCCACGCACCTGACTGTGTGAGACAATTGTGGATGTTGTGCCAACCTCGTCACAATATTGACGTTTAGTGGTCGGGGCCATCAACAAATCAACTCTTGGTTGGAAGACAACTTTTATCTATATTTTTTATTACTACCTTAGGTAGTAGGTAGTAGGCAGATATCAAACAGGGATGTACTACCGCCTGGGAACATATTGAAACCATAATGCGTTGTCTAATGGTAGACCCTGCTGCCAACCAAGTCCCAAGTTGCTGATCTGACTTTCTGCCTCATTTATACACAATTACAGGGTCTCAATTGTTTCTCTTACTTTGACAACAAAACTTATACCTATCGTTTCTCTCTATTTTTTTTTAATTTCTTTACTATTATTAATACTATATTTTATTTTTTAATTTGTATTTTATTATTATTATTATTATTATTATTATTATTATTATTACATATATATTCGCCAGCCAGGCCTTGATGTGGATCATTGACCTGTGCCCGGGTGGGCTAATCCCCCTAAAAAAAAAATGATATGGAAGTTCTTAGCCTCTGTTTTTTGTTATTTAGATCTGCAACATACTGTAATTTGTTCTTTTAGTAAACAATATCAGTAGAGCTGCCATACTCGTGTCTGAGGGTTGGCGACTATGACCCTCCACTCCACACCTTCTATGTACAGTAATATAATACACATTAATGAAATATTTAACGCGGTATATAAGCAAAGGTGCAATGTTCAGTGGTTTAAGTGAGAATTTCAATGTTTACACCAAACATTGTTATTGTTTTCTAACGATAAATTACTGGAACTTTCGTTACTAATCGAAAACTTATCCCTTTATTTGAGATCACGTCAAGTCACTTGCTTCTGTGAAGGCTCTCCCTTCCTTACAAGAGAGCAGCTCCAGAGCACACAGGGGTGCATGGCCCAAACAGTGGCCTGCTTGATAAGATATTCCATTGATGTGGTTCACACGTGTTGCTTTGGTTGGAGGAGGAAGGTCGACGACTCTTACCTTCTGAGTAAAGAGATTCATCCAAACCTTATCTACATTATCTGTGCCACTTGTTGGGTCATAAAACATCACGAGTTCGTCTAAAGACACACCGACCTAATCTACAGACTGTGGTCCAACACACGTAAGGAAAGCACGAGTCCCCCAAAAAATTTTCGGTTTCTCAAGCGGATTTTTCATCGCTGGCAGTGAATGCAGATGTGACGTCTTAACCAGTGTCTGCATAAAACACCAGTAAGGACAGTGACTTGGACGGGCCGTGTGAGGAAGCAATAACACGGGGAGGTATAAAGCGGAGATTTATACCTGTGACAAATACAACCAATAGTTGAGGGACTCCCAGCTTCACTGAAGCAACAGCTAGAACAACGACATCAGTGTCTACTGTGTGCAAGGGACGTCTGATGTAGCCTTGCCTGCATGCATAAGCAAAGCGCAACATCATCTTGTGTCTGCTTCCTCATAGCTGCATGGCGAAACATTCTACACTTCACGAGAAGTTTGCACAGCACACTTTCTTTGTTTACAACCTCCACGTTTCCTCTACATTTTGCGAGAAATGTAAAAAGCTGCGACATGTTTCCAACAGAACTCTTGTCAGTTACCTGGTAAAGTGGCAAACGACTTTGCACATCTAACACTTTCCCCTTGAGCTGCTGAGGGGACAAACTTTGAGACTTGTTGATGTACTGTACAAAGACTACACTATATCTATCCTTTGACACGGCAATGACTGAGCCTCAAGATAATCAGAGAAAGTCTAGCAAGGAAGAGACTTCAGTAAGTTTACGAGGAAAACACCACAAAAAAGGATTGCATCTGCAGCAGGAAGTGTCTTGCAGATGAGCACAATCTTAAGACACGTTGTAAGATCAGATTTATTTCCAGGGCAGAATTTGCTCACCTGCGATAGAGAAGGGAGAGTTGCCCCATTCTCACGACGTAACAAGTGTCTCAGACCTCCACCACGGGTCTCACAAATTATGTACAGCTTGGAGAAGAAGAAACAATTTACCAGAGACAGAAGCTACATTTTAACGTTGAAGTGACCGCAGGAGGACGGCTGAACAAGGCCACTCGATTTCTTTTGACTACTTTTTGTCACCGTGGAATCAATCCTGGTTTAAGCATTACATGGCATGAGAGTAATGAGAAGCATGCAATGTAATGCATTGTAATGTAAAGCCCTTCAAGTTGACTGGTACTTCAAGTTGTTCTAAATGAGATTAAATACTTAAGAAAGAAACATTATAGTTAGTAAATATTGAAAGACCTGTTAAGAATAATAAGAGTATCTCTCAAATTCACGAGGTTAAATAACAGCAGATAAATAAGGCGTTATCCCCGCAGTGTTAATTAAGTCGAAATACCTGACCTGTGTCACTACCATGGCCAGTGTTTCTAAAGACGATCTTCACCAAAAGAAACCAAACAATTAATAGTAATTTTCTCACCTGTGTCAATTTAAATAAAGGAAATAAATTAAAATGCCAAATGAATGTATTTTAATCACACACACACACACACACACATAACCATGGTTATGCACATCAACCTCTCCTCCGACATTGTCCCACCTCCTTCCATTACTCTAGGTCCGAACACACTCCAGGTTGTAGATTCCACGAAGCTCCTCGGCGTCACCATAGACAACAAACTAAATTGGAAACCACACGTCAGTGAAGTTGTCAAATCCTCCAGTTTCCGTCTCCACCTCCTCCGCCGACTCAAGTCCCTCGGAGTTCCTGCACACGAGCTCCTCAGTGTTTACACAACATTCATACTTCCCAAGCTCACCTATGCCTCCCCCACCTGGTCTTCCTCTCTAAATGCCACACAACGTAAACACCTAGAAAAAGTGCAAAAGAGGGCATGCAAGATTATTCTCTCCCCTTCCTACTCCACATATCAAGAAGCGCTCAACACACTGACCCTTTCGACTCTCACTGACCATCACCACGACCTCATCTGCAAATTTGGTAAGAAGCTTCTACACCATCCCCGACACCGGCTCCTACTACCACCTGAGATCCCTTGTCCGAGAATTGCTGTTCGACACCACAACCGCATCCAGCCCATACGTGCACGAACTGATCGCTATAAGAACAGCCCAGTCCCAACCATTGTAAAAGTTATCAATAACTTGTAATAAATCAGTGTATTCACTCCCAGTAAACACTGCTCCTTACACTGTCACTATGTTGAAATGAATTGTAGTCTGAGCTTTTCCCCATCTAAGTTATTATATGTCTTATTTGTGTCACTTATGTTACTTGTATATTATTTGTAATTCGCAACCCATTCCCCAAATATGTAACTGTATATTTTCAGCCTTTTGGCTGCCAAGCTCTTTCAATAAACCGTTAATTATTATTATTATTATTATTATTATTACACACACACAGCCCTGTAAATGTATCCAATGCATATTATATCATTATGTCTAAATCAAATGTAAGTCTGTATATTTTCAGCCACCGGCTGCAACTCTATTAATAAACCGTTTATTATTATTATTATTATTATTATTATTACTATTATTATTATTACACACACAGTGGTAAGCATCTTCGTATACTGTTACCATGTTGAACTGTCCCTGCCATGTATGTATGTATGTATATTAACCTACAGGTACAGCTAAACTCTTGTTCTTACACAACAATAATAAACCAAATATAGATACGTTAATAATTAGTTGTTACTTAAAAAAGCCGCTCTGTAAATAGCTTTTAATATTGGTTAAATGAAAGATAATTCCCCACTCCGGTAAGCCACTGATGGGTACTCAGCACTACCGAGTTGAAACACCTGTACTGTACTTCTACCTGTATCTGTACCTCTACCTGTACTGTACCTCTATCTGTATCTGTACCTCTATCTGTATCTGCACCTCTACCTGTACTGTACCTCTACCTGTATCTGGACCTCTATCTGTATCTGTACCTCTACCTGTATCTGTACCTCTACCTGTATCTGTACCTGTACCTGTACCTCTACCTGTACTGTACCTCTATCTGTATCTGTACCTCTATCTGTATCTGTACCTCTACCTGTATCTGTACCTGTACCAGTACCTCTACCTGTATCTGTACCTCTACCTGTATCTGAACCTCTACCTGTATCTGAACCTTTACCTGTACCTGTATCTGTACCTCTACCTGTACCTGTACCTCTACCTGTATCTGTACCTCTACCTGTATCTGAACCTTTACCTGTACCTCTACCTGTACCTCTACCTGTATCTGTACCTCTACTTGTATCTGTACCTCTACCTGTATCTGTATCTGAACCTTTACCTGTACCTCTACCTGTACCTCTACCTGTATCTGTACCTCTACCTGTACCTCTACCTGTATCTGTACCTCTACCTGTATCTGTACCTCTACCTGTACCTCTACCTGTATCTCTACCTGTATCTGTACCTCTATCTGTACCTCTACCTGTATCTGTACCTCTACCCATTTCTCTACCTGTACCTGTATCTGTACCTCTATCTGTATCTGTACCTCTATCTGTATCTGTACCTCTACCCATTTCTCTACCTGTACCTGTATCTGTACCTCTATCTGTATCTGTTCCTCTACCTGTATCTGTACCTCTACCCATTTCTCTACCTGTACCTGTATCTGTACCTCTATCTGTATCTGTACCTCTATCTGTATCTGTACCTCTACCCATTTCTCTACCTGTACCTGTATCTGTACCTCTATCTGTATCTGTACCTCTATCTGTATCTGTACCTCTATCCATTTCTCTACCTGTACCTGTATCTGTACCTCTATCCATTTCTCTACCTCTACCTGTATCTGTACCTCTATCCATTTCTCTACCTCTACCTGTATCTGTACCTCTATCCATTTCTCTACCTCTACCTGTATCTGTACCTCTACCCATTTCTCTACCTGTACCTGTTTCTGTGCCTCTATCTGTATCTGTACCTCTATCTGTATCTGTACCTCTATCCATTTCTCTACCTGTACCTGTATCTGTACCTCTATCCATTTCTCTACCTCTACCTGTATCTGTACCTCTACCCATTTCTCTACCTGTACCTGTTTCTGTGCCTATTTCTGTACCTCTTAACTGTACGTGTACCTCCACCAGTACTAATGCTTCACAATAGTAAGTCAGAATACAAAACACAAATACATTTTCCCAAAAACGGAACAAAAATGTTAAAGAAATATTTTACCCGACATAAAATATATTATTTCTGGAACCAACATAAAACCAAACTAATACACAAAGGCCCTTTACATAAATAAACTTACATAATACTATCAATTCCACACTCGTAATAGCTATAGGACATGGAAGGAGGGAGCAGTTTAGTTCTCCCCTAAACACCTTACCATCAACCAGTTGTCCAGACTTCCTTTATACCTTCACCGCCATCACCAGGTTAATTCATGTCCTTAACCACGGGGACATGTAGGGTGGGGGGAGGGGAGGGGGATAATGTGTCAAAGGGGTGAGGTGAATATAGAGAAGGGATTTGTGAAAGGGGTCTGGGGGAAAGGGTTATGAACAGAGAGCAGGTTGGGAAAGGGAAGGAGGGGGGAGAGAGGGGAGTTTGGGGTAGATTTATAGAAGGAAGGAAGGAAGGAAGGAAGGAAGGAGTTGGGAATTATTTATAAAGATAAGGAAGGAGGGAGGGAGGGAGGGAGGACGAAGAATCAGGGATAAGAATTAAGTGAGAGAGGAAGGAGAAGAAGGAAGAAGATGAGAAGAGGAAGAAGGAAAAGGAAGAGGAGAAAGAAGGAAAAGGAAGAAGAAAGAGAATGGGAAGAGGAAGAAGAGGAGAAGGAAGAGGAATGAATCAAGAGAGAAGGAAGCAGGGCATGGCAGATGTAGTTCCTTCTCCACCTCTATATCTCCCTCAACAAACAAACTATCCCAGAGAGAGAGAGAGAGGAGTCGGTGTGAGAGAGTGCCCGTGTGTGTGCGTGACGCAGGTGCGGGAGAACACCTGCATACACCCCTCCTCCCCCCCCCCCCCCAACCAATACATGTGTCCCATATCCGCTACCAAACACCCACACCTTCTCACCCCCTCTCTACCACAAACACATAAGTACATTAAATTTGTTCAAATACGGGGAAAAACTCAAGTGTAGTGCTAATTAGACCCAGACCCCACCCTGCCCTGTGTTACTACTCGACCGCTATCACAGTTGTATTTTGGTATCTATATAATCTCACTCAATAGTCAACATTGCTTATCTTTGTTTTCCTAAAGTATGAAAATAAAACACCTGAAGATACACTTTTAATCACACTACCTCTTGACTCCCGTATCTTATTACAAATGACGTTCAGATAGAGAAGTTCTATCAGACCTTCACATCATACAATAAACTATAAAGATATTACAGTAACTAGTGACATTATCTGGACAGCCGCAATAACTTACCGTCGATATTCCTAATCATTAAACGATGTTCTCAAGGGTTCTGAAAAGTTTGTTTAAGATAAGATGACTTAACCTACCAGTGACTCCGCCTAACACTACGTACAGTAAATGTTGTTGTGTTATCGATTGTAGACTGATGCACACCGCCTTTCATTGTTCACCTCACAACAACTAAAACGTTCACCCTTGTTAAAAAGACAAAAAAGTGACGATACTTTTGAAGAACTGTATTTACACATGCGGCATGTACAAGCATCCGGTAGCTATCTGTATCGATTTGCTAGAGCTTCCAGGTTATATTGATACACTGTTAGTTTTCACCGTCGAAAACTGAAAAAAATATTCCAGAATAAATAAACATTTGATTTTACGAAGGAGACTAAGAGTCCTATAAAATTTCATCCGATAATAATGTTAAAACGAAACACTACAAGAAAACTTGCCCTGAAAAAGAAGCAGTACCATAAAAAGTTGTCCCCCAAAAGAAACAATCCTTATATGTATGATTTATACACCGTCCAACCACATGTTATACACAAAACTTTAACGAGTGATGCCAGCCATGTAGTGAGAGAGGACTGCAGTGTGTGTGTGTGAGGGGGAGAGCTGGTCAGGCCCTCAGCTGGTGACCTTCTCTCTTGCCCTTTCTCCCACAACTTTGAGAAAATTCCTCATTTTTTAAACAAGATCCAATACCGATGACTGAAAAATTAGACTGCTAACTGGGTGTTGAACATTGAAACTGAACCCAAAAAAGATGCAAAAAATAAAAATAAATTGAAGTAAAAAAACAAAAATTACTCGGTTTCTTTTAGAGATTATTAAACATGAGTCAATCTACATCAACATTTCAAACGAATTTTTAAATAAACTTTCATAATTTAATTTAAATGTGGAATAATTTGAACTATAAAAACAAAACACACACACACACACACACACACACACACACACACACACACAGCTCTAGGATAACACTAATATTTTGTTTCTTCTTCCTGAGGACTAAAGAGAGGAAAAGGGCAAGGACCCTTAGGCCGTGTGGTCACTTACAGACAACAATGACGAGTCAACTTTAGTCTCAACTCTCTGGGGTCTGACGTCATTTATCACAACACAGGAAACATTAGGAACAGGTGAAAGAAATAAAACAGGATAGTTGAAATAGGAGAAAATAGCTCAAATAGGACAGATGAAATAGGTGAAATCCGATCGCTGAAATAGGATATAGAGTAAAAAGTACACTTCCCCCCATGGCTCTAGATATTCGGAAACCAGTTAGGTATTAATGAATAGGCTGAGCCACTACTACTACTATTACTACTACTATTACTACTACTATCATCATAGCTAGTCCATATTTAGCTCACACTGGTTCCGAAATAAAAAAAAAACGGGGGGGGGGGGGGGAGAGGGGGGATCAAACCTGGGCCCAACAGAGAGCCGGTGCAACACAATTACCACTCCGTCAAAGTATCCCATAAAAAGTGAACCAAAACACACACAACACGGAGGAAAATGAAAGTGAATAGCAAACAACATTAGTGTGTTTACCCAGTGTTACCTACCGGCACGAGTTCTTAGTAGTGTCAACAATGATAAGTGTGCAAGGCTGGAGGGCAGAGTAAACTACAGGTAAAGGAGAGGAAATACTAGAGGTAAACTACAGGTAAACAAAAAGTAAACTACAGGTAAACAAGAAGTAAACTACAGGTAAACAAGAAGTAAACTACAGGTAAACAAGAAGTAAACTACAGGGAATCTACAAATAAACAAGAGGTAAACTACAGGGAATCTACAAGTAAACAAGACGTAAACTACAGGTAATATACAAATAAACAAGACGTAAACTACAGACAATATACAAATAATCGACAAATAAACAAAGAGGTAAAGTATAGGTAATCTACACGTAAACTACAACTAATCTACAAGTAAACAAGGGGTAAACACTGTATTATAAGGAAAGACAGAGCGAACGCCATTACGTACTACAGAAGGTAGGTCATAAGAATGGAGGAAACTCCAGCGGGCCTATTGGCCCATACTGGGCAGTCCCGTTTACACCCAACCCCTATTGCTCATATAAGCATCCAACCTATGTTTGAAGCTATTCAGCGTATTCGAGTTAATGATGATATTTGGTAACTTGTTCCATTCATCCACTACTCTGTTTCCAAACCAGTGTTTACCTATTTCACGCCTAAATCTAAATTTGTTTAATTTAAAATCATTGTTACGAGTTCGCTCCTGGTTGGATAGTTTGAGTACCTTTGTAATGTCCCCTTTGTTTAGCCCTGCCTTCCACTTATACACCTCTATCAAGTCGCCCCTCACTCTACGTCTCTCGAGGGAGTGCAAATTAAGATGCTTTAACCTGTCTCTATACTCAAGGTTCCTAATGCCCGGGATTAGTCTTGTCATTCTCCTCTGAATTCTTTCCAAGGATTCTATATCCATTCTGTAATACGGTGACCAGAACTGAACTTCGTAATCCAGGTGTGGTCTCACAAGACCAAGATACAGTTTTAGGATGACCTCGCTAGTCTTGTAACTAACACTCCTTTGTATGAACCCAAGTACTTTATTAGCCTTGTTACGAGCAAAAACACATAGTTTTCTTGGTTTAAGGTTCCGACTTATCATTACCCCTAAATCTCTCTCGCAGTCGGATTTCTCTATGGCATCGTTGTTCATCTGGTATCTGGTTTCCCTGTTTACATCTCCTATACTGAGTACTTTACATTTGTCCACGTTGAATTTCATCTGCCATTTTTCAGACCATTCGAAAAATTTGTTTAGATCTTCCTGTAGTTTTGTGGAGTCCTCGGCAGATTTAATAACACGTCCTATTTTAGCGTCATCAGCAAATTTGCTTACGTTGCTGTCTATGGCGATATCTATGTCGTTTATGTATATAATAAATAATAATGGTCCAAGTACTGAGCCTTGGGGAACTCCACTTGTGACGTTGCTCCAATGGGACTAAGTGCCATTAATGCTCACTCGCTGTTTCCTGTCCTGTAACCACGCCCTAATCCATTTAAGGATATTACCTTTGATGCCATGTGCTTCTACCTTTCTAATTAGTCTTTCGTGGGGGACTCTGTCGAAGGCTTTGCTTAAGTCGAGATATACCACATCATAATTGTGCCCCTCGTCCACCGATTCGAAAACTGATGAAAAGAATGTTAATAGATTAGTTAGACATGAACGTCCGCTTGTGAAGCCATGCTGGGAATCATTGACCAATCAGTGCTTCTCCAGGTGATTTCGAATAGAGTTTGAAATGATTGCTTCCAGTAATTTGCCTACTATTGATATTAGACTGATTGGGCAGTAGTTAGAGGATAGTGATCTATCCCCCTTCTTGAAAATCGGTATTACATTCGCTATCCTCCAGGATTCTGGTACTACACCTGTTTTTAAGGACATGTTAAACAACTTTGCTAAGGGCACACTAAGCTCTTCCTTACATTCCTTTAATACTCTGGCAAATATCTCATCGGGACCAGGTGACTTATTAGGCTTTAGTTTGTCTATTTGCTTACTAACATCGTTACTAGTCACTACTATCTCGCTTAATTTGTTTTCTTCACTATCTCTGAATAAAGTCGATGCCCCGGGTATCATGTTTAAATTTTCGGTGGTGAAAACTGTTGAAAAATATTTATTCAAATTATTGCTCATTTCTCTGTCGTTATCAGTGAGCTCGCGGGTGTCTGACCGTATTGGTCCAATCTTTTCTCGTGTTTTAGTTTGATACATTTGGTAGAATCTTTTGGGGTTTGTCTTCGCCTCCCTTGCTATCCTTACCTCATTATTCCTCTTGGCTTTCCTTATCTCGGTTTTAACCCTACTCGCCAATACCCTATAATAATCCCGGAGGTGAATTTCGCCACGATTTATCCTTCTACCTATAGCCTTCCTTTGGCCAATGACGTAGATAATGCGTCACCCACCCCCCATCCCCCTCCTCACCCCACCATAACTCCTCTTATGTAATATTGTACTGTACTGTACTGACTGACGTTATGAAAGCAACCACAGCCTAGGCACCTCACCTTATTTCTACGCCACCATCACCACTACCATCATCATTATTAGTTAATTCTTTATCATTTCTTTTCATCATATTTTCGCGTTTCACTTTTATTCTCAGTTTGTAATTTGCGACGAGGTTTTATATATATATATATATATATATATATATATATATATATATATATATATATATATATATATATATATATATATAATTAACTGGGCTACGCAATATGTTCCACCATAAAAAATATATATAATAACAATAATATTAAAAAAATACTCGTTTGTTTAGATTATTTTTTTCTATTTATTCTTCTGTCTTTTTTTCTTCGTTTTTTTTATTTCGTTCCAGAGAAATGATTGGCCAAGCAACATTGCAACAGTACAAGCGACCCGGAGCAACTAGTCTACTATATAATTTCCTCTCTCTCTTTCATTACTCGTCTATCTTATTATATCTATACCTGTTACCTGTTCGTCGTGAGATGGGAGGTGACGCAACAGGTAAGAACCCCCCCCCCACACCCACACACACACACACACACCATACTACAGTGTATTCAGTTATTGCTGTTATCACATACTTTTTAACTATTCTTGCATTACTCTCTCATTATGTCCTATGGTTACTCATCCCGGTGCACGTGTATAACATCACGACTATTGAGGCACTAGCGATTACACCTGACCCGAGCTTACAACCTTCTCTCAGTCATGCAAAAAAAAAATAAAAAATTCCCAACGCACCGTAATGCAACACTTACTATTACTACCACCACCACTACTACCAGGCACTATTACTACCACCATCACCTGGCCCTACTATTACCACTACCACCACTAGGCACCATGACTACCCGACAATACTACTACTACTACTACTAATACATATTACAAAAGTCCACAACATGTCATTGGTTCTACGCTGGTATATTTAAGTGGGACAGAAGTATACAGACAAACAGAACGACGGACACAGCGAGGTGGATATGTAAGCCTTTCTGGATACCAAATATATACAGTGATATAATGTGTACTCTGCCCGTGATGTGGCTTACGGTAACCAAAAAAAACGAGAGATGAAAGAAAACTGAAGTGAGAAACAATGAGGAAAGATGATAATGAGAAACAATTGTAAAGAAAATAATTACAACAGGAAACACAACAGAAGAAATAAAAGTCAGTTTCTCACCACCACCTTCTGCTCTTCTTCCCAATTCTCCCTTTCTTTCCTCCTCCTCCTCCTCCCCTTCCCTTCCCTTCCCTTCCCCCCTCCTTCTCCAGTACTAGAATCAATTTACAGGACTAACATTAACTCCAGTTCCCCTGACGCCAATTTATAACAATCTGCGTTGTCAGGTGTGAGATGACGAGGGTATAAACTGGCTTCAGAAACACCCTGATTAATAGGTTCAATTGACGTCAGAGCAGTGTGTGTGTGTGAGCGCGCGCGTGTGTGTGTGCGTGCGTGTGTGCGCGCGTGTGTGTGTGTGTGTCGCCTCGATAAGACCACACCCACTATATACAAGTACCGCCACTACGTCACAACCACCCACACACTCCTGCTGCTTCTAACTCAAATCTATTTATCCTCTTGACCACACTACTCACATCACCTTAACACACGCTAATGCCTGGTCAAGCTGGGACTAAACGGGGAGAGAGAGAGAGAGAGAGAGAGAGAGAGAGAGAGAGAGAGAGAGAGAGAGAGAGAGAGAGAGAGAGAGAGAGAGAGAGTTTATCACCATTTACATCCTTCAACACCAGCTATCTCTCACCCTGTACCATGTTTACTCTCGTCGCTCATAATAACAGGGGCTGACAGGTGCAGGTGTGGAGATACATATACAGTAATTACCAGGTGGATGTACGGTCACCACTTTTTTTTTAATATGACGTACACTCACTCACCCTCTACCCCTGACTCGATGGAAGTCGTAGCTTTGGCTTCATACCGAACGACCCCCCCCCCCCACTCATCTTTCAGTGGTGCAATATGGTAGCTCAAAGCTTCGCTGGATTGTACGAATAGCAGTTCATGATGTAATATTTGAGAGAATATATATACGATACAGTTATTTTTAGTGACTCACAACACTTTATTTACCATCACTGTACTTAACATTACTATACAAGAGGGACCGTTCGGTTTGCAGCCCTGACTACGACTTCCCTCGAGCCAGGAGTACAGGTGTGGCGATGATCAGCTGGGTATAAGAACTTAATTACATGAGGTCTCTCTCTCTCTCTCTCTCTCTCTCTCTCTCTCTCTCTCTCTCTCTCTTTCCTCCACCCCTCTATCACTCCCTCTTCCTCCCCCCTCCCCATCTCTCACCCTCTCTCCACCAAACCTAAGAGAGTGTTGCAATGCGTCATAATCATTCAGGTCCATTTATCTCTCCTTCCCTCTCCCTCTTTTCCTGCCTCTCTCCCTCTCCCCTGACAGGAATCTCCTCACCTTGGCGCCATTAGAAGACAGTACACATGCATGGTCTTACGGTCTCGTCCACGCGTTACCTGGGTATTAACCACACACACACACACACACACACACACACACACACACACACACACACAGAAATGGATTAGTGGGCGATAGCTAAATAGATTGAAGATGGATAGTTCAATGGACAAACATATAAGGCGTGATGTTACAAATTTCTCCTTCAACTGGACCTTAACATGTTAACAAACAAAACAAACGTCTGCCCACCAGCCTGCTCATCTACCCTCCAGCCTGCTCATCTACCCTCCAGCCTGTTCGTCTACCCTCCAGCCTGCTCATCTACCCTCCAGTCTGCTAGTCTACCCTCCAGCCTGTTCGTCTACCCTCCAGCCTGTTCGTCTACCCTCCAGCCTGTTTGTCTACCCTCCAGCCTGTTCGTTTACCCTCTAGCCTGCTCATCTACCCTCTAGCCTGCTCATCTACCCTCCAGCCTGCTAGTCTACCCTCCAGCCTATTCGTCTACCCTCTAGCCTGCTCATCTACCTTCTAGCCTGCTAGTCTACCCTCCAGCCTGTTCGTCTACCCTCCAGCCTGTTCGTCTACCCTCCAGCCTGTTCGTTTACCCTCCAGCCTGTTCGTTTACCCTCTAGCCTGCTCATCTACCCTCCAGCCTGCTAGTCTACCCTCCAGCCTGTTCGTCTACCCTCCAGCCTGTTCGTCTACCCTCCAGCCTGTTCGTTTACCCTCTAGCCTGCTCATCTACCCTCTAGCCTGCCATCTACCCTCCAGCCTGCTAGTCTACCCTCCAGCCTGTTCGTCTACCCTCCAGCCTGTTCGTCTATCTATTAATGCACCTGCTGTCCCCCAAATTAATTAACATCGAGGTGTTCACGTAGGTCGGCTAACCTTTGACACACCTGGCATATAATAATTATTCTCTCAGACTCGGGAATTGGTGCTGAAGGCGGACTAACTTTAGATTAACCCCTTCAACTCATTTCACTTGATGATTAACCACCCTAACTCTACCTGAAGAGAATTGGGTTAGGTTACGTTAGGTTTGTGTTAAATTAGGTTAGGTTAAATTTGATTAGGTGAGAATAGATAACGTTAGGTCAGCATTAAATTTTGTTAGGTTAGGTTAGATTAGACTCACATTTAAGTGGCTAATCTTCAGGTGAAATAATATTGAGGGGTTAATCTTCAGGGAACACCTTGGAGATCTGACGCAATAAAAAGTTGAATGGGTGTGTCCTCGTCACCACCCTCCCCCCCCAACACCTAAAATATATTCATAAGTGTTCAGGAGATTTAGGCCTATATCAGGTAGCTGTCAGGTGTGATCCCAAGGGCGACTATCCCACTCCTAAACACCCCCCCCCCCTCGCCCCTCGAACACCACCTCTCTCCTCCCCTACAACCCCCTACCTGCCACCTTCAAATAAGACACCTGCCATCACCACCATCATCAGCACTATCACTACCATCACCAACCACCATCATCATCACTATCACTACCATCACCAACCACCATCATCATCACTATCACTACCATCATCATTATCATTATCACTACCATCACCACCATCATCACTATCACTACCACCACCATCATCATCACTATCACCATCATTATCACCACTATCACTACCATCACCACCATCATCACTATCACTGCCATCATCATCATCACTATCACTACTACCACCACCACCATCATCAACACTATCACCACCATCATCAACACTATCACTATCATCATCATCACTACCATCACCATCATCACTATCACTACCATCACCAACGCAACCATTCACCTTCTCAACACCAACTTCCTAATATCTCCAACATCTCCCTCCACCATCCCCATTTTGCTCCATCAACTTCCTCCTACAACAAATATTGCCCCTCTTCCCCTCCACCATCCCCCAACACTCTCCTCCACCACTAACCTCAGCCTCACCTTCCTTCTCCACCATCATCCTTGAAAATAACTGTCCACCCCAACTTCCTCCTCCTCCTCCTCCTCCACAACTGCCCTCAGGTGACTATAGGCCTACCTGTTGACCTTGACTGCATGCCCACCTTCTTCCTCCCAGGCTGGGGGTTGGGGTAAGGGGAGATGACGCCAACACTCCACCTTCACCACTACTCACTCGCCTGCTGGAGGTCTCACTTGCCCTAGCCGACCAGTCACCCACTTGGTCTACCACGAGGCGACAAATCAATAATTGCCCGACCACCTGAGAATCACACACACACACACACACACACACACACACACACACACACACACACAAAATACAGTATATCTAGAACTATGAGCAAAGGACCAATTTTCAACATTCTAATAAATTAAAAGAAAACGAAAACAATGCAAACAATAACCCGTCTAAGTGTTAAATAATATAATATACACATCTTCAATCTATGAGCAACACCACCTCCAAGGTAAAAGATAATTCCTATACAAAGAAGATAATTTCACAATGTATAAACCCCTATGAAGGACGGGGTGACGCAAGCGAGGGTTAAAAAATAAATAAGCATAAAGTGAGGATATGAGCAGCACCCTGGATATAAGTCACCGTGTTGAGGAGGGGACACAATGATTCAGGTTTAGTGGTGACAGGTGACGTGTACTGTATGTGGCTTCCTGGCCGCCACTAGCCCGGGGTACACGTGGAATATTTCTCCTGAGTGAAGGTGTGAGAATGTATCGGACTGCCTACACTAACCTGTACCTTTACATAGAGATGTTCACTTAATACAAGAAAAAATTTATGAAGCAAAAATAATATGTTTCGTTCCCTATTTGGTATTACGTGGACATGTAGTTAACGCTATCTCTCAAGAGTAATTCTGACTATTTTTGTGGTTTAGTCGCGTCAACCCGTTAGGTGTCTTCTTAGATCATCACTCAGGAGGGATAGTCATAACACGACCAAGGCTTTCGCTCCCATCCACACAACCTCTACACTCCCTCTGTCTCTCTCCATCACCCATCTCCATCACCCTTACTCCATAACCTTCTCTCCCCTCCCTTCTCATTCTATTTCTCTAACCCATCTCATTCCACTGCCACCTCCCTCCCTACTCCACTGCCCCTTCTATTCCCTCCCCACTCCACTGTTTCCTCCCTCCCTCCCCTTCCATCCCCATTCCACTGCCCCCTTCAACCCCCCCCACACACACCAAACGGCCCCCTGCCCCTCCCTTCTCATTTCACACCTTCCTTCCTTCCCCACTCCACTACCCCCTCTTCCCACGCTGCCCCCCCTCCCTTTTCAATCCGGTCCCCTTCCTCCCCCACATCCCACACTGTTCTCTCCCACCCCCTCACCCCACGCGGCCCCCGGGGGAAACACACAACATAGCAGGCAGTAATAGCCATCATCCGGCCGGGTGATCACAGGAGGGCGAGGCAGTGTGTCCAGTCCACCATTATGTGTACAGTACTCTCGCAGGATGGACCACAAAACATCTAAGGTAACCACATCAAAAGCATATCGTAACCTAACCTAACCACATCAAAAGCATATCGTAACCAAACCTAACCTAACCTAACCACATCAAAAGCATATCGTAACCAAACCTAACCTAACTTAAACCAACTTAACAACACCAAGCTTATCGTGACCTAACCAAACTAACTAACTCAACAAAACAAAACCTAACTTAACCTAACGTTATTATACGACACGTAACAATTAGGGGTAAATAAACCTAACCTAACCACTTACGAGAAACACAAATCAATGGTATTTGGTGGGATTTTACTTATAACTTAGAGCTGTGTACTTTTACGTTGGACATAAAAAAAAACTGACCTAACTTGACTTTGTGGGATTTTGTTATTCACTTCCGTCATCGAGACAATGAGTGGAGACTTTTAATTGCCAACGGGGATATTGTGTTGGGATTTTTATATTGATTTTATTTTTAATGTGGGATTTTATCTGGTAAGTTTTTCCCTGTGGTGAAGCGTGTATACAGACAGTACTAAACACAATTTTAAAACAACCAGCACCACCGCAACTAACCCTCCCCCCCCCCCTCTTACAACCATTGTCAATCACTATTATACTAACTAACAACCACAACCAACACAGCCACAACTACACCCAACATCACCATCACAAAATCATCAGCGTGTTCTACCACAATCAACACACACACACACAATCATGACCAAGCTCCTACACAAAAACAAGCTTGGCTGTGGCAACAAAAACTACTAATTGTATCTGGTATGGCCCATCAGCAGGCTGGTAAACTTTCTGTTGTAAACTTTCACTGATACTCCTTACCTGGGTTTACCTGAGCAAGGAGTTGAACTACGCCCACAACCACGCCTCTCATCTACAGTATACACGAGTCTCCATTTTCATTTCCGGATTATGAGGAAAGGAGGAAAAATATAAGAAAACTACATTATTTCATCACATAATTTTAAGTTACGTGCCTGTAGAGTTTAGCTTGGTACATATCACGATGTTGCCAAGAACTGAAAATGATGGTGAAGACACGCGTACACACACGCACGCACATTCACATTCACTCTCACTACACACACACACACACACACACGCACGCACACGTGGTGTCCTTCATATCAACACCTACAGACGAGTTACTGAACCATGAGGCCATATGACCTCACAGTATGGCGAGAGACCAGCCCGGGCCATCAGTTGCAGCTATAATAATTTGTATGTTCAATTCATGTTCCTTCTTCTTTCAGTAATGAAAGTTTTTGTTAAACGGCCCACCCAGCCCATGTATTTGTATGTAATAAGTCATTTTTGTCTAATGTATATTTTCAGCCTTAGGGCTGCAGAACTTTCTCAATAAACAGTTAATTATTACTTTTATTATTTTCACGCACATACACATTCACTCTCACTACACACACACACACACACACACACACATTCACTCTCACTACACACACACATAAACACACATTCACTTGCTCACTCTCACTACACCCACTCGCTCACTCACTCTCACTACATCTACTCACTCACACTTACTAGACACACTTACTCCCTCACTCACTCTCACTACACTCACTCACTCTCACTCTCACTTTACCTGGCCACACCTGGAAACATGAGAAGCGCCTTGAATTAAACGAAAGGTGTAATCAAGCGGGAACCTGACAACTTTCACCCAAGTTCTACCTGAAGACACTTGTTAGGGCAAGGAGGGATGAGGGGGTGGACACACCAGCAGCCTGTAGCAACAATCTACTGAACCCAACACCCGCCAACACGAAGACTCTCAGATTCCATACCTGTAGATTCCACACCTGGTACACTGCAGTAGTAATGGTTGTGTAATGTGTTTGACTATTTACTAAAAAAAAGAAAAGGTAGGGATCTACTGAAGATTAGCCCCCCCCCCTCCCTCCCCGGGGTTAGGTTACGTCAGGATGGTTAATGTTAAAGTGAAATAAACTGGAATGGCTAATCTTCAGGTGAACACAATTTTCTATATATGTAAGTTAAGGTTAACGCTTCATGTAGCACGTCTTTGGTTGCTGCTTACTGATAACATTATAATTAATCATCACAATAAAAAATAAAATAAAATTTTTATTATGAAAAATAAATAAAAATCCCACTTTGAATGAAGGTTACTAACTTTGGTCCACACCTCTGACACAACATAATGACTGACTTTAACTATTTCCCGTCGAGTGTTGTACTAGAGAGTTTATCCTAACTACTGACACACGATCTATTCACCGTAGGGAACCCTCAGGAGCCAAGGGGTTAATTATAGCCCAATGGTTTTGTTTGTTTAATTAACGATCGAGCCATCATGACATTTCAACCAAATCTCAACCCGAGTCACAAGAGCAGCAATTCTCGGAGATAGAGACGGAGATGTTGACCTTGTCCTAACTTCATGATACACACATACATACGCACATAGTTCACAGTGTCACATACTTACATAAAGTTCCTAATGTTACAAGTTCACGACAGCACAAAGTTCACCAAGTCATCAACTGGTGTTTACCTAACGTGGACTCAGAGGTTTCTCCCACCCCTGCAGCTGAGTCCGTGACCAACAACTTGGTCGACCAAACTATTACTCCTAGCAGCACGCAACACACCGCAACCACGACAGCCTGGTCATGGTTGATCAAGACTCTTTTGAAGAAACTTGAGTTCTTTTCCGAAGTCTTGGTCAGGTCTCCCTCCAATGTCTCTTTAATTTACTGATAAAAAGTTTAAAAGCTACTTAGGATGTCCGTCCCTCTGTTCAGGCAGGTGAGTGTGCCTGTAGCAGCCCTGCTTCTTGTACAGTCTACCATATCTCTGAGTCTCTGACACACCTAGTTACAATAGTTCACCATGTGGACACACACACGTAGAGCAACAGCTACGCCAACACCCCCAGCGAGTCACCAAGACGGTGTCAAGCACCTCATATATTCACCCTTAGGTCCCCACAACTTGGTCTTTACAACTAGCAACATAAGGAGTATTTTCGTGTGTGTGTGGCCGGGCAGACTCTCGTTATCCAGCAGGCGTTTACACCAGCTAATTCACTTTAATAACATGACCTACTTCTTCTTATCTCACCAATTCCTTCTGGTTTCCATTCCCTAATTCCTGTCTATCATACAAAACAAGTATCATTAGAGTTGGTTAGCGGAGGAAATTCTTAGTTTTACCAAGTCCTTAACACAGATAGCCAAAACAAGACGAGTAAAGCACATCAATTTATTTACCCACACGACTTAATACTTAAAAATCTCATAATACCATCTTGTTTTTGTTCCTAAATTTCTACTGATGTGACTAAAAATTATAATATCAATGATAATTAAGAAGATAAAAACTATAACCTCCTTTTATATAACTAATGTATTTTATTTATCACAGAGTAAACAGCATAATGAATGCCTCCAACACCTTGCTGGCTGGCCTAGTGTGTGTGTGTGTGTGTGTGTGTGTGACTATTATTATTTACTTGAGGACATAATATGCACGTAAATGTGGCTATTATATACTCGAGGAATATGTAGCAATAAAACCTTGCCCCAACCCCCTCATGACACAGCGTGGAACAGACAGGTGGAAAATATTCTATGCCAGTGACAAGTGAAGCGTGACAGAGAGGCGAGTGTGGCCTAGTTATGATCCACCACCACCCTAGGGCAGGAGACACCTTCATGATAATATAAAATACAGGACCACGTGAAGATGAGCCCCTCCCCCCAGCTTATTTCACCCGATAATCAAACACCATAGCGCTAATTTACCTCCCGCCCCCCCCCCCCCCCCAGGTGGCGTTAGGGGTGTTTATTCATCAGGTAAGAACATCATTAAAGCTAGTTAATACACATTTAACAAACATAGAGGAGAAACACTTTAACATTTGTTTATTACCACGACTTATTTTTACTCGCGTTAATAATTATTTAATCTTTATCCTTCACTTAATATTCCTTCCCCAAGCTGAAATTTTTATATTAGTGAATGATGTCTTGATAACTGTACCTTCAGTATTCACCTCAAGACAAAAAGTGCAGAAATAAAATAACCGAATCTAACGTACAGCACAAAGTCGTTTTTACAGCGAGTGACTACAGCAACAGTCATACTGTGTGTGTGTGTGTGTGTGTCCACCATGACGGTTACACAGGTCCTATCACGTCGTCAGTAACGCCCATCACAACTATACCTAACTCCAGTAACAACAAACATTTCCCAATACACCAGACGGCTGACCAGCTCCCCCACGAGCCGCACCCAAATGTTAGAGCCAGACCCTCGACGGTGATGACAACTAATACTGATTGTGGAACTTGTCAGGAGTCTTGTGATCCGCTAAACATACTAAGTCTGGTTAAATCCAATACCATTTCGTGGAATTATTATGTTCACAGTGATGGTTACATGTGCATATAGAGGCGGGCGACGGCAACATCTGTACAGTATTATATATATTTTCTGGGTGGGGGGGGAGAGGGGGGGATGACAATACTGAAGGTAGGTTATTATTGTTCCTCAGGAGGCGACTGACCTGATCTCACTCCCTGGTGTGCGGGTTAAACAAAATCACTGGCCTCTGATGTCCAGTACCATCCAAGACCTAGAGTCTGAAGACACATCTGGCCTCCACGTGTACACACCCATACCCAAGAACTAGTGGACAATTTTCCCTCAAAATTATGAAGGAATACTTATGACAGTAATACGATAACAAGTTACAGGACCCTGAACCAAATACTGAATCTTAATACATTATATACTAACATCTTCACGGCCCACAGTCGCAAAAAAATCGTAAGATATATTTTTACTAAAAACTGCGGATAAAAGAGACGTGTCGTTATGGTGGGGTGTCAGATGTTTCTGTAAGGCGCTGTGTCCTCCGGTTTTGTGTCGCACCTAAGTCAGTAGTGCTATTAACAGCCCAGTAACGAGGTAAACGAAAATTCCTGAATATAATGTTTAGAGACCCCGGGTCCTGTTGACAGTGTTTTATTGTTGGTACTGTATCTCGACACAGAGGAGCCCCCTCTGTGATACTAACACCCAGGAATCAGTGAGGCGTTTTCCCACAAAGCGCAAGACGACTGCTTAAGTATAGGGTACAGTGAAGACGACGTTGTGTAGTACGTGTTATAATGAGCACTTCCCCTGCTACCTTCTACACGGAGAGAGAGCGGGACATACCTGTAAGAGGGTGCTACCTATTGCAACACTGACTACCTTAAATATTTTATGAGCCCTCAGCCAATTGCTATTCAGACAGCACGTACACTGCTGGTTGGGGAGGGAACAGTGTGGAGGAGGGGAGGCTAGTGATGGTGGGCTAGGGTGGTGGTGAGTGAGGATGGGAGGTTAAGAGAATGAGGGTGGTGGTGGGTAGTAAGGGGTCAGGGGGGTGGTGGTAGTGGATGAGGGTGGTAGTGGGTGGTAAGGGGGGTGGTGGTAGTGGGTGAGGGTAGTAGTGAGTGGTAAGGGGTGGGGGGGGGGGGGTTAAGAGAGTGGTGGGTAAGGGAGGGGTGACAGTACAAGAACACATTAATGGTAGAAGTCAAAGAACAGAAGGGTGAAGGAGAAACAAACGAGGCGAGACTTGGAGGACTGGTGGAGGACATGGCGGTAAGGACAGGTCTTGTGTTATAACATTCAGTGGGTGGAGGACCTTGGGGGTAGTAGGATTAGAGTGGAGGCCTGCGGGTGGACGACAAGGGTGAAGGGTGGGGGATGGACGACAAGGGTGAGGGTGGGGGATGGACGACAAGGGTGGAGAAAGGTGGAGGGCTCTAGGGTTGGTGAAGAAGGGTGGAGGGCCCTAGGGTTGGTGGAGGAGGGTAGAGGGTCCTAGGGTTGGTGAGGGAGGGTGGAGGGCCTTAGGGTTGGTGGGGAAGGGTGGAGAGCCCTAGGGTTGGTGGAAGAGAGTGGAGGACTGGAGGTGAATGGCAGGAGTTGATTGGGTAAAGCAGGTGTTGTGCTGCACACCTGTCCCCACAGCTGCCTCACCAACTCACACATGCTCTTCTACATATTAAACATCGATTCCACCAAGGAAAAATAAAGATTCTGAGTGAGTAATCATAATGCTCAAAGCACTTGTACTTGTGTATTTGTATTGAAGATGTACATGTAACTCTGCCATAATATTTAATAGTTATACAACTAATACTGCTGATAATAATACTGCCTCTACTATCTTCCTGACCAGTTAATTTTTCCGAGCTACTAAATGATCGAAATTGTGACCTTTTGTAAGTTTTGAGATGGCCTGAAGCATTGAGGTTAAAGTTAATGAAGCTTAGAATAATAAAATCACCTGCTCGAGATAATGACCCATTATTGGTCAGTGAGACATGATGGAACGTGTTGATTAAGTTGAGGACGATACACGAGTGCATCATACGCCAACAGACCACACAGTGTAAACATCCAGGGCCAGACACTGTGAGAACCATAAAGGGTGGACCACTGTATGTTTTCAAGGAGGAACTTGGCAAATTACTCTCAATGTACCTAATAAAATGTAAAGGCTGGGCTATATAATGCAGGCAGCAAGCAACAATAACCTGGTTGTTCAAAGAACCTGAAAAGCGAGTCTACACAAACACACACAGATCCGGGGGTAGAGTACAATGAGTGAAGAACTAACACCAGGTATAGGTTCTTAGTGGGGCGACCCTGAGAGTGCCATCAGCAGCCAAAGTTCAGGTCTTAAGTGTGAATGATCAGATTAAATGACACATCTTTCTCGTCACTGGAGATGAAGCAACTCATCTTACTGAGTCACCCAAGTTGCCACACAAAGACGCCGGCAGAAAGAAAGAAAAAAAAAGACGTCGAAATTGCCTCCAGACTCCAACGTCACTTAAGACTTTCTTTCTTCAAAGCTTGAGGTAAAAAAAAAAAACACCAATTAACGCATGATTCTTTCAGACTCCAGATCCCTCAACTTCCGGATTCAGGAAGGTTCGTGTGGTGAATATTTATTTTTTAACAATATGTAAGAATGTTCCTAACTGGCCGACTGAACATTCAAAAATTAGCAAAAGAATTATACCAACACTATAACCAAAACAGATTCACCTCACAAGGATATATAAAAAGTATAGACACTTTCTAAGGATTCTGTTAAGTGTGAGTAAGTTAGTTAGTGTATAGCGTCGGTAGAATTATTTTGCTATTTCTTGGTTATGTTATGGTCGTCTTTTAGTTTATAAGTCTGCCAGTTATGTATTATCGTATATCTTCACTACTACCCAGCAATGTATGAACCTTTGTGTGTCGGGGCCTGGTTCTCATGCACACCGAGGAGATGAGAGCAACACGGCCTTGAGAAGTGTTGAGTTACATCACATGGAAGGTTTTTAAATCTCTCTCTCTCTCTCTCTCTCTCTCTCTCTCTCTCTCTCTGTGTGTGTGTGCCGGTAGAGGTGGTGAGGTAAGAGGACTGTGGTAACCCCGGTGATGTATACACGCTGCTCCTGGGTGTTCTTGTGGCGTGTAAGCGATGCTCCAGAGAGGTCAGCCAACATTGGGAAATTACACACACGAATTACTGAAATATGTTGTGAGAGTGCGTGAGTGAGAGTGAGTGAGTGAGTGCGCGTGACCGTGAGTGAGTGTAATTTGGCGTGGTTGTTTTTTGGTCTAGATGTGCACACGTGCGTGGTAAAGCGTGCGTGTGTATGTATTTTCTCCCCAATTAATAACCAGTGCACGCGGACCTTTTCATCACCCAGGGCACAGGACTCATCTCTGCATACGACATAAAAAAAAACACCCCCGACTCCCTGGTCCAGTGTACGGGTTTGTTATGACAGCATGTAAACAAGGTTATCACTGCAGAAGCTTGTTATGACAGCATGTAAACAAGGTTATCACTGCAGAAGCTTGTTATGACAGCATGTAAACAAGGTTATCACTGCAGAAGCTTGTTATGACAGCATGTAAACAAGGTTATCACTGCAGAAGCGTGTTATGACAGCATGTAAACAAGGTTATCACTGCAGAAGCTTGTTATGACAGCATGTAAACAAGGTTGTCACTACAGAAGCTTGTTATGACAGCATGTAAACAAGGTTGTCACTACAGAAGCTTGTTATGACAGCATGTAAACAAGGTTGTCACTACAGAAGCTTGTTATGACAGCATGTAAACAAGGTTGTCACTACAGAAGCTTGTTATGACAGCATGTAAACAAGGTTGTCACTACAGAAGCTTGTTATGACAGCATGTGAACAAGGTTGTCAGTCACTAAAGGTGAATAAGTCACCCGTCGTGCCGGAGGTGGATAACTTTGGACGATACTAGCGAGTAATACTTATTATAGAATTCACCATAACCCGATTAAAATTCATATTAATTCAAAATATAGTGTTCGCAATGCAGGACGTACGGACAGACAGGCGTAATGAACCTTTATGAACTGAGGGGTAAGGTACGCCAACATGTGACACTTACCTGCACTTTCCCTGCTACTCTAACTCCTCACCCGAGACTTACCTGTAAAGAAAACAATATTATATGAAAACTAATACAACGCAGTATCACAGGAATATATTTCCCATGTGTGGAAGATCATACATTAATAAGGTAATAAAACACATATTCATGGCTTTTTTTCAATGAATTATTAATAACCATTAAACCTTTAATGACTATGGTTTCACAACTTACCCTTCACGTAACAAGCCAACATTACTGAAACACACACACACACACACAACCACTGTACCTGGGATACATCTGTGACAAAATGGCTGCATTTTTAGTGTTAGTCGATGAGGTATAGATACCAAGGTGACCCCGGACACACACACACACCTCTACGATCTGGACATCAACACAGGAGCAATCACACCACTTGACACATGTAAACACCGCCACTAACCCTCGGTGTAGTGTGATGACAAGATCCACACACAGTACACAAAACGGCCTCGTCCTTGTCAGATGCACTTAATGGCGTCCTTCCCTCTCTGTTTCTGTCGTCGTTACAAATACTTAATAATACACTAACAGAGACCTTTGTCATATTATTTTCTCTCGTGTTGTAATGGAGGTTCCCGTGCCATCTGATAGATATCTTGAAGACCGATTCCTTTGTGAGTAAAGGTTAATTTCGTGTGTGTGTGTGCGCGTGCAGGGGGGGGGGGGGGGGGCCTCTGGATACTCGTATATTCAATCAGCAATTGGTTGTTCATAACAAAGGCAGCCAGTCCCACCAACATTCTACCTTCATTACATAGCACCTGACCCTCTGCCGCATCTGACCCTCTGCCGCATCTGACCCTATGCCACACCTGAAATTTTGCCGCACCTGAACCTCTGCCGCACCTGACCCTCTGCCACACCTGAACCTCTGCTTCACCTGACCCGATGTCGCAACTGACCCTCTGCCGCATCTGACACTGCCGCACCTGAACCTCTGCTGCACCTGAACCTCTGCCACACCTGACCCTCTACCGCCCGCACCTGACCCTCTGCCGCATTTAACACTGCCGCACCTGAACTTCTGCCACACCTGAACCTCTACCGTCCGCACCTGACCCTCTGCCGCCCGCACCTGACCCTCTGCCCCACCTGAACCTCTGCCGCCCCCACCTGACCCTCTACCGTCCGCACCTGACCCTCTACCGTCCGCACCTGACCCTCTACCGTCCGCACCTGACCTTCTGCCGCCCGCACCTGAACCTCTGCCGCCCGCACCTGACCCTCTACCGTCCGCACCTGACCTTCTGCCGCCCGCACCTGATCCTCTGCCGTCCGCACCTGACCCTCTGCCTCACCTGACCCGCTGCCGCATTTAACACACTGTCACGTCAACTGTACTCGTAGAGCTTAAGAGATGTAATCATAAGAGCTCCAGTATTACATCTCTTAAGCTCTTAACAGTAAGTTCACTCATTCTTCAACTTGCTGTTTAGTGATGCTGTACTCTTACATACATACACACCTCACCCGTCGTACCACCTAACAACCATTTAGTAACTTTTGTACGTAATTTATTCACTTAAATTATTGACAATTTGACATTTCTTCACATCCTGTGGTCCCCTATCCCCTCTTCAAATCAATCAATCAATCAATCAATAAATAAAATAATAAAGAAAATCACCAATAAAATTACATCATAAGAAAGTTGATAAAAAAATCGGATGAAGAATAAAATAAAATTATCTACCAAAAAAAAAAATAAATAAACAAATAAAAATAAGATGGAGAATAAAAATAAATTTAATATAAAAGAATAACACAACAACACGAAAATAAGAGAGAATTAATAACAAATAAAAGGCAAGTGTGGTGGCCGCATCCTGACCACCTCATGGGCTACAGGGCGTTTAAAACTCTCTTCTTCCAATGCCTCTTGATACAGGTTTTCTCTTTATGGCAAAACCGGACCAGCTCTTGAGGGGGAGTGGGGGTTGTGTGTGTGTGTGTGTGACCTCTGCACAAAAAATGACTTATCATCAACAAGTATTTTTTTACCAACACTTTTAAAAACCAGACACCGAGTGGAGGCGAGTTGTGACCCCGCAGAGAGAGAGAGAGAGAGAGAGAGAGAGAGAGAGAGAGAGAGAGAGAGAGAGATTTCCCAAATTCACCTCATATGAGCTATGACACAGTTCATATCCAGCTCAATACTAAACTATATACACTGACCCGACGAGTATCCTTCTCTTGTTGCTGAGAAGAAGTGACATAACAAACAGACATACAAAAGACAGATCAGCTCCTGCCGATCGCTACATAATTATTACATAATGCTGTAAGAGGGAGGAGGGGGGAGGAAAGGAGGGAGGAGAGAAGGAAGGAGGAAGGAGAGAAGGGGAAGGAAGGAGGAAGGAGAAGGAAGGAGGAAGGAGAGAAGGGGAGGCAATTGAGGCAAGTAAAACAAGAACACCTTTATTGGTTTAATCAGGTTTGTTCTTTTACAACAGAGTCAGTAACTGTGTGGGTGAGGAAGGTGAAGAAAACAGGGATATGACGACTTCTCTTTAATCTCTGTATTATAACTAACTTACAGTGCTGTTAATCTCATCATTATAACTTACAGTGCTGTTAATCTCATCATTATAACTTACAGTGCTGTTAATCTCATCATTATAACTTATCAGTGCTTTAATCTCATCATTATAACTTACAGTGCTTTAATCTCATCATTATAACTTACAGCGCGACACTCCCAGGTATCAACCAATATAAACTAATTACTTAATAAACAGTAATTATCAATGATACCCAGGTGTGGGGAGTACCTTGATTCAATGGCTCTTTCTTAACTGCTACTCCAGTGATCATTTAACAGTTTACAATTTGCCCCGCGAGATATGTAGTCCACGTGCATGACTTTCCTCGAGAAATCTGTCGTAAGGGCTAAAGCAAGGTGAAGAAAGGTCAAGTCCACACACACACCAATGCTTCAACTCACTACCCTCACTCACCAGCCTCCTCCACACCTCACGGGGCTTCACAGGTAGATGCGCCTCCATCACTTGGTCATCAGTTTTCCATTTCACCAACCCGAGGCCTCGAGGGAAGAAGATTATCTAAAATTTTTCAGGGATTCATGTCGTCAAACACACGAAAATAATCTTTAATAGCTTCAGTACTTTATTTGTTGACTGGCTTAAAGGGCTAGAGAGGAGCAACAGCGTAATTGACGAGTTTCTCACCCAGGTAGCATCGTTACAAGGCCGTGCTGCGGGGGTGGGAGGATCTCTAAACACTGACTCCAGGTAACGTGGGGGCGGGAGAGGGGGAGAGTGCAGGGGGAAGAGTGACCAGGATAACCAAATATTTCACTACTACGCAGGATTTTTTTTCTATACTACGATACACTGCAAAACAAATCTACTAACACCTGTACCACCTGACGCATACCAACTGAGTGAAACGCACAACCACTATGACTGAGCAAAACACACACACACACACACACACACACACACACACACACACACACGAGAGCAAATCTGGTTAGAGCAGAAAATCATCAACAGAGTGACAGGTAAAACGGACAAACTGCATCACCACATGGCAGACGGGGGACAGACACACAGATAAACAACAGGTGGCCCACTACAACAGCTGCCGTACATCAGTATCACACGTCACTCCTGAACATTCTCCTCCCAGTGTTATCACCCATCACCACAACTACCTACACTCCAACACACCACTACCACTCGCCTTAACACACATACCACTATAACATGCATTTTAACACACACGTCACTATTACGCACCTCATCACATACACATACCACTCCAACAGACACTTAACAGAACTGAAAGCAGTATTTATGGAAGAGAGCAGCAGAGGAAGTGGGAGATTCAAGTGTTGAGAATATGGATGAGAACAGGTGGGGACGCTCGACTGGGGGACATACTAATGACCGAAACTACGTGTGTAGCGATATGTTCCTGGATGACTTATACATTCATTTGGTAATTTTAATCAATCCATATATAAACAAACAAACAAACAAACAAACAAACACACACACACACACAGGAGGACCATGAAGCAACAGCATCTTGAGACAACAACCCACACACGGTACATGATCCTTGCCTCTACAGTATGTCAACACCACCACCACTAGCGCCTCTTGTGTCACTATACTGTACTGTCACTTGCCACCTATACTACTACTTTGCTGTCACTCGGAGTCGAGTATGACGATCATCCAGCTATGATACAATGATATGCGTCATTAAGGATGTCACCTTCGTTGAAGAGCTCTGAGGTGACTCGAGAGGCCGATACGGGACCGGCAGGGTCGTCCACAGATGTTGCACATGTGGAGGACTACATCTAGTACGGGAGGGGTAGCGGCAGCGTCTTTCAGGCGCTGGAGCTTGTCTGCCTCGGTATGCAGCCAGGCTAACTCCAAAGTATTTACACTTTCTCGGGTGGTGCTCCTCCAAACGTTACAGTGTGGAGTAATCGTTTCCCAGGTGAGGGGGTCGATTTGTCACTTTTTCAGGTTTGACTTAAGAATATCCTTATACCTTTTCAGTTGACCGCCAGCGCTACATTTACCAATCGTTAGGTGACTGTAAAGAAGCTGCTTTGGCAGTCTACTGTCGTCCATGTGGGTAACATGGCCAGTCCAGCGTAGTTGTTCATGAATAATGGTAGCCTTGATGCTCCTACAGTTGGTGTCAGCTATAATACTGGCATTTGTTCTCTTGCCTTCCCAGCGAACTCGGAGGATGGAACATAGACTATATTGGTGAAAGTTTCAAGTGCCTTGAGGTGCCTCCTGTATGTGACCCGTGTCTCGCTGCCATACTGCCATACAGCAGGGTGGGGAGGACCACTGCTCGATATGCGGGCAACTTTGTAGATTATTTCAGCTCCTTACAGCTGAAGACACGGGTACGGAGTCTTGCCACCTATACCTACTACTGTATACATCTACACCCTCCCCAACCAACACCTACACCACATCAATACACCTCCCCACCACCACATGTGCATCCTCACCATGCATCCTCCCCACCACTACACCTACACCCTCCGTACCACCACACTTACACCATCGTACACTCGTTAAAAGTAACAACCATCTTTACACCACATATAATCTAGCTTAATTTCATCTATGTCACCACCACACTTGTACCACCCCACCACCACAGCTGTAGCCTTTCCACCACCACATCTCCGCCATTACCACCACTAACACACACCCCGCCACACCCACGCTCCCAGTGACCCCTACACTTAACACCACCACTTGGCACTTGACATTATAAGGGATCTGCCACGCCTTGCCATATACAGCACAGATCGGGAACCCCCCTTACCCCCACAATCATCCTGTCTCTGTATGTAACTTGCTGACATAATCCACGGCCCTTCAGGCACTTGCGTCCTAAATTACAAGAGTCAAAAAGGCAAGCGTGAACACCGCATGCTTCACTGTTGGGCGCTGTAAACGCTTTTGCGCTTTGCCTTGTACAGGATGCAAGGGGGTGCCCAATAAACTAGCCCCCTCGGGGGACAAATCTTAAATCTGCTACAGTTGTACCATCAATTACCTCAGTTTACAACACCTACACCACCAGCATCAACAACAACACCACCTACACCACCAGCATCAACAACAACAACACCTACGCCACCAGCGTCAACAACAACAACACCTACACCACCAGCGTCAACAACAACAACACCTACACCACCAGCGTCAACAACACCTACACCACCAGCGTCAACAACACCTACACCACCAGCGTCAACAACAACAACACCTACACCACCAGCGTCAACAACAACAACACCTACACCACCAGCATCAACAACAACACCTACACCACCAGCATCAACAACAACACCTACACCACCAGCGTCAACAACAACAACACCTACACCACCAGCGTCAACAACACCTACACCACCAGCGTCAACAACAACACCTACACCACCAGCGTCAACAACAACAACACCTACACCACCAGCATCAACAACAACACCTACACCACCAGCATCAACAACAACACCTACACCACCAGCGTCAACAACAACAACACCTACACCACCAGCGTCAACAACACCTACACCACCAGCGTCAACAACAACAACACCTACACCACCAGCGTCAACAACAACAACACCTACACCACCAGCGTCAACAACACCTACACCACCAGCATCAACAACAACAACACCTACACCACCAGCGTCAACAACAACAACACCTACACCACCAGCGTCAACAACACCTACACCACCAGCGTCAACAACAACAACACCTACACCACCAGCATCAACAACAACACCTACACCACCAGCATCAACAACAACAACACCTACACCACCAGCGTCAACAACAACACCACCTACACCACCAGCATCAACAACAACACACCTACACCACCAGCGTCAACAACAACAACACCTACACCACCAGCGTCAACAACAACAACAACACCTACACCACCAGCGTCAACAACAACAACACCTACACCACCAGCGTCAACAACAACAACAACACCTACACCACCAGCATCAACAACAACACCACCTACACCACCAGCGTCAACAACAACAACACCTACACCACCAGCGTCAACAACACCTACACAATCAACGCCAACACACACCTCAGCAGCGCGGCGTCTCCCTGACAACCTACACGCACACACTGACTCCTTGATCAAAACACCAATAATACCGTCGTCTGGAGAGAGAGAGAGAGAGAGAGAGAGAGAGAGAGAGAGAGAGAGAGAGAGAGAGGTAATAAATACGAGAAGAATAAAAAGAAATGATAGGGAAAATATAATTAAATGAAGGACACTAATTTCCACCCACCCACACACACAACAACGCCCACCACCACTGCCGCCACCTTTGCTCCTATCTTAGTCTCTTCTGTTTTTCCTTGTGTGATATTTCTTTTACTCCCACATCTTCCTCTTCCTGCATCGTTGCTTCTCATTTACTTTCACAGACGGTTTATCTTAATCATATTGGCCAGTTGCTTTGATACTCTCTCTCTCTCTCTCTCTCTCTCTCTCTCTCTCTCTCTCTCTCTCTTGGAGTCTCAGGTGAGCAAGAGGCCAGGAACCACCCGAATACTCTCAGCTTCGAGTGCTAATTGGGAGATCGTGTCGAGTTATGGTGGTACAGTCTCCAGTGTTATTTCGTTGTCATTCTGCAAGCCGCCAGTGTCTGGGTTACCCGGAGTGAACCAGTTTGCGTGCACTCACACATACACGTCTATGATGACCCAAGCTCCCCCCCCCCCCTCCTCTTACACACCCAGCCACGTCCCCCCCTCTCCCCCTCCTAAACATGGGCTGGCGGTAAAAACAGGTGTCAATCAATCAATAGCTAGTGATAGGGAGGAAGAAGGTTGAAAACAGGTGTTGTCTCACAGTCAAGACGACCACTGTGTACCACCAGCTGTGAAGTGAAGAATAATAACACCAGCTGTGAAGTGAAGAATAATAACACCTGCTGTGAAGTGAAGAATAATAACACCTGCTGTGAAGTGAAGAATAATAACACCAGCTGTGAAGGGAAGACTAATAACACCAGCTGTGAAGGGAAGACTAATAACACCAGCTGTGAAGTGACGAATAATAACACCTGCTGTGAAGTGAAGACTAATAACACCAGCTGTGAAGTGAAGACTAATAACACCAGCTGTGAAGGGAAGACTAATAACACCAGCTGTGAAGGGAAGACTAATAACACCAGCTGTGAAGGGAAGACTAATAACACCAGCTGTGAAGGGAAGACTAATAACACCAGCTGTGAAGTGAAGAATAATAAACAATAAAATCTAATCAACGGGATAAGAATACTACAACAACAACAACAACAACAACAACTACTACAACTACAACAACAACAACAACAACTACAACAACAACAACTACAGCAACTACAACAACTACTACTACAACAACAACAACAACAACTACAACAACAACAACAACAACAACAACAACAGTGGTCATCAGCGTCGATCCCGAAAATAAGGAACCATTAAAAACTATTACCAGGGAGATAAGTGGTACAACAGAGGCAGCAGTAACAGTAGCAGCAGTAACAGTACACAGAGCAGCAGTAACAGTAGCAGTAACAGTAGTAGTAGCAGCAGCAACAGTAGTAACAGCAGCAGCAGTAACAGTCGCAACAACATCAGTAACAACAGCGGCAGTAGTACAGGAGACATCATAGAATCATTGGTAACGGGGCAAGAGAGGTCGTACATAATTAATACAACAACAACAGCAGCAGCGGAGACAGCAGGAGACGGCGAAGGCGACCCGTGCTGGCCCTACCACCCCCCCCCCCCCTCCCTCCACCACAACTTTCACTTTCACTGACCACCTTCGCCACCACCACCACTACTACTACCACCACCTTCCCTGGTCAAGGTTCTTACCCAGATGACGTCACCTTCGCAGCACCTTACACAAACACGGGAGAAAACCATAACTGCATTCCTGTCTACCTTCCACCACAATACTCCATAATACTAAAAATCTAACCTAACCTAACCTAACCTAACCTAACTTAACCTAACCTAACTATAACTGAAAAAAAAACATCTCCCCATGCCAGAAAACTAACCTAACTTAGTCTAATCTTACCTCGTCTCCCCCACTCAAACAACAACTAATCTAATGTAACCTAAAATAAATAAACAACTACAACCTAACCTAACCCACATCCTCTTCCCGCCCGAAAGATGTCTTCACCCCCGGCCGAAAGTTGTCTTCCACCCCGCCTGAAAGTTGTCCTCCACCCCGAAAGATGTACTCAGCACCCCCCTCCCCCCTAACAAACATAAATAATACTCGCCCGGAAGAGAAAATTAAACCTTGGTCAACTTTCGTCTGCCTTCAGTCAGTCAACAGAACCCGGCCCAGTTGTCGTTACCTGCAGTGTCTTCTACTCTCTTTCTCTCTCTCTCTTTTTCCCTCTCTCTCTCTCTTTTTCCCTCTCTCACCTTTTCTCTCTCTCACTCCCTTTATTTCACTTCTTTCTCTCTCACCTTCTACCTCACTTTCCTCGTCTCTAAGATGAGAATAATTGGGAAAAAGTCGGACCACGAGTAGCCCACCAATCAGGAGCTACGTCTCTCTCGGCTCCCTCACCCGTAACACAGGAGGTCATATTTCCTGTGTGTGTGTGTGCCCTAGGATCTCATCAACACACACACACACACACACACACACACAAACAATAGCTGACCCCACCAAGAAGAGTCTGATTGAGGGACTTGTCTTGGAAACACTCATAAAAATTCGTAATACCACGAGGCCTAGAACACTCAACACCACTTCACGAATTCTTAGTTAATAATAATAATAATAATAATAATATGGGGCCGGAATAGCAAGGGGCCATGTGCATTCAAGATCGCTAATACGTGGAGGAAACTTGGAATAAAATAAATAAATAAAAATACCAACCCTGAATGGGTCCAGAAACACGGCAGAAGGCGTATAATATTAACAACAATGATAACCCTTACTTGAAGCCAGTTTTCACGTGGAACACCAATAAACCAATAAACTCTTGAGCTATCATTAAAAAAAAAAAATTCTGATTAGTACAAGTTTGCCAACGTTTCTCAAGACCAACAACCCCAGAGTAAGCTTAACCTTTTCTCCCTTTCCCTATTATCAAGTTTCTCGGTTTTGTTTTGTTTTCGATACCAACAAATCCGCGGTTCTCCAAAAAAACAACACGTGTAAAATAGGTCTTCACTCAGGGCCACCAAGGGAGAGGAACGAGTTAGTAAGAAACCTACTATGACAGACTTTAGTTGAAATAAGTCGAACGGATTGGAGGAAAGAAGTCGAATATTGACAGTCGAGTTGAGTGGAAGAAGACTTCACACCAGTACTGTAATATACCTTAATGAAAGACTTTGAAAATGAATCATGTAAATATTATGAGAGGGGAAGGAAACACGAGAGAACAGAGAGGTGAGGATGAGGGCGATGGTCCAGGAGCCGCGACAAAGACAGTGGGAGGCGGCGTTATCAGTTGGTATCATCTTGTTCTCTTGAGTGACCACTTATGTTGAGAGGTGACAGCCAGGTGGGGCCAGTTCCTTCTGTTACACCAGTCCAGAGATGCTGCCGCTATATCCATCTCACGTTACTTGCCATCTTCTCTGACTCTATTGTTGTGTTCCATTTGTCTTTTTGCTGTAGTTCGTGTTAAGTGTTGTTAATCACTAGGTTGTACCCTCTCCCTCCCCCCCCCCCCCTTCTACAGGCTACCAGCACAGCAGCAGCAGCAGGTAGGTGGAGGGTGTTAGAGGTTGCTCGTGTCACCACCACACCACAGTTATCAGGCAGCCCTTGGTCGCCGGATCAGGAAGTGTCACCACAAGTATACACCATCAACAACTATGATGACTTATAATAGTAACCACTACTACATTGTCAGTAAAACACACACACACACACACACACACACACACACACACACACACAGTCAAAAATAAATGTAAGATGACTGACAACAGCATAACATTAAACCATACTCGTTTCCCTGAGAAAATACAATACGTAGATTCTACTCATGGCCTTGAACCCGCGCCGCCACTTACAGAGACGTGGCCCCTCTATCCATAGAGCCAGGCAGCACAATACCACATGTTTAAAAATCGGGGACTGAAGGTGAGAGTGTTTAGGCCTGAGGTGAGATGGGGTGAGGGCGAGGTGTGTCAAGGTCCCTCAACACCTGCTAACACTCGTGGTCCAGGTAAGACTCTCGCAAGATGATGCAAACACACTTGAGTATTTTCAACCTCCGAGTGTGTATTTCTAAGTGTTTGGTGCAGGTGGTGTAAGTTATGAGTGATAAGTGTTTGTAGTGTTGTGTGGTTATCCCGTGGGGCCAAGGAGGGATGACGTAGTAGAGTAGGTTCAGTGTTTGGGTGATAAACAGGTTGTTGTAGCCAGTGATTACTGTACCCTCCCCTCCGCTCGATAGGCCTAAAGCTGACTATTGATGAGCTAAGAGGTTTATTTGCCGTGTCATATCGTGGTGAGGGTGTGTGTGTGTGTGTAATAATAATAATAATAATAATAATAATAATAATAATAATAATAATAATAATAATAAACGGTTTATTAATAGAGTTGCAGCCGGTGGCTGAAAATATACACTTACATTTGATTTAGACATAATGATATAATATGCATTGAATACATTTACAGGGCTGTACAGTACATAAATCAGGAGTTGTTTATTATTTTAACAATAGATGGGATGGTGCTGTTCTTATATCTATCGGTGCAGGCTCTTATGGGCTGAATTTTGTTGTCGTGGCGGACTGCGCGAGTTGGGTGGGGGGCTGCAGGTGGCAGGAGGTGGCGATGGCGAGGGTGGTGCAGTAGTCCACGGCCAAACTTTTCCAGTGCTTGGTGGTGGAAGTCACTGAGGGATGGCATTTCCAGGGTGGAGAGAGCGTTGGTGTAGCCGGAGTATTCTGCGCCGAGCATGATTCTGCAGGCCCTTTTCTGTACCTTCTCTAGCTGACGTTGTTGGGTGGAGTTGAGAGAAGATGACCAGGCTGGTGTGTGTGTGTGCGTTTCTCTCAATAAATTTATGGTTGACGAGGTGTAATAGACACATTATTAATTAAGTCAGTAAAGTGTCTATCTTCCGTCCCCCTAAGTAATGCACATCACTCGGGAAAACCACCAGGTGTTTATTATAGCAGACGGCTGTTGGCTGCTTACAGGTGCGAATGAAACGTTATCCTCTTCCCTAATCTCTCATATTTTCAGAACGTATTTGTTACAGAATCTTTGTAGCGGGTGAGAAAGGCTACCTGCTCCTGTATCATCAGTGTAGAGTAAAACACGAGTGACGGACGTTGTTGTTATAATGTATCACTGAGTTTGAACAACTAAGGTCTTCAAGTACGTAATCTAGGTACACCCACACGTCATCAACAGCAAAAATATAATTAGGGGATAAGGAAAGAAAGGCGACGGCTTTCAAGGGAAGGAGCAAGATATCGTATTGGTTTTCGTCTATGATCGAGAGCTACTATGGTTATTGTAAATTAAAGCTGATCATTTATGGTGGCGATGGTTTAAATTGATGACACACACTGGGAAAACTTGAGCTGGTGTGGAGTTGCTTTTAAGAACGCCAGCACTTAACAAATTTCGTGATTTCTTAATATTTTATGTTTTTTATCTTCTATCATGTTCAGTATCACTGCACAATACTGGAGGCTGGTGCTGCACTTGACAGTAAGATCAAAGAGAGCGATATTCCATTCCAGTTTCTCCAAAATTGTTAAAAAATACGACTATTTAATTTTTTCAACATGTGTATCTTTGATCTTTTATTATTCTCTTTTTATACAATAAATAATATTTTTTTCCACTATTCACATTTCTCAAGCCGAAACAATTATCATTATCAACGCTACTAAGCTTACTATAATTCCTTACAATATAATAATAATGTTCAATGTTTTAGGTTTAATTTTAATATAATTATTAATAATTTCCTCTACATAGAATTATTATTACTCAAGCTTTATAACACCAGTGTGGTGATTTTCAACAAGTTGCCAATAATACAAAATGTATTCAGTGTAACAATCATGTAGTTTAAATCATGTCCAGAATAATTACTACATGATATTTTACTTTGTACAGACCACCACTACAAGTACCAGAGAGGTGTATCTCTTTTAATTCTTATATTCTTGGTGACTGATGCAATTATTAATCTTTATAATTATCTGGGTACCTTAAGATATACACAGAAACATTAATTAGGATAATTAAAAATAATACCGTTTGTACACCTGCTTCAATGAGACGATAAATATCTAGGCCCTCCCCCCTAGCTCAACAACACCTAATACTTCTAACACCACAGTACACAACGGCCTGTGGTTATCTATGGTAAGGCTGTGAGGTTTGGACAGTCACTTAACAGAGGAAGCCGAATCTGCTGGTCTTTAAAGGCGTGAACAAGGAATTGTAATATCACTTAAATTAGCCGTTAACCACAATTATCATCAGTTGTAAAATACTAAGATGGATGATGTTACACGTATGAGCAATGAAGAATTTTATAGGAAAGAAGAGGAGTTGGTAGACCAGCAGGTAGACCAACATGTTGGTGTGGTGCGTGACGCTGGGCAACTTGGGGGATTATGTTGGACAAAAGAGGCTTGTGATAGCGGAGTGTGACGGGACCTGGTGCAAGCCGTGATACATCTCATAGACACAGATACTGTAGTAGAAGAAAGCAGCCTATACTTTAGCCTGGTTTTGAAGAAATTTTGAAATACTGCTAAAGAATTTACATTTTGGGTAACCCACAAAAGCCGGGCACGTTCATAAGTATAATTAGTTATCATTATTACGTGTTCTCTCTCACACTGCCCATGACTCAATATTATAATACAATACAAAACTCGACACAGTTGCCTCAGCCCAGACCTACCAATGTATACAGTAAACCTGTGGCACTAAACTCTGGTGGCTCCTACACAACTTTCTCCATCACACTCAAACACACAGTGAATATTCCTCACCCCCGGGCCTCTACCGACGCTCCTCCCCCCATACTTCTCTCTCTCACGCACACGTCCCTGCCTTCAACAAATTCTCACCGGAATCAAGGAGGGAACAGTTTCTTGACCCACCCTCCATAAACTAGTAACTGCAGGATGTGTCGAGTGTTCCTGGTGGCGTTGCTTTATGGCCCGGGCACTACCATCCACTTGAGGTAACCTTTCTCCCGTGCTGGTTTTTTTTTTTTTTACTTTCACTCTCACCGGACTACTTAATGCTATACAGCGTCAGCAAGAAAAATCAACAGCGCCTGGCGTTCTACACCACCTGGCAATGACACGCCTCTGCATACACGTTCGCTTACCTTCTGCCACCAACGGCGATATTACCAAAATCTTTCATTTTCATCTTCGTTTCGCTATCATTTACTTACTTCGTTCTACCTTCTCTTTTGACAATATCTCAATTCTCGACTTCTTATCTCCACCCACTAAGTCGTACTCTTCCTTGTTCCGACTCTTAACCATCTACCTCATTCTATCTCCATTCTTCACCTTCCACCCCTTTTACTCCCTCGTTCCAACTTTCACCTAATCTTGCCGAACATTGTAAACTTCCCTGTACCACTGTCAACATCACTCCCGTCCTCCCAGCGCCAAACCCAACTTTCATTAACACTTGACCTCTACACCCCCAAGCTACACGTCCTCTCCACCCACAATGATCATCTCACAACGTTGTCAACCTTGAACACAGCATTTAGTAACCTATGACATCACTATCTGGGGGCGTTATCACACTCACACCCACCCGAGGACACCAATACCCACCTCACCCTCTCTCCTCCTTTTCCTTCCTGCTCCTCATCGTTCACTACACCCATCCATCCATCCATCCACCCATCCATCCCCACACACACACACACACACACAAACAGTCAATATTCACTGGTAAACACACAAGCGCGCGCACAAGACAATACTTTTATGCCAAGTAAATAGTGAACAGACAGAGCTCTTGTGGCCCAAGTCAACCTTTCGGCATATTAACCTAACCCCTCTCACATTCCCCCCTCCATCTACCAGTCCCTCTCACATTCTTCCCCCATCTACCAGTCCCTCTCACATTCTTCCCCCATCTACCAGTCCCTCTCACTTTCTTTCCCTCCATCTACCAGTCTCTCACACTTCCTACTCCACCAATCCCTCTCACATTGCCACCCACATTTAACAGTCACTTTCACATTATTTCCCACTCCACCAGTCCCTCTCACATTCTCCCCTCCATCTACCAGTCCCTCTCACATTGCCCCCAACTCCACCAGTCCCTCTCACATTCCTCCCTCTACCTAACATTCTCACCCTACCACCTCTCATCCACTCTGCCTCCTATCCTTCTTCACTCTTTCCTCGTGTTCTTTCAACTCCCATTCCAAAATCTCTGTCCCCACCTTCCTTTCCCCCTCCTCCTTCTCTCCTCTCTCCATTCTTTACCCCCCCCCCCCTGCCTCCCGCCCTTGCTCCAACAGGCAGTATTACTATGCAACACACTACTCTGGCTTTATCTTTGTCCTATCATAACCTCAGTGCTGCGTCTACATTCCCTCCCCCCTCCTCCTCCTCCTCCATCATCTACGACAACCTGGGTCACCATCACCTACGACAGCTTGGGTCACCACCACCACCCCATCACCTACGACAGCCTGGGTCACCACCACCACCCCATCATCTACGACATCCTGGGTCACCACCACCAACCCATCACAATTAAAATTAATAGTTTCTGTCTTTACACTTCCACGTCTTCACAGATGTGGTGCAGCCCTGAAATTCCACTATGAATTTGGGTTCAGAAGACAACGTGAAGCCTGGTTTTAGACTGACCTGCAGGACGGCCGGACACCCGACACTCCAGGTAACCATCACCCACCTCATTCCTGGTAAACCTTAATAACACAAACCCCGTAATAACTACGTGGCATCAACAAGTAATAAATCGTCTGCCTGGGGTGTTTAACGAGCGCCCCCCCCCCCCCCAAGGTGACAACAACCGCTAAAACCTCTAACGACCCAGTTAGTGTTGAGACCCAAACACCATAGTGAGGTGAGGAAGGTAAACAAGGTGGTCTCGTGGATCATGTGACGGCTGGGGGAGGGGAGGAGGGAGGGGAGGGGATAGGGGAAGGGGGGGAAGGGGGGAGAGGGGAGGGGAGGAGGGGTGAGGGAATACAGGAGGAGAAGGAAAGGGTAGGGGTAGGAGAAGGAGGGAAGAGTAAGGGTTAGAGGAGGACGGAGGAGTGGGGATAGAAGGAAAAGGGAAGAGTAGGAGGAGGAGATAGGGATAGAAGGAGGGAATAGGGGTAGGAGAAGGAAGAGAGGGTAGGAGGCAGAGGTGTGGTGGAGATTGATCAGAACCCATAGGAAAGGGAACTGTGGCCGCTGAAACCCACACACAACACAACCCTATTACAACACACGGAACACAACCCTATTACAACACCCGGAACACAGCAAACACAACACCCGGAACACAACCCTATTACAACACCCGGAACACAGCAAACACAACCCTATTACAACACACGGAACACA
Organism: Homarus gammarus; assembly: GCA_958450375.1. Taxonomy (NCBI): domain Eukaryota; kingdom Metazoa; phylum Arthropoda; class Malacostraca; order Decapoda; family Nephropidae; genus Homarus; species Homarus gammarus. The sequence goes on from CAUDMG010001871.1 coordinate 1,075,933, forward strand.
ACCCTATTACAACAAACGGAACACAGCAAACACAACCCTATTACAACACACGGAACACAGCAAACACAACACCCAGAACACAACCCTATTACAACACCCGGAACACAACCCTATTACAACACCCGGAACACAACCCTATTACAACACACGGAACACAGCAAACACAACACCCGGAACACAACCCTATTACAACACACGGAACACAGCAAACACAACACCCGGAACACAACCCTATTACAACACACGGAACACAACCCTATTACAACACACGGAACACAGCAAACACAACACCCGGAACACAGCAAACACAACACCCGGAACACAACCCTATTACAACACACGGAACACAGCAAACACAACACCCAGAACACAACCCTATTACAACACACGGAACACAGCAAACACAACACCCGGAACACAACCCTATTACAACACCCGGAACACAACAAACACAACACCCGGAACACAACCCTATTACAACACCCGGAACACAGCAAACACAACACCCGGAACACAACAAACACAACACCCGGAACACAACCCTATTACAACACCCGGAACACAACCCTATTACAACACCTGGAGCACAACAAACACAACACCCGGAACACAACCGTATTACAACACACGGAACACAACAAACACAACACCCGGAACACAACCCTATTACAACACCCGGAACACAACCCAATTACAACACCCGGAACACAACCCTATTACAACACCTGGAACACAACAATTACAACACCCGAAACACAAACCAATCACAACACCCGGAACACAACAATTACAACACCCGGAACACAAGGATCACAACACCCGGAACACAATTATTACAACACCCGGAACACAAGGATCACAACACCCGGAACACAACAATTACAACACCCGGAACACAAGGATCACAACACCCGGAACACAAGGATCACAACACCTGGAACACAACAATTACAACACCCGGAACACAAGGATCACAACACAATCACAACACCCGGAACACAAACCAATCACAACACCCGGAACACAATTATTACAACACCCGGAACACAAGGATCACAACACCCGGAACACAAGGATCACAACACCCGGAACACAAGGATCACAACACCCGGAACACAAGTATCACAACACCCGGAACACAAGTATCACAACACCCGGAACACAAGGATCACAACACCCGGAACACAACGATCACAACACCCGGAACACAACGATCACAACACCCGGAACACAAGTATCACAACACCCGGAACACAAGTATCACAACACCCGGAACACAACGATCACAACACCCGGAACACAAGGATCACAACACCCGGAACACAAGTATCACAACACCCGGAACACAAGTATCACAACACCCGGAACACAACGATCACAACACCCGGAACACAAGGATCACAACACCCGGAACACAAGTATCACAACACCCGGAACACAAGTATCACAACACCCGGAACACAAGGATCACAACACCCGGAACACAAGTATCACAACACCCGGAACACAAGTATCACAACACCCGGAACACAAGTATCACAACACCCGGAACACAAGGATCACAACACCCGGAACACAAGTATCACAACACCCGGAACACAACGATCACAACACCCGGAACACAATCCAATAATTAATCAAACCCGCAAAGCGTGATTGGGCTGCCTGATAAAAAGATAACCGAGATGTAAACACAAGTGGAACAATGAGCCCTGATGTGTTTTAGTGGGTGAAGGCGGTGCTGGGAGTCACGGCTCACCACACGTTATGACCCGTTACCTGTAATCTGCCTCTCTTGCCACTCGTTAGGTGAAGGTGTAGTTGGTGTGTAGGGGGGGGGGGTTAATGGTGGGGGGGTGTTACGCTATTTACAGGCCAAGGGTCAAGCCTGTCTGTGGTAAGTGGGGAAGCTGGGTAATGGTGGTGTTGGTTGTGTGTGGGGGTGGGGTGGGGGGGGGGGGGGGGGGGTGGGGTGGGGGTGGAGTATGGAATGTCTAGTGCAGGTAAGTGGATGCAGCGCTCGTCTCCATTAAGAGTAGCTGGGTCGCGCCTAGACAACCTTAGTCCACCCTAACTTTACAGGTTGGGATGTGAAGAAGGTCGCGTGCAGTGCCGTTGCCGCCTTGTGTACCTTAGGTTAAGTGGGCGGGTGTCCCTCTTCTGTACCAGCACGACAACTGGAGCTGATGCATAAGAACATAAGAACATAAGAATGGAGGAAACTGCAGCGGGCCTATTGGCCCATACTGGGCAGTCCCGTTTACACCCAACCCCTATTGCTCATATGAGCATCCAACCTACGTTTGAAGCAATTCAGCGTATTCGAGTTAATGATGATATTTGGTAACTTGTTCCATTCATCCACTACTCTGTTTCCAAACCAGTGTTTACCTATTTCACGCCTAAATCTAAATTTGTCCAATTTAAAACCATTGTTACGAGTTCGCTCCTGGTTGGATAATTTGAGTACCTTTGTAATGTCCCCTTTGTTTAGCCCTGCCTTCCATTTATACACCTCTATCAGGTCGCCCCTCGCTCTACGTCTCTCAAGGGAGTGCAAATTAAGATGCTTTAACCTGTCTCTATACTCAAGGTTCCTGATACCCGGGATTAGTCTTGTCATTCTCCTCTGGATTCTTTCCAAGGATTCTATATCCATTCTGTAATACGGTGACCAGAACTGGACTGCGTTCCTATCGAGGTGATAGGGACGCGATATTGTTTGTTACCTGCCAAGTAACCTATTTTATTGTCACCTAGACTAACTGTCAGTCGCCAGGTCTCTAATCCCCTCCGTCTGGTTATCTAGGATCCTCGACTTCAGCCGTCTCTCTCTCTCCTCTCGGTAGTTTATCCCAGGACCTGCACACCACCACCACCACCTCCCTCTTATAAACACAACACCTTCCTTGTTTCAATTCCCGCAATTACCCATCTGTTCATACCTTTACATCATCCACACTTTCTCCACAAATTCTTCACTCTGAAAACAACTCTCCCTCTCTCTCTGGTGCTCTTGAGTTCTTTCAACATACTATTCACGATATATAAATCTACAACATTTGTCAATTCTTCATCTTATTCTCGTGTAAGAAGAATTCCAGGTGAAATTAACACTCCAGTTCTCATGATTGACAACCATGACAAATTAGTACACGGTTCACCTTCCATTCGCCGCAGGAGGTAAAAGTCCAGTTAGGTTACTGTCTTGTACTTTAACCTCTATACTGGTGGCAAGTTTAGTTAGAAAGTTTATTAAGGAACATAAACAGAAGGTCAGGTTAATTTATTAGGCCTCAGTAATTTACATCTAATAAAATATACCCGTTATAGTTCCCTTCATTCTTATGTTCTTTTATGCAATGGCAGAATAGTGGAGCCTTAACCCAGATCTCTCTCTCTCTCTCTCTCTCTCTCTCTCTCTCTCTCTCACACACACACACACACACACACCTTCACCTTTCCACCAAATTTCGAGAAAAAATAAATAAAAAAAAAGAACATTACTGACAAAATATAATCATGTGCACTGTACATTTGAATGAACAATTTATTATTAACTGAAACGCCGGACTCTCCTCCACCATGCATGAAAAATTACAGCTTACAGTATAACCCGTCATTATATAATACACAAAGTCGGTATTTTTACAACACAAGAATTTATCATTTCTTTAACATTATGGTATTTTATCTACAAACAACAAACCTCAATGTGATAATTCTCCAATTCAATTAAAATGCTACTAACCTAACCTAACCCTATTAAAATGCTGCTACCTTAACTTAATCTAACTATATTAAAATCCTAACCTAACTTTATTCAGATTCTGCTACCCTAACTTAACCAAATCTAACTCAATGAAAATACTCCTAACCAAACCTGACTCACAATACTCCACTTTCCTGCAACATTTGAGGACTTCGTAATGTTGCAATAATTACACACACTCGTTGCACCACACACGTATAACCTACTAGTACAGTCTCCTAAATCACAATATGGTCAGCCCCGCCGCCGCCATCACCTGACAAAAGGTTTTAGTCATGGTCAGCAAGATGGTCAGGTGTCGCAAGAAGGTAGTGAGGTAAGGCTGTCAGTGAGGAGGTGATGTGCGTCTTGCGTGTGTGTAAATATGTCGGAGTTATTGATTTCTTCCTTGGCAGATAATCTTCCATTTTAGAAGGAAACTAATACTGTTTTTATCCTATATCTCCCTCTCCTCTCACCCCTCTCCTCTCCCCTTTGTCCCTGTCTGTTATCCGTCCCCTCTCCTTCATCCCTTTCTTTTGTCCCTCTCAGCCTAACAAATGAACCACAACAACCACCCACATAACTGGGGCGGCTGACGAAAGTTCTGTGCGTGTGTGTGTGCGTGCGTGTGCGTGCGTGTGTGTGTGTGTGTGTGTGTAATAATAATTAACGGTTTATTGAAAGAGCATGGTGACTGGGCTGTTCTTGTAGCAATCAGTTCGGGTTCGTATGGGCTAGATGCGGTTGGGCAGGTGTGTGGCCAGGACAGTAGCTTGGGGCAATGCAGGTATGCTCCACCCTTCAGGTTAGATCAGGCGAAGCCTGAGGTCAGGTCAGGTTAGGTCAGATCCAGCCACACTCAGTATTGCTGTGTTTTTGTGCTTTTCCTTCGAGTTGAAATTAAGAACATAAGAACATAAGAATGGAGGAAACTGCAGCGGGCCTATTGGCCCATACTGGGCAGTCCCGTTTACACCCAACCCCTATTGCTCATATGAGCATCCAACCTATGTTTGAAGCAATTCAGCGTATTCGAGTTAATGATGATATTTGGTAACTTGTTCCATTCATCCACTACTCTGTTTCCAAACCAGTGTTTACCTATTTCACGCCTAAATCTAAATTTGTCCAATTTAAAACCATTGTTACGAGTTCGCTCCTGGTTGGATAATTTGAGTACCTTTGTAATGTCCCCTTTGTTTAGCCCTGCCTTCCATTTATACACCTCTATCAGGTCGCCCCTCGCTCTACGTCTCTCAAGGGAGTGCAAATTAAGATGCTTTAACCTGTCTCTATACTCAAGGTTCCTGATACCCGGGATTAGTCTTGTCATTCTCCTCTGGATTCTATATCCATTCTGTAATAAGGTGACCAGAACTGGACTGCGTAATCCAGGTGTGGTCTCACAAGAGCAAGATACAGTTTTAGGATGACCTCGCTAGTCTTGTAACTAACACTCCTTTGTATGAACCCAAGTACTTTATTAGCCTTGTTACGAGCAAAAACACATTGTTTACTTGGCTTAAGGTTCCTACTTATCATTACTCCTAAATCTCTCTCGCAGTCGGATTTCTCTATGGCATCGTTGTTCATCTGGTATCTGGTTTCCCTGTTTACATTCCCTATACTGAGTACTTTACATTTGTCAATGTTGAATTTCATCTGCCATTTTTCAGACCATTCGAAAAATTTGTTTAGATCCTCCTGTAGTTTTGCCGAGTCCTCGTCAGATTTGATAACACGTCCTATTTTAGTATCATCAGCAAATTTACTTATGTTGCTGTCTATGCCGATATCTATGTCGTTTATGTATATAATAAACAATAATGGTCCAAGTACTGAGCCTTGGGGAACTCCACTTGTGACGTTGCTCCAATGGGACTTAGTGCCGTTAATGCTCACTCGCTGTTTCCTGTCCTGTAACCACGCCCTAATCCATTTAAGGATGTCACCTTTGATGCCATGAGCTTCTACCTTTCTAATTAGTCTTTCGTGGGGTACTCTGTCGAAGGCTTTGCTAAAGTCGAGATATACCACATCATAATTGTGCCCCTCGTTCACTGATTCGAAAACTGATGAAAAGAATGTTAATAGATTAGTTAGGCAAGAACGTCCGCTTGTGAAGCCATGCTGGGAATCATTGATCAATCTGTGCTTCTCCAGGTGATTTCGAATAGAGTTTGAAATGATTGCTTCCAGTAATTTGCCTACTATTGATGTTAGACTGATTGGGCGGTAGTTAGAGGATAGTGATCTATCCCCCTTCTTGAAGATCGGTATTACATTCGCTATCCTCCAGGATTCTGGTACTACACCTGTTTTTAAGGACATGTTAAACAACTTTGCTAAGGGCATACTAAGCTCTTCCCTACATTCCTTTAATACTCTGGCAAATATCTCATCGGGACCAGGTGACTTATTAGGCTTTAGTTTGTCTATTTGCTTACTAACATCGTTACTAGTCACTACTATCTCACTTAATTTGTTTTCTTCACTATCTCTGAATAGAGTCGGTGCCTCGGGTATCATGTTTAAATTTTCGCTGGTGAAAACTGTTGAAAAATATTTATTCAAATTATTGCTCATTTCTCCGTCGTTATCAGTGAGCTCGCCGGAGTCTGACCGTATTGGTCCAATCTTTTCTCGTGTTTTAGTTTGGTACATTTGGTAGAATCCTTTGGGGTTTGTCTTTGCCTCCCTTGCTATCCTTACCTCATTATTCCTCTTTGCTTTCCTTATCTCGGTTTTAACCCTACTCGCCAATACCCTATAATAGTCCCGGAGGTGAATTTCGCCACGATTTATCCTTCTACCTATAGCCTTCCTTTGGCCAATGATGTTCTTTAAATAATTATTTATCCATTTAGGGTCATTGTTGTTTGATCTGAGTTTTTTGTATGGTATGTTCTGCCTTTGTGCATTAAGTAACTCACTATTTAAATTGTCGTGGAACTCGGCAATCTCAGATCTCGTTATCAGGTCGGTGTCATCTGTCAGGTTCACGGCCAAGCGCGACACCCCCTCTCTCAGCTCCCTCTTTAAACTGTCAAAGTTTGCCCTTCTGAAATCTGGTACTTTAGTGGAATTTTCCTTACGTCTGCCCTGAAAATCTAACTGGAATCGAATTTCTTTGTGATCGCTGTTTGCAAGTTCGTTCCCTACCTCGACATTGCTAATGAGGTTTTCTCTGTTTGACAAAACTAAATCCAATATATTATTACCCCGTGTGGGTTCGGTTTTATGTTGACTTAGGAAACAGTCCTGGATCGTCTCGAGAAAATCCTCTGATTCTGAGTTTCCCGTAAGGTCGGTCCAATCTATTTGGCCAAGGTTAAAGTCGCCTACTATACAGACTTTGTTGTGTATGGAAGCCCTGCGCATTTCATCCCAGATAAGTCGCTCATTGACTCTGTCAAGATTGGGGGGTCTATATATTACTCCTGTGATTAATTTTTCCCGACCGTCGCTTAATTCTATCCAAATTGTTTCTGTATTCCTCTCAGTTTTTATTTCCTTATTTATTTCACACTTCAGATTATCCCTAACATAGATTGCTACTCCGCCTCCTTTCCTGGTCTGCCTATCGGTATGGAACAGTTTGTAACCCGCAATTTGGTATTCGACTGGTAATTCACGTGTGTCTAGGTTGATCCATGTTTCAGTGAATGCAATTATATCGATTTCTTCTGTACATACCAAGGCCCTAATATCATCCATTTTGTTTCTCATACTTCTACTGTTCGCGTAATATACATTTAAGTTAGTCGTGTTCTGAGTCCTTCCCTTACCGCGTTTAGTTTTAAACTCCCTGTCTAATTTAGTTATGTCATCATTCCTAACACTATTTCCCTGTAATCTTTCGCCTTGTTTACCCGCTCCCACTGCAGTCTCCTCCACCCCCGTGCCCCTATGTTCTCTTAGCAGTTTAAAGACTTCGATATCTTTTGAACTGCCCCCTCTAGAGCCCCAGCCAGGGTTGCTACTCCATCCCTAGACAGGTGCACCCCATCCCTAGCATAAAGGTCCCTTCTGCCATAGAAGTTGTCCCAGTTGTCAATGAATGGGACTGATATTGACTTGCAATATCTGTCAAGACGGTCGTTAACACCAACCGCCCTTGACAACCATTCACTGCCAACTCTCCTTCTAGGCAGGACACCGCATATGATAGGGATCCCTCCCTTAGTCCTAATACGATCTATGGCTGCCTTGAACTTATCAAGAAGCTCCTCGCTCCTACACCGGCCAATATCATTGCCTCCTGCACTGAGGCAGATAATGGGTTTGTTCCCATTACCAGACAAGATATTGTCCATCCTGTCAATTATATCCCCCACCCCAGCTCCTGGCAAACACACCCTCATCCTATTTTTGTTTTTACCACAAAAGGCCCTGTCCATGTACCTTACCTGTGAGTCACCAACAATTAAAGTTTTTATACCACTTTTGTATATCACTTGTGGGTTGGTCGTCAATTTTTGCACTTTACAGTACAGTGTGTGTGTGTGTGTGTGTGCATTGATGTAGGGGGGGGGGGGGGGAGGTCGTGGGTGATAGTTGAAGGAGTGAGGAAGGTCGCAGATGAAGGTAGTTAAGGGAAAGAGGACAGGAGACGGGGTTGTTGTCATAGCTACGCGAGGAGGAAAAACCAACATACACGCAATACTGTCCGGGAATAAGGTAATAGTTATACAGCGGCAGTAACAGAAGCAGTAACAGTAACGGCAGTAGGAACAGTAACAGCTGCAGCACGACATACCATTAACACCAGCAGAGGATGAGGGCGACCACCAGCGCATCATCATATAAGGAGGTGATGTGTGTGTGTGTGGTAACATTAGACCCCCATCCCCCCCCCTTCCAAATTACGACACCCATCCACCGGCAAATTACTCATTCACTCACTCGTGTTCCACCTCAATTACCTCAATCCTCCGCACTCCTCACTAACTCCAGTCTAGCCTCATTACTCCTGCATTTCATCCGCACTCCCTTACTTCACACACTCATGCTCCACCATCGGGCGAAGAACGCCACCAGCTTCACCACCACCACCACCTCATCACTTAACACACTCCACATTCCTTCTGTCGACAATCCCTCCTCCTTGACCTACTCTATGCACAGTTTTTCCACACACACACACACCATATTCCCTCCTTCACCCCATAATCGTTCCTTCTCTCCACACTCCTTCCACATTTGTCTCCCCTAAACATAAAGTGTAATTTCGCTCATGCTACTGAATTCTCAAAAGGATTTCCTATTTGCTTTGAGAGGAAATCTAATTTTTTACGACACACGTTTACTCGTTACAATTAGACACAAAGACGGGAAAGTAGTCGGTGTCTTTGAGTGATATAGTTTACGAAAATGAAGTCGGACGCATCTAGAGGTCACTGGCCCTTAATTCACCTGCACTCCTGACCCACCTGCCACACACACCACCTTCTCCACCACTGACACACCTCCACCCTACTCCAGCCTCTTCTACTGCTACCCCAGCTGTTTTTCTTGTTCTACTAAACACTGCTACCATTTCTTCTTCTCCTGTCACCATCCTCCATCTCCCTCAACAAACCCCTGCTCTCCCTTCACCACCTTCTCCACTCCAGCAATAGGTGAAGGAGGGGTGGGATGGAGACCAACACACTGGCCATCCACCAAGGTTTGCGGCGGCGCAAGTGACGCCACATCCTCACGTTACGTTACGTCACCGTCACCGCCGTCACTTTCCTCACCGCAGTTACGATGCTCACGCCCCTAATACAACCCTAGCCGTATCACCTTATGATTAGTCACTTAGCTTTCATCACCTGAAGATTAAGCACCCCAACGGTAAGCTAACCTAAGCGCACCCCAAGTAACATTAGGGTTTTTAGTCTTCAGAAGGAAATAAGCTGGGACTAATCTTCAGACGATACTCAAATCTCGTTAAAATGAACCAAATATCAGCCCCTACACAACACATATTCAAACATAAGGCAAACTTGACACTAACATTAACTGCTGGTCAAACACTGAGACAGACGGAGGTGTCAGCCAGATATAAACCTTTAATTCATTGTGGACACCTGTGCCAGAATATACAAAATGCTGTTAAAACCATACACGTGTTCATTAGGCGAGTTAAATGTTCCGAAAAGGTTAAACCATTTAAAGTCTAACAATACTGTTGTATGTGTTGTTTTTGTGCTAAATGAAAAAGTTTAAATTTCAAAGTTCACTTCATGCTACACACGGCTGCTACCTGAATACCTTGTCACACCCACATAGTTAAGTTACTGTGTGACCACCGGAAGTTCACTTAACCTCTCCACTATACTCCACCTGACCGCTCAGACCCGCAAGTCCGTCATTGTGATCATAAGGTGCAATACTTTCCTTTCGATGCTTGATATACCAGTTATTTTCAGGTGAAAATGTAACTTGAACAAAGTGAGACGGCTAAAGGATAATTTCATTTTTTAAACTAACTTGTGCTGTACTGGGCTGTGACACACCAAACAAGATGGTGGGTGACATACCCTTACCTGCCGGACAACCCTCCAACACACAACAATAGGAGTTAAACTATAAAGTAATGACGAATTCATCAACAAACTTTTATCACAAATAAAAAAAACAGGATGCTCTATAATACATTTTAGGAATAATTCACACTGTGACTAACCGACTACTGCAGGGGGAGTTCCAACAACTGCCAATGTCGAATTTATTTACCAAGTCAATGTGGGGCAAAATGATATTCCAGAGCGTCAAAGAAATGTCGTTGTCAAATGTTGGTTTGTTTGAGACAGGCTGTCAGGTAAACAGGGTGTGCTCTCCAGACACAATTCCTGGGGACAGGGGTTAGTAGTGGGCAGGCTGTCGACGGGCCAACCTTCACGAAAGCAAGAACACATTGAAAATAACATACACTAGCCACACCTGGACGGTCAACACACATGTACACGCACATACTAAACCTGTGATAAACTGCGGGACTTGAGCCCACATAACAACAAATAAATTAAATTGAAGTTTTACGAGGGTTTGATTTCCATTGTTGACATTCACGTTGTAGTCATTCTTACTAAACTCCATTTAACAAAATTACTTACAAAATCTTACATACGCTAACACACACACTCACACTCTATGTTTCAGTATTGAAAGCTTTTGTCAATCAAGTGACCTAATCCTCGATTTCTCCATATGTAACTTTTCATCTTTGTTCATTGTATATTTTCAGCCTTCGGGCTGCCATGTTATCTTAATAAATCGTTAATTATTATTATTATTATTATTAGTACTATCATTATTATTACACACACGCGCGCGCGTAGGGTCTCACCAGCCGTACTAACAACCTGTGGAATCATAACTTGTTTTGGACCACCTGAAGAATCGTCGCCCGAGAGTCCGGCAGGGCGACAATTCTTCAGGTGGGATATCCTGGGGCGACGATTCTTCAGGTGGGGTCAGGAGCCTCCATGGTTATTCCTCTAAAGTTATTCAGTGGCTTCAACAAAACAGACTTTTAAAGCGTGAAGTGAAGTGATACTTGTGATAACTGGAGGAACTGGACAAAATGCACCAGATCGAAGGATGGTTTTCTGTGGAAATGCCAAACAAAAGACTGCCTGAAGTATAAATCCACTAAGTCTATAAGAATTGGATCTTTTTTTGCCCGTTGTAATATTTCACTTCAGAAGTGCGTTCATGTTATGCTGTTCAGTACCTTTTGTAATATGCATCATAATAAAGAAGCATAACACAAAGGAATATATTTATGTTATCCTAATTATACATATTATATTCACTGTGGGCTGGGGGGACGATTCTTCAGGTGGAGCAGGCTGGGGGGACGATTCTTCAGGTGGAGCAGGCTGGGGGGACGATTCTTCAGGTGATCCCTTGTTTTATCACTTGAGACTCGTCAACACGAAGACACGCCCATCTGCTTTACGAGGAAAGTATTTACCCTACGGATCACAGAGTACCCGCGTCCACATACCAAACAACCTTTACACAGTTACTATATTATTGCCAAACTTTTCAGGAATCAGCCAATTACCTGCCCGGCGATTATCTATTATTCGTCAAATCACGTCCATGACGCGTGAACACTTCAAGATCTGGGCTAATGGCAGTCTCGTTCTGTATGACGTCACAACTTTACGCTTGGGTGACGTCACAGTTCATGCAAAAGAACTAACTAGAGCTCAGGCTTGTATGACGTCACAACGCTAGTACTAAACATTTGACATCAATACGGACACATCACACACATAATACAGGGAGATAAAGTGTGGCCAACTAACAAGGTGCAGTGTGTGCGTAAGGGAGAAGTAAAGTTGAACGTAAGAGGAACAAAAACCTCTGGAAGAACTAGCCCAGAGGTACTAGCAGCTTGTTGGTCAGTATGTGGTGGGTTTGTTGCTGGACACTTCTACTGTGGTGATGAGTACTGATGACGTAGGAGAAGTCTGTCTGTCTGTCTGTCTGGCAACTCCCGGGTGTCTCTTTAGTCTACGTCTTTTTGGCACTCTTGGGGGGGGGGGGGGGGGGGGGGTTTTCCTGTCGTCCTCTCTGACGTCACAGCTCCCGAAACTAGGCCAATGGGATTTCAGTTTCGTATGACGTCACAGTTCAAGGACAGTGCCAATGACAGTGCAATTCCATCATGACGTCACAGCTCAAGGACAGGGCCAATAACATTGCACCGGGCGTTACGTCAAGCCACTGGAGCACGGTGAGTGGCTGGTCGCGAGCCAGTGAGCGGGAAAAATAACTCGGCTGTGCTATATTTACCCTGGGTGTGACGTAACTGGCGGCTGTTTGAAGTAATCACTAATTACAGCGGTCTATGTTTGACACGCTGACGCTTCTTAACCTCTGCCACCTTCTTTACCATTTACGTACAGTACTCTCTTTCCCTTTCTATTTATATATTGTCATAATCTCTCCCCCCCCCCCTCTCTCTCTCTCTCGCCCTTTAAGCCCCTGCGTAGATATGTATATATATATCTCCATTTCCGTGTGTGTGTGTATGTGTGTGTGTGTGTGAATACATGTAGTAGACACATTTCACTAGTCACGTAGAGATACGCTCGCATGTACAGGAGATACGAATGTGTGTATGTACGTGGCCAGATTTCAACACAGGAAACAGACAGATGTACAGCGAGCTGGCGGACATGTACTGGTATGTAAGTATATAAGTATACTGAATGACAGTGGGTAAACTATGTATACTGAGTGGTAATGGGCAAACTTATGGACACTACAGTAAGTGGCAGATGGGAACTTATTCGTACAAAGAGTGACAGAGGGCATACTTATATAAGTATACAATATTAACGAGGGGATACATTCTTAATGACCGAGTGAGAGGAAGGAGCTAAGTAGGAGGGGGGGGGGGGACCATTCACCCATCACACTCATCACAATCTCTCCACACAAATCAACTATCCGGGCCCCTAACTTTACTCCAGCCACGGGGAGATGCTCGTCAGCTCACGACAACAGTAACAGCTGAAGAATACAAGATGCTCCTGCGGTCGTCAACTGAGGTCCTCCAAGCTAGACACTCCTCCCTCGTGTTATATTATGTCTGGCAGTGTGAACCATCCGGCCTCAACTATTGTCATCTACTGAATACAACGATAATCTCATCAGCTACGGTGGCTTCTAGTATGTTGACCTTGTGAGGAAGAGGTGGTGAAACGTCCTTTATGATGGAGGTTGATTATAAATAGCCTTTTTGTCTCTCTCTAAACCCAGATACTAGGTCAAGGTGTCCAGGTTCCAGGTCACCTGTCCAGATCCATCACCAAATTTACAAGTCAACGTCCAGATCCAAGTGTCCAAATCCGGATGTCCAAGTTCTGGTCTACATGTCCAGGTGTCTGAATCTGGATGTCCAAGTCCACGTGTCCAGGTTTCCACTTTCATGTACAGGGACAGGTGGTCACGTCGAGGTGACGAGGTTGTGAAACTGAAAGCAACCTTGTCTCTCAGTCCAACAGTTGTTTTGCATATATTTATTACAGGAATGCTGATACATACACCAGTAACACTTAACACCTGATAAACCACTTTCCAGTCTAGCAGCCACAACAAGACGGGAGGACAGATGAGAGAGACGAGTACCTCAGCCTGGCGTATAGTGTACAGAACATTCTACATGATATTTATATAAAGGTGTGACAGATGCCATCTCTTCCTCCTCCTCTAATGATTATCATTGATCTCCAACAATAAACAACACAAATAACAATTGCTGCATCTGTCTACAGGTGTTAATTAGGGGTTGTGAACAAAGATGTTTGTGTAGTCATTGCAAAGAAAACAAATATTAACAAGCTCTGTATCCGTTTACATGTTAGTCGGGAAAGGGTTGTGAAAGTGTGTGTGTGTGTGTGTAAAGGCATGTTTGTTGCAGTCATCCCGTAGATTGGCCAAAATATGAAGGCATGAAGAGCAACAACACTACTTCACTCTGCCAGTCTTCCACCTGTGACCCCTGACGAGCTAACAAAAAGAGGGACAAATTGCAGGTAATTTTGGTACAGGTGTATGGAGAGTGTGACGAGGTGTGTCTTTTTGTTCAGAGATCATCTTCATTTAGCAAAATATGAGGTAAATAAGGTCAAATTATTTGTTACTTTTTCGTAGCTGTTTTTGACCTCTTGACACTTACAATTCTCTCGTCACGTTGTCTCGGGGTTAAGTTAAGTTAGGTTAGGTTAGGTTTTCGTGAATAATTCTACTCTTGGACATTACGAGTGACAACGTGACAAGATTTGTAAGTACGATAAGCCTCGACCAAACTTCACACGGAATGAATAATAATAAGGGATAGATTATACTGCATCAGGGTTCTATCACACCGGTACAACAAAATTAATTACATGAATGAAAAAAATAGTCGTAAAAAACATACAGCAAATTGGAAAATAATAATGAACATGATATTATAAACAAATCCTGAAATAAACGACATAAATATATTGAAATTAAATAAAAACAACAAAAAATAATTAAATAAACAATAAAAGGTTAAATAACAATATAAAAATGTAAGAAAAATACTGCACTAGAGGAGAGAAGAAGGGGAGGTGGGGGGGGGGGACGGAAGTGAAGGCAAAAGGTATCGGACTGTCGGTAGTATTACGTCACCGTGAACTGGAGCAGCTGTTACCCCCTCCCTCCCTACTGCCACCGCCTCCTCCTACTCCACACACACCTCACTGCCTCAACTTCTTCACAACCGGATATACAAATCAGGTTGAAGATAAAAGACCTGTGATCACACTTAGGTAATTCTGGATATCAAACCGACGGTGGGCGGTGAGTCGATCTTATCCTCTCGGCTAACAAGACGATCGGCCTGGTATAAAACAGACGGAGGGGATTGATATTAACTCTGCATTACCTTATACTTCTTAAACAACGACAAATATATAAATTAAATAGTTAAATAAAGTCGACACAGGTCATTATTATTACAATGAAATATCCAGATAACGGATATTTCTCTATATAAAAAAATCCGCTAAATGACGGTTTCACAACTAACAGACACTCGATATAACGGATTTTCATATTTATATAGTTCATTAGATGGAGGTTTCATAATTAACAGACTCTCGATAAAACGCATTTCCCTGGCCATATAGTCTGGTAAATAGAGTTTTATTATTGTATTATTATTGTTATTATTAAATTGGTTAAGTTGTGTAAAATTGTTGATGCGAGTTTCAAAGCAAATCGCTGAGCTATTTATAAAGAGCGAAAAAAAAAATCAGAAACTGGGTCTCAGATTCTTACAACAGATAGCATTTAAAATCCCGGGCGGCACAAAGTGTGTCCCTAAGGTACTCCTGTGTGTTGTCAGAGACGGGACACACACACACCCTCTTATCGTCAGAACTAACCTAACCTAAAGATACCTTGCTGATTTTGTGAACGGGTTGAGACCATCATCAAATACACCAAATACATTGACATATACAACGACAATTACATCGACATCAAATACATCAACAGCAAAAACACAACATCATTTTAATGAGGGAATATACATTAACAAGAGCGTTTTGTAACAAGGTTCAGAAATGGATTCACTAGTCGTATACATGGACGGTAAGAATCCGGATGTTGTTACAAAAACACTGCACGACTCTTAACAATAGACCGGATGTTGGCATGTCATATAAACATGGCTTATCTCTCAACATTTATCAGCACTGCTCAGCAACATACGCCTCAATATAGGATACGAGAATTTATTTTGTGCGTGTGTGTGTGTGTGTGTCATAATTATATAATGAGTATTTGCAAGCAAAATGCCGGTAGTGATTTACGCAACAAACTTTTGGAGTATATTGCCTATACAATACTTTCAAGCTACACAGACACACACCAGCTGTTCTCCTTATGCTGTTCAGCAACACGTAAGGAGAAAAATGTGCAAGCAATCAAAACACCAATGTTTTTGTACTTACTGCACGGCTGTTGACGCCTGCAGTGACCATGTTTCACTCCTTACCTGGAAGAGATAAAATAATATTAAATAAAACAAAATGGGACCACAAACACAAATATTAGGTTTATTACATATCTTCTAGCTACACAATATGAAACAGGAATAAGTTCAAAATAAAACTAACCTTACCTGAAATATCACAGGAAAACAATAGTCAAGCGCTCGATGTGTATATAATAACTATTGTGCTGGGAAGAACATGTTTCGTAGTTGGAGGAGCAGTAGTACAGTATTGTGTGAGGGAGTGGGGTAGGAAGTTCCAACAATACACCAGAATGGGGACAGTCTTCACAAAGCCTCGGCCGAGTATGATTTTCATTGTTTAGGCCCGGCACTCCCTGGCCTCGTGACGCTATTGTGTCTCCCGAATGATGCGAGTTTGTTTTGGTTGTTAAAATGTCGAGTGTTATTGACGATTTATGTGGTGAACATTGATTCTTATCTAATACTATAAGAAGCTTAGTTACAAGGATCTTATAATTCAACAACAACAGCATACAGTAGTGTATTAGACAGAGGTGGTGTTATTGTTGATACAGCTTAGCAAGGACACACCTAAAGGCAGCAAATTAGCCTTTAAACTTCCTTATTCACCAAGATGAGTGAAAGGTTCATCTCACAAGGTAAAACATATACATCAGCTTAGAATGTAGTCTGATGCAACTAATCTAAGCTATAAAGACAAGTCAACTGCTGATTTAAGAAACTTAACTAATTCTACTCGTGAAAATACGGCACCTGCATGATGGCTTTAATAAGGTGGACGTACGACGTAACGACGTACGATGAGTTAACCCCTTGAGTACGATGACAACCCCTTGGATATGATGCCTGGCTTAACCCCATGAGTTCGTTGCTTTAGCCCTTGAGTACGATGACAACCCCCCGAGGACGATGATTTCAAGCAATTTCCGGAGTACTCAGACGAGCCCAAATCCAACACCACTTTCTAAATAATTTACAAATTGTTTTACCCTGAACACAAACCTTAAAGGACCAGATCTAACCTCGCCCAGTTCTGCCCAATTTTAGGTAATGATCCAAAATGGCTAGACAATCCAAGTCCAACACCAAAATTAGCTTGTAAGAAAGTTCCATCTCAAAATTGATTAAGGATGTGGTGTACTAAGAGCCCCCGTAACGTATACCGTTTCTCACTGAGAAATATATTTAAATGGATGAACACCTTGAATCCATTCCATAACAGGTGAACACATAATAAAATGTACCCAACCATTTTCATATTTTATGGCAAAGAACCGGTAACTGAGATTCTCAATTTCAGGATAAAAAGAAGACCTAAAAGTGATCCTGTTGTCCATTTTCACAATCTTTAACAAGTACTCAAACATGTGTAACATACAAACAACAAAGTCATATTGTGTGAATATTTCACTCCTGACAGTACCATCGAGTGTGTGACAAATAAAGACACGCGTCCATCAGCCACCACCCACATACCTCAGTGTACCTCTTGTGTGAACGGACGTGTATTCCTTTAACCCGGAAACGGCCTTTGGAAACAAAAATGTAATATAACTTACAACACAGGGTCATCGCCATGTCGACAAATAATGAATGTCGAGATCTAGTTTACACAGAGGTAAGGCAAGACAAAGCTTTAATATTGCACTGTAGTTCAAGAGACACAGCACTGCTCTGAGTGTTTTACAAACCGACTAGTGGAACGCAGTTGCCAGCTATATATATTTCCTCATAAAATTTGTGACCAAAGTGAAAGAAAGAAGAGGGTCAGTCTCTAGGAAATGCCTGGAGAAGATGCAGGATGAGACCCAGGACACAGAAAGTTGTGGGTGATGGTCAGACACCTTCAGATTACACCATGCACTTCCCCCTCCCCAGCAAATTTACCCACAAATGAACTGCCTGAAGGAGAGTTGAGACGCGGAGAAAGGTTTACACACAGACATCCCAGTGACGCCCTTGGCGGCTTGCTTCAGACTCCCCAACTCAAGACCGCTTTCCCTTTCTCCAGCATTCTAGTTACAGAGGAACTGCCTGAAGGGGAATTTGGAGATGGTCCTAAAACACACGCAGAGTAGATGACGAGGCCTTTGATGGCGTGAGTCAGACATCTCTAGCTTGTAATACAAAGTTCCCATATCCACAGAGTTGGGGCGTGGGTGAGGGTACATGGAGAGCCGGCTCGGCACATAGGTGGCTCACGTCGACAACACCATATTCAATTGTTCCTCTTCTCCAGAGGCTTCATCCATAGTGGTCGAGTCAATATGAGTCAAAATGGGGTCGGTTTTGTATACAAACTTGCAATAAGTAACAGCGTCGTTCATCTGTAGTGTTGTCCATCAACTACCACAAGTACAGAGTATGAGAGGTACGGGTGCGACTCTTAGGTACAATACGAGATGGGATGGTTTCGAAAGGAAGTTTGCCCCCAAGGATATAAGATCTGCCCAGTGTTCCTTCACCATTTCTCATCATCATCAAATGTAAATGTAAAACTGACGGCAAAACTACACGAGGCAGTTGAATGAAAAAAAGTACTTCAGTGCTCACTTGACCGTGAAGACCGAGGGTGTGAGCAGCACAACTCTCCTGTTAACACAAGCTGATGATGGACCAGATGACGAATCAGAATTATTATAACATTTTAGTTTATAATATTTTACAATTATAGTATCAGGAAATTGACAACTAAATCAGCGGATGTTGTTGTTTATTGTAGTTAAACAGCAAATCAGCATGAGATAATTAGTTTGGGTGACTTTAATTCATATACATAATGATCCTGGTTGTACTGTAATGGTAACTAATAGTGAATGACGGAAAAATTATAACAGAAGTAAAGTTTGGAATTTAATATTGAATAAGTTTCTCTTACCAAATAAGCTTCTTTAGATTTACAACAGATAAAAATCAAGTAATAGAAGTAGCGTTTAAATAGTTATACTTTGTTTAAATATCAGAAAACTGGTATATAATTGTAATCATATTATTTACATTTAAAATAACACAAAAACACACACAGAGCTTCTACTGTAATCAGAGGCGGGTCAAAGTGTACACTGACTGGACTAAATGACAGCCTGAAGGAGAACTGCGTCGCTGGGAACTGGTGACCGATGATGCCCCTAGCGGCTAACGTCAGAGAGCTTGCATTAGAGATCTCCAACTTAAGGAATACTTTCCCCGTCTTCAAATACTTTTCTCTTAAAGGAAAAGTATAAAGGAGAGGTGGTCGTGGACGAAGGGTACACAGAGAACGGTCGGTGATACCCAGGGCTGCTTGCGTCAGAATGTCCACTCACGACACGCTTTTCCCCTTCTCCGGGAGCCTTAACCAAATAAGAATAACATGATGGGGAACGAACACGCGAGTAGAGGGTACACACAACATGCTCAACACCTTAACGGTCAGGATCAAACTCTTCCAACTTAAAAATGAAATTCCCTTCTCCAATTACACTAACCCACAGAGGAGCTGCCTGAAGACGCGGACTAAGGATATACACAAGAAGCTTCGTACACTGGCGGTAGCATCAGACAACACTGACTCTCTCAACAAATTGTTTTGTTTTTCTGGAGGAGCAACTCACACTCGTGGTGGACAGATCTGGCCAGGTTACCTACCCCAGGGGACAGTCGGCTGAACTAAGGATGAGGTAACATGTGAGGCCTATAGACGCTTCGAGGGCAACCAACGCTCAATTGTCTGGATAATTTATCACCTTAATATCGAGAAAATTTCGACATAGTCCACGGCAAATATTTGAAAATTGTCCACCTACGCCCACCCGTCCGCTCCCTCCCTCCTTCGCCCCACGTTTAACAGGAGAACAACGCCCGTGGGCAGGTTCTCCGAGCTAGTTTATCTGCCATTATCGAGAAAGTCTTTGGGTAGCCGAGGGTCAATCCTTGCATAGGTGGGTCATGTACCGTAAATAGAAAGGGGTACAGTTCACCCGCCAGTCGAACCTTAATGGAAGTTTTTCAGAGACATTCCTTCCTCCGCTGCTAATTGGTTACTTTGAGAACCATGTTGGCCTCATGTGGAGGGAGGGAAAGGGGGGGGGAAGGGAAGGGAAAGACAGAGAAGGAAGAAAGAGGGAGGGAGGGAGGGAGGGACGCAAAACAATAAGAGGTGGCGTG
This sequence comes from Homarus gammarus, assembly GCA_958450375.1. NCBI lineage: Eukaryota > Metazoa > Arthropoda > Malacostraca > Decapoda > Nephropidae > Homarus > Homarus gammarus. The sequence goes on from CAUDMG010001871.1 coordinate 1,096,353, forward strand.
AGATAATGGACACGAAGGAAAATGGCAGGAAGAAGCAAAAGGAAGAAGAGGGGGGGGGGGCAACATGAAAAAGAAGATTAAGAAGAGAGGCAACAGAAGAAGGATTAGTAAGAGGAGTAACAGGAGGAGGTGTGGCTATGACTCAGGTGTTGCGACCTCTTGAAGTGTTGCAACACAGCGTCAACACAGCGAGGGTATGAACCAGTGAGAGAGAGAAAAAAAAATGGGAGGATAATGGAACAGAATGAAGAGAGAAGATGACAGATAGTGTATGGAAATGGTGATGCAAACAGAAAGATGATGGTGATAGTGACGATGAGGAGGAGGATGATGCACAGATTTAAAAAAAACAAAAGATGGTCAAGATGAAAGTGCAGTGAGAGGCTGTGACGATGGTGGTAGTGGTGCAAAGAAGGGATGGTGAAGTGAAGGTGCACACTGATAATGATGGTGAAGAGCACATTAAAAAGGGGTTGATAATGATAGTCTACGTGAGAGAGTTGGGGGTGGGAGGGGGAGGAGGAGGTTATGGTACAGAGAGAAGGGGTGAGTGGGGGGGAGGAGGAGGTTATGGTACAGAGAGGAGGAGTGAGTGGGGGGGAGGAGGAGGTTATGGTACAGAGAGGAAGGGGTGAGTGGGGGGAGGAGGAGGAGGTTATGGTACAGAGAGGAGGAGTGAGTGGGGGGAGGAGGAGGTTATGGTACAGAGAGGAAGGGGTGAGTGGGGGGAGGAGGAGTTTATGGTCAGAGGAGGGTGAGTGGGGGGAGGAGGAGGTTATGGTACAGAGAGGGGTGAGTGGGGGGAGGAGGAGGTTATGTACAGAGGAGGGTGAGTGGGGGGAGGAGGAGGTTATGGTACAGAGAGAAGGGGTGAGTGGGGGGAGGAGGAGGTTATGGTACAGAGAGAAGGGGTGAGTGGGGGGAGGAGGAGGTTATGGTACAGAGAGAAGGGGTGAGTGGGGGGAGGAGGAGGTTATGGTACAGAGAGAAGGGGTGAGTGGGGGGAGGAGGAGGTTATGGTACAGAGAGAAGGGGTGAGTGGGGGGAGGAGGAGGTTATGGTACAGAGAGAAGGGGTGAGTGGGGGGGGAGGAGGAGGTTATGGTACAGAGAGAAGGGGTGAGTGGGGGGAGGAGGAGGTTATGGTACAGAGAGAAGGGGTGAGTGGGGGGAGGAGGAGGTTATGGTACAGAGAGAAGGGGTGAGTGGGGGGAGGAGGAGGTTATGGTACAGAGAGAAGGGGTGAGTGGGGGGGGGAGGAGGAGGTTATGGTACAGAGAGGAAGGGGTGAGTGGGGGGAGGAGGAGGTTATGGTACAGAGAGGAGGGGTGAGTGGGGGGAGGAGGAGGTTATGGTACAGAGAGAAGGGGTGAGTGGGGGGAGGAGGAGGTTATGGTACAGAGAGAAGGGGTGAGTGGGGGGGGGGGGGAGGAGGAGGTTATGGTACAGAGAGGAAGGGGTGAGTGGGGGGAGGAGGAGGTTATGGTCCAGAGAGGAAGGGGGGAGTGGGGGGAGGAGGAGGTTATGGTACAGAGAGGAAGGGGGGAGTGGGGGGGGGGAGGGAGTTTATGGTACACAGAAAGGTTAGTCGGGTGTTACGTAATAGTTAGTGGCAGTAATCTTTTGTGTTGTGTGAGGCGGTGTACAAGTAGCTCCCCCCCACCTACTCTCTCTCTTGTGTCTGTCCGTCTGTCAGGTATAACACTTACGTATATGCAGGTGTTTCGGTTTTTTTACAACAGTAGACAATATTAAGCTTAAGAGGGGAGCGAACTTACGAGTACATCACACTGATTCATTTCTCTGTTACGTGACATACTGGTCTGCCTAGCGCCTGCCTGACTCATAGTTTCTACGAGGTCAATGACGCTGGGGGGATCTGGCCACCTCCACCGGTGTTAGTGGAGATACTCTACTAACCCCTCGTGTACGGGTTCCCATCTGAGCTGGATAAATTGCCCTGTGTTAGCCAAATAAAATATTAAAAGTAGCGTCCCTGCAGTGAAGGGGTTAAGCTGTTCTACGAGTCTACAACGGCCAGTGAGCAGTTGTTCTCTCTCTGGATGGTTCATGGTCGTAACCTGAAAAGCTTTGAAACTGTGACCTTTAATGTTGCTGCTATGTGTTCCCAATACTGGCTATGGCGGGGGGGGGGGGGGGGTGTTTCTTCATGGTGTAATCTCTCTCTCTCTCTCTCTCTCTCTCTCTCTCTCTAAGAGTTGATGAATCGATGAGTCACCCAAATCTTGCCCCTTCACACTGATAAGATAGAATAAGGACAAACTAGTATTACTACTGGTATTGAATGCCGCATAGATCTGTGGCTCAACTAATTCAACACAGATAGGATAGCTACTCTTGTATTAGGATATTTAATATTAAGGTAATAAAATGGCGGCGGCGAAGATGTGGCTATTGGGGGAGGCTGGAGGCCACGTATAACTACTACTACTACTACTACTACTACTACTACTACTACTACAACTACCACTAATAATAATAATAATAATAATATTGTATACAGTTGTTTAAAACTTGAATTCATGATATTTTTGGGGTGTACCACAGATAAATATCACAGATAAATATCACATTTATCCTAAATCTAAACATATTTTCTTTCATAACAACAACAACACACACGGTAAACACCAAAGCCTCTGACGTGATGCTCAGTAATGACTAAGTTGAGCGCGCGTTCCGGTTTCAGTCTCAGAGAAAACAGGTAAAGATTACGGTCAAAGATCATGGCATTTTAATCACCGGATTCAACTTTCTTCCTACACACACCTGTCATTAAGTGGTACTCCTACCCAGAATATTGTTATCGAGGCAGACATACCAACATATTAGGACGCTGACAGTTATAAGTTCAAAAGACTTAATGGCTATTTATAAAGTCGAAAGTTAATTAAAACTCAGGTGGTCATTTGGTGTGATCATTAGGTGTGAGGTGGTGATCAAGAGCCAGGTGATGAGGGGTTTGATAATGATGTGTCTGGTAGTGATCAAGTCTTACCTGATAAGGTGTTACGGGGTCGAGTGTACCATCACCACGGCTGTTACGTGATCACCTGTTGGGCAACACTGCCTGGAGAGGTCAACTAAGGTGTGCGAGGCTGTTGATCAATCACTTTATCCCGTCAACAGGTGTTAGTTAATTAGATCTTACGTCATGACTCAATCACGTACGGTGTTATACCATAAAGCAATCAGCTGTTCGATGCCGACGGACCATGTAATAATCGTTTATTTTAGAGAGAGAATGAACGTCCACATTCTTAAAGGTTCACATGTTATCATAAACCCGCCCTCACCCCCTCAACTATAACTGAAGAAGCGAGAACATAACTACCTGCTCACATACGCTACAGTACTAAGAAAACGGCGATACTTGAGTCGAGTTTATCATTAATATAATCAAATGTGTCTTTTTCCCTGGTGGAGGAAATAAATAACCACGAAGCTCAAGGACTTATCGGACTTGGTGAAGATACTGCACGTGATGGCAGGGTTATCACCATCCCGGTTTGTAGTTGTCGAAAATACATATATCATCCTTACCACAATACAGGTGCGGATGGCTGATTTAGCGCTCTACTAAGAGGTCCAAGTCCACAAAGGTGTTGATAGGACACACCTTGCACCACGCCTGCTGACCCGATTGGTTACGGCTCAATATTTCACCGTTTCACTGGATCAAAGGTTCACAGGTAACCTAATCTAATCCAATCCAACTTCACGTTTGTACATGTGGATTATCGGAAAATGTGGTAGTTCTTGCCCCAAACAGTTGTCTAAGATCTCACATATCAGTTGGGAATATGTGTGTGTTATCCAGCCTCAAGGAACTGCTCCCAGAACACTCAGTGTCACCTCTATCAAAGGTGTGTGACTCAACTCCTTCACACATTAAGGCAATAACGATGTTAACTAAAAAAAATCTAATCGTGTTTTCTTCTTTCCTGGTGGTTATCAGCATATACCTAGATCACGCGCACCTACAGTGATTTACTTGCATATATATATATATATATATATATCCCAAATGTCACTACTTGAACTGTGTAAAGGTACCTGACACCCAGAATAAGCAGGTACAACTGTACTAAAGACTCGCAAAGGGCAGGTACACTATAACGGTACTCGACGTTCGCAATAAGCAGGTGTAAATGTACTCGACACCCGCAATCACAAGTTGCAAAGGTAAGGGGCAACTCCACTTGGCAGGTGTAAAGGTACTTGCCACCTGTAATAGACAGGTGCACCGGTACTTGTCAGCCACAATAAACAGGTGTACATGTACACAACACCTGTAATTAGCAGGAGCAAAGGCATGAGGCACCTCCTGCTGGGCAGATAATTACACAGGTATAATCAGCTTGACGCGTGAAGTTGGAGGAGGAAGAGTGCAACTGAACGATTGGAGGTGGAGTGTGAGTTATGTTATGAGGGAGAAGGAGAAGAGGGCCGTAACCGAACAATTAGAGGTGGGGTGTAGTAATGAAGGAGAAGAAGAAGGGGGATGAAGAAGAGGAGACTAGCTGTCACTTAACTCATGATCAGTGGCTTGAGTCACCAGATCTGGGGGAGAGGTAACCACCGCTAAATGTCAGGCTGATAACATGTCGCCAGCTGGTGATGGTAATGAGCCATCAGCTGGTGATGGTAAAGACGATGTCAGCTGGTGATGGTAATGAGCCATCAGATGATGATGGTAAAGACGATGTCAGCTGGTGATGGTAATGAGCCATCAGATAATGATGGTAAAGACGATGTCAGCTGGTGATGGTAATGAGCCATCAGATGATGATGGTAAACAAGCCATCAGCTGGTGATGGTAAAGACGATGTCAGCTGGTGATGGTAATAAACCATCAGATGATGATGGTAAATATATCGTCAGCTGATGATGGTAAACAAGCCGTCAGCTGATGATGGCAAACAAGCCGTCAGCTGATGATGATAAACAAACTGTCAGGTGATATAAGTAAACATACCCTAAGCTGGTTATGAGAACATGTCGTCAGCTGGTAATGGTAAACACGACCATCACACTTGTGCTTGGACTTGTCTTGTGAGCAGGGGCGGAGTTTGGATTTTGCAGACCAGTTGTGCAAAATCAAGAGCTGACAAAACTTGTTTGCAAAAATTTGATCAGTCTATGCAGGCTAGTTCAGATCAGATGTTCGGGGGTGGGGGGAGGGGGGGGGATTTGAGTGTGGATATTCGGAATGTGCTGGGTTAGGGTGAGGATATTCAGGGTGTGCAGGTTCGAATGGCTGTAGGATTCTAGGGTTCGGGAAATTCGGATATCCAGTGAGGTAGAAGACCAACATACTCTTCAAGACTCTCAGAGGTCAATAATCTCACTTCTTGACTAACGATAAGAGAACGCATCATGTACAGGCTGCGTCCTTGCGCACTTTCGATAGAGCGTTTTGGTGGATACTTTTGTGTCGTGTATATTTTCGCATCAACAGTTTGGGGGGAAATTGACTTCCATGTGTGTGTGTGTCTTGTTCTGTTTCTCAATTCTAGAGTATAAGACACAGATGAACGGAGTAGGGAGGAAGGTTAACCCACTGAGTCAGATAATTTAACCACATAAGTAAGATGACTATAACCCCTTGTGTACAATATTATCGAAGCAAAGGAATAGGTTATCGTATTTCAAAGATTAAGATATCGTACTGATTGAGTTAGGGAAAGATAGGGGGCTAAGTAGGCAATAGTTAGGGGATTAAATGGTGATGACGATAGGGGGGAGGAGGATTAAGAATTTTGCTTATGATCGCGTGTAATAGCAGTGTATATCTTACCGTATATCTTAAGTTAAAGGTGTCGCTATTAAGACACAGATAGGGTACTTGTATAACATTTTCAGGTGTACTGGAAAAAGATGAGCTGTCGACTAAGAAACCGACAGACCTACACCTACGTATGACACTTTATCAATCTTACACCAATGTGATATTTAGGGAATTTTCTAACTCCAGGATGAAAGTTTATCTACGTGCATCCGGTGAATGTAATAACCTTTTGTTCAGTCCATCACAATACATCACTAATCCCGTGTTTCTCTGTTTTATTCTGTGGTCATGGTTAGTTTACAGCATGACTTTTGATTTACAGTTTAGTATTGTTGTTTACACGGGTTGTATACAGTACAAGGGGAGGCCTGAGCTGTTTTTGTACATGCAAGTTACTGCTTCTGGGACGAATGAACTAATAATCATGTTTTTAAATTAGAGTATAAAGCGTTATCACATTGAAGAACTGTTTTATTGATCTTCGTAATAAAATTTGTGAAATACGCTAAAGTACAGTGTGAGTGTGTGTGTGTGTGTGTGTGTGTGTGTGTGTGTGTGTGTGTGTGTGTGTGTGTGAATTAAATGACTGAAGTCCCGCTTGAATATTCTATAAATTCTTCAGATATCTCCAACTTAACTTTATACATCAATCGTCTACGTGTCACATGATGTCTTTGGCGGGTCACCTGTGATGCTTTCACTATATTCCTCACAGGTATTTCCTACTGGTAAACAATTTTTGAGGACAACACGTGCAGATTGTTATCGTTGCCAGGGAGGACCAATTTAAGTGTAAACAACAAACTTTATAAAGGATTATCTTGAGAGAGATACTCAACATCAAACAACCGACCCCTGCCCCCTTGTATTGGAGTCACAATGTTTGTTTCCAAAGGCCTCAGTGACACACTCAACAATTCATCAATGTCTTCTGAGGTTTATAACTTATATACAACCCTTCAGATTCACGCACTAGATTTACAGACAGAAAAACAAAATGGCGCCCGATGATGAAAAACTTAAAGCTGCAATAGTTGAGATGATATTGATAACAAACAAAACCACATCACAAAATGTCATGCAATTGAAGAAAACCAAAATGTCTTGACACACTTTCCACAAATTAACATGAATTAGACACAATTCACTTACACGTAATATTACAGGAAAACCTGTAAATGAATTTATTCGTTCACCTTTTTTTTAAATGTTGGGAAAAAACATGTAATATATGAGGCCGGGCCACAGAGAGGCTGTACATGTGTGACACACAGGTGACATACCTGTTACACACCATAATCTTGACTATCACCGACACGCGGCTCAGCAAACCTGGTCGGAGGGTTTTGAACCTTCAAACTTTTACCCAAAGTTAACAATATATTTCAAGACATAGTTACCAGTTCCTTCATATATACTGTATATTAATGTTGGACACACACACACACACACACTAATAAATAACCCACGACTACAACTGTTATCATATATCTCTTTCCTTTATATCTTAGACACCGCAAGATTTATAAATCCTTTTGATGATGGCATAAAACACACTTCGTGACACAAACACCTTCAACACGTCACTTAATCTTGTGTTGATGGTGTCACGACTCTGCTTCCACTCACTCATTCTAACCCTGGAAGGGAATTTTTACTTTTGTGTGTGTGTGTGTACGCTAACGTCTTCCTTTCTCCATTATTATTATAATTATTAATATTATTATTTTTATTATTATTATTATTACTACTACTAGCATTGCCTATTTATATAATACTTCAGTTTCAAGGATATACTATAAGCTTATCTCAAAGAAATTATAATATAAAAAGTATTTTAAATATGAGGTTGGATCAGTAACCGACAAGATATCTCAACGACTGTACACACCACCCAGTGAGGCAGGCCCGGCAATGTAAAACAACCGGGAGGGAGATGACTTATCTCCCCATATAATTCGTTAGATGGAAGTTTCACATCTAACGGATCCTCGATATAATGGGCTTTCATCTCTAGCTCATTAGATATAACAAAAACATGAGAACATAAGAATGAAGGAAACTGCAGCGGGTCTATTGGCCCATACTGGGCAGTCCCGTTTACACCCGAGTCCTATTGCCCATATATCCATCCAACCTATGTTTGAAGCTATCCAGCGTATTCGAGTTAATGATGATGTTTGGTAACTTGTTCCACTCATCCACTACTCTGTTTCCAAACCAATGTTTACCTATTTCGCGCCTTAATCTAAATTTGTCTAATTTAAAACCAATGTTACGAGTTCGCTTCTGGTTGGATAACAGACTTTCTTCTCCATACAGTCCATTAAATAGAGGTTTCACTGTACATGTATTTCATCAAAGCACACGGACGCCAACTTGATACAGTGTACGACTAATCTGCCACTGTACGGTGCAACACGTGAACGATTACAAAGACCAGAGTACAGTACAATACGTGTGGTAGTACCAGTAGCCTACAAAGGTGAGGTGAGGGGGGGGGGGGGAGGGGGGATCTGGATACATAGGCCAAGCTTAACCGTCCAAAATACTCATCAGTATCAGAATTAATAATCAAAATTGAACAATATTTGTTTGATTTTAAATGGAATAAACCACTTAATGTTTTCATCAACATAAAATTGAATATTATCCATTTTAGCTGAGCTCAATATTCCATCCTGCTAAAAAAAAAATCCGACACACTTTAGTAACGATTAATATTTCTTCTATATAAATGGTTAACACATCTTTGAGAAATACGTAGTTTAGCTGGGGGAACAATCTTAATCCTTACCATTCATGTAAAAAAAAAAATATCTATTGTCATATTTTGTTTGGGTAAATATTGTATCTAAATACCTTGACAGTGCTTCGTTGATTTTATCTGGTGAGAGACCACTTGGTGTTATCTCGTGCGTTTAGTTTGTGCTCAACCTCGCAGCTGACACCACCACCACGCTGACACAAGATAGCTGGAAAGTTCTGCCTTCACGCCACCTGACCACTGAACCTTGCCATAAACATAAAACACTTCACACACACACACACACACACACACACCTGTTGCTGACTACCTTATTAACCCCTTGAGTACGATACCCTAACCCTTTTAGTCATCAAATCATCGTACTAAGGGGGTTAAATCATCGTACTAAGGGAGGTTAAATCATCGTACTAAGGGGGGTTAAGTCATCGTCCTCAACGGGTTAACACAGTACTCATGTTCTTACTGAATTGTATGACTTTCTCAGCTCTTGAGTCTGTCCTTCCTAACGCAGTAATAAGCGATCTTCCTCAGCACACACTCTTACCCCCCCCCCCCCACCCTCTCAGCTGTGTCTCTTACTTCTAGCTATTGAGAGACATGGTTGAGATCCTTTCTGACAGAGCCACAGACAAAAAAATTAACAAGACAAGCTTAAACGAAATTAATACAAGCTTTTATGAAAATAACAATGCAAGCTTAAACGAATTATGAAAGTTTAAATTAAAATAACATAAAAGCTTAATTTAACATAATAATAATAATAATAATAATAATAATAATAAAAATAATAATAACAATAATAAAAGCTTATACCAAAACAAAGATAAAGATTGAAACTAAAACAATAATATAAACAAACCAAAACAATGATAAAAGCTTAAAAACCAAAACCACAACCCAAACTAAAACGTACCCTGAAAATATATACATACATAAATAGAACTCGATTTACATTAGGACCCACAATGAAAGTGGTGAAGAGCCATCAGGTAGATACGTCATGGTAAACAATGTATCATCAGGTGAGTCAACAGCTGATTGATGTAAACAACAGGTGACCCGGCCCTTGGGAGGTGATGCCGTTCCACACAACAACACACACACTCCCTTCACCGGTACACGGGGGCGCAGGTTATGGGTCAGCACGAGGAGGAAAAAGAAGAGAAAGGGGGGGGGGGAGGAGAAAGGGAAGAAGGGGGAGAGGAGGAAGAAAACGAAGGGGGGAAAGGAGGAGAATGAAAAGAAAGAAGAGAGGGAGGCGGATGGTACAGAATGAAAAAGCCATAAACACGAATAAAATGAAGGGTATGAGACAAGACGAACACATGCAAGAGAATGAGGAAATAGGAAAAAAGAAAGAAAAGGAAAATGGCAATGAATGAGAAGGAGGAAATATGTAAAATGAAGAGAAGATGAATGTATAACAGGATATGAAATAAATAAAAACAGGAGGGAGGAAAAGTGTATTAGAAGAAGGAGGAGGAATAAGTAAAAGAGGAGAGAGAAGAAGGAGGAGGAGAAGGAATATGAGAATAACGAGAGAAGGAAACGGAGTAGGAAGAAGCACGAGTCTGTAGAGCATTTTATGTCACACACACACAAGGTAACATCACTTCAGGAAGCCTCGAGTCAGGTGATGCCTACCTGGTGACACACACATACACAGGAACTTGCACACTTTGTTATCTAGTGATCTAAAGAACACTGTCCGATATCTAGTGGTATAGTGTTCTCTATTCTAAAATTCCCCCCCCCCCCCAACCTAAACTCTCGAGTCCAAGAGAAAGATGAAACTCATACAATACAAAAGAAACCCGGAAACGGAGAGAGAAACCCAAACACTGATTAACAAGTGAAACAATGCACTAAGACACAACGTCCGGAACCTTCCAACACAGAGAGAGAGGGGGGAGGGGGGAATGAGGGAGGGGGAGGAGGAAGGGAGAGGAACCCAAACATGGATGGAACCCAAGAGAAAGACAGAGGCAAGTGAGGGTCAACTTCAGGTGAGTGAGAGGGAGACAGAGAGAGGGGGGGGGGGGGGGGGGGAGATTAATAATGAAGACAGTAACGGTAAAAAATATTACAATAATAATAACCAATAACAATAAATCACATTAATATTAAAATACAAAAAAATACAATTATTCCCTCTTAAATCACTCAACCTTTTACTTATCGAACAAAAAATGACATACACCATCGAATTACAGATCAAATCCCCTATCTTAAAGTCCACTGGATTCTTGAGATATTTCTACGACTATACCAGTAAATTTCTTACTAAAAAAAAAAAAAAACTGAATATAAACACGAGTAAAATGACAACACTATCGTATACACACTACCAGACTTAAACTCCAAAGAGAAAAATTACCCATAAAGGTTCATTCATACACCAACCACAACAATAAATAATAACCAAATAATAAGCAGAAAAAATGGGGAAATAAAATACCCTCAAAGCTAAACTTGCGTCATTACACAATAAAAATAAATAAATAAAAATATCTTATAAGTCAAGCCAAACAGATACTACTGACGTTGAGTAATGTTGTAAGCGTCCTTGATAAGAATATTAAAAATGTTATTGTCTAGCAGTCGATACGAATTTCTCCTCCCCGTCAGCCACCCCCCCCCCCCCACCCAAGTTCACGTGTATACAGGGTGGTACACAAGTCGCTTTACCGTGAACAAAGGGGGAAATAAAATACTTATGCACCAATCTGTACTGTATGTTTTATATTGCAGTTTTCTGATTACTAACATTTCGTCTTTTCTTTCGGATTTTTTCTCTTTTTTGTTCATATTTTCTTTTTTTTTTCGATAATTACAAACGCACGTCATTCTTCTGTTTCTGGACCAATAGCTTTGAAACTGTGTGTGTGTGTGTGTGTGTGTAATTACCTTAAAAAGCATTGGTATGGTGACATTGAAATAATAATAATAATAATAATAATAATAATAATAATAATAATACAATGAAGCCAACTAGAACACAATACGACGTTTGTGGGTGCGATGACGTAATTTCCTTCAATAAAACGTAATACGGCGTTTTTTAAAGTGATGACTTTTACATTCTACGAAAGTAAACTTAAGTCTTATATCTGCCTATATCTTACAATCACCTAAGTAATTATCTACGACCATCTGAGTGAATTATTTACAACCCTCTGTGAATTATTATCCAGAGACGTATTTCATAATTTTTTTACTTGTTGAGGGACACGCACAAACCCTGGGTGTTGAAGCCCAGTACTGCGTCAAACCTTGCTCTGGCTACCCCTGCAGTACTGTAGGCCACTCTGTATCGCTCTCTTCTCTTAACTAATACAGTACAGTACATTGATAGAAAAGAGTTAACAGGTAAGACTCACTGTGCCAAGCGCTGTAGTGTGTTTTGGTTCGTACATCGTCACCAAAACTTGGTTCTTTTATTTGTTATTCCTTAAGTTTCATAAAAATTAAAGTTGGTTCAAACAGACCGTGGAAGAGCGCCCACAACACATAAAATTCATTGAACAAATCTAAAAATGCCAGTACAATACAAGTGGTCAGTCAAAATCGGCAACAAAATTCTCTCACATAATTCCCTAACCCACTTTTGCCAATCTGGGCGGTCGAGCGTACCACCGGCCACACTTCCTCTTAAATTACCGAAGGTTGAGTACACAGTGTGTTGTATCCACACTGCCCCTAATGGACAGTCATGCTTATGAGACCCAATTCTGAAATCCGGTAACTATTATCAATGTCCAGCTGTATATACTGACTAGATGACTGTCGTTTACTGTCACGTTCAACAGCTAGCCCACTTAACCTTAACGTTCTGGGTCACGACCATTGTAGTCGATGCGATTATTGACACCGTCAGTCACATGTCGCTGAGTGTCAACGCTTGATGTTATTATGACCCTCGTTAACCCCAGGTTACCCCAGCCTCTTCTTCCGGGTCTGGGAGCCCGTTTGTAAATTTACTTTACCAGGTCCCTGATATGGGCCCCTAACCTAAAAGGTTAGATTAGGTTATTTTGCCCGTCTTGAAATATACTCCTAGGTTATATTAGGTAAAGTTAGATGACTTTTTCCTGAGATTCAGTGCGCCACACCAGCGTTCTTTTCCGCCAGTGTATGAGTAATGCTCCTACTCAGTGACAAAGACAGAGCTCACCTTACAGTAATTACCTTTTTGTGTTTAATTCTACTTAGTGTAAGACGATCATAGTAAGTGGCTCTGGTAGACTACAGCAGCCAACTGTAGTGAAGTAATGTTGGTGAGTGAGTCAGTGACCGAGTGGCGTATACAGCAGGTGGTGAGGTTAAAAATAGACGTAAAAAAGACTTATAGCCGTGTAAACACCTTAACTCTGGCACAAACAGATCCGCTACATACTGATGTAATATTAGTGGTTGTGGTAATTAAAAAGGTACCTGGACTGAGCTACCTTCTAGAGCCTGCGGCAGGTCACATTTAACAGTCAGCCACAACACCTACCACTGACATAAACAATGAAAAATAATATAATACAGTACAAAAAGTGAAAAAATAGAAAACAGAACAAAACTTTATTAATCAATAACAAATGTTTCTAACCCAGGCGATGACGGCCAGTTAATTAAGTCAACCAACAAACTAAAAATCCATAAAATAATAAATACTATAATCAATAAAAATAAATAATAAGCCACGAATAATAATACACGAACAAGTGATATATCCAATAACATAATAAAATACAAAGAGAAAGAGAGTGAGAGGGAGAGAGGGAGGGGGTGTACAACACCACACTATGCACTTAGGTATGTTAAAAGGGGGTGAAGCCTTCGACGGTATAAATACAATACCCGGGTGGGGGCCACTGCAGGAGACGTGGCGGGGGAGGCGGTCAGGGCTCACGGCCACTTCACCACTCAACTACCCTGCAGGAGGCGTGGCAGGGGAAGCGACAGAGGCCCGACACCACTCAACTCCCATAATAATAAATTAAATCAATCACTTAAATACGACAATCTATCTGCCTGCCAGAGAGGTGGAGTTGCACACGTTAGTACGTATGTACTTACGTGCGCGCGCGCACGTGTAGGATGGCCTGTGCGTGTGTGTAGACGCGGCGAGAGCCAGGTACCAGCTACTTTCACTCCTTCCCTCCAGTGTGTGTGTGTGTGTGTGTGTAACCCTACGACCCTTTAAACTCCTCACCTCCCACGACCACCCTCCCCCTTATAAATATCTCCACACGCCCCTTGCTGAAACGTTTCATCTCTTCCACACGCCCCACCTTCGCCTTAACACCCCACGAATCATACCCGCTAAAAATCATCCACCCATCACCCTCCCCCCCAGCCGTAAACCCACGTCTCAATGCCACACACACACACACACACACACACTGGATGTATTCATTATTTGGATATGTTTTGATATGATTACACAAAATTCACCAAAGTACATAACCAATCTCTTGCCGGAGGTGATGACGCAAGAATGAGGGCTCCACCTGCGTCAGTAAGATTCACAGGTGTGTGCATTCCTTGGTGCTTTGGCAATCTGCTTTTCAAAACGGCGAACTATATTTTTATCGTGAGCGAGTTATAGCCGTGCGAGTGGGATTACGAGACACGGGTGTTAACTATAATACTGTACCCAAAGGATGACGTCAAATCGGAACCCCCTCCCCCGCCTCTTACATCCTGTGCAAGGCGAAGCGCAGAAATATTATAAAACCGAAAGAAAATGAAGTCACACAAGAGACAGTGACCAGCCAGGGTCAAATGAAAGGTCGTTCCTGTGTACTGAAGAGGGGCACTCCGCTCCTACTTGGAAGAATGAGTGTCCCTGTACAGGTTCTTTCTGTTTATGGCATAGTGTTGAAGGTTCCTAATAATGTCAAGTGCCAGGGTTGTGTCTAGTAGGAGGGATAGATGGTCAGGAAGACGGCTGGGTACCTGTAGGAGGAAGCAGGTGGTCTCAAGACATGTGAGTTCTGACCTAGGACGAGAGTTTAGGACACTGAATAAGGTCAGGAATCAAGAGGTCCTCGCACAGTTGTCGCCACCCTGGGAATAACACTAATGTAACTTGTTCTCACACACACACACATTCACATAAATGTTTCAAGTGGGTTATGCTACCAGCGATGAAAATACCTTGAGGTTTTTAGACAACATTTCATGTTCATTTCTAGGTCACGTAATAATAAGCGTGCCTGGCCCAGCACGTGTACAGTGTGTTGACCATGTTTTAATATCTCACGTTCATGGATTTATTGCAACTCATATGTCATGTACTGTAGCAGTGCTAAGAGGTTCCGTGTAACGTATTAACACACAAGTTAACAATAATAATGTTATGTATAATGTTAGAAGTTAATTATACATTTTGGGCTATTATTTTGTGTATGTGTGTTAAGTCACCACAATGCGTGTCTTTCCTGACCTAACTGAAGGATTTGACACAAGTGAGGGATGTTTTTTTTCAACTATGGGTTGAAGCAAAGACCAAATCTTAGTTAAAATGTATTTACCTTAAAGTGAATACCTGTATGACTGTTCTCTTATCGTAAACTGTGTGAATGTCCTCCAGTCAACTAAAAGTGTTTCTAAAGACCTGAGCTTTTAAATAATAGAATTATCAATATTTTTTCTTATATTAATGTATATTCACAAGTACACCACACTTCTGCACCTGTAGTTCTCATTGTTACTTATCTCTTTATTTCATTACAAGAATTATGTTATACCAACGATTACTTATATCGGGATACAGGAATGTGACTCCTTGGTTCTCTCAAAGATAATTTAACAGCTTTCTCTTCTTACCATGTATTTGTATTAAATCTTCTTGAGTTGCTGTATCAATAACTGTTTGGTGCATTTCTGTGAGTGTGAGTGTGTGTGTGTGTGTGTGTGTGTGTTTGTGCGTGTAACTCAACTAAGACATCATCGTGTCTTCGTCCTAGTAGCGTCAAGGTTTACACAGCCATGAATCAGCAAAAACCGACTAATACCAATAAATATGCATTTGTCTGCTTACACGACGCACCTCCTGCCTCAACCCTCACCTACCGTCTCATCACGCCACCAACTAACAACAGCCCAGGTACAGTCACCCATAAAAGACCTGTCGCCTCTCCTCCTGAACCACGAACCCGACTCATGTACCCGAAGCAACAGACACTGATGCATTATTCTGTCCATAAAGGTTTCGGGTTCACGAGTCTGAATCTCGGGGTTCGTGGTTCAGAAGGAGAGGCGACACGAGTGTTGTGGGTGACTGTATATTAACATAGTCGTTTATACTCACACCAGGGGAAAGGGATAGGGAGGGGGGAGAGATGGGGAAAGAGGGAAATGTAGGAGTAGGAAGGGATGGGAGAGAGATGGAACGGTGGAAGGTGGGGAAGAGGAGGGGGGGAAGGTGAAGAGGAAGAGAGGGGAAGTGGGAGGAAAGGTGAGGTGGAAGAGAGAAGAAAGGAGAAGGAAGGGGATGAGGAGGAAGAGGGAAGTATAAGGTGAGGAGGAGAGAGAGAGAGAGAGAGAGAGAGAGAGAGAGAGAGAGAGAGAGAGAGAGAGAGAGAGAGAGAGAGAGAGAGAGAGAGAGAGAGAGAGTAATAAATATAGGTACGGAGGATAAGCGTAAAGTGATAAGAATGAAGAAGAGCCAAACGAAAACAGATAAAAACATAGATAGAGAAGACAGGTGATGATGATGGAGATGAAGAAGAGGAAGAAGAACCAAGAGAGAAAAGCGAGTGAAACTGTGAATAAAGCAAACATGACTAAATAAGGTGGATAATAATAATTATGAGAGGAAACGAAGAGGGAGGAAGAGAAGATAACGGAGAGAAAGCGGACACAGGAAAGACAAAGAAGAAACAGTATTGAGTATGTATGTATATAAGTATGTATGTATGTATGTACTGCATGTGCGTGTGTGTTTATCAGGCAACCTCCCTCCCCCCACAACCTCCCCTCCCCCCAACAACCTCCCCTCCCCCCACAACCTCCCCTCCCCCCACAACCTCCCTTCCCCCCCACAACCTCCCTCCCCCAACCTCCCTCCCCCCACAACCTCCCCTCCCCCCCACAACCTCTTCACCTCCCCCACAACCTTCCCCTCCCCCCCCACAACCTCCCTCCCCCCCACAACCTCCCTCCCCCCCCACAACCTCTTCACCTCCCCCACCAAGATGAATCATCAGCAATATACCTTTCACAATCTCATACCATCACCAGTCAAGGCAACTTAACTCCTCCACCGCTGTCATACCTCTACCCCGATAGATCTGGGTCACACCAATTTCCTTTTAGTTGATTTTTATTACTTTTTTTTTATTTAAATTAAACCTGAGATAAAAGGGAGTAAATCTTAACGTTCTTTCACTATCTCTGCAGCATGACGGTCGGTGCTAAAATAACATAACGACAGGCAAAGATAACACCAATTGGCAAAAAATAAAAAAAAAAATAACACCAACTGGCAAAAAATAACACCAAATGGCAAAGCTTACACACCTCACTGGTTATAGGTCTAAAATGGCAAGGCAAAAAAAAAAAAGTCGGTGGAATTGCCCTCAGACTCTACCATATGGGCTCTCTTGATCATGAACTTACGAGTCTGTTTGAGAATTGTGAATCAAGCTCGCACGACTCTTCATTGCGTGGAGTTTGTCGGTAACAATACTGGTGAATTCCCCACATATCAAATACTGGAAATTTTAAACCCAACTTAGACATAATCTTGACTGAAATAAAAAATAATAAACAAATAATATTAAAAAATAATAAATATAATGATGATGATGATGATGATGATAATAATAATAATAATAATGATAATAATAATAATAATAATAATACACGAGTCATCAAATCTTCCTTTATATATAATAATTGTTAATCCAGTAGCGAATAATCCCTCAAGCAATTATCCACCAAGTAATTATCCGAAACACGTATAATCCCTGAAGTAATCATCCTAGACACGTATAATCCCTCAAGTAATCATCCTAGACACGTATAATCCCTCAAGTAATCATCCTAGACACGTATAATCCCTCAAGTAATCATCCTAGACACGTATAATCCCTCAAGTAATCATCCTAGACACGTATAATCCCTCAAGTAATCATCCTAGACACGTATAATCCCTCAAGTAATCATCCTAGACACGTATAATCCCTCAAGTAATCATCCTAGACACGTATAATCCCTCAAGTAATCATCCTAGACACGTATAATCCCTCAAGTAATCATCCTAGACACGTATAATCCCTCAAGTAATCATCCTAGACAAGTATAATCCCTCAAGTAATCATCCTAGACAAGTATAATCCCTCAAGTAATCATCCTAGACACGTATAATCCCTCAAGTAATCATCCTAGACACGTATAATCCCTCAAGTAATCATCCTAGACACGTATAATCCCTCAGGTTTTCATCCTAGACAAGTATAATCCTTCCTCACTGGCACAAGTTGAAGACGCTGGGACATCCATCGGCATTAGCTAGCTACCTCTTAATCCCAAATCCCTCTCACTCATATCTCCCTCTCACTTACGTCTCCCTCTCACTCAAATCTCCCTCTCACTCATATCTCCCTCTCACCTACATCTCCCTCTCACCTACAGCTCCCTCTCACTCATATCTCCCTCTCACCTACATTTCCCTCTCACTCATATCTCCCTCTCACTTACATCTCCCTCTCACTTACATCTCCCTCTCACACCTTAACGTTCTGTCACGTCTCTCTTCTCACTCTCATCTTTTATTTATTTCTCACATTTCCTCCCTCTCCCTTCCCTCTCTCATCTTCACCCAGTTACCTTTAATTCCCCTCTCTCTCTCTCTCTCTCTCCTCTACCGCCTTCCTTACTCTAATTCTCCTCTCCCTCTTCCTCTCACTATCTTACAACCCTTTCTCTCTCCCTCTCTGCGTTTTCCTACCTCCCCTTTCACTCCCTTTTCACTCTTCCCTTTAGCTCACACCTTTCACCTTTCACTCTCACCCACTCACTCCTCTCTCTCCCTCACACACATCCTCCACTTTCTCTCTCATCTCCTCCACCCCTTCTCCCCTTACCTCTTTCACCTCTCTTCCTAAAAATATCAATATGGAAGACTAGGATTACAAGAATGAAATGAGAGAGAGAGAGAGAGAGAGAGAGAGAGAGAGAGAGAGAGAGAGAGAGAGAGATGGAAGGAAGGTGGTTTCAACAAAAATCACCAATAATATTAAAAAATAACATACATAAACATTATCTTCCACGTGTTCTTCTTTTATAAATGTTCTCAGTAACTGCTAAGAACAGTCTGTAAAAACTATTAAATCATTCAGACATCAGAATTTATCATGAAAGAAAAAATAAGATATGGAATTCGAGAGTAAAAAAAAAAAAAAAAAAAAAAGACGGGAAATTCGATAAAATGGAATAGCTGACACAGTGCTAATATATATATACCTAACCCATTCACCTCTCCCCCTTGGATCCCCCCTCTCCTCCCCCCTCCCCCTCCTACCCCCCCCCCCTCCCCCTCCTCCCCCCAACCCCTCGATTCAGATTTCAGATTTGCCCCGGGTGGGAGTTAAGTTTACTGGGCATCTCCTGGCATTCTGTGCAAAGCGTTTACAGCGTCCAACAGGGAACCCCGAGACCGTATTTTCTAAGCAGCAGCAGCAGAAGAAGACGTGGGCAGGTGACCTATTGATGAGCAAGATGTTTACTCCAGGCGGACAAGGTCGGATAAGGTGGGTCTTGGAAGAGGAGGATAGAAAGGAGAGGGGGAGAAAGGAGAAGGGGAGAAAGGAGAAGGGGGAGAAAGAGGAAAAAGAGGAGTAGGAGGAAAAAGAAAAAAGAAGACACACAGACGATAAAGGTACAACTTGTAGGTCAAGATGGAGGAAGAGGAGGAAGGGGAAGAGAAGAAGAAACAAGGAGGAAAAAAGAGAAAGATAAAAATTGTAAAAACACAGAATATAAACCAAATAAAAGTAGAAGAAACGAAGGAATAGGCAGACGACGTAGAAGAGGAAGACAAAAAAAAATTAAGGAAAAAGAAAAAAAATATATTACTGTATCCTGTTTATGTCGGGGAGAGAGAGAGAGAGAGAGAGAGAGAGAGAGAGAGAGAGAGAGAGAGAGAGAGAGTTAAAAGTATCGTAAAGTAACGAAGACAAGTGGGAACAGGAAGGAAGGAAGGAAGGAAGGAAGGAAGAAAATACTGAACAAGAGAAAGGAGAAGGAATAAAAATGACCTTTACTCCAGGGTCAAAGAAGGTCAGGTGAGGTCACGGGAGAGAGAGAGAGGAGTAATAGAACTGGTTACAATAAGAAGAAAGGGAACAACAACAACAAGGCCCGAACAACACAGTGTGATCGACGCAGGTGAGATAAAGAGATACCGTAAAATAGAGGAGGTAAAGGGGGGGGGGGGGGGGGGGGGAGAACAGGAGGCAACATAAATCAGTAACATGAGTGTGTGTGTGTGTGTGTGTGTGTGTACATGAATTGCTCTCTTCACTGTCCTTCACTTTCTCCTTGTGTTAACTCCCGTCTCTCTCCTCTCTTTTGTTTCCTCCTGTGCCACTGGTTCCACACACACACACACACACACACACACACACGTGACGAGTATCAAATGTAACACCTAGTGCCAGATGTAACACCCAGTGCCAGATGTAACACCCAGTGCCAGATGTAACACCTAGTGCCAGATGTAACACCCAGTGCCAGATGCAACACCCAGTGCCAAATGTAACACCCAGTGCCAGATGCAACACCCAGTGCCAGATGTAACACCTAGTGCCAGATGTAACACCCAGTGCCAGATGTAATACCCAATGCCAGATGTAACACCCAGTGTCAGATGTAACACCTAGTGCCAGATGTAACACCCAGTGCCAGATGTAATACCCAATGCCAGATGTAACACCCAGTGTCAGATGTAACACCCAGTGTCAGATGTAACACCCAGTGCCAGATGTAACACCCAGTGCCAAATGTAACACCCAGTGCCAGATGTAACACCCAGTGCCAGATGCAACACCCAGTGCCAAATGTAACACCCAGTGCCAGATGCAACACCCAGTGCCAGATGTAACACCTAGTGCCAGATGTAATACCCAATGCCAGATGTAACACCCAGTGTCAGATGTAACACCCAGTGCCAGATGTAACACCCAGTGTCAGATGTAACACCCAGTGCCAGATGTAACACCCAGTGCCAGATGTAACACCCAGTGCCAGATGTAACACCCAGTGCCAAATGTAACACTCAGTGCCAGATGTAACACCCAGTGCCAGATGTAATACCCAATGCCAGATGTAACACCCAGTGTCAGATGTAACACCCAGTGCCAGATGTAACACCCAGTGCCAGATGTAATACCCAATGCCAGATGTAACACCCAGTGTCAGATGTAACACCCAGTGCCAGATGTAACACCCAGTGCCAAATGTAACACCCAGTGCCAGATGCAACACCCAGTGCCAGATGTAACACCTAGTGCCAGATGTAACACCCAGTGCCAGATGCAACACCCAGTGCCAAATGTAACACCCAGT